>BSWB01000004.1:73482500-74692916 GCA_033239125.1 Fagopyrum homotropicum
ATGAGGCAAAGATAAATGTGGGACAAAGGGAGAGAAATGTACCCCTCAGTGGGATGGTCCCGATGGACCACCTAGACCCTCCTCCGGGTCGTAAGGGAAGTGGAGGAAAAATGCTCCTGCCGGCGGTAGATGTCATCTATGCGGTCCTGCTGAGCTGTCATCCGACGAACAAAAGTGGTCTCAAAGCTGGCTTGACAAGCCAGCTGCTGAGCCTCCAGCTGCTGCTGCTGGGCTGCCTGCCAAGCCTACTGGTCGAAGTGGGAGGTCATGGAGGTGGCAAAGCTGGTCTGCCAGCTCTATTGCTGCTCCAACATAGTCCGCTAGTAATCGGATTGCCATGTCTGGTGCTGGGTGGTCAAGGCTGTCATCTAAGCCTGCAGACTCTCCATGGCGTGACGATCGTCGTGTGCTACAGTCGGCATCTCCTCATCAGTTGCAGTGGTCCGGCTAGAGCCTCCTGCGTATCTCCCAACAATATCCTCCTGAGGCCGTCTCGGAGGAACTTGGTCAGCTGGTACGTACAAATCGGAGAGCTCGTCTCCCAATGGAAGTCGTCGGGGGAGGTATGTGATGTGACTCCCATCTGCTAAAGAGAGCCAAAAGCGGTGCTCCCCGTCTCTCCTAACGAGCCTACACCTCCTCAACATACCCTCCGTATAAAGTGGGGCCTCCAATCCGTCCTCCAAGGCAGCGAGATCCATCACCTGTGCAGCTAACAAGGAGATGATCCCACCTCCCACAATGTCTCGTGGCTCATTCTTCCTAATCCGCTTCAAAGCGGTAAGGAAAAGGTATGGCCAATCCGGTACCCAGTCGTTCATGGAGAGGAAGGCGTATAGCAATGGAAGGTCCTTAAGAGCGACCATATTCTCCTCCTGTGTGCACAGAAGACACTCATAAAGATCTTCGAGATGAGCCTCAAACAAGGGTGAGTGAATTTGTTGGAGTACTCACCCCCTGCATGAAACTCAAACCTGGTGGCGGCCTGCCAAAACTCCATCAAATCAGGTGTCGGGATGGGTTCCCACCAGTCATTGGAAGCGGCTATAGTCACCCCTAACGCCTCCTGCAGATGGGTGTAGTCCAATGTGTACTTTTTTTATTGAACTTGAATGTAAGTCCAACACACCCGTGGTCCACCGTTTCCATTTTGAAGGTGGCAATAAACTAGCGGCTGAGCTCGGGGTACGTTGGGGCGCTCGTTATTAGAAAATCCCTGAGCCTAGCGTTGTTGAGGAATTCCTGCATGCTCTCCAACATGCCCAAACATTCCAAAGTAGGAACGTCCAGAAATCGGGTTGCATACACATCCCGACCTTGTGCAATCCTATACCGCTCCGTCTTGGCTTCTGCAAACTTATAATTCTTTTGATTCTCCATCTCTTGTAGTTTGAACAATCAAAGGAATTAAAAATTTCAGAAAATTGAGTAAGAAACGAACCCTCTGTTGTGTTTTCCGCAGGGGAAGCTGAAGCAGGCACAGGGGCGGCACGACGCAGGGGCGGTGGCTTGCAGGCGCGGGGGCGGGCAAAGAGTAGAGGGCGATTTGGGAGTTAGGCGAAGGTTGTGGTGATGGAGCTGTTCTGGCGTCTTTCTTGTTGTTGCAAACGTCGTCGGAGGTGGGACAGTGGAGGGCGAGAGTGAGAGGGTTGAGGGGATGTTTGTTTGTGGTGGTGGTGAGGGCTGGTGTCACAAACGGGGCAGTAGTCGTCGTAGACGGCGCAAGAGTGTTTGGACAGGGTGGTGCGAGGGCTTCCGGAGGGCGCAAGGGCGTATGGAGGCGAGGTGGCTAGGTTTTGAAGGGTGAATGGAGGGGAGATGTAAAGGGCGGTAGATGTAGGTTATTTTTGGGAAGTGTATTTTTTTTCTTTCCTTAACAAAACCGCGTGGGCGGCGTTTGTCGCCGCGGGGGCGGTGACAACGAAGAGGGGGTACGCAGCCTCAACGCTGGGGGCGGCGCTGAGGATATGTGTCAGGGATGGCCGCCGCAAGGGCGTGGGGTGTCACCGCGGGGGCGGTGGCGGTTATTTTGCAGACGCTGGCCCAGCGCCGGGGGCGGCACTGGGCAAGGGTGTCACCGCGGGGGCGGGGTCACCTAGCCGCAGGGGCGGTTTTCTTGATAGAAGCTCCTCTTCTTTATTCCTTCGGGTTGCCTCCCGAATCAGCGCCTTTGTTTTACGTCGTTGGCTCGACTTAAGGATTCTACCTCAATGACTGAGCCTCCTCCAGCATCACCTTTGGGTTTATAACCGTCTGTGAAGGTAATCCCTTGGAGGACCTAGTTTCAATTCTTGTAATGGCTTCCGCCATTTGACCAACCTCTTTTTCAAGGTTCTGGATGCTAGATTCTGTTGTTTGGACATGAGTAGCATAGTGTTTAGTCAAAACATGCAACATATCTTCAGTTGATTGATACTTACCTTGACGGGGTTGCTGTTGTTGGTTTTGTTGATCCCTCCAACGAAAGTTCTGTTGGTCACGCCAGTTTGGCATGAAATTATGTGCCTAGGGATCGTTCCTAGGCCTTTGTTGTTGTGGTTGTCCATAACCCATTGCGTTCACCTCAGCATCGTCATCCTGGACTTGTGGACACATGTCCGTTGGATGGTATGGGTCAGCGCAAATTCCACAAGCCTTGAGCTGCTGTGGGGTTCCCATAAGTGTTAGCCTCTTCACCATTTCCTTCAACTCTGCGAGCTCGGTGAAAATCTCGTTCTTCCCGGAACTAAGAGCATGAACTCCTTTCTTGGACGGGATTCTTCCAAAGTTCGAAGTACCTTCCGCTAGTTCCTGTATCTTTTCCAAAGCAAGTTCACGAGTGGATTTAAGAATTTTACCTCCGTAAGCTGCATCGATGATCCTCCTTTCATAGTATAGCAAGCCATTGTACAAGTACAAGACTAGATCTTGAGTTGAATATCCGTGTAAAGGACAGCTGGATCTGAGGCGTGAAAACCTCTTGAAGTACTCGTAGGGAGTTTCGTTCGCCTCTTGCTCGATGTTGCTTATAGCTTTCTTCAAGCTATTAGCCTTCTTGGCTGGAAAGTATTTCTCCAAGAACGCCTTGTGAAGGTTCTCCCAAGTGTCGATGCTCCCGGATGGAAGGTGATAATATTAATCATCCGCAGAATCTTTGAGTGTGAAGCCAAATGCCCTCATCTTGATTTGTTCTTCGGTAATGTTGGCCGGCTTCATGCTCATACACACGGTATGGAACTTCCCAAGGTGTTTGATGGGGTCTTCACCACTTAGCACATGGCATGATGGAAGCAAGTGAATGAGACCCGACTTGAGCTCAAAATTGACTCCTTCCCCTAATGCCGGTATAGTGACCGCAAGGGGGTTTTGAGCCAAGGTGGGCTGCGTGAGTTGACGAAGTGTACGGTCAGCCATCTCTTGTTGAAGTTGTTGTTGTCTTCGTTGCCGTATATGCGTCCTCTCAATTTCTGGATCAAAAGAAGGAAAGCCGGAATTAGTAGCACGGGTTTGAACCATAAAAATGGTTCAAACCAATACTCAATAATAACAATAAAACACTAAAACTCCCCGGCAACGGCGCTAAAATTTGACTGACGGTATTTCTATGGTTGTCTATACCCAATCAAAAGTAAATCCCGACTTAACACTAAAAACAAGTATAGTGGTTAAGTAAGGGTCGAACCCAAGAGAGTTAAGGTGTTTTAGATGCAATTATCGATTATAGTAACAAGTAACAAAGGGGGGGGGTGGTTGAATTGATGCACACAAAAACTTATGAAAACAATTAATGCGACAAGTAAGACAATGATGGGTGAATCTGCACTAGGTTGATTCTAAGCATGCAATTGCTACTTTGGTGAGTTCCTTTTACAAGTTTTCAAGTAATGTCCCATCTCGATCATATATATGTGTTGAGCCAACCGGCATCAACACAACTTAACAGGTTAGTGTTCCGTAAACCTACAAGAACAAATAACAAGTTAGCTTTCAAACAAAGACTAAGGGATATAAAGAGAAGATTAAAACCGTTAAACTTATCTTTATAATTGTGTTTCTTTTGCTTTAAGTAAGTACAACCCGTTATTACTTAAAGTACTACTAGATTAAAGACCCGAACCCGGAACCTATTAATCCTAGTTATTTGCATGCACTTTAGAACCTAAGGTGATCAATCTCAAGAAATATTAACATGCACTTAGACAATGGAGATCAAGGAAACACAAAACATTACTGAATGAAAACTTATATTAAAAAGAACTTACAACCAAAGTAACAACACAACTTCAAACCCACCCAATGTAGCAAGGGTGTTAGCAACTCATTACAAAGATAGCAAGATAATCTAAGTGGATAATTTGTTGGTTAATAAGATTATATTATTCTAGCAATCAACCAAGGACTATTTATACTACAAAAGACACTAAATAGGAGTAAATGGCCGGCCTAAAACAACCACCTTTAATGCCATAAAGGTGGTGTAAACAGCCGGAGTAAAGCTTCTGACGTTAAACCGCAGGGGCGGCCTTTAGTTCCGCAGGGGCGGTGAAGGCAAAAACGCTTGGTCTTCTTCACGGCTGCAGGGGCGGCTAGGCAATTCTGCTGGGCGGATCTTCAATGCTCTTCAAACGTTTGAGCCTTCTTCTTCTTGATGTTTCTGATTCCAAGCCATCGGGGCGTCCCTATGTCAAAGCGCAGGGGCGTTGACACAACCTCTTCGTCTTCCAGCTCCCAGGTTGAGGCGCAGGCAGGGGCGCAGTGGAAGGCACAAGGGCGCTTGTCTTTGTTTCTTCAGGGCAAGTCACCGCGGGGGCGCCAAGGAGTGGCCCAGGGGCGCTGACACACTTCATGGCCGGCGCTGGCGAAGGCACAGGGAGCGCTCCTGTGTAAAGTTGTCACCCGCAGGGGCGGGGACAAGGCTCCACTAGGGCGGTGAGGCAACAGAAGCTTTGCTTCGTGAACGATCTTCACTCCTAAGTTCTTATAACTCCTTCCTTAGCTTCTTTTAGTCTTCTTCTTCTGGACCAAGGAGTTAGTAGCATAAACCGACACAAATCCAATAAAAAGACTCTAAAAACTATCCTAAATGATAGTGATTCCATCACCTATCATCCACATATCATCAGCGGCCTTCAGCTTCATCCTGCTTGGATGGATTGACTCTCGTTAATGTAATAACTCAAAACAATCGCTTCGCTTTATTCCATGAACACTTGCATCTTTCTTTTTAGCGACTCCACCGGATTGGATGCAGCAGCAGCCTGCTTGGATGGATCAACAGCCGGTGTGGGTGACCGGTCTTACACAGAGGATGGATAGCCTAGAGACTCTCTTCAATGAGCATGATGGAGAGCACAAGGATAATGCTAGGATCCTCCGTGACGTCTACCGCCAGCAGTTTGGGCGTCCATTCAACCCCAACTTCTTCCCTTACCCACCACTGCCTCCACAAGAGTGAGATGACATGGACGGTTCGAGCTACCCGCTACCTTTGTGAGTTTCCTTAGTTCTTTTCTCTTTTTTTTTCTTTCTTGCAACATTGAGGACAATGTGTATTTCTAAGTATGGGGTGGATTGACTCTCGTTAATGTAATAACTCGAAACAATCGCTTCGCTTTATTCCATGAATACTTGCATCTTTCTTTTTATCGTCACACGTTTCTTTATTGCATTGCATTGAAAAGCTTTGAAACACCATAAAAATTTGAAAATTTTTGAAAAATTATTATGTTTCTAAGATTGGAAATGGCATCTATGATGAATCTACTTGTGGATTGAATTGTTGATGACGTTTATGTGCTTAAACTAAGTTATGAATTGTAAAGAAATTGAATATATTGTTTGATCTTTTTGCAAGTTTCATAATGTGAATTTTTTTGTTTAAATCATATTGAGGAATGAAGGTTGAAATCACAATATAAGTTATTGCACTTCTTTTTGAAATAATTAAGGCACCTCGTTTTTCTTGCTTCTTCTTTATTAATCTAGCCCCTAATTGAAATTTTTGCCTCCTTTACCTACCGGAAATTATGAAGAGTGTGAACTTTGGCATGTTTGATGTGGGAGGGCCATGAAAGAAAATTTGTCCTTTAAAAGTATATAAAATTAGGTTTGGGGAAGTCAATCTTGATGATGAGTAACTCGGCACCATTCACATAGATGGGTGTTTGTGTCTTGCCAAAGTCGGATTGAGCGATATTCCTAACGGATTATGGTATGTGCATCAAAGGTTTGAGGCATCTCAAAATTGAGAAACGCCAATCTCCTAGGCTTTGGTTTTTGTGCACAGCTGTACATACTTCCAAAAAGTAAAGTCGAAAAAGAATTTTGTGCTAAAAAGGGACAACAAAGCTCTCAAATGGTGGTTAGTTCAAGTTTGCAAAAAGAAAAGAGTTTTGTTGTTTCTTTGTCCCGGATTTTTGCACCACATTCCCTTATATGTTTCCCACCTATTCACATTTGTTGACCTTGGCTTGAAAGTCCTTAAGATCTATGAAATGTTGTTTGACTTGGTGATCTAAATTGGAATTTCGCATGATTGATTTTGACATTGCTTTGGGTTATGATGTTTGTCTTGAAGTTTTTACAATATATGAAGTTTCTCTTGCTTGACCTAATTTGGTTTATGTAGATAGAAGTTCTCAAGGAGACATGAAGCGAGATTTGATGGTTATCTATTGATTAGAAGCACAATACCAAAAAGATTGTTTTTACATTGTTTTGCATTCATATTTCATTCTACCTTATGTTCTAGCTTTTGAAAACCTTGCTTGGGGTCAAGCAAGAGGCAAGTATGGGGTATTTTGATAACATGAAATATGACCATATTTTAGGCACATGTTTTGGTTGTTTTTCCCCTTCTTTTGTGTACATGGACATAAGTTTGAAGCATTTATGAGCACATTCACCTATTTTATCGATATAGAGATCTACACAAGCTTTGTTGTGTTTTTAGGTGAATAAAGGCTTGGATTGGAGCATATATGGAGTGAGTAGGAGTATTTGATCATCCTAGGGATCAAGAGGATGCATTGGAAAAGCCAAGGATGAGACATGAGTGGAAAGCTTTCGGAAACAAGAGATGTCATGCACATTTCAAGCATTCCAAGGTCATATATGAGTTTCCACGGTTGTAATTTTGTAATTTAATTTAATTCGAACCGTGGGAAACAAGATCGAGAGCAAACAGTTGGTTCCACGGTCAATTGCACGGGCGTGAAAAATTGCACTAGGCCGTGATTCCGGTAACGGTCGCCACATGTCATATTTGCCACGTCAGCAGCGGTTATTGGGCTTTTGTAACCCTATTTTTCTTCTATAAGAAGGCTGAAGAAAGGAGGAAAATGTGGTCTTGCATCCAGCATCATTTCGAGAGCATTGCTTAGAGAGATTTCGAAAGATTCTATTGCGTACAGGAAAGATTCGGAGAAGGATGCATTTAAAAGATTGCGTGCTTAATGAATATCTTAGGATTTTGTTACGCTAAGATTGTGACACGCAAAAGTCTTAAATTTATAACTCGATATACTTTTCCTAACTGCTAGAAAACCCATAGTGTATGGGTCGTTTTGTAGAAAGGATAGTATTCCGAGGTCAAACACAAAGACTAAGGTGAAATTGAACCAATAGTAACTAAGGATAGTGTAAATCTAGGCTAAGAAAAGGGAAAGAAATGAAAATCTCAATATTTTTGGGTTTGGTTTTGTGGTGATCAATCAAGGATCACAAATCACGCAAGATTAACAAACAACTTAAGCTAAATCACCAATGAGCAAATACGAACACAAGATAGGTAATCAAAGAGAGAGAAGCGGATTCTAGGGGTTAGAAACTCCGGTTATGGCAATGGACTCAAGCTATCTAGTCATTCCTTGGATCTACTATAGTATGTTGGGAGTGGGTGTTTCTAGATTGGGATCAATCACCGGGTAGGTCTCATGGTCCACTAGTCCATTCCTAAGGTCTTATCACCGGGTAAGTCTCAAAGAACCTAAGGTTAGGAATTCTACACAAACCGGATTGCTATCTAGGGATCTAACCTCTCCTCACCGGGTAGGTCTCGGGAAGGCAAGTCCTAAACATAAATCCTAGCACACTCTGTCCAATAGCGGCTAGTGAGGCTCACTACTACCTAGAGTTCATCATCTTCGGTACCTAAGAGCAAGAATCACCGGGTTGGTCTCTTCTCACACTTAGTTGCTAACACTAGGTCACCCTAGGGTAGATCTAACTTAACAAACACTAGGATTTCAACGATCAAACAACCTAACACTTAGATTTATCAATACAAGCAAGTCAGACAAAATCACGGTCAGTTCATCACTTCCACGGCCGTGGAACCTGCTAGAACAGGCCGTGATAAACAAAAAAGGCTAGGTTCAAGCAAACAAATCATCCAAAGGCACGTTTAAGTCTATCGTATCATAGTCCAAGCCATAACCATCATTTCCTTACCCTAGAATCACATCTATTTAGCCAACAACATGCATCATCACAATCAAAATCATCAAGCATAAAATCATGGAGTCCATATCAAGAGGATGAAATGAAAGAGAGATGAAGCAAATAGAACAAGAAAAACGAGCTGAATAAATGTTAAAAGAGAGACTTACAACCCTTCAAAAGAAGTTTCGAATCGTTCTTACAACCGTAGAAAATGTTTCCAACAAAATTCACTCTAAAAACTAAGAAAGTCTAAGAATGGTGTGTTCTTCTCTTCTTCTCCAATGGAAGTCTTTCTTCTCCTCCAAGAGTAGCTCCAATCCAATTCCAAAATGAGGGAGTATGGGAGAATATGTGTGTGAGGTCAGGTGTGTAGTGGATCCCCTTTAGAATCAGCTTGCAAGGGTGCTTATAGCCTTCACCATTTGCAAGAGTCGGTTGTGGAGATCGTGGGATAGTTGTCCCAGCTGTGTAGAGGGAATCACGGTCCATTCACGGCCGTGGATCTCCCAGTGACCGTGATTCTTGTTCTTCAGCCTTCTTTTGATCGTTGAGCCATGACTTGATGCAAGGCATGTACCAAGGTGGCCCCATGTGTTCTTCTTTGCTCCTAACTTGCTTCCTAATGAGCTTGGATACGTGTCATCACGAGGAACGATTCTCCGATCTATTGATTAGGCTCCAAAAGCTCCCAAAATACCTACAAAACATGCAAGGGTCCGTGTAAATGTCTATCTCCACAAATATACATGTATTGAATGTGAACGTCACGAACTAATGCTAAATTATGCATGAATAGAGGGAAAAATTATCTAGTAGGATGCCTAAACTAACGTCATAAATTGGGTTATCAAAATACCCCATACTTAAGGTTTGCTCATTCCCGAGCAAGTCCCAACTATAGACTAAGAGATGACATGATTTATGCATCCAGAAAAACAACAAAATCTTTTTGGAGTTGTGCTTCTAATATTGGATCACCTTCATAGTCATGTTTCATGGCAAATGGACAAGCAATCATGCATCAAATGAATGAAGGCATGGAAAGACAATTATACTTAACTAGAAAGCATGCATGAAAGGTAAAAATGAAGAAGTCAAGATGATCATGAGTATATCCAATCTAGATCACTAAGTCTTACACACATGCAATTAGGTCACAAGGACCTAGGAAAGAAGAGGCCAAGAAACGTTGTGATTAGGTGGGAATTTTTAGGTTATGTGATGCTAATCTGGGAAAGGAACTAACTCCAAAATTTCATTTTTGATCAACTTCACCACAAGTGTATATTTTCTCCATCTTTTCTTTGTTTTCTTTTCTTTTTCACTTTCTTTTTCGTTCACTTATTTTTGAGACAATGGCATTGGTGTACAAAAGCCGAAACTTTGGTTTTTAGCGGACCTCGGGATTTTTCCGAGGCGCCTCACACCGGGCACACATACCAAGGCTCGTTAGGACATTCGGTTTATCCGATTTTGGCAAGCCACAAACACCCGATTATGTGAATGGTGCCGAGTTACTCGTCATCAAAACCAAAGTCCCCAAACCTATATTTTTCTACACTTTTCACAACAAATTCAGCACTTCATTAACCACATACTTTCATCAACAACTTCACCCCACACTTGCTTTTCACACACATCAATACACTATCATGCTCCTATTCCCGGATGGGTCAAAAGAGGTCAAATTTTATATCAATTGAGGTGCTCACACAACATGATCAAAATGAGAAGTGGAGAAAGATGAATTGCCTTAATCACTCCAAAATGATGTGCAAGAACTAGCATGTAATTTCGACCATCAATCCTCAATCCAATCAAGGCGAACATTCATGATCACAATTCACTCATGGGATTCAAGATAAGTACTTCAAGTCCACATATGCATCCATCAATTCAACATATAAGGCCATCCATAGCCAATTCACAAGACAATTTCATCATAAGGGTCATACCCAAGCTTAGAAGCACTAAAAAAATTTTAAAATTTTTTGATTTTTTGGAATTTTCGAAATATATATATGTACAATGCAAATTATGATGAAACATGTGACGATATTAAACTATCCTAGATGTTAATCATGCAAGTGATCATGATAACCCCACCCCATACTTAGAAACACATTGTCCCCAATGTGTAAATGAAGTAAAGAAGAGTGAAAGAGGGTCCTCACAATGTAAAAATGGATTGCTTCGGTATTTGGGTTCACTCAAGTGGATTGATGGCGGATGATCCTATCAACGATGGTAGAGAGCTCAAGGTTTTCGTTATGATGTCGGGACCCGCGCTAGGCACCGCTAGCCGTCCAAGTTCTGCGTCCGCTCCACCCATAATTGATGAGAGGCTCATCATCATCATCCACATGCCATGCAAGGCTTCCATGCTACTGAAACTCTAGCACACAAACTCCAAACACACAAAAACACACAAAAACAGAAAAATGAAAACAAAAACAAAAACAAAAAGGTAAAGATGTCTACCAATGGGTTGCCTCCCACCAAGCGCTTCTTTAAGGTCATTAGCTTGACCAAATTCGGGGGCGTCTCACTCAAGGTGAAGTGGGGCAATAATGTCCACCGGAGCTCCCGGGATATACTTCTTCAACAGGTGCCCATTCACCTTAAAATCTCCACAATGCTCCCCTCCTATCTCAACCCCTCTATGGGAAAGATCTTCTTCACCACATAAGGACCCATCAATCTTGACTTTAGCTTTCCGGGGAAGAGCCGCAGCCTTGAGTTGAAGAGAAGGACAAGGTCGCCACACTCAACTCCTTTGGGATGAAATGCTTGTCATGCTAACGTTTGGTCCTTTCTTTGTTGATCTAGGCGTTTTCATAGGCATCCAACCGGATCTTCTCAAGAGCGTTCATGTCTAGTAATCTCTTCTCACCGGCCTCCTTGAGGTCAAAATTCAGCCACCTTATGGCCCAATATGCTCTATGCTCCATCTCCACCGGAAGGTGGCAAGACTTGCCATAAACTAGCTTGTAGGGAGTTGTGCCAATTTGGTGTCTTGAAAGCGGTTCTATAAGCCCACAAAACATCATCGAGCTTCATAGCCCAATCTTTCCTCGTCCTAGAAATCGTCTTCTCAAGGATCCCTTTTGTCTCCCGGTTGGAGATCTCCACTTGGCCACTAGTTTGGGGATGGTAAGGTATTGTCACCTCATGAGTCACCCCATACTTAGCCAAAAGTGTCCCAAAGTTCCTATTAGTCAAGTGCTTTCTTCCATCATTTATGATCACCCTTGGTGTCCCAAACCTAGGAAAGATCACTCGGTTGAAGAATCGCACCACAACCTTGGCATCATTTGTGGGAGAAGTGATTGCTTCCACCCATCTCGACACATAGTCCACCGCTAATAAGATGTAGAAGTTGCCACAAGAAGAAGGGAATGGCCCCATGAAGTCCACACCACACACATCAAATATTTCCACCTCTTGTATATTGTTCAAGGGCATCTCATTCCTCCTTGAGATGTTGCCCGTCCTTTGGCAAGCATCACAAGCTACCACAAAATTCTGCACATCCTTGAACAAAGTTGGCCAATAAAACCCGGATTGCAACACCTTTGCACATGTCTTGTGTGAGCTAGCATGGCCTCCACATGGCAAGGAATGACAATGACGGATCACACTCTCCACCTCGTCCTCGGTATGCATCTCCTAAAGACCCCATCCGGCCCTCTCTTAAACAAGAGCGGCTTGCTCCTATAGTAATTCCTCACATCCTTGAAGAACTTTTTCCTTTGGGCATAAGAAAGACCGGGTGACACCTCCTCACAAACAAGATAGCTCACTATGTCGGCATACCATGGCTCACTCCCTCTAGCCACTTGAAGCAAGCACTCCTCCACCAATTGCAATTGCTCATCCCAGAATGAGTCATCAATCGGGATGTCATCTTTCTCAATCTCCAATGGTGGGAGCCTACTAAGATGGTCCGCCACAGAATTTTCGTACCCTTTCGTATCCCCGATTTCCAATTCAAACTCTTGAAGAAGAAGGATCCACCGAATCAAACGAGGCTTGGCATCCTTCTTTGTAAGGAGATAACGGATTGCGGCATGATCCGTATACACAATGACCTTTGCTCCAACAAGATACGAGCGGAACTTCTCAAATGCATACACAACCGCTAGCTACTCTTTCTCGGTGGCGGGATAATTTAGTTGGGCATCATCTAGCGTCTTGCTAGCATAATAGATGACATGTGTAAGCCCAATGGCTACATAACTCACGTCACACATGATCTTAAACGGTAAACTCCAATCCGGAGGTTGCATGATGGGTACGGAGATCAAAGCATTCTTCAACCTACAAAAAGCCACGAGGCAATCCTTGGAGAAAACAAACTCAACATCTTTCATTAGTAGGTTAGTAAGAGGCTTAGAAATCTTAGAGAAATCTTTAATGAATCTCCGGTAAAAACCGGCATGCCCTAGAAAACTCCTGACCCCCTTCACCGAGGTAGGTGGTAGCAACTTCTCTATCGTCTCTATCTTAGCCCTATCAACCTCAATGCCACAGTTGGACACCAAGTGTCCCAACACAATGCCTTCACTTACCATGAAGTGGCATTTCTCCCAATTCAAGACTAGATTAGTCTCCTCACATCTCTTAAGCACCAAAGACAAGTTAGCTAAACAATCATCAAATGAAGATCGATAAACAGAGAAATCATCCGTAAACACTTCCATGATGTTTTCGATATATTCAGAAAAGATAGCCATCATACACCTTTGAAAGGTGGCGGGTGCATTACACAACCCAAATGGCATTCTCCTATATGCAAATGTACCCCAAGAACATGTGAATGTAGTTTTCTCTTGGTCATCCGGGTGCATAGGGATTTTGAAGAATCCACTATAGCCATCTAAGTAACAAAAATGGGAATTAATTCATTCCTAGAGGCCAGATTTAGTTTCCTATAGTCTATACATATCGTTTTGGTCAATGAAAGGAAGAGGGAAGTGATCTTTCCTAGGGGCCACATTTAGTTTCCTATAGTCTATACACATCCTCCATCCCGTAACCATTCTAGTTGGGATTAATTCATTATTCTCATTGGACACTACGGTCATCCCACCCTTCTTGGGAACCACATGCATGGGACTAACTCATTTACTATCCGAAATCGGGAAAATAATTCCCACATCTAGCAATTTAAGGATTTCTTTCTTTACTACCTCTTTCATGATGGGGTTTAGTCTTCTTTGAGGTTCAATTGAAGGTTTATGATTATCTTCCATTAAGATCTTATGCATGCGCAAAGAAGGTTATAATGCCAACTAAATCGTCAATGGTATAACCAATAGCCTTCCTATGCAATCTCAATTCATGCAACAATCTATTCGACTCATCATCATTCAAGCATGCATTAACAATCACCGGATATGTAGAATTATCACCAAGAAAAGCATACTTAAGATGAGAGGGGAGGGGTTTAAGTTCAAGTTTAGGAGAACCTTTATCTATTGGAGACGCTCCATACAATGTAGGTTGAGATGAATCCAAAGCTAATGAAGACTCCTCAAGGCTCCTTGAAGCTTGATCAACCATTAAGGCACTCTTTGGCAAAATCACGGTCTGAATCACGGCCTCTGGAAAAATCCCGGGCGTGGAATCTTAGAAGCTAGCATTGTGGAGCACTCCAGAGAGTTCCACGGGACAAACCACGGCCGTGGTTCGCTGTGCCAGACCATGATTCCTACAACTCTTCAGCACACTTTTGTGTACTTCAAATTCAGCTCTTGCTTCCTTTTCCAATGCATCTAAGGCCTTGATTTCTTCATTACAATCATTCTCAACTCCTTCCTCCATCATACTTAAGCTAAGAACCTTCTCCAAGGGGTACTTGATCAAGATTGATCTCACAACTTCTCTACACTCTTCTTGCTCGACAATGTTGAACACATCTTCACCAAGGGATGACCCCTTCATCATTGTGGATAATTTGAACTTGATATTCTCTTCTCCAATGTTGAAAGAGAGAATTCCATTTTTTCAATCCACCAAGCATCCGGATGTAGCTAGGAATGGTCTCCCTAAGATGATGGGAACCGGATAGTCCGCCGGGATGTCCAAAACAACGAAGTCTATTGGCACACTGTTAGCATGAAATATTGTGATATTTTAGGCACGTTTTTTAGATGTATATCATCCATATTAGTGTTCATTGATAAAACATTGAAGCAATTGTGAGCTAGTTTATCTATATTGTCGATATAGAGGTCTACATAAGCTTTGTGTTGATTGTAGGCAAATAAGAGCTAAAACCGAACGAATCAAGGGAGAATGGAGATGGATTGATCATGTCCAAGGATTGAGGACACCACAAAGGAGCTAAGGAAGATGCTAGGATGAAGAATGGCACAAAACAAAGGGGATTATGAGCAACCTATGTTTCCACGCTCTAAAATACGTCCGTAATGAAGTCCACGCTCTAAACCACGGCCGTGGAACTTGGCAACACAAGTGTGGAGCATTCCAGTAAGTTACACGGACGTGGAAGTTGTGAAGCACCGTAATCCAAATCCACGCTCTAAACCACGGGCGTGGAACCCTCTATGACCGTGATTTAGGCGATCTTTTAACGTACAAATTAAAGCCACGATCTTTTACATATGGGCCAGAGAGAGACATTTTATCTTGCCCTATAAAAGGACTGAAGGAAGGAGAATTCAGCATCTTCGCTTATGCCCGCTTACACCTCCACTTAGACCGTGCTTAGATTCCGCTTACGCCTTCGCATAGAGGATCATCGCTTGGAGATTTGCTTCCGCATATTGAGGGTAACATTGGACATACGGAGATTACGTCTTTTGTCCTTAGGTTTGATTAGAAGATGGATTGACATCCCGTTCTTCGTTCTTATCAAGGATTGTGATTGTTTGTGTTATTCCGAATCTATACATCATTACTCTTGTTTGTGGATTTGAGATTGATTCGAAGTTTATTAAAGGTTTTCGAAGGTTTTCATCTTTCATTCTTTTAACCTTGAATTTGATATTATAATCACTGTTGTTGGCTAAAACCCTTTAGCAATTCTAAGGTGAAGGGTTGATAGTTGTGGCTTAGATGATGATAGACCGATCGTAAACAGATTGGACCCTGAGAGTTAGAGACATTTCAGCGACGAAGCCAGAATCACGGTGTGTTCTTGAGTTCCACGGCCGTGGAATCTCAAGATCCACCCGTAATTTTCCCTAGTTTACGAACCTTGCTTTTACTTTAATCCAAAGTTAAAGATTTGCTTTAACTTAGTCTTGGCTTGCCTTTTCTTGGTGGAAGTGAAGGCTCAACAACCTCTACTTCGACTTCGAGTGTCACAACCTTAATCGGTTTAGTTAGTCTTGATCCTTGGGTTACATGTTTGGGTATTTGATATTAATTCTTGCCATTAGATCCTTTCTATACTGAAGCCTCGACAACCTTTATAGAGAGTGTCTTTAGTTAAGTCATATAAAGCCTTGGAACTTCACCGTACATTGCTTTGCATTAGCATACCTTTGCAACTCTTAACTCTGTCCTTATATCTTTAGTATATCTTGAATTGATTGTCACAGCTGGATTCCTGGATCTTTAGGATTGTTGTTTTCCCAATATTTACAAAGCTTCATACATTTATTTTCTTGACAATTCTATAACTGGATTTAACCCCCCAAATCCCTGTGTTCGATACTCTGGAATACTTGCTAATCTACGCCGATCTGTACAATGCGGGTTCGCTTGCTTTTATTCTAGTTTTATAAATTTAAAGCTTGATTGCACGCACGCTAAGTGGCGAACACACACAGAACTTCCCTAGTTGCACCGGTATGTCTTCCAAGATTCCAACCGGGTGAGTGGTTGAACGGTCAGCCATGTAAAGGGTCATCTTGACCGGCTTTTGCTCTCCTAGCCCAACCTTGTTGCAAAGTGCAAGCGGGATGATGCTTACACTTGCCCCAAGATCACATAGGGCTTCATACTTCACTTCTCCCACTCCAATTGGCACACAAAAAAGATCCCAGATCTCTTAGCTTATGAGGCATCTCCTCCTGCATGGTTTGGATCAACTCCGAGGACCTCTTTGTCATCCTCACTTCTCCATACTCCTCCAACTTCCTCTTGTTGGAGAGTATTTCCTTCAAAAACTTGCCATATGCCGGCATACCTAGAATAGCATCCATGAACGGAATGTTAATATGCAATTTAGACATAACTTCAAGGAATTTACCGAAGCGTTTGTCCAAACGAGCTCTTGCTCGTGATTGTGGGAATGGTAGTGGTGGCTTGTGTGGAGGTGGTGCCACATATGTTGGCTTATCATCCTTGCCCTTGCCTCCATCTTCTTGCAATGTCTCTTCTTCTATTACCACTTGCTTCCCCTTATCAATTCCCTTAGGTAAGGGATCCTTCATGCTCAACCCACTCCTTGTTGTAATAGCCAACACTTGGCCTCTTGGGTTGTGTTCGGTTCTTCCGGGAAGCTTTCCTGGATCTGTATGAGCTTCACCCGCCTTTTGGAACACTTGTGCTTCCAACCCCTTTTGAGCTTTAGAAATGGAAGTCACCGTGCTCTCAAGACCGCTCAACCTCCCAAGCAATTGCTCAAACATCATCTCGGTTCTATCCTTTGGAGGTTGAGTAAATTCCGGGTGGTGGTTCTTGTGAATCCTTAGGTAGTGGAGCTGCGCTTGTGGAAGCGGGAGGGTTCAAGGCACCATCCGGGTTAGAATAGGAAAACCCGGGATGGTTGTGGTTAGGCCGGTAATTATTGAATTGCCGGTCAATGTTGACGTTCCTTGGGCCTTGATAGTTGTGGCTTAGATGTTGATAGATCGATCGTAAACAGATTGGACCCTGAGAGTTAGAGAGATTTCGCCGACGAAGCCAGAATCACGTTGTGTTCTTGAGTTCCACGACCGTGGAATCTCAAGATCCACCCGTAATTTTCCCTAGTTTACGAACCTTGCTTTTACTTTAATCCAAAGTTAAAGATTTGCTTTAACTTAGTCTTGGCTTGCCTTTTCTAGGTGGTAGTGAAGCCTCAACAATCTCTACTTCGATTTCGAGTGTCACAACCTTAATCGGTTTAGTTAGTCTTGATCCTTGGGTTACAAGTTTGGGTATTTGATATTAATTCTTGCCTTTAGATCCTTTCTATACTGAAGCCTCAACAACCTTTATAGAGAGTGTCTTTAGATAAGTCATATAAAGCCTTGGAACTTCACCGTACATTGCTTTGCATTAGCACATCTTTGCAACTCTTAACTCTGTCCTTATATCTTTAGTATATCTTGAGTCGATTGCAACAGCTGGATTCCTGGATCTTTAGGATTGTTGTTTTCCAAATATTTACAAAGCTTCATACATTTATTTGCTTGACAATTCTATAACTGGATTTAACCCCCCAAATCCCTGTGTTCGATACTCTGGAATACTTGCTAATCTACGCCGATCCGTACACTGCGGGTTCGCTTGCTTTTATTCTAGTTTTATAAATTTAAAGCTTGATTGCACGCACGCTAAGTGGCGAAAAAGTTTTCGGCGCCGTTGCCAGGGTTTTGGTCTAGGCCGAATTCGGTTATCGGGTGTCAAGCTTTGGGAGCTCTTCCCTTGTTATTTGATATCCCTTTGAGTGTATGCGCAGGTCTAGGAACAACGAAGACCTCTTACCTCTTTATCAAGGCTTGAGAGGACTTTAAGGAGAAACCTCAAGGAAAGATAGATGGCTGAAGAAAGAGAACGTGATTACCAAACGGAGTTGGGGGAAAAAGAAGATCAACTCCAATGGAGTGAGAAGACTCGCAGGGAGGAAATGGATCGTCATCAAGCGAAAGATGATGATCTAACGGATATTATATTTCAAGTGAGGATGGAATTGAGCGATCTTAAGAGAAAGAAGAGCAGGAAATCCTCAAGGAGATCCTCAAGATCGGTTAGAACTCATTCATCCGGCGAGGATAGCAACTCTTCCATGCCACCATTAGAGGACATTAATCCGACGATCAATGTGAACCCATTCATTCCAAGACCGGCCGCTAACCGTCGTACCCCAGCTTGAGGTGCGAGAGTCGATCGTGTGGATGAGGAGCTAAGAACTCTTGGCCAAAGGATGGATCCAACGCAGCAACCACGCCGCTTGGGTGTGAACTTTGATGCTGATGATACACAAGGATTTAGCTTCAACCCGCAAGTTATTACCATTGTCCACCAAAATCAATTTGGGGGAACAAGTGTTGAATCTCCACATCAACATATACAAAATTTTGAGATCATGATGGAGACAATGAAGCCAAAGAATGCAACTACCAACAGTTATAAACTCAAGCCTTTCTTCTTCTCCTTGAAGGGGAAAGCATTGTCTTGGTATCAAGCTCTTCCAAGTGGGAAACTCGAAACATGGGAGGATCTTTCTTCGGAATTTCTCACTAAGTTCTTTCCACCATCCAAGACGGCGGAGTTGAGAGGTAAGATTAATGCATTTTCTATGAGATCTAACGAAAGTTTGTTTCAATCATGGGAAAGATTTCAGGATTTGCTATTGGATTGCCCAAATCATGGCATATCCAAATTGGCGCTATTGGAGATATACTATAAGGGGCTGGATGTGGAGACACAATTCAAGCTCCAATCCCTCTCATGTGGTACATTCATGGACATGAGGGAAGATGACGCTTGGAACTTCATTGAGAAGCAAGCGCGAGTCATTGAGAAGTATTCTCACCAGAAAGTAGAGGTAAATTAAGTGGAGCAAGGAGCAAAGCTATCACAAGCAGCTCAAACTCAAATCTTTTCTCTCAATACGGAGATTAAAGAGTTGAAGGAAGCCATCAAAACCAACTTCCCACAGCAAAAGGAACAAGATGTATGTTATTTGGGCAACAACAATAACCACAACGAGAATGAGAATACAAACCGCAACAACCGGAACAACAACCGGAATAATTGGAACAACAACAACAACAACAACTAGAACAACAATTGGAACAACAATAGGGGTTCAAACAACAACAATTGGTGTCCCAACCAACAAAATTCCGGTAATTCTTACTCCAATTCAGGAAATTCACTAACTCCACCTTCCTCTTCTTCCACTCCTTTGAAAAGCCAGGGGCAAACATCTAATGGTGGAAGTACTTCGGGGAAAGAGAAGCCCGATCCCATGTTAGAGACAATCTTGGGGAAGCTTCTAGGATTGGAGACTCGCATCATCAAGGTTGATGATCACATTACTAAGGTTGATAAAGCCCAAAAAGTTTTAGAGAACCAAATGTTTAGCCATGCGGAGGAAGTTCCTAGGAATCAAGGAAAACTTCCAGGAAAGATGGAGGACAACCCAAAAGGAAGGGTGATGGCAATCACAACTAGGAGCGGAGTAATAACTACCGACCCGCAGCCTAAGTTTGTAGAAGTCCCCGTTGAGAAGGAGAAATAAAAGGGGAAGGAGAAGGAAGATGTATACGTTCCTCCTCCAGCTTACAAACCTCCCCTACCATTCCCACAATCTACAGCAAGAGCGCGTCTAGACAAACAATTCGGTAAGTTTATTGAACTCATGAGCAAACTGCATATTAATATACCTTTCATTGATGCAATTGTAGGTATGCCAGCTTATGGGAAGTTCTTAAAGGAGATACTCTCTAACAAAAGAAAGCTAGAGGATTTTGGAGAGGTTAAGATGAGTTCGGATTCATCGGATCTCATCAAAACCATGAAAGAGAAGATGCCCCAAAGCTGAAGGATCCGGGGTCATTTTGTATTCCCATAAGAGTGGGAGATGTCACATATGATGCATTATGTGATTTGGGAGCAAGCGTGAGCATCATTCCGCTTGCCTTATGCAGGAAGATCGGTTTAGGCGATACTAAACCGGTAAAGATGACGTTGTACATGGCGGATCGATCCATAACTCGTCCCGTCGGTATAGTTGAAGACGTCCCGGTCAAGCTTGGTAAGTTCTATGTTCCTATAGACTTTGTTGTGCTTGACATTCCTGCAGATAGTCCAGTCCCGATCATTCTCGGAAGACCGTTTCTTGCAACATCCGGCTGTATACTCGATTGCAAGAATGCTAGACTCGCCTTTGACATAGGAGAAGAGAAGGTAGAGTTCGTCCTTTCCACTTTAGTGAGGGAACTAGCCTTCGATGAGGATATATTCAATATCCATGACGAGGAGCTATCTAGAGAGGAGGTAAGTTCTATTCTCTTCAAAGATCCCTTGCAAAAAGTTATTTCAATGAGCATTATGGATATAGGGGAAGAAGAGGAGTGCAATGAGGCAATTGAAGACTTAGAGAAACAAAAAGAAGTGTATGAAGAAGAGTTCGAAAAACTCCACGATGAGGCAGAAAACGTACGGATCCACGGCCAGACAGCCTATTCCACGGCCGTGGAATTCACTAACACAAGCGTGGAGCATTCCAGTAAGTTACACGGCCGTGGAGGAAACAGAGGCACCGTAATTATTTTCCATGCCCAAAATCACGGCCGTGGAGAAGGCAGGGGTGCTGTAATTTTGGGCGAATCCGAAGGAAATTGTGTTTCCTCCACAACTTCTCTTGATTCTTCTCCAACACCTTCTACTCCCTTAGACACTTCTAAGGTACCATCGGATATTCCTCAAGAGCCATTAGAGACTCCTATAGTGACGGAATTGAAACTACTTCCTACACATCTAAGGTACGCATTTCTAGGATCTAATTCTACCTTTCCGGTAATTGTTAGTTCAGATTTAAACATAGATGAACATAGTAAGCTTATGGTTGTCCTTAAGAAACATAGGAAAGCCTTAGGATATACTATAGAGGATTTAGTACGAATCAAACCTTCACTATGCATGCATAAGATCTTAATGGAAGAGGACTTTAGAACTTCGCGACAACCTCAAAGGCGGTTAAATCCGACCATGAAGGAGGTTGTCAAGAAGGAAATTCTTAAACTACTTGATGCAGATATCATCTACCCTATCTCCGATAGCAAGTGGGTGAGTCCCGTACAGGTGGTTCCAAAGAAGGGAAGAATGACGGTCATCACCAACAAAAACAATGAACTCATTTCTACATAAACCGTAAGAGGATGGCGGATGTGTATAGAATACCGCAAGCTAAACAACGCGACGAGGAAGGACCACTTCCCACTACCCTTCATCGATCAAATGCTTGAAAGGTTAGCACAACATTCACACTTTTGCTATCTTGACGGTTATAGTGGTTTCTTTCAGATCCCGATACACCCGGATGATCAAGAGAAGACCACGTTCACGTGCCCGTGGGGTACGTTTGCCTATAGGAGGATGCTGTTCGGACTTTGCAACGCCCCAGCCACCTTTTAAAGGTGCATGATGACCATCTTCTCGGAATATATAGAGGAAATCATGGAGGTTTTTATGGATGACTTCTCCGTATATGGTTCCTCATTTGATAATTGTCTTTCTAACCTTGCTCTTGTGTTACAAAGGTGTGAAGACACTAACCTAGTTCTTAATTGGGAGAAGTGTCAATTTATGGTGAAAGAGGGCATTGTATTAGGACACCTAATCTCTAGTAGAGGGATTAAGGTGGATAAAGCTAAGATAGAGACAATAGAAAAGCTTCCTCCCCCAACTTCGGTGAAAGGGATAAGAAGTTTTTTAGGACATGCTGGATTTTATAGACGTTTCATAAAGGATTTCTCTAAGATATCAAAGCCGCTTACTAATCTATTGATGAAGGATGCAGTTTTTGATTTTTCACAGGAATGTTTAGATGCGTTCAATAAGATTCAGGAAGCTCTAATCTCAGCCCCGATTATCCAACCTCCGGATTGGAATCTTCCCTTTGAGGTTATGTGTGATGCAAGTGACGTAGCTATAGGAGCTGTTCTTGGGCAAAAGAAGGAAGGACGAACCCACGCTATCTACTACGGTAGCAAGACGCTAGATGAAGCGCAGCTCAACTACGCCCCTACGGAAAAGGAATTCTTAGCAATTGTATATGCAATTGACAAATTTCGCTCTTATCTTGTAGGTGCAAAGGTGATCGTATACATGGATCATGCTGCGATCCGGTATCTACTTGCAAAGAAGGATGGGAAGCCAAGGCTAATTAGATGGATTTTTCTCCTACAAGAATTCGATCTAGAGATCCGCGACAAGAAGGGTTCGGAAAATTCTGTTGCGGATCATTTGAGTCGTCTAACACATCTAGAGGACGACCGTCTACCTATAGATGACTCCTTTCCGGACGAGCATTTACATATCATAGAGGAGTGCATCGACGTGATCACCAAAGGTAACGAACCATGGTTTGCTGATTTTGTTAACTATTTGGTTTGTCAGGAATTACCACCCGGATTATCCTACGCACAAAGAAAGAAGTTATTTAAGGATGTTCGGGAATACTTTTGGAATGAACATCTCCTCTTTAAGAGAGGTCCGGACGGCATTATTCGGCAATGTGTGCCGGAAGATGAGATGCAAAGTGTCATCCGGCATTGTCATTCATGGGACCTTTCCCATCATCTTTTGGAAACCAATACATACTTTTAGCGGTGGATTATGTTTCGAGATGGGTTGAAGCAATTGCCTCTCCCACCAATGATGCCATGGTAGTGGTTAAGTTCTTTAACAAGACCATCTTCCCACGATTCGGGACACCACGGACCATCATTAGTGATGGAGGTTCTCACTTCATTGCCCGACGTTTCGAGGCTCTTTTAGCTAAGTATGGGGTGACTCACAAGATCGCCACCCCTTATCATCCACAAACTAGTGGACAAATGGAGATCTCAAACCGGGAGATCAAAGGAATCCCAGAGAAGACGGTTTCAAGGACAAGGAAGGATTGGTCTTTGAAGCTAGATGACGCATTATGGGCGTACCGGACTGCATATAAGACTCCCATCGGAACAACACCATACAACCTTGTGTATGGGAAGTCTTGCCACTTACCGGTAGAGTTCGAGCATAAGGCGTATTGGGCAATAAAGTGGTTGAACTTCAGCATGAAGGAAGCGGGAGAGAAGCGTCTCTTAGATCTCAATGAGCTTGAAGAACTTCGCTTGAACGCCTACGAAAATGCCAAGATCTATAAAGAAAGAGCGAAGCGTTGGCATGATAAGCATATCATCCCAAAGGACCTCAAAGAAGGAGATCAAGTTCTCCTCTTCAATTCAAGGCTTCGTCTCTTTCCAGGTAAGCTTAAATCTCGTTGGACTGGTCCTTTTCTAATAAAATGTGTTTTTCCCCATGGTGCAGTTGAAGTATGGGGTGAAAAGGGCGGAAGCTTTAAGGTGAACGGTCAACGACTCAAGAAGTATACACCGGAACTCCAAGTTGAAGAGTTCGCGCCCACCGCACTCGAATAAGTGTGAATATGGTCTAGCTACGGACCTTAAACAAAGCGCTTCTTGGGAGGCAACTCAAGGTATTGCATTTACATTTTTGTCTTCGATTCATAGCTTAGAGTAGTTTAGACGTTTTGTTTTGTTTTGCCTTCGATGCCTTCCGGTATGTTCGTGTTTTTGGATGTAGGATCAGTGGAAAAGGAAAAGGGAAGGAAAAGGTTGAAGAAAATTGACGAAACTTGAACTTTGACACATTACAGAGAGTTCCACGGCCAAAACCATGGCCGTGACAGCTACAGAGACCGTAATTTTCAAAAGCGTGAGAAAAATCACCAAAACCACGGTTCCGTACAAAACCACGGCCGTGGAAACCCCCGAAAGACCGTGATTTTCAAAAACTTTTACGGCCACTATAAAAACCACGTTTCTTCACAAAACACACAAAAAAATCCCAATTCCACGCCCTATTTCGCCGATTGCATTCCCCCTCTCCCAAATTCTCGTTCGTTAGTCGTTTTTAACGATTCTTTGACCAAAGTTGAAGCAATTTCCGTCACCTACAAGATCCAAGCAACGATTCGAGCGGAAAATCACCGGAGGAGACAGAATTCGGATTCCGAAATCCGAAAACCTAGGTTTTTCATTCCTTCTCTCTCTTTGTCGATTCAGCTTCATTTTTGCTAGAATTTTTAGGAGAACTGATTGGAATTGGACTGAAATTAGTCTAGGGTTGCTTGCTGTTGAGTTTGGTGTGATTCTGCTGAGTTTTGAGAATTTGCGTAACGAACCACGGTCTCTGGGCATTCCACAGCCGTGGAACTTGAAGAACAGACCGTGGTTTCTAACAGAAATGGATCTCGTTAGGAGAATGTCCCAAACAAATAAAAAGAGGAAAGACAATACTTCTTCCTCTTCTAGAGCACCACCTGCTGATCCCCATCACCCCCATCATCACCATCACCACCTCCCCCTAGGATCCCTACTATCCATGAGGATAATCTCGATGCTTTAGAGAGGATCCATAAGCGAGCTGTCATAGGACCTAGGTATCTACTACTTGAGGTGTTAGAGCCTTTGCATGTGGTAGGGGATCTCACTTGGCTACTAGATAGAGCCGGATTAGTCGTCTTCTCCGCCATTCGAGAATATGCATATGAGGAGATCACTAGGGAGTTTGTGGTCTCGTTTGAGCATAGCCACGTTGACAGGACCGTTTCTTTCCGGATGATGGAGAGAAACTATGATTTTTCTATTAGAGAGTTTGGAGCCTTCTTTGGGTTCCATGAGACCTTCAATGGTCGATTCCCTAGTGTCGTGTACGCCAAGGATTTCTCGGAGGAGATAGCTATGATATACGCCAGCGAGGACCGCTGGCAACCTGCTGATACCAAGGCTAGGTTGATCTATCACCTAGCCTTGAAGATTGCCCATAGAGTGCTTTGTGATTGTCTCTTCCCTAGGACGGAGACACCTCAGAAGATCAAGACGGATGAGTTGTTTTTGCTTTACTGTATGTTATACGGTATGCCGGCTGACTGTGCCACCCTCTTAGCTTCTACTATGAGCAAGCTAAAGAACAAGAGGGCCGGCAACATTGGATACGGTGGGATGGTCCCCCACCTTGCTAGGCAGTTAGGGGTAGACTTCTCCGCGTGCACCCGCATTGCAGCTAGACCTCTAGGACTTCAAAGCCTCATGACTAGAGGCATCATCTTTCCGACACATAGATGTCCACCTACAGCTGCCATACCTTGGGAGAGTAGGACAGGTAGAGGGATTGCATGGCTTCCTGGGTATTCCATTATGGCTTGACGCCATAACTGGAAGGAGACGTTTGCTGCCATGCATGCGAACAGACTAGTAGCACCGCCATACGTTCCCCCTGAGCCACCAGTTGAAGAGGAGGAGGAGATGAGAGGAGGTGATGAGTATGAGGGAGGAGGAGGAGAGCATGACTTTGGTACCTTTCCGGATTAGCCGGATGCAATTCCCGACATTCCTAGACACTCTCCCCATCCCGCTAGAGCTTCTGGCTCTTCCTCTCTCTGTGCTAGTGTGAGCGAGAGACCGACATGGATGGCGGACCCTCCTACATGGTATAGCATTCAGCCGGATTGGATGGGAGCTCCACCACCTTGGCATGCACAGCCACCATCTGCACCAGCACCGTCAGACGTACCGGCATGGTATAGCCAGCCGCCCGGATGGTATGAGCAGCTGCCTGAGTGGGCCACCGATCTTTCCAGCAGGGTCGGAGCTTTGGAGATCCGTGCAGATGCTAGGGATGCACGAGCCGCCAATCATGACCGCATGATGAGAGATATTTCCCCCAGCAGTTTGGGCGGAACTATGATCCCTTCTTCTTCCCGTTTCCACCACCGCCTCCACCTCAGTGATGACCCTGGACGATCCACCATTTTAGCCGCTCCACCACCGTCTTGTGAGTTCTTTTTCTTTCCTTCTTTTCTTTATTTTTCTTTTTGAATATCAAGGACAATGTTTGTTCCAAGTATGGGGTGGAGTGTGACTAATCATTTGTAATAATTCTTACTCACTTTGTATGCTTTTATCGAGAACACCGTGCATGTTTCATTCTATTGTTACACGTTTCATTATTGCATTGCATGAAGAAGCTTTTGAAAAACCCATAAAAATTGAAAAATTTTGAAAATTTTGTGCTTCTAAGGATAGAGATGACTTCTATGATAATCCCTACTTGTGAATTGAGTTTTGATGACAATCGCATGCTTAAACAAATATTGAATTGAAAAGAAATTGAATGAGTTGATTATTCCTCTTTTGCAAGTTTCATAATGTGAAGAACGTTACTTAAATCATATTGGGAAATCAAGGTTGAAATCTTATGATAAGTTCTTATACTTCTTGTTGAAATGATTAAGGCAATTCGATTTTCTTTCTTCTTTCTTTGATCATTTAGCCCCTCAATGAAATAATGGCCTCCTTTACCTATCCGGGAATTTGGAGGAGTTGATATTTGACATGTTTGATGTGGGAGGGCCATGAAAGCAAAATTTTGCATTCAAAGAATAAAAAGAACTTGTAGGTTTGGGGAAGTCAATCATGACGATGAGTAACTCGGCACCATTCACATAACCGGGTGTTTGTGTCTTGCCAAAGTCTGATTAAGCGATATTCCTAACGGATTATGGTATGTGCATCAAGGGTTTGAGGCATCTCGCAAAAATTTAGAACAGCCAATCTCCTAGGCTTCGGTTTTTGTGCACCTCTGTCCATAACTCCAAAAGTAAAGTCGAAAAATGAATTGAAAAGAAGAGAGTGAAGCTCTAAGTTGAAAGTGTTGCGAAACCGCAAGAAAAAAAAAGAAAAGAGTTAGTTATCCACTTTCCCGGATTCATGCACCCCATTCCTTAAAGTTTTCCTTCCCTTTCCGCATTCTAGACCTTATTTGAAAGTCCTTAAGATCAAGAGAATGATATATGACTTGGTGATCTAAATTGAAGTTTCTTATGATTGATTTTGATAATGTTTGAAGGTTATGATGTTTACATGGAAGTTTGATCAATTCATGAGCTTTCTTTACTCTTTACTCTTTGATTATGTATATGAAAGTCTTATAAACGAATGAAGCAAGATTTGAGATGATCAATTGACTAGAAAGCACATTCATCTAAAAGAAGTTTTGTTTTTGAGAGTGTATCCATATTTCATCCTAACTTGACTTTTAAAGCTTTTGAAAGACCGTGCTTGGGGACAAGAAAGTGGCAAGTATGGGGTTATTTGTTAGCATGAAATATTGTGATATTTTAGGCACGTTTTCTAGATGTATATCATCCATATTAGTGTTCATTGATAAAGCATTGAAGCAATTGTGAGCTAGTTTATCTATATTGTCGATATAGAGGTCTACATAAGCTTTGTGTTGATTGTAGGCAAATAAGAGCTAAAACCGAACGAATCAAGGGAGAATGGAGATGGATTGAGCATGTCCAAGGATTGAGGACACCACAAAGGAGCTAAGGAAGATGCTAGGATGAAGAATGACACAAAACGAAGGGGATTACGAGCAACCTATGTTTCCACGCTCTAAAATACGGCCATAATGAAGTCCACGCTCTAAACCACGGCCGTGGAACTTGGCAACACAAGCGTGGAACATTCCAGTAAGTTACACAGCCGTGGAAGTTGTGAAGCACCGTAATCCAAATCCACACTCTAAACCACGGGCGTGGAACCCTCTATGACCGTGATTTAGGCGATCTTTTAACGTACAAATTAAAGCCATAATCTTTTACATATGGGCCAGAGAGAGACATTTTATCTTGCCCTATAAAAGGACTGAAGGAAGGAGAATTCAGCATCTTCGCTTATGCCCGCTTACACCTCCGCTTAGACCGTGCTTAGATTCCGCTTACGCCTTCGCATAGAGCATCATCGCTTGGAGATTTGCTTCCGCATATTGAGGGTAACATTGGACGTACGGAGATTACGTATTTTGTCCTTAGGTTTGATTAGAAGACGGATTGACATCCCGTTCTTCGTTCTTATCAAGTATTGTGATTGTTTGTGTTATTCCGAATCTATACATCATTACTCTTGTTTGTGGATTTGAGATTAATTTGAAGTTTATTAAAGGTTTTCAAAGGTTTTCATCTTTCATTCTTTTAATCTTGAATTTGATATCATAATGACTGTTGTTGGCTAAAACCCTTTAGCAATTCTAGGGTGAAGGGTTGATAATTGTGGCTTAGATGATGATAGATCGATCGTAAACAGATTGGACCCTGAGAGTTAGAGAGATTTCGGCGACGAAGCCAGAATCACGGTGTGTTCTTGAGTTCCACGGCCGTGGAATCTCAAGATCCACCCGTATTTTTCCCTAGTTTACGAACCTTGCTTTTACTTTAATCCAAAGTTAAAGATTTGCTTTAACTTAGTCTTGGCTTGCCTTTTCTAGGTGGTAGTGAAGGCTCAACAACCTCTACTTCGACTTCGAGTGTCACAACTGATAGCATGAATTATAGTCTATATTTTGGGGTTTGTTTGGACGTTTTATCTTCAATAATCTGCATGTTAGCATGTATAATATGTGATTATACTACCATTTCATCTACCTTTGCGAGAATCGAGGTCTACACCTAGTTTTGCTGTAATTGTAGGTAAAATGGCACGTTTTGCATCAAAAAGGAGCAAAAGGAGTCATGAGTCATTTGGAGCTACATTGAGGAGCATAAGGAACCATCCAGGGAGCATAGCCATGGATCAAAGATTTACTTTGGACCAGTTTTGAGAGATTTCACATTCAGTTATGACTCACCTCGGTTGACCAGAGATTCATCTCGACCGAGGTGATCCAGAGACGCCGACTCGACCGAGGCGAACACCTAGGACGCGGTGAGAATATTTTATTCTTGGTTGAGATCTTTTATCTTTGGAAGGTGATCTTATATTTTTGGGCTTGGCTCCTGGAAGGAAGGAGATATGCAGAATCATATATATTACCTATATTTATGGGAAAAGATCTTTCTAAGATTTATTATCTTTGGAGGGTTATTTTCCTATAAAAAGGGTTGGATTTCCACAAATCCAACATTCCGCTTACACCGAAAAAACAAGTCGCATACGCAGCAGCCATACTCCAATTGGGAGTTTCGAAGAACCTTTTTGAAGGTTGAAGGAAGATTGAAGATTGTAGCTTTTATAGCTTTTGAAGGGTTTTGTAAGATTTTCTTAAATTCCCCTTCCTTGTTATCTTGTCTTGTTGGATTGTTATCCAAGGAACGCTTTGTTGTGATATTTGATTCAGTTATTGAAGTCTTTTTCATTAAATTCTTCTTGTTCAAATATTCACCTTCTTCCCATATATTTAATACTTTCATAATGATGATGAGTGGCTGATTTCCTTGTGCGATTCTAGGGTGATTGGCTGAAGGTTGTGGGAAAAACAATGATAGAATAATCTTAGATTCCAGTAGGACCCTGAAAGTTTGAGTCTTTAACCTTAACCCTAAACATCTCGTTCAGTCGATGAACATCTCGGCCGGGTGGAATTTGGCTGACCGAGGTGACTTATCTGATCCTAAACTGAGAGTTAAGTGTTAGAGTTTGCCAAATCATATTCTTATTTTACCTTTCCTGGTTCAAAGCAAGCTTAGGATGAGACTTACCCGGTAATTCCTTAGTTTGTGTACCAACGATCATAAGTGTAGGTAATAAAGGTTTATCCTTTATTGGGGTTTTGAGTGTGCTTCCATCCCATCTTTGTGAGTTAGCCTGAGACTTACCTAGTAAAGGTTGATTCTATTCCCTTAGATGGTGTGTTAGTTTGAGGTTATAGTTCTTTACCTTGATTCCTTGAGACTTACCCGGTAATAGGAGTTACGGTTTTGGATTAGTGAGTAGTGAGACTTACCCGGTAATCTACTCCACTTTAGTAACAACTTCCCCTTGCAAAAATCTCAGCTTTGTCCGCTTATCTTTAGATCTTGAGTTGGAACCACAACTAGATGCCTTAATCCCTAGAATTGCATGTTTGCTTTATTGACTTCTTATTCATCTTTGATTGTGTTAATTACTCTTTGTGGTTAGTATTCACGAAGCTTACCGTTATTAACTTTGTTTCACCGAGTCCCTGTGATCGACCCCTAGAATTTCTTGCTTTTTACTACGATTGACCCGTACACTGCGGGTTCGCATCCTTGTTTTAAGCTTAAGTCTAGGGTTATAAATTTAAAGCTTGCACACACCGTTTGGAGCGAACAAGTTTTTGGCGCCGTTGCCGGGGACTTGGTCTAGACCGAGCCGGTACGGTTTGCTCTTGGGGCGCTTGCCCCCGTGTCATCTAACCACTCTACTTGAGTGACTTTTGCAGGTTCTTTCTTAGGTATATGCGAAGAACCCGCACTGGGAAGGAAATCGTTCCTTACGATCCCGAATCGGAAAAGACATACAAGCGACGCTTAAGAGAAGCGAAGATGGCCCAACAAGACGACCGCGATCTTGCGGCCGAATTGAAAGAGGCGCTAGAGCTGCTACGCGTCAGCAAGGAAGAACTAAGGCAAGAGAAAGAAGAGAATCGCACCAAGACTGCAGCAATCGAAGCGGAGATAGCAGTCATACGAAACCAGATTCTACTTCGACCGAGGGAAGATCCCCCTGTTGATCCTCGACCGATGTAGGATCCAGTAGCTGACCCTCGACCGAGGTAGGTTCCAGTACCTGACGCCCCGGCCGATGTACTTCCACCTCGGAGGCCAGTCCGAGATGTTCTTCTTGCAGGAATCCCACAAACCCTAGGTCAAAGGATGGACCCTAATCAACAACTGAGGCGTCCAGGAGTGAACCTAGGAGACCCAGCGGATCATGACTACGAACTTCGACCGCAAGTTCTATCCATGATTCGCCAATGCCAATTCGGAGGGCTAGAGAAGGAGTCGCCACATCAACATCTTCAAAACTACGAGATCTTGATGGAAACCTTGTGACCTTCCAGAATTGAAAATAACAATTACAAGCTAAGACCTTTTTACTTTTCTTTAAAAGATAGAGCTCTTACTTGGTATCAATCTCTTCATCCAGGTAAAATTAGCACATGGGAGGAGATGACTACGGAATTCTTGACCAAATTCTTTCCCCCTTCAAAGACCGCTGAAATGAGAGGGAAGATCAATGCTTTCATTATGAAGGACAAGGAGAGCTTGTCCAAATCTTGGGAGCGGTTCAAGGATATCCCTTTGGATTGCCCACATCATGGGATTCCAAAGATCGAGTTGTTGGAGATCTACTTCAAAGGACTGGACGGAAACACCCAGTTCAACCTCCAACTACTCTCCGCCGGTACCTTCATGGACATGGCGATTGATGAGGCTTGGGACTTCATTGAGAAGGAAGCCTTGCACATGGAGAAATACACCCACCAAGGAGCTGAAGGTGGAGTTAAAAGAGTCAACTTTCAAGAGACTCAATCCAACAACAATCAACTCACGTCTTTGAAGAATGACGTGAAGCAATTGAAGGAACTCTTGGTTGCTCAAACCAAGAGGGAAGAGCAAGGGTAAAGGAACAACAACAACGGGTACCGTAACAACAACAACTGTCCCCGAAACAACAACTACAACAACAACAACAATAGAGGGTCAAATAGCAACAATTGGAGGACGAACAATCAAAGCAACCAGAATCCTGGTAACAATTATTCTAACTCCAACTCTAATAATTCCTCTAACCCTTTCCTCTCTTCCCCTTCTTCTTCTTCTACTCCATTAAAGAGCCAAGGGCAAGGATCAAGTTCGTCTCAGCCGGAAAAGAAAGACGCAGTTCTGGAGGCTATCTTGATCAAGCTTAGCGCTATGGAGAATTCTATGACTTCATTTTCGAGGGCCCAAAAGTCCTTCGAACAACAACTTGCTAGTAGGGCGAATGAAGCGCCAAGAGATCCAGGGAAGCTTCCAGCAAAGACGGAGAGCAACCCTAAGGGCCAGTGCATGGCCATAACGACGAGGAGTGGACTTAAAATTGCAGATCCAGTACCTCGTTCGACGCAGACCACCTCGGTCCAGATCCAGTCGAAGAACACCTCGACCGAGATGCCAACCGAGGCGGAGCAACAGAAAGCAGGAGGGACGACTGAAACTTATATTCCACCTCCTGCATACAAACCACCACTTCCATTCCCTCAGTCCAGAGCCAGAGCACATCTAGACAAGCACTTTGGTAAGTTCCTTTACTTGATGAATAAGCTACATATTAATATTCCTTTTCTTGATGCTATTTTAGGTATGCCCGCCTATGGGAAGTTCTTAAAAGAAATCTTATCAAGGAAGAGGAAGCTGGAGGATGTTGGTGAAGTTAGGATGACATCTAAATCTTCGGAGCTCATACAAATCATGAAAGAGAAGATGCCTCCTAAGTTGAGATATCCCGGCTCGTTTTGCATTCCCATTCAAGTTGGGGATGTCACTTGTGAAGCCCTTTGTGATCTAGGAGCCAGCGTGAGCATCATTCCGCTGGAGCTATGCGTAAAGATCGGTCTTGGAGAGCCCAAGCCGGTCAAGATTCGACTTTATATGGCGGATCGCTCCATTACCCATCCCGTGGGCATCCTGGAGGACGTTCCGGTCAAGTTAGGTAACTTCTATCTACCTATAGATTTTGTTGTACTTGACATTCCCGCAGATTATCCTGTTCCTATTATTCTCGGGAGGCCATTCCTAGCAACTTTGGGTTGCAACGTGGATTGCAAGAACGCCAAGTTGAAATTCAACGTTGGTGGCGATGAAGTGGAGTTCGCACTACTTGCAGCCATGAAAGGGGAGCAACTAACTGATGATATCTTCAACATCTACGATGAAGAAGAATCAAGAGAATTGGTGAGCTCTATCCTTATTAACGATCCACTCGAAAGAGTTATTAGCTTCAGTTTAATGGAGGAAGGTATAGATGCTTCTTGTGATGCAGATATACGGAGCTTAAAGGCACTGGACGAGGATCCAGGAGCTAAAACTGAGAAGCTAATCCAGGAGACGGAGATCTCCAGTTTCGGTTCCAGTAGCAGTACCTCGACCGAGGCACTTTCTGGACTGAGCGAGGCGACTGAAGAACATCTCGGTCAACGCCTCTGCGCCTCGACCGAGATCGATGGCGAGACGATTCTAACTGAGACTTCATCGAGTCCAGTTTTTGACACCATTCTACAGGAAAGAGGAAGCAAGGATCCCCCTCAGAAAGCACCCCCAGTCGTGGAGCTTAAACAACTCCCTAGTCACTTGAGGTATGTCTTTCTTGGACCAGATTCTACTTATCCCGTTATTGTTAGTGCTTCCCTTTCCGAATCTGAATTGTCTAAATTAATGCATGTCCTGAGAAAGCATCGAAAAGCTATAGGTTATACCACAGACGATCTTATTTGCATTAAGCCTTCTTTCTACATGCATAGAATTCTAATGGAAGATAATCATAAGACTTCACGGGAACCTCAAAGACGGTTAAATCCGATCATGAAAGAGGTTGTGAAGAAGGAAGTTCTTAAGTTGTTGGATGCAGGTATTATTTATCCTATCTCGGACAGCAAGTGGGTTAGCCCGGTGCATGTCGTTCCGAAGAAAGGAGGGATGACCGTTGTAACGAATAAGAACAACGAGTTGATCCCAACGAGGACCGTTACGGGCTGGAGGGTTTGCATCGATTATAGGAAGCTGAACACGGCGACTCGGAAAGATCATTTTCCGCTTCCCTTCATCGATCAAATGCTCGAACGGTTGGCCCAGCATTCACACTTTTGCTACTTGGACGGCTATAGTGGATTCTTCCAGATTCCTATCCATCCGGATGATCAGGAGAAGACCACTTTTACTTGTCCTTGGGGGACATTTGCCTATCGGAGGATGCGATTTGGATTGTGCAATGCACCCGCTACCTTCCAGCGATGCATGATGGCTATCTTTTCCGAATACATAGAGGAGATCATGGAGGTATTCATGGATGACTTTTCTGTATATGGTTCCTCTTTTGATGATTGCCTATCTAACCTTTCACTAGTGCTTAAAAGATGTGAAGACACTAATCTCGTCTTGAATTGGGAGAAGTGTCATTTTATGGTTAATGAAGGCATTGTGCTAGGATACCTCATTTCTAATCGAGGTATTGAGGTCGATCGAGCTAAGATCGAGACTATTGAGAAACTCCCTCCTCCTTGTTCTGTTAAAGGTGTGAGGAGTTTTCTCGGGCATGCTGGTTTCTACAGGAGATTCATCAAGGACTTCTCTAAGATTTCTAAACCTCTAACTAACCTCTTGAATAAAGATGTTGTTTTTGAGTTTTCGCAGGAGTGTCTTGATGCTTTTTACAGGATTAAGGAAGCGTTGATCTCCGCTCCCATTATCCAACCTCCTGATTGGACCTTGCCCTTTGAGGTCATGTGTGACGCTAGTGATGTAGCCGTAGGAGCGGTGCTTGGACAAAAGAAGGATGGACGGACCACCGCCATTTATTATGCTAGCAAGACGCTAGATGAAGCACAACGCAACTACACTACCACCGAGAAGGAGTTATTGGCGGTTGTATATGCTTTCGAAAAGTTTCGTTCCTATCTAGTGGGGGCGAAAGTCATTGTCTACACCGACCATGCAGCCATTCGTTACTTGTTGGCTAAGAAAGATGCCAAGCCGCGCCTTATTCGATGGATTCTCTTGCTTCAAAAGTTTGACCTAGAGATCCGCGATAAGAAGGGATCCGAGAACTCAGTTACGGATCACCTCAGCCGGCTACCGGAGTCTTCCCGCGAGACGAATGACCCACCCATAGACGATTCATTCCCCGATGAGCACTTACACTTGTTGGAGTGTTTGATGGATTTACTTACTTCACCCCACGATGGAGGTGAAGTATGGAGTGAGGGCACCTCCCATCACGTTTGAGACGCATCATGGTCCAGCTAGCGACCTTAAACCAAGCGCTTCTTGGGAGGCAACCCAAGGTATGGCTTTCTTTTCCCGTTTTCTAGTCTAGTTTAGATAGTTTTTGTTTTTGCTTTGCTTTGCTTTGTTTTTGGCGTCCTAGACAAATAACAGGCGACATCTAAGGAAGGAGCATAACTGGAAGGACAGAAGTTCGAGATTTTGAGAAGACAGAAGCACCTCGGTTACTGTCAGAACACCTCGACCGAGTTGATTCTTGAGCAACCGAGGCGACAAGGGTTTCTGCAGAACCACCTCGGTCCATACCACCTCGGTCCGGTCGAGACCGTCTCGACCGAGGTGACAGCAGATCCAGGAACAGTATAAAAGGGGGAAAAATTTATTTTTTACTTTTTTACTTCCTTCGACTCGACTGCGGCGCCTTCATCACCTCGCCTCCTCAGTTTTTGCTCGTTTTCGAAGATTTCCGCTTCCAAACTGCGATTGAAGAGTAGAGGATCCCATTGCAACTACAAATCTGCAAAAAAATCGAACGAATCGACCGAAACGAGGTAAAAATAGTCGAAACCCTAACTCGTTCATTCGTTTCGATTTGGGCTTTGGTCGCCCCTGATTCTGCTGAGAAAAGGCTTAAGTACCCCATAGGAAGAAATTATAGTGATTTCTGGGGGAATAGAACTGAATTTCTGAGATTGGAATCGTAAACTGTTGCGCCTCGGTCCAGTCGAACTACATCTCGACCGAGGTGATTCTTGAGGGTTGTCAGCGACCGAGGTGATCTGACAGTGTTTGAGAGAAAATGAGTTCCGATCGTCGCCTAGCCCTCAGACATAGATCCTCACCTTCCCCTCCTTCTTCTTCTTCTTCCCGACCTTACCGCCCGGTGATCCACGAGAGATGCCGGGTAGATTATGAGCGTATAGCTAGCCGTCCAGTTATTGCACCACGTTTTCTGGACGTGTCAGCTTTCGATTGCCTAGGGTTAGATGGAGACCTTAGGAGAATGATTGCCACTGTTGGGCTGGATCAGTTTACTGAGATCCGAGCCCCAACCTATTTGGAGCCGACCTTAGAGTTCGTTAGCTCCTTCTCCTACCTCCCCACAGACCAGTCTGTGAAGTACCGGTTGATGAACCGGAACTTCATAATTCCCTTAGAGGTTTGGAGAGAGATTTTCGGCTTTTCTGAGCCCACCGCCACTGACTTCCCCTCCCGATATGTAGCTAGGGAGTTCTGGGGGCAGATTGCCCATATTATTGAGCATGTAGACAGATGGCGCCCTGGAGATTCCAGGGAGAAGGTCATCTTCCACCCAGCCTTCAGATTAGCCCATAGGATATTCAGCGAGACACTTCTGGCCCGTACTGAGACGCCCCAGAAGATCCGACAGGGCGAGCTCTTCAGCCTTTACTGTATGGTCACGGGGGGTTTCCCAGACTTTGGCTTGATCTTGGCAGAGAACCTGCACAAGATCAAGGCTAAAGCGAAGGGAGATATCTGCTGCGGAGGTCTAGTCACCCATATAGCTGCTTATCACGGGATGGACGTCAGTGCTTGTACGGTGGTGGCGGCTCCGAAGCCGCTTGGACTACAGGAGATGATCACACGGAGGATTTTGGTTCCCCGTGGTCTGACCATTCCATATGTTGCTATGCCATGGGAGCGGACTGCGCCACAGGGGATCCGCTGGTCTGCCCAGTTCACAGTTTTCGATCCACATTATTGGCAGACAGCTTGGGCTCCGCTGATGGAGGATCATAGGGAGGCAGCAGCTGCCCCGGCTGAGGAGGAGGAGGATGACGATGACGAGGAGACGGTAGATGAGAGAGATGGTGGAGTCCCAATGGATACAGGGACGGATACTGCAGGTACGAGCGCGCCGCCGATCATTGACTTGGATGATGAGGAGGATACTGAGCCTGCACCAGTTGAGACTTCTCCAGTCAGACCTGCTAGACGCAGGAGGCGCGGAGTGAGAGATCGAGCTGCCCACAGACGGATCGATGACCTGACGGATCAGGTTATTGACTCGTATGCTGCATTATCGCTGGATATCCGCGAGATGTAGGAGCGGTAGCACTATCAGCACGTCATGTCCCAGCTTCAGTTCGAGCGTGTCATGGGTTACCCGTTCGACCCGACGCAGTATCCGTATATGCCACCACCACCACCACCGGATCGAGACTATTGAGGAGCTGCAGGATTTTCTTTATTATATTCTTATGCAGTTCAGCTATGTATCCGGTGAGTACTCTTATTTCCAGACTTATATTGACCCACTGGGACAGTGTGTCCCAAGTATGGGGTGTTTGTATTTATTTGACTACTTGATGTACTTATTTGACTACTTTTGATGTATGACGCACATTCTATCTTATTGGATATTTTATTTATGCTTCACTTCTACATTTATATGACTATCTGATATTACATGCATACCTACAGGTTATTTGATTGAGAAAAACGTCGAAATTGAAAAAAAAATTGGTTTTAAAAAAATTTTTTTGACCTCGACCGGGGGGATTCTGGCCAAACGAGGCGTTTCACCTCGGTTGAACCAAGAACACCTCGACCGAGGTTGGTTAACTGAGAGTTTTCGAAAACGATTTCGTGTTTCTTATCTGGATATGACCTCAGTGAAGATCTTGCTTACTGACTGGTTTTAAATTCTTTATGTGTTTGAAAGGTTTTATAATATGTTTAAGTTGCTAAATGCTTTGTTTGAAATTATTGGCATGTTTAATACTTTGTTTTTATCCAAATTATGTTGAATTTGAAGGTTGACACCACAAGATAAGTTCTCTCACTTTCTTCCTGGAAAGACCAAGGCAATTCATTCTTCTCTCTTCTTCTTCTTGATCATGCTTAGCCCCTCATATACATTTTGCCTCCCTTTACCTATCCGGGAATTTGGAAGCAAGCGAAGTGGTGAAAGCAAGTGAAGTTAAAGTTGAGAAGTAGCTGGAAGTGAAAGTGTTAGAAAGTAATAATAGGTTTGGGGAAGTCAATCATGAAGATGAGTAACTCGGCACCATTCACATAGCCGGGTGTTTCTGTCTTGCCAAAGTCGGATTGAGCGATATTCCTAACGGGTCATGGTATGTGCATCAAGGGTTTGATGCATCTCAAGAAATTGATGATTGCTGATTTCCTAGGCTTCGGTTATTGTGCACCTCTGTCCATGCATCCCAAAAAGTAAAGTAAAAAGAAAAAAGTGTGAAATAAGCAAAGCTTATTGGTGGAAGATGTTGCAAGTCAAAGTGAAAGTGAAGATCATCCTTTTCCCGGATTCTAGCACCACATTACTTACATACATCCCCACCTCACACGTTTCTTGACCTTTTCTTTTGGGAAGCCCTTGAGACCTTGAGTTTGTTGATTGACTTAGTGGTTTAAATCGGATTATACATGATTAATTTTGATAATTATGACTTATTATCCATTCTATGATTTTATGCAAAGATGAACAACTTTCCTATATTTATAAAATGTTTTGAGCATATTGAGTTTTTAAATTCCATGAAGTATTCTCTTAGAGTGATCTATGATAGTAACACACCATAAAAATGTTTTTGAAAGACTTTTCATTGATTTTCTTGACTATTAATCCATTCTATCTTGTCTTGTATATGCGGAACTTGTTTGGGAACATGCAAGGGCTAAGTATGGGGTATTTTGATAGCATGAATTATAGTCTATATTTTGGGGTTTGTTTGGACGTTTTATCTTCAATAATATGCATGTTAGCATGTATAATATGTGATTATACTACCATTTCATCTACCTTTGCGAGAATCGAGGTCTACACCTAGTTTTGCTGTAATTGTAGGTAAAATGGCACGTTTTGCATCAAAAAGGAGCAAAAGGAGTCATGAGTCATTTGGAGCTACATTGAGGAGCATAAGGAACCATCCAGGGAGCATAGCCATGGATCAAAGATTTACTTTGGACCAGTTTTGAGAGATTTCACATTCAGTTATGACTCACCTCGGTTGACCAGAGATTCATCTCGACCGAGGTGATCCAGAGACGCCGACTCGACCGAGGCGAACACCTAGGACGCGGCGAGAATATTTTATTCTTGGCTGAGATCTTTTATCTTTGGAAGGTGATCTTATATTTTTGGGCTTGGCTCCTGGAAGGAAGGAGATATGCAGAATCATATATATTACCTATATTTATGGGAAAAGATCTTTCTAAGATTTATTATCTTTGGAGGGTTATTTTCCTATAAAAAGGGTTGGATTTCCACAAATCCAACATCCCGCTTACACCGAAAAAACAAGTCGCATACGCAGCAGCCATACTCTAATTGGGAGTTTCGAAGAACCTTTTTAAAGGTTGAAGGAAGATTGAAGATTGTAGCTTTTATAGCTTTTGAAGGGTTTTGTAAGATTGTCTTAAATTCCCCTTCCTTGTTATCTTGTCTTGTTGGATTGTTATCCAAGGAACGCTTTGTTGTGATATTTGATTCAGTTATTGAAGTCTTTTTCATTAAATTCTTCTTGTTCAAATATTCACCTTCTTCCCATATATTTAATACTTTCATAATGATGATGAGTGGCTGATTTCCTTGTGCGATTCTAGGGTGATTGACTGAAGGTTGTGGGAAAAACAATGATAGAATAATCTTAGATTCTAGTAGGACCCTGAAAGTTTGAGTCTTTAACCTTAACCCTAAGCATCTCGTTCAGTCGATGAACATCTCGGCCGGGGTGGAATTTGGCTGACCGAGGTGACTTATCTGATCCTAAACTGAGAGTTAAGTGTTAGAGTTTGCCAAATCCTATTCTTATTTTATCTTTCCTGGTTCAAAGCAAGCTTAGGATGAGACTTACCCGGTAATTCCTTAGTTTGTGTACCAACGATCATAAGTGTAGGTAATAAAGGTTTATCCTTTATTGGGGTTTTGAGTGTGCTTCCATCCCATCTTTGTGAGTTAGCCTGAGACTTACCCGGTAAAGGTTGATTCTATTCCCTTAGATAGTGTGTTAGTTTGAGGTTATAGTTCTTTACCTTGATTCCTTGAGACTTACCCGGTAATAGGAGTTACGGTTTTGGATTAGTGAGTAGTGAGACTTACCCGGTAATCTACTCCACTTTAGTAACACCTTCCCTTTGCAAAAATCTCAGCTTTGTCCGCTTATCTTTAGATCTTGAGTTGGAACCACAACTAGATGCCTTAATCCCTAGAATTGCATGTTTGCTTTATTGACTTCTTATTCATCTTTGATTGTGTTAATTACTCTTTGTGGTTAGTATTCACGAAGCTTACTGTTATTGACTTTGTTTCACCGAGTCCCTGTGATCGACCCCTGAAATTTCTTGCTTTTTACTACGATTGACCCGTACACTGCGGGTTCGCATCCTTGTTTTAAGCTTAAGTCTAGGGTTATAAATTTAAAGCTTGCACACACCGTTTGGAGCGAACAACAACCTTAATCGGTTTAGTTAGTCTTGATCCTTGGGTTACAAGTTTGGGTATTTGATATTAATTGTTGCCATTAGATCCTTTCTATATTGAAGCCTCGACAACCTTTATGGAGAGTGTCTTTAGATAAGTCATATAAAGCCTTGGAACTTCACAGTACATTGCTTTGCATTAGTATACCTTTGCAACTCTTAACTCTGTCCTTATATCTTTAGTATATCTTGAATCGAATGCCACAACTAGATTCCTGGATCTTTAGGATTGTTGTTTTCCCAATATTTACAAAGCTTCATACATTTACTTTCTTGACAATTCTATAACTGGATTTAACCCCCCAAATCCCTGTGTTCGATACTCTGGAATACTTGCTAATCTACGCCGATCCGTACACTGCGGGTTCGCTTGCTTTTATTCTAGTTTTATAAATTTAAAGCTTGATTGCACGCACGCTAAGTGGCGAACACACACAGAACTTCCCTAGTTGCACCGGTATGTCTTCCAAGATTCCAACCGGGTGAGTGATTGAACGGTCAGCCATGTAAAGGGTCATCTTGACCGGATTTTGCTCTCCTAGCCCAACCTTGTTGCAAAGTGCAAGCGGGATGATGCTTACACTTGCCCCAAGATCACATAGGGCTTCATACTTCACTTCTCCCACTCCAATTGGCAACAAAAAAGATCCCGGATCTCTTAGCTTATGAGGCATCTCCTCCTTCATGGTTTGGATCAACTCCGAGGACCTGTTTGTCATCCTCACTTCTCCATACTCCTCCAACTTCCTCTTGTTGGAGAGTATTTCCTTCAAAAACTTGCCATATGCCGGCATACCTAGAATAGCATCCATGAACGAAATGTTAATATGCAATTTAGACATAACTTCAAGGAATTTACCGAAGCGTTTGTCCAAACGAGCTCTTGCTCGTGATTGTGGGAATGGTAGTGGTGGCTTGTGTGGAGGTGGTGCCACATTTGTTGGCTTATCATCCTTGCCCTTGCCTCCATCTTCTTGCAATGTCTCTTCTTCTATTACCACTTGCTTCCCCTTATCAATTCCCTTAGGTAAGGGATCCTTCATGCTCAACCCACTCCTTGTTGTAATAGCTAACACTTGGCCTCTTGGGTTGTGTTCGGTTCTTCCGGGAAGCTTTCCTGGATCTCTATGAGCTTCACCCGCCTTTTGGAACACTTGTGCTTCCAACCCCTTTTGAGCTTTAGAAATGGAAGTCACCGTGCTCTCAAGACCGCTCAACCTCCCAAGCAATTGCTCAAACATCATCTCGGTTCTATCCTTTGGAGGTTGAGTAAATTCTGGGTGGTGGTTCTTGTGAATCCTTAGGTAGTGGAGCTGCGCTTGTGGATGCGGGAGGGTTCAAGGCACCATCCGGGTTAGAATAGGAAAACCCGGGATGGTTGTGGTTAGGCCGGTAATTGTTGAATTGCCAGTTATTGTTGAAGTTCCTTGGGCCTTGATAGTTGTGGCTTAGATGTTGATAGATCGATCGTAAACAGATTGGACCCTGAGAGTTAGAGAGATTTCGCCGACGAAGCCAAAATCACGGTGTGTTCTTGAGTTCCACGACCGTGGAATCTCAAGATCCACCCGTAATTTTCCCTAGTTTATGAACCTTGCTTTTTACTTTAATCCAAAGTTAAAGATTTGCTTTAACTTAGTCTTGGCTTGCCTTTTCTAGGTGGTAGTGAAGCCTCAACAATCTCTACTTCGATTTCGAGTGTCACAACCTTAATCGGTTTAGTTAGTCTTGATCCTTGGGTTACAAGTTTGGGTATTTGATATTAATTCTTGCCTTTAGATCCTTTCTATACTGAAGCCTCAACAACCTTTATAGAGAGTGTCTTTAGATAAGTCATATAAAGCCTTGGAACTTCACCGTACATTGCTTTGCATTAGCACATCTTTGAAACTCTTAACTCTGTCCTTATACCTTTAGTATATCTTGAGTCGATTGCCACAGCTGGATTCCTAGATCTTTAGGATTGTTGTTTTCCCAATATTTACAAAGCTTCATACATTTATTTGCTTGACAATTCTATAACTGGATTTAACCCCCCAAATCCCTGTGTTCGATACTCTGGAATACTTGCTAATCTACGCCGATCCGTACACTGCGGGTTCGCTTGCTTTTATTCTAGTTTTATAAATTTAAAGCTTGATTGCACGGACGCTAAGTGGCGAACAAGTTTTTGGCGCCGTTGCCGGGGATTTGGTCTAGGCCGAATTCGGTTATCGGTTGTCAAGCTTTGGGAGCTCTTCCCTTGTTATTTGATATCTCTTTGGGTGTATGCGCAGGTCTAGGAACAACGAAGACCTCTTACCTCTTGATCAAGAGCTTGAGAGGACTTTAAGGAGAAAGCTCAAGGAAAGAAAGATGGCTGAAGAAAGAGAACGTGATTACCGAACGGAGTTGGCGGAAAAAGAAGCTCAAGTCCAATGGAGTGAGAAGACTCGCATGGAGGAAATGGATCGTCATCAAGGGAAAGTTGATGATCTAACGGATATGATATTTCAAGTGAGGATGGAATTGAGCGATCTTAAGAGAAAGAAGAGCAGGAAATCCTCAAGGAGATCCTCAAGATCGGTTAGAACTCATTCATCCGACGAGGATAGCGACTCTTCCATGCCACCATTAGAGGACATTAATCCGACGATCAATGTGAACCCATTAATTCCAAGACCGGCCGCTAACCGTCGTACCCCATCTGGAGGTGCGAGAGTCGATCGTGTGGATGAGGAGCTAAGAACTCTTGGCCAAAGGATGGATCCAACGCAGCAACCACGCCGCTTGGCTGTGAACTTTGATGCTGATGATACACAAGGGTTTAGCTTCAACCCGCAAGTTATTACCATTGTCCGCCGAAATCAATTTGGGGGAACAAGTGCTGAATCTCCACATCAACATATACAAAATTTTGAGATCATGATGGAGACAATGAAGCCAAAGAATGCAACTACCAACAGCTATAAACTCAAGCCTTTCTTCTTCTCCTTGAAGGGGAAAGCATTGTCTTGGTATCAAGCTCTTCCAAGTGGGAAACTCGAAACATGGGAGGATCTCTCTTCGGAATTTCTCACTAAGTTCTTTCCGCCATCCAAGACGGCGGAGTTGAGAGGTAAGATTAATGCATTTTCTATGAGATCTAACGAAAGTTTGTTTCAATCTTGGGAAAGATTTCAGGATTTGCTATTGGATTGCCCACATCATGGCATATCCAAATTGGCGCTATTGGAGATATACTATAAGGGGTTGGATGTGGAGACACAATTCAAGCTCCAATCCCTCTCATGTGGTACATTCATGGACATGAGGGAAGATGACGCTTGGGACTTCATTGAGAAGCAAGCGCGAGTCATTGAGAAGTATTCTCACCAAAAAGTAGAGGTGAATCAAGTGGAGCAAGGAGCAAAGCTGTCACAAGCAGCTCAAACTCAAATCTTTTCTCTCAATACGGAGATTAAAGAGTTAAAGGAAGCCATCAAAACCAACTTCCCAAAGCAAAAGGAACAAGATGTAGGTTATTTGGGCAACAACAATAACCACAACGGGAATGAGAATACAAACCGCAACAACCGGAACAACAACCGGAATAATTGGAACAACAACAACAACAACCGGAACAACAATTGGAACAACAATAGGGGTTCAAACAACAACAATTGGTGTCCCAACCAACAAAATTCCGGTAATTCTTATTCCAATTCAGGAAATTCAATAACTCCACCTTCCTCTTCTTCCACTCCTTTGAAAAGCCAGGGGCAAACATCTAATGGTGGAAGTACTTCGGGGAAAGAGAAGCCCGATCCCATGTTGGAGACAATCTTGAGGAGGCTTCAAGGATTGGAGACTCGCATCATCAAGGTTGATGATCACATTACTAAGGTTGATAAAGCCCAAAAAGATTTAGAGAACCAAATGTTTAGCCATGCGGAGGAAGTTCCTAGGAATCAAGGAAAACTTCCAGGAAAGACGGAGGACAACCCAAAAGAAGGGTGATGGCAATCACAACTAGGAGCGGAGTAACAACTACCGACCCGCAACCTAAGTTTGTAGAAGTCCCCGTTGAGAAGGAGAAATAAAAGGGGAAGGAGAAGGAAGATGTCTACGTTCCTCCTCCAGCTTACAAACCTCCCCTACCATTCCCGCAATCTAGAGCAAAAGCGCGTCTAGACAAACAATTCGGTATGTTTATTGAACTCATGAGCAAACTGCATATTAATATACCTTTCATTGATGCAATTGTAGGTATGCCAGCTTATGGGAAGTTCTTAAAGGAGATACTCTCTAACAAAAGAAAGCTAGAGGATTTTGGAGAGGTTAAGATGAGTTTGGATTCATCGGATCTCATCAAAACCATGAAAGAGAAGATGCCCCCAAAGCTTAAGGATCCGGGGTCATTTTGTATTCCCATAGGAGTGGGAGATGTCACATATGATGCATTATGTGATTTGGGAGCAAGCGTGAGCATCATTCCGCTTGCCTTATGCAGGAAGATCGGTTTAGGCGATCCTAAACCGGTAAAGATGACGTTGTACATGGCGGATCGATCCATAACTCGTCCTGTCAGTATAGTTGAAGACGTCCCGGTCAAGCTTGGTAAGTTCTATGTTCCTATAGACTTTGTTGTGCTTGACATTCCTGCAAATAGTCCGGTCCCGATCATTCTAGGAAGACCGTTTCTTGCAACATCCGGCTGTATACTCGATTGCAAGAATGCTAGACTCGCCTTTGACATAGGAGAAGAGAAGGTAGAGTTCGTCCTTTCCACTTTAGTGAGGGAACCAGCCTTCGATGAGGATATATTCAATATCCATGACGAGGAGCTATATAGAGAGGAGGTAAGTTCTATTCTCTTCAAAGATCCCTTGCAAAAAGTTATTTCTATGAGCATTATGGATATAGGGGAAGAAGAGGAGTGAAATGAGGCAATTGAAGCCTTAGAGAAACAAAAAGAAGTGTATGAAGAAGAGTTCGAAAAACTCCACGATGAGGAAGAAAACGTACGGATCCACGGCCAGACAGCCTATTCCACGGCCGTGGAATTCACCAACACAAGCGTGGAGCATTCTAGTAAGTTACACGGCCGTGGAGGAAACAGAGGCACCGTAATTATTTTCCACGCCCAAAATCACGACCGTGGAGAAGGCAGGGGTGCCGTAATTTTAGGCGAATCCGAAGGAAATTGTGTTTCCTCCACAACTTCTCTTGATTCTTCTCCAACACCTTCTACTCCCTTAGACACTTCTAAGGTACCATCGGATATTCCTCAAGATCCATTGGAGACTCCTATAGTGACGGAATTGAAACCACTTCCTACATATCTAAGGTTTGCATTTCTAGGATCTAATTCTACCTTTCCGGTAATTGTTAGTTCAGATTTAACCATAGATGAACATAGTAAGCTTATGGTTGTCCTTAAGAAACATAGGAAAGCCTTAGGATATACTATAGAGGATTTAGTACGAATCAAACCTTCACTATGCATGCATAAGATCTTAATGGAAGAGGACTTTAGAACTTCGCGACAACCTCAAAGGCGGTTAAATCCAAACATGAAGGAGGTTGTCAAGAAGGAAATTCTTAAACTACTTGATGCAGATATCATCTACCCTATCTCCGATAGCAAGTGGGTGAGTCCCGTACAGGTGGTTCCAAAGAAGGGAAGAATGACGGTCATCACCAACAAAAACAATGAACTCATTCCTACATAAACCGTAAAAGGATGGCGGATGTGTATAGAATACCGCAAGCTAAACAACGCGACGAGGAAGGACCACTTCCCACTACCCTTCATCGATCAAATGCTTGAAAGGTTAGCACAACAGTCACACTTTTGTTATCTTGACGGTTATAGTGGTTTCTTTCAGATCCCGATACACCCGGATGATCAAGAGAAGACCACGTTCACGTGCCCGTGGGGTACGTTTGCCTATAGGAGGATGCCGTTCGGGCTTTGCAACGCCCCAGCCACCTTTCAAAGGTGCATGATGACCATCTTCTCGGAATATATAGAGGAAATCATGGAGGTTTTTATGGATGACTTCTCCGTATATGGTTCCTCATTTGACAATTGTCTTTCTAACCTTGCTCTTGTGTTACAAAGGTGTGAAGACACTAACCTAGTTCTTAATTGGCAGAAGTGTCAATTTATGGTGAAAGAAGGCATTGTATTAGGACACCTAATCTCTAGTAGAGGGATTGAGGTGGATAAAGCTAAGATAGAGACAATAGAAAAGGTTCCTCCCCTAACTTCGGTGAAAGGGATAAGAAGTTTTCTAGGACATGCTGGATTTTATAGACGTTTCATAAAGGATTTCTCTAAGATATCAAAGCCGCTTACTAATCTATTGATGAAGGATGCAATTTTTGATTTTTCACAGGAATGTTTAGATGCGTTCAATAAGATTCGGGAAGCTCTCTAATCTCAACCCCGATTATCCAACCTCCGGATTGGAATCTTCCCTTTGAGGTTATGTGTGATGCAAGTGACGTAGCTATAGGAGCTGTTCTTGGGCAAAAGAAGGAAGGATGAACCCACGCTATCTACTACGCTAGCAAGACGCTAGATGAAGCGTAGCTCAACTACGCCACTACCGAAAAGGAATTCTTAGCAGTTGTATATGCAATTGACAAATTTCGCTCTTATCTTGTAGGTGCAAAGGTGATCGTATACACGGATCATGCTGCGATCCGGTATCTACTTGCCAAGAAGGATGCGAAGCCAAGGCTAATTAGATGGATTCTTCTCCTACAAGAATTCGATCTAGAGATTCCCGACAAGAAGGGTTCGGAAAATTCTGTTGCGGATCATTTGAGTCGTCTAACACATCTAGAGGACGACCATCTACCTATAGATGACTCATTTCCGGACGAGCATTTACATATCATGGAGGAGTGCATCGACGTGATCACCAAAGGTAACGAACCATGGTTTGCTGATTTTGTTAACTATTTGGTTTGTCAGGAATTACCCCCCGAATTATCCTACGCACAAAGAAAGAATTTCTTTAAGGATGTTCGGGAATACTTTTGGAATGAATCTCTCCTCTTTAAGAGAGGTCCGGACGGCATTATTCAGCGATGTGTGCTGGAAGATAAGATGCAAAGTGTCATCCGTCATTGTCATTCACTACCTTGTGGAGGACACGCTAGTTTGAACAAAACTAGCGCTAAGGTATTGCAATCTTGATTCTTTTGGCCTACTCTATTTAAAGATGTGCAAAAATTTGTTTCTTGTTGCGATGCTTGTCAAAGAACAGGGAATATATCTAGGAGGAATGAGATGCCTCTCAACAACATCCAAGAGGTGGAGATCTTTGACATTTGGGGAGTAGACTTCATGGGACCTTTCCCATCATCTTGTGGAAACCAATACATACTTTTAGCGGTGGATTATGTTTCGAGATGGGTTGAAGCAATTGCCTCTCCCACCAATGATGCCATGGTAGTGGTTAAGTTCTTTAACAAGACCATCTTCCCACGATTCGGGACACCACGGACCATCATTAGTGATGGAGGTTCTCACTTCACTGCCCGATGTTTCGAGGCTCTTTTAGCTAAGTATGGGGTGACTCACAAGATTTCCACCCCTTATCATCCACAAACTAGTGGACAAGTGGAGATCTCAAACCGGGAGATCAAAGGAATCCTAGAGAAGACGGTTTCAAGGACAAGGAAGGATTGGTCTTTGAAGCTAGATGACGCATTATGGGAAGTCTTGCCACTTACCGGTAGAGTTGGAGCATAAGGCGTATTGGGCAATAAAGTGGTTGAACTTCAGCATGAAGGAAGCGGGAGAGAAGCGTCTCTTAGACCTCAATGAGCTTGAAGAACTTCGCTTGAACGCCTACGAAAACGCCAAGTTCTATAAAGAATGAGCGAAGCGTTGGCATGATAAGCATATCATCCCAAAGGACCTCAAAGAAGGAGATCAAGTTCTCCTCTTCAATTCAAGACTTCGTCTCTTTCCAGGTAAGCTTAAATCTCGTTGGACTGGACCTTTTCTAATAAAACGTGTTTTTCCCCATGGTGCAGTTGAAGTATGGGGTGAAAAGGGCAGAAGTTTTAAGGTGAACGGTCAACGACTCAAGAAGTATACACCGGAACTCCAAATTGAAGAATTCGCGCCCACCGCAGTCGAATAAGTGCGAATATGGTCTAGCTACGGACCTTAAACAAAGCGCTTCTTGGGAGGCAACCCAAGGTATTGCATTTACATTTTTGTCTTCGATTCATAGCTTAGAGTAGTTTAGACGTTTTTGTTTTGTTTTGCCTTCGATGCCTTCCGGTATGTTCGTGTTTTTGGATGTAGGATCAGTGGAAAAGGAAAAGGGAAGGAAAAGGTTGAAGAAAATTGACGAAACTTGAACTTTGAAAAATTACAGAGAGTTCCACGGCCAAAACCACGGTCGTGACAGCTACAGTGACCGTAATTTTCAAAAGCCTGAGAAAAATCACCAAAATCACGGTTCCGTACAAAACCACGGCCGTGGAAACCCCCGAAAGACCGTGATTTTCAAAAACTTTTACGGCCACTATAAAAACCACGTTTCTTCACAAAACACACAAAAAAATCCCAATTCCACGCCCTATTTCGCCGATTGCATTCCCCCTCTCCCAAATTCTCTTTCGTTAATTGTTTTTAACGATTCTTTGACCAAAGTTGAAGCAATTTCCGTCACCTACAAGATCCAAGTAACGATTCGAGCGGCAAATCACCGGAGGAGACAGAATTCGGATTCCAAAATCCGAAAACCTAGGTTTTTCATTCCTTCTCTCTCTTTGTCGATTCGGCTTCATTTTTGCTAGAATTTTTAGGAGAACTGATTGGAATTGGATTGAAATTAGTTTAGGGCTGCTTGCTGTTGAGTTTGGTGTGATTCTGCTGAGTTTTGAGAATTTGCGTAACGAACCACGGTCTCTAGGCATTCCACAGCTGTGGAACTTGAAGAACAAACCGTGGTTTCTAACAGAAATGGATCTCGTTAGGAGAATGTCCCAAAGAAATAAAAAGAGGAAAGGCAATACTTCTTCCTCTTCTAGAGCACCACCTGCTGATCCCCATCACCCCCATCATCACCATCACCACCTCCCCCGAGGATCCCTACTATCCATGAGGATAATCTCGATGCTTTAGAGAGGATCCATAAGCGAGCTCTCATAGGACCTAGGTATCTACTACTTGAGGAGTTAGAGCCTTTGCATGTGGTAGGGGATCTCACTTGGCTACTAGATAGAGCCGGATTAGTTGTCTTCTCCGCCATTCGAGAAGATGCATATGAGGAGATCACTAGGGAGTTTGTGGTCTCGTTTGAGCATAGCCACGTTGACAGGACCATTTTTTTTCGGCTGATGGAGAGAAACTATGATTTTTCTATTAGAGAGTTTGGAGCCTTCTTTGGGTTCCATGAGACCTTCAATGGTCGATTCCCTAGTGGCGTGTACGCCAAGGATTTCTGGGAGGAGATAGCTATGATATACGCCAGCGAGGACCGCTGGCAACCTGCTGATACCAAGGCTAGGTTGATCTATCACCTAGCCTTGAAGATTGCCCATAGAGTGCTTTCTGATTGTCTCTTCCCTAGGACGGAGACACCTCAGAAGATCAAGACGGATGAGTTGTTTTTGCTTCACTATATGTTATACGGTAGGCTAGTTGACTGTGCCACCCTCTTAGCTTCTATTATGAGCAAGCTAAAGAACAAGAGGGCCGGCAACATTGGATACGGTGGGATGGTCCCCCACCTTGCTAGGCAGTTAGGGATAGACTTCTCCGCGTGCACCCGCATTGCTGCTAGACCTCTAGGACTTCAGAGCCTCATGACTAGAGGCATCATCTTCCCTACACATAGAGGTCCACCTACAGCTGCCATGCCTTGGGAGAGTAGGACAGGTAGAGGGATTGCATGGCTTCCTGGGGGGAACAAATTGAAAAATTTTGAAAATTTTGTTACACATTTCATTATTGCATTGCATGAAAAAGCTTTTGAAAAACCCATAAAAATTGAAAAATTTTGAAAATTTTGTGCTTCTAAGGATAGAGATGACTCCTATGATAATCACTACTTGTGAATTGAGTTTTGATGACAATCGCATGCCTAAACAAATAGTGAATTTAAAAGAAATTGAATGAGTTGATTGTTCGCCGCTTAGCGTGCGTGCAAATAAGCTTTAAATTTATAAAACTAGAATCAAGCAAGCGAACCCGCAGTGTACGGATCGATATAGTTAAGCAAGAATTTCAGAGTATCGAACACAGGGATTTGGGGGGAACAAATTCTATTGTAGATTATCAAGCAAGTAAATGTATGAAGCTTTTCAAATATTGGGAAAACAACAATCCTAAAGATCCAAGTATCCAGCTGTGTCAATCGATTCAAGATATACTAATGATATAAGGACAGAGTTAAGATATGCAAAGGTATGCTAATGTAAGGTAATCGTACGGTGAAGTTCCAAAAACCTTATATGACTCACCTACAAGACACTCTCTATAAAGGTTGTTGAGGCTTCAATATAGAAAGGTTCTAAAGATAAGAATTAATGTCAAATACCCAAACTTGTAATTAAAGGATCAAGACTAACTAAACCGATTACAGTTGTGACACTCACAATCGAGGTAGAGGTTGTTGAGGCTTCACTACCACCTAGAAAAGGCAAGCCTAAACTAAGTTAAAGCAAATCTTTAACTTTGGATTAAAGTAAAAGCAAGTTCGTAAACTTAAGGGAAATCACGGTTGGATCTTGAGGTTCCACGGTCGTGGATTCAAGAACAGACCGTAATTTAGGGTTCGTCGGCGATTCTCTCTAACTCTCAGGGTCCAATCTGTTTACGATCGATCTATCATCATCTAAGCCACAACTATCAACCCTTCACCTTAGAATTATTAAGGGTTTTTAGCCAACAATAGTCATATTGCTATCAAATTCAAGAATTAAAAGATTGAAAGATGAAAACTTCCGAAAACCTTCAATAAACTTCAAACCAATCTCCAAGTCACAATCAAGAACAAATATCGTCACTAGATTCGGAATAGAACAAACAAACACAATCTTAGATAAGAAGGAAGAACGGGATGTCAATCTGTCTTCTAAATCAAACCTAAACAAGAAGAGGAATCTTCTTGCGAACAATCTTCCGAATCTTCGATCTTCCGTAATCCGGAAATCGCCAATAGCAATGCGCCAAAAATCTCTCAAACTAATCTCCGCCAAAATGCGAAATTAGGGCAATTCCAAGCGCAAGTGTAAGATGCGTCTATGCGTAAGCGAGGTGAAAGTGCGTCTAAGCAGAGGTGACGGAATCTCTCTTCGTCTGTCCTTTTATAGTGTATGATAAAATATCGGCCCGGCCCAATCTTTAAAAAGATCGTGGCTTAAAGTGTGGCGAAAAAGATCGCCAAGATCACGGTCGTGGAAGGTTCCACGGCCGTAATTTAGAGCGTGGAATTCAACACGGTTTGAACCATCTTCTCCACGGCCGTAGAAGTTGCTGGAATGAACCACGCTTCCCTAGCCATGGTTCCACGGCCGTGGAACTGAACGTGGAAAGTGGTACGGCCGTATTTTAGAGCGTGGTTTAGGGCAAGAACGTGATTCTTCCCTAGCCTCGTGCATTCCTCAAGTTGGCATTCCCTTAGCTCCTAGAAATGCCTTCAATCTATGGACATTGCTCAACAACTCCATCCTTGCTCGATTCCGTTCGGAAATAGCTCTCAATCACCTATAATCAACATAAAGCTTGTGTAGATCTCTATATCGACATTATAGACAAACTAGCTCACAAATGCATCTATGCTCAATCAATGACTATCAATATGAATCAAATACACTTAGAAAACGTGCCTAAAATATCACAATATTTCATGCTAACAAATAACCCCATACTTGCCACTTGCTTGTCCCTAAGCAAGTTCTTTCAAAAGCTTTAAAACAAGAGTTAGGATGAAATATGTGTACCTTCTCAAAGCAATACTTCTTTTTGGATGAATGTACCTTCTAAATAATAGCTCATTCTCAAATCTTGCTTCAATCGTTTATAAGACTTTCATACACTTAATCAAAGAGTAAAGGGTAAAGAAAACTCATGAATCAATCAAACTTCCATACAAACATCATAACCCTTAAACATTATCGAAACAATCATAAGAAAGTTCAATTTAGATCACCAAGTCATTTAACATTCTTTTGATCTTAAGGACTTTCAAAGAAGAAGGTCTAGAATGTGGAAGGGGAAGGAAACTTTAAGAAATGTGGTGCATGAATCCGGGAAAGTGGACAACTACTCTTTTCTTCTTCTCTTGCGGTTTCCGTACCACCTTCAACTTAGAGCTTCGCTCTCTTCTTTTCATTTTTCGACTTTACTTTTGGAGTTATGGATAGAGGTGCACAAAAACCGAAGCCTAGGAGATTGGCGTTTCTCAATTTTTATGAGATGCCTCAAACCCTTAGCGCACATACCATAATCCGCTAGGAATATCGCTCAATCCGACTTTGGCAAGACACAAACACCCGGCTATGTGAATGGTGCCGAGTTACTCATCATCATGATTGACTTCCCCAAACCTATAATTTCTTTCTATTCCTTTGAACGCAAAGTATTGCTTTCATGGCCCTCCCACATCATACATGCCTTTTTCAATCAACTCCTCCAAATTCCCAGATAGGTAAAGGAGGTCATAATTTCAATGAGGGGCTAAATGATCAAAGAAAGAAGAAAGAAAAATCGAATTGCCTTAATCATCTCAACAAGAAGCATAAGAACTTATGGTGTGATTTCAACTTCAATTCCTCAACATGATTTAAGTAACATTCATCACATTATGAAACTTGCAAAAGAGGTATAATCCACTCATTCAATTTCTTTTCAATCTACTATTCGTTTAAGCATGCAATTGTCATCAAACTCAATTCACAAGTAGCGATTATCATAGAAATCATCTCAATTCCTTAGAAGAACAAAATTTTTCAAAATTTTTCAATTTTTATGGGTTTTTCAAACTCTTTTTCATGCAATGCAATAATGAAATATGCAACAATATAATGAACATGCAATGATAGTCTCGATAGAAGCAAACATAGTGAGTAAGAGTTATTACAACTTTTAGTCACACCCCACCCCATACTTGGAACAAACATTGTCCCTAATGTTCAAAAGAAAGAAAGAAAAGAAAGAAAAGAAAAAGAAACTCACAAAATGGCGATGGAGCGGCTAAAGCTGACGGTCATGCAATCATCACGGTGGTGCTGGTGGAGGTGGGAATGGAGAGAAGCTAGGATCATAAAACCGCCCAAACTGCTGGCGGTAGACATCTCTCATCATGTGATTGAGGTCGTCCAAGCGTCCATCTCTAGCATCGGCTCGAATCTCCAATGCTCCTACTCTCTCCGAAAGACCAGTAGCCCAATCCGGCATCTGCTCATACCATCCCGGAGCATGACTGTACCACTCGGGAGCGTCGGACGGTGCTGGTGCTGGTGCTGGTGCAGATGGTGTCTGTGTGGCCCATGGAGGTGGAGCTCCATACCATGCAGGAGGTGTCTCTGCCCAAGTGGGTCTCTCACTCACGCTGGCGTGGCGAGAAGACGAGCCTGAAGCTCTGGCGGGACTTGGAGAACGTCTAGGCACATCGGGGGCCGCATCCAGCTGATCCGGAAACGTGCCAAACTCCTGCTCGGCTCCTCCTCCACCCTCAAACTGATCCCTCATCTCCTCCTCCTCAACTACGGGCGGTGGTGGGACATATGGGGGAGCTGCAATCCTGTTCGCGTGCATAGCAGCGAACGTCTCCTTCCAATTATGGCGTCCAGCCATAATGGAGTACTCTGGTAGCCACTCAATACCCCTACCCGTCCTGCTCTCCCAAGGCATGGCCGCATAAGGCGGACCTCTATATGTGGGGAAGATGAGACCTCTAGTCATGAAGGCATGAAGTCCTAAGGGTACGGCTGGTATGCGGGTACATGCAGAAAAATCAACTCCCAAGCTCCTAGCAAGGTGGGTAACTATCCCACCATATCCGATGTTGCCCTTCCTCTTGTTCTTAAGCTTGCTCATAGTAGCAGCTAAGAGGATGGCACAGTCAGCTCGGCGCCCATACAACATAGAATACAACAGAAATAGCTCATTCGTCTTGATCTTTTGGGGCGTCTCCGTCCTAGGGAAGAGACACTCCGAAAGAACACGGTGAGCAATTTTCAAGGCTAAGTGATACATCAACTTAGCCTTGGTGTCTGCAGGTTGCCAGCGGTCCTCGCTGGCGTAAATCATAGCAACCTCCTCCCAAAAGTCTTTGGCGTAAACGCCACTAGGAAAACGACCATTGAAGGTCTCATTTAACCCAAAGAAGGTTCCGAACTGACGGATGGTAAAATCATAGTTTATTTCCATAAGACGAAAAGAAATGGTCCTATCCACATGGCTGTGCTCGAAAGACGTCACAACCTCCCTCGTAATCTCCTTATAGGCGTCTTCTCGGATAGCTGAGAAGACAACTAGTCCGGCTCTATCCAAGAGCCAAGTAAGGTCATCTATCATGTTAAGAGGAGCTAGATCCTCTAACAATAGGTACCTAGGTCCAATCACAGGCCTCTCATGGATCCTCTCGAGTGCATCGAGGTGATCCGCATGAATGGTCGGTACTCTAGGGCTAGGAGGTGAGGGTGATTAAGGGGATGATGGAGGTGAGGGGGAAGAAGGTGGTGGTGCCCTAGAGGATGAAGAAGAAGAGGGATTACCCTTCCTCTTCTTGTTTTGGTCATTCTTCTTCTCCTTGATTCTCCCAGAAACTCTCCTCACAAAGTCCATCACTGTTCAAAATTACGGTCTGTTCTTGGTAATTCCACGGCCGTGGAACTGTCAGCGACTGTGGTTCGTCTGGTTTTTTCGCAAATCTCAGCAAACAACACTCAAACTCAGCAATCAGGCAGCCCTAGTCTAATTTCTTCCAATTTCAATCAGTTCTTCCTAAAATTTCTAGCAAAAACGAACCAAATTGACAAAGATCAAGAAGAGTGGAAAAAACCTAGGTTTCGGATTTTAAAATGCGAATTGTGCATTCCGTGGTGATTTTCCGCTCGATTCGTTGCTTGGATCTCGTTGGTGGTTGAATTTGCTTCAATTTGGGAAGAAGAATCGTTGAAAACGATTAAGGAACGAAGGTTTGGGAGGAAGGGCGTGGAATCGGCGTTTTGAGTCGTGGAATTGGGTATTTGTGGAGGGTTTTTGTGAAGAACGTGGTTTATATAGTGACAGGCAAAATTTTGAAAATCACGGTCTGTTGGGGGTTCCACGGCCGTGGAAATGTACGGAACCGTGGTTTTGGTGATTTTTCGAAGGCTTTTGGAAATTACGGTCACTGTAGCTGTCACGACCGTGGTTTAGGCCGTGGAACTCTCTGTAATGCTCCAAAGTCCAAGTTTCGTCACTTTTCTTCAACATTATTCTTCCCTTTTCCTTTTCCATCATTCCTGCATCCAAAAACACGAACATACCGGAAGAAATCGAAGGCAAAACAGAGCAAAAACGTCTAAACTAAGCTAAACTATGAATCGAAAACAAAAACGAAAATGCAATAACTTGTGTTGCCTCCCAAGAAGCGTTTTGTTTAAGGTCCGTAGCTAGACCAATCTCGCACTTATTCGAGTGCGGTAGGCGCGAACTCTTCAGCTTGGAGTTCCGGCGTGTACTTCTTGAGTCGTTGAGCGTTCACCTTAAAGCTTCCGCCCGCTTCACCCCATACTTCAACTGCACCATGGGAAAAATACGCTTAATTAGGAAAGGTCCGGTCCAACGAGATTTAAGCTTACCTGGAAAGAGACGAAGTCTTGAACTGAAGAGGAGAACTTGATCTCCTTCGGTGAAGTCCTTTGGAAATGATGTGCTTATCATGCCACCGCTTTGCTCTCTCCTTATAGATCTTGGCGTTTTCGTAGGCATTCAAGCGAAGTTCTTCCAGCTCATTAAGGTCTAAGAGACGCTTCTCTCCCGCTTCCCTCATGCAAAAATTCAACCACTTAATAGCCCAAAACACCTTATGCTCTAATTCTACCGGTAGGTGGCAAGACTTTTTATACACAAGGTTGTATGGTGTGGTTCCTATGGGAGTTTTGTATGCAGTCCGGTAAGCCCACAATGCGTCATCAAGCTTCAAAGACCAATCTTTCCTAGTCCTTGAAACCGTCTTCTCTAGAATTCCTTTGATCTCCCTATTTGAGATCTCAACTTGTCCACTAGTTTGTGGATGATAAGGGGTAGCGATCTTGTGAGTAACCCCATACTTAGCTAGAAGAGCTTCAAAGCGCCGGGAAATGAAGTGAGAACCTCCATCACTAATGATAGTGCTTGGCGTCCCAAATCGTGGAAAAATGGTCTTGTTAAAGAACTTAACCACCACCATGGCATCATTGGTGGGAGAGGCAATTGCTTCCATCCATCTAGAAACGTAATCTACCGCCAATAGTATGTATTGGTTTCCACAAGAGGATGGGAACGGTCCCATAAAGCCTACTCCCCAAACATCGAAAATCTCCACCTGTTGGATGTTGTTGAGGGGCATCTCATTCCTCCTAGAGATATTACCTGTTCTTTGACAAGCATCGCAGCAAGAAACAAAGGATTGCACATCTCTAAATAAAGTAGGCCAAAAGAATCCAGATTGCAATACCTTTGCGCTAGTCTTGTTCGAACTAGCGTGTCCTCCACAAGGTAGTGAATGACAATGGCGGATGACACTTTGCATTTCATCTTCCGGCACACATCGCCGAATGATGCCATCCGGACCTCTCTTAAAGAGGAGAGGCTCGTTCCAAAAGTATTCCCGGACATCCTTAAAGAACTTCTTTCTTTGTGCGTAGGATAATCCGGGTGGTATCTCCTGACAAACCAAAGAGTTAACAAAATCAGCAAACCATGGTTCGTTACCTTTGGAGATCACGTCGATGCACTCCTCAATAATGTGTAGGTGTTCGTCCGGGAAGGAGTCATCGACGGGTAAATGGTCGTCCTCTAGATGTGTTAGGCGACTCAAATGATCCGCAACAGAATTTTCTGAACCTTTCTTGTCGCGGATCTCTAGATCGAATTCTTGTAGGAGGAGAATCCATGTAATTAGCCTTGGCTTCGCATCTTTCTTCGCAAGGAGGTACCGAATCGCAACATGATCCGTGTAGACAATCACCTTTGCACCTACAAGATAAGAGCGAAACTTGTCAATAGCATAGACAATGGCTAAAAACTCTTTTTCGGTAGTGGCGTAACTGAGCTGCGCTTCATCTAGCATCTTGCTAGCATAGTATATGGCATGGGTTCGCCCTTCCTTCCGTTGTCCAAGAACAGCTCCTATAGCTGTATCACTAGCATCGCACATAACCTCAAAGGGAAGAGTCCAATCCGGAGGTTGGATAATAGGTGCTGAAATTAGAGCTTGCCGAATGGTTTTAAACGCATCCAAACATTCGTGCAAAAACTGAAAAAATGCATCCTTCATCAATAGATTAGTGAGCGGTTTTGATATTTTAGAAAAGTCTTTAATGAAGCGTGTATAGAATTCAGCATGTCCTAGGAACCTTCTTATCCCTTTCACCGAAGTTGGGGGAGGAAGTTTCTCTATAGTCTCTATTTTCGCCTTATCCACCTCTATCCCTCTACTAGTGATTAAGTGACCTAATACAATTCCTTCCTTAACCATAAATTGACACTTCTCCCAATTAAGAACTAGGTTAGTGTCCTCACACCTTTGTAAAACAAGAGAAAGGTTAGAAAGGCAATCGTTAAAAGAGGAACCGTATACGGAGAAATCGTCCATAAAGACCTCCTTGATTTCCTCTATGTATTCGGAGAAGATGGCCATCATGCACCGTTGAAAGGTGGCTGGGGCGTTGCAAAGCCCGAACGGCATTCTCCTATAAGCGAACGTACCCCATGTGCACGTGAATGTGGTCTTCTCTTGATCATCCGGGTGTATCGGAATCTGAAAGAAACCACTATAACCGTCAAGATAGCAAAAGTGCGAATGTTGCGCTAACCTTTCAAGCATTTGATCGATGAAGGGTAGTGGGAAGTGATCCTTCCTCGTCGCGTTGTTAAGCTTGCTGTAGTCAATGCACATCCGCCATCCCGTTACGGTTCGGGTAGGAATGAGTTCGTTATTCTTGTTGGTGATGACCGTCATTCCTCCCTTCTTTGGAACTACTTGAACCGGACTCACCCACTTACTATCGGAGATAGGATAGATGATACCTGCATCAAGAAGTTTAAGAATTTCCTTCTTGACAACCTCCTTCGTGGTCGGGTTCAACCGCCTTCGAGGTTGTCTTGAAGTCCTAAAGTCTTCCTCCATTAATATTTTGTGCATGCATAGGGAGGGTTTAATTCCTACTAAGTCCTCAATAGTGTAGCCTAAAGCTTTCCTATGTTTCCTAAGGACAATCATGAGCTGATTATGTTCATCTATGCTTAGATCGGAACTAACAATAACCGGAAAGGTAGAATTAGGTCCTAGGAAAGCGTACCTTAGATGAGTAGGATGTGGTTTTAGTTCCATTGCTTTCGGAGCTTCCAATGATCCTTGAGGAGCATCCGATGTCTCCTTAGAAGTTTCTAAGGGTGTTGAAGGTGTAGGTGAAGAATCGAAGGAAGTTGAAGGAGTGTCTCGTTCACCCTTTTCCACGGCCAGAATTTCGGTTTCCCTATGTCCTCCACGGCCGTAGTTTAGGGCGTGGAAGGTAGTTACGGTTGCTCTGCCTTCTCCACGACCGTGTAACCCCCTGGAGTGAGCCACGCTTTGGTTTGTGAGATCCACGGCCGTGGAATATAGTGTATGGCCGTGGATTCTCACGTTTTCTGCCTCGTTGTGGAGCTCCTCGAATTCCATTTCACCCATTTCTTCTTGTGCTTCTAAGGCTTCAATTGCCTCATTGCACTCCTCTTCTTCCCCTACATTCGTTAGACTCATAGTAATGACCTTTTGCAAAGGATCTTTGAAGAGAATAGCACTTACCTCCTCTCTAGACAACCCTTCTTCATCTTGGATATTGAATATATCCTCATCAAAGATTGGTTCCTTCACTAGAGTGGAAAGAACGAACTCTACCTTCTCTTCTCCTATGTCGAAGGCGAGTCTAGCATTCTTGCAATCGACTATGCAGCCAGAAGTCACAAGAAACGGTCTTCTGAGTATGATCGGGACCGGACTATCTGCAGAAATGTCACGCACGACAAAGTCAATGGGAACAAAGAATTTACCTAGCTTGACTGGGACGTCTTCTACAATACCGACGGGGCGAGTGATGGATCGATCCGCCATGTATAACGTCATCTTCACCGGTTTAGGGTCGCCTAAACCGATCTTCCTACACAATGCAAGTGGTATGATGCTCACACTTGCTCCCAAGTCACATAGTGCATCGTATGTGACATCTCCCACTCCTATGGGAATGCAAAACAACCCCGGATCCTTTAGCTTGGGGGGCATTTTCACTTTCATGGTCTTGATGAGATCCGAAGAATCCGAACTCATCTTAACCTGACCGAAATCTTTTAGCTTCCTCTTGTTGGAGAGGAGCTCCTTCAAGAACTTGCCATAAGCCGGCATACCTACAATAGCATCAATAAAGGGTATATTAATATGCAGCTTGCTCATGAGTTCTATAAACTTACCAAACTGTTTATCTAGGCGCGCTCTCGCTCTAGATTGAGGGAATGGTAGGGGAGGTTTGTAAGCTGGAGGAGGAACGTAGACGTCTTCCTTCTCCTTCCCCTGCTCTTTGTCTTTCTCTACGGGGACTTCAACAAACTTAGGCTGCGGATCGGTGGTAGTCACTCCGCTCCTAGTTGTGATTGCCATCACCCTTCCCTTAGGGTTGTCCTCCGTCTTTCCTGGAAGTTTCCCTTGATTCCTAGGAACTTCCTCCGCATGGCTGAACATTTGGTTTTCCAAAACCTTTTGGGCTTTATCAACCTTAGAAATTTGATCATCAACCTTAATGATGCGGTTCTCCAAACCTTGAAGCTTTCCCAAGATCGTTTCCAACATGGGATCGGGCTTCTCCTTCCCCAAAGTGTTTCCTCCATTAGATGTTTGCCCTTGGGTCTTCAAAGGAGTAGAGGAAGAGGAAGGTGGAGTTAGTGAATTCGAATTGGAAGGATAAGAGTTACCGGAATTTTGTTGATTGGAGCACCAATTGTTGTTGTTTGAACCCCTATTGTTGTTCCAATTGTTGTTCCGGTTGTTGTTGTTGCCATTCCAATTGTTCCAGTTATTATTCCGGTTATTGTTGTTGTTGTTGCGGTTTGTGTTCTCACCGCCATTGTTGTTGTTGCCCAAATAGCCAACATCCTTGCCTTGTTGCTTTGGAAAGTTGGTCTTGATAGCCTCCTTCAACTCTTTGATCTCATTGTTGAGGGAGAAAATCTGATTTTGAGCTTCATGTGTGAGCTTTGCTCCTTGCTCCACACGATTTCCCTCCACTTTCCGGTGGGAATACTTCTCTATGACCCTTGCTTGCTTCTCAATGAAGTCCCAAGCGTCATCTTCCCTCATGTCCATGAATGTTCCACATGAGAGGGATTGGAGCTTGAATTGTGTCTCCACATCCAGCCCTTTGTAGTAAATCTCCAGCAATGCAAGCTTGGATATGCCATGATGAGGGCAATCCAATAACAAGTCCTGAAACCTTTCCCATGATTAAAACAAACTTTCGTTAGACCTCATGGAAAATGCATTAATCTTACCTCTAAGTTCCGCCGTTTTGGATGGCGGAAAGAATTTGGTGAGGAACTCCGCGGAAAGGTCTTCCCACGTGTCTAGTTTCCCACTAGGAAGAGCTTGGTACCAAGACAACGCTTTCCCCTTCAAGGAGAAGAAGAAAGGCTTGAGCTTATAGTTGTTGGTAGTCGCGTTCTTCGGCCTCATTGTCTCCATCATACACTCAAAGTTTTGCAATTGTTGGTGTGGAGATTCAGCGCTTGTCCCGCCAAATTGGTTTTGGCAAACAAGAGTAATTACTTGAGGGTTGAAGCTAAACCCTTGCACATCGTCAGCATCAAAGTTCACGCCCAAACGGCGCGGTTGTTGTGTTGGATCCATCCTTTGGCCAAGAGTTCTTGGCTCATCATCTACACGTTCGATCCTCGCATTCCTAGGTGGAACACGACGATTAGCAACTCCCCGTGGATAGAAAGGATTCACATTGATCATGGGATCAATTTCCTCTAGCGGTGGCATGGAAGAATAACTATCATCAGCGGATGAATGACTTCTTCTTCTTGATCTTGATGCCCTCCTTGAGGATTTCTTGCTCCCCTTATTCTTAAGGTTGCTTATTTCTATCCTCATCTGGAACATCATATCTTTTAGATCGTTAACTTGAGATTGATGACGATCCATTTCATCCCGGCGAATATTCTCATTCCATTGGAGTTGAGCTTCTTTCTCCGCTAACTCCGCTTGAAGATCACGTTCGTGTTCTTCAGCCATCTTCTTTTCCTTACGCTTTTGCCTTAAAGTTTTCTCAAGCTCTTGATCAAGAGGTAAGAGATCTTCGGTGTTCCTAGACCTGCGCATGCACTCAAAAAGATATCAAATAACAAGGGAGGAGCTCCCAAGCTTGACAGCCGAAAACCGAATTCGGCCTAGACCAAATCCCCGGCAACGGCGCCAAAAACTTGTTCGCCGCTTAGCGTGCGTACAAATAAGCTTTAAATTTATAAAACTAGAATCAAGCAAGCGAACCCGCAGTGTACGGATCGATATAGTTAAGCAAGAATTCCAGAGTATCGAACACAGGGATTTGGGGGGAACAAATTCGATTGTAGATTATCAAGCAAGTAAATGTATGAAGCTTTTCAAATATTGGGAAAACAACAATCCTAAAGATCCAAGTATCCAGCTATGGCAATCGATTCAAGATATACTAATGATATAAGGACAGAGTTAAGATATGCAAAGGTATGCTAATGTAAGGTAATCGTACGGTGAAGTTCCAAAAACCTTATATGACTCACCTACAAGACACTCTCTATAAAGGTTGTTGAGGCTTCAATATAGAAAGGTTCTAAAGATAAGAATTAATGTCAAATACCCAAACTTGTAATCCAAGGATCAAGGCTAACTAAATCGATTACAGTTGTGACACTCACAATCGAGGTAGAGGTTGTTGAGGCTTCACTACCACCTATAAAAGGCAAGCCTAAACTAAGTTAAAGCAAATCTTTAACTTTGGATTAAAGTAAAAGCAAGTTCGTAAACTTAAGGGAAATCACGGTTGGATCTTGAGGTTCCACGGTCGTGGATTCAAGAACAGACCGTAATTTAGGGTTCGTCGGCGATTCTCTCTAACTCTCAGGGTCCAATCTGTTTATGATCGATCTATCATCATCTAAGCCACAACTATCAACCCTTCACCTTAGAATTGTTAAGGGTTTTTAGCCAACAATAGTCATATTGATATCAAATTCAAGAATTAAAAGATTGAAAGATGAAAACTTCCAAAAATCTTCAATAAACTTCAAACCAATCTCCAAGTCACAATCAAGAACAAATATCGTCACTAGATTCGGAATAGAACAAACAAACACAATCTTAGATAAGAAGGAAGAACGGGATGTCAATCCGTCTTCTAAATCAAACCTAAACAAGAAGAGGAATCTTCTTGTGAACAATCTTCCGAATCTTCGATCTTCCGTAATCCGGAAATCGCCAATAGCAATGCGCCAAAAATCTCTCAAACTAATCTCCGCCAAAATGCGAAATTAGGGCAATTCCAAGCGCAAGTGTAAGATGCGTCTATGCGTAAGCGAGGTGAAAGTGCGTCTAAGCAGAGGTGACGGAATCTCTCTTCGTCCGTCCTTTTATAGTGTATGATAAAATATCGGCCCGACCCAATCATTTAAAAGATCGTGGCTTAAAGTGTGGCGAAAAAGATCGCCAAGATCACGGTCGTGGAAGGTTCCACGGCCGTAATTTCGAGCGTGGAATTCAACACGGTTTGAACCATCTTCTCCACGACCATAGAAGTTGCTGGAATGAACCATGCTTCGCTAGCCATTGTTCCACGGCCGTGGAACTGAACGTGGAAAGTGGTACGGCCGTATTTTAGAGCGTGGTTTAAGGCAAGAACTTGATTCTTCCCTAGCCTCGTGCATTCCTCAAGTTGGCATTCCCTTAGCTCCTAGAAATGCCTTCAATCTATGGACATTGCTCAACAACTCCATCCTTGCTCGATTCCATTCGGAAATAGCTCTTAATCACCTATAATCAACATAAAGCTTGTGTAGATCTCTATATCAACATTATAGACAAACTAGCTCACAAATGCATCTATGCTCAATCAATGACTATCAATATGAATCAAATACACTTAGAAAACGTGCCTAAAATATCACAATATTTCATGCTAACATTGATTATTCCTCTTTTGCAAGTTTCATAATGTGAAGAACGTTACTTAAATCATATTGGGAAATCAATGTTGAAATCACATGATAAGTTCTTATACTTCTTGTTGAAATGATTAAGGCAATTCGATTTTCTTTCTTCTTTCTTTGATCATTTAGCCCCTCAATGAAATAATGGCCTCCTTTACCTATCCGGGAATTTGGAGGAGTTGATATTTGGCATGTTTGATGTGGGAGGGCCATGAAAGCAAAATTTTGCATTCAAAGAATAGAAAGAACTTGTAGGTTTGGGGAAGTCAATCATGACGATGAGTAACTCGGCACCATTCACATAACCGGGTGTTTGTGTCTTGCCAAAGTCGGATTGAGCGATATTCCTAACGGATTATGGTTTGTGCATCAAGGGTTTGAGGCATCTCGCAAAAATTTAGAACCGCCAATCTCCTAGGCTTCGGTTTTTGTGCACCTCTGTCCATAACTCCAAAAGTAAAGTCGAAAAATAAATTGAAAAGAAGAGAGCGAAGCTGTAAGTTGAAAGTGTTGCAAAACCGCAAGAAAAAAAAAAGAAAAGAGTTAGTTATCCACTTTCCCGGATTCATGCACCCCATTCCTTAAAGTTTTCCTTCCCTTTCTGCATTCTAGACCTTATTTGAAAGTCCTTAAGATCAAGAGAATGATATATGACTTGGTGATCTAAATTGAAGTTTCTTATGATTGATTTTGATAATGTTTGAAGGTTATGATGTTTACATGGAAGTTTGATCAATTCATGAGCTTTCTTTACTCTTTACTCTTTGATTATGTATATGAAAGTCTTATAAACGAATGAAGCTAGATTTGAGATGATCTATTGACTAGAAAGCACATTCATCTAAAAGATGTATTGTTTTTGAGAGTGTATCCATATTTCATCCTAACTTGAGTTTTAAAGCTTTTGAAAGACCTTGCTTGGGGACAAGCAAGTGGCAAGTATGGGGTTATTTGTTAGCATGAAATATTATGATATTTTAGGCACATTTTCTAGATGTATATCATCCATATTAGTGTTCATTGATAAAGCATTGAAGCAATTGTGAGCTAGTTTATCTATATTGTCGATATAGAGGTCTACATAAGCTTTGTGTTGATTGTAGGCAAATAAGAGCTAAAACCGAACGAATCAAGAGAGAATGGAGATGGATTGAGCATGTCCAAGGATTGAGGACAGCACAAAGGAGCTAAGGAAGATGCTAGGATGAAGAATGGCACAAAACAAAGGGGATTACGAGCAACCTATGTTTCCACGCTCTAAAATACGGCCGTAATGAAGTCCACGCTCTAAACCACGGCCGTGGAACTTGGAAACACAAGCGTGGAACATTCCAGTAAGTTACACGGCCGTGGAAGTTGTGAAGCACCGTAATCCAAATCCACGCTCTAAACCACGGGCGTGGAACCCTCTATGACCGTGATTTAGGCGATCTTTTAACGTACAAATTAAAGCCACGATCTTTTACATATGGGCCAGAGAGAGACATTTTATCTTGCCCTATAAAAGGACTGAAGGAAGGAGAATTCAGCATCTTCGCTTATGCCCGCTTACACCTCCGCTTAGACCGTGCTTAGATTCCGCTTACGCCTTCGCATAGAGCATCATCGCTTGGAGATTTGCTTCCGCATATTGAGGGTAACATTGGACGTACGGAGATTACGTCTTTTGTGTAATACCCGAAAATTTAATTTCCGGTAAATCCCGAGTCATCATAAACCTTGTCATATTATGTGAAGAGTTAAGCACATAAAATGCTTTTGTCAACTCCTATAATTTTATGTGAGGCTTCAATCTTCTTACATAATCCTTAGTTTTATAAATTAACCTATCTTATCATTTTATGTGAGGACCTTACTATATCCTATGTGACACCGGTTTCTTATCCTTTGATCATTTTTATCATTTTATGTGAGCACCTTACTAATATAAAATATACAAGTCAATCTACCTTCTTTATTCTGTAAATTGGACCCATCCAGGCCCATCTGTATCATGTATTCCGGGCCCATTATGAAGCTGAGTTTTGGTCTACGAACCCTACCATTCGGGCTTGTCATAAATGAGCCATTTGGGCCCATTAAGAAACCCTCATTCCTTCACCCTTTCACGTAACTCCAGCAAACCCTAATGGACGCAACTCTCCTTGCTTCCCACGTGAAACCTAGGCAGCTGCCCTCCTTCTCCCTTGCATCGCCTAACCGTCGCCTTCCTCCTCCACTCCAGGCCGGCGCCGACGACGACCGCCCCTCCTGCGCGCAACCATCCACCACCAGGGCTCGTAGCAGGTGCCTTCTATCCTTCAGTTCGTGCACAGCAGCGGCGGCCTTCTATCCTTCTGTTCGTGCACAGCAGTGGCGGCCTTCTATCCTTCTGTTCGTGCATAGCAGCGGCGGCCTTCTATCCTTCTGTTCGTGCACAGTAGCGGCGGACTTCTATCCTTCTGTTCGTGCACAGCAGCGCCAGAGGACAGCCGCAAGGGGCGCAAGGCCGCTAGGGCTGTGGCCCAAGAACGTGATGAGGGCATGGGCAGTGCCGGATCTGCGTACAACTGCTCGTCTCCCTTTCTGTCTTCTCTTACGCTCAGAACCTTCCATCTCCAGTGTCTCCAGCCTCTTCAGCGCAGCAGCCCACAACAGCAGTCAGACGCAGCAGCAACCAGCCACAGCAGTAGTCTCCCAACGTAGAAACCTCTGATGCAGTCGGTCCTAGTCTGAAGCTGCAGCCCCTGTTGACAAGCCATAGAACCAGTGCAATCATTTAAGCCATCTAACCCTTGTAACCCTTGCTACACTACACTTCAGTCCACCTTTTCGTCTGTTAAACCTACTCAGAACAACCGTAGGAGAGCTGTACAGATTCTTGCGTTTTCCAGAATTTTCGGAAGTGTTGAGCAGTCAACTTCGGGTCAATTTTTGGGTACGCTAGACTCTTCCTTTCTGGCTGATTTTCGGATATTTGTTAGTCGATATTGTATAGTATAACATACTAAAATTTGAGAGCAATCCGAGCTACGGTTTGAGAGTTATTGTGTCCCAAAGTTGACGCCTCATGTAGTTTGTATATATGTGCTGAGTGTTGGGAAAACAGCAAGTGATGATGTTTTGTGAGAGGGTTTTGAATAAGTTTTTGATCTCCGTTGGGCTTGAATTTTGGATATGATATAGTTGACATATTGTTATAGAACATATTAAAATTTGAGAAGCATCCAGCGAGTGGTTTGGGATTTATGATTTTTCAAAGATTTAGTCATAAACAGTTTTTCTGTTGTGCTGAAATTCGGTTTTGTGAGATAGTTTTAAATAGGCTTTTGATCTCCTTTGCGGCTGAATTTTGGATATATGATAGTTAAGATTTTATAGTAGAACGCATCAAAATTTGGGATAAATCCAGCGAGTAGTTTAGGAGTTATGATTATTCAAAGTTAAGACAATGTGTTGTTTGTTAAGTTGTGGTAACCAACTTTGGAAATTTTTGTAGAAGTGATGGTTGAACAGTTTTTAGAAATTCTTTCTCCTATGAATAGATGGGATATCATAGATGATCTAGGGAATTATTTCGGAATTTTTATAAGATTATTCGAATTTTATATTTGAAGCTGTAGTTGGACTTTAGTGACTTTTCGGGAAATAGAAAATGGGTAGTTTTTCTAGTTGTTACCTAACATCATCCTAGGGAGTAGAATATGGTTAGTTAGCCTCCAATTATATTTTAAGTACATATTCCGAGTTTTTGGAAGATCCGGAGCCAAGGGTAAAATAGTCATTTTACCATAAATTGGTACTGTATTAAATTCTGTTCTAATAGGATCTATTGCCTTAGAAGTCTTAGACTTCTAATTACCTAGAAAGTGTGCTGACACACTTGCCTCCTTTGACAGGCAACCTAGTTATACGGTTACAGATTGAGTTGTGATTAAGAGAGTCGAGACCTGATTCAGGTAAGTCCACAGACTTACTTAGCTGGCTTTCTTGTATGAGTGTAATGTGTATGAGTGGTGTTTGCTAGTTATTATAAACAACGAAACCGGATTAGGCCGACTTTATTATTTACGTAATTGACCCAAGTGTATGATAACGGGTCGTGACATCATCTGCCTAGCTCTTGCGTGAGTCTAGGAGGTTCCCTACGACCAGCCCAGTCCGGTAGACGGTCAGATGCATTAGTATCATTCCGCGTTGGTAAACGGGGACAGGGGCGAGGTTTGGGAATCCCTCGTGTCACAAAATAAGTATCATTAGTAATAACGTATCACCTAATTAAAGATAATAAAAGGATTGAGTGTTGCATGTTGATTGTGTATGTTGTGTGTTTGTGCTTTTACCTTTATACTTATGCATAGAATGTTAGCTAACGGTTTTATACCACTTGTAGATGTCTTGCAGGTTAAAACAGTTGTAGAGAGATCCGAAGGGAATGGTCAGCCGGGTCCACGTACTTATTTAGTTGGGGACGGGATGTCTTTTGTTCTTCTTATGTGTCGTTTTGGCACCTTTGCTTTGTAAGGCTGATACATATTCTTCATGTATATATTGTTTAAAGTTTTCAAATGCTTTAAATACTTTTGTGCCTTGTTGTAAGATCAAAGTTAAATTGTTGTCAAACTAAGGTCGGGACCCATTGTGAGGTCCTAACCAGTAGCTCCCCGAGTTCTCAGAATTTGGGGTGTTACATTTTGTCCTTAGGTTTGATTAGAAGACGGATTGACATCCCGTTCTTCGTTCTTATCAAGTATTGTGATTGTTTGTGTTATTCCAAATCTATACATCATTACTCTTGTTTGTGGATTTGAGATTAATTTGAAATTTATTAAAGGTTTTCAAAGGTTTTCATCTTTCATTCTTTTAATCTTGAATTTGATATCATAATGATTGTTGTTGGCTATAACCCTTTAGCAATTCTAAGGTGAAGGGTTGATAGTTGTGGCTTAGATGATGATAGATCGATCGTAAACAGATTTGACCCTGAGAGTTAGAGAGATTTCGCCGACGAAGCCAGAATCACGGTGTGTTCTTGAGTTCCACGACCGTGGAATCTCAAGATCCACCCGTAATTTTCCCTAGGTTACGAAACTTGCTTTTACTTTAATCCAAAGTTAAAGATTTGCTTTAACTTAGTTTTGGCTTGCCTTTTCTAGGTGGTAGTGAAGCCTCAACAATCTCTACTTCGATTTCGAGTGTCACAACCTTAATCGGTTTAGTTAGTCTTGATCCTTGGGTTACAAGTTTGGGTATTTGATATTAATTCTTGCCTTTAGATCCTTTCTATACTGAAGCCTCAACGACCTTTATAGAGAGTGTCTTTAGATAAGTCATATAAAGCCTTGGAACTTCACCGTACATTGCTTTGCATTAGCATACCTTTGCAACTCTTAACTCTGTCCTTATATCTTTAGTATATCTTGAATCGATTGCCACAACTGGATTCCTGGATCTTTAGGATTGTTGTTTTCCCAATATTTACAAAGTTTCATACATTTATTTGCTTGACAATTCTATAACTGGATTTAACCCCCCAAATCCCTGTGTTCGATACTCTGAAATACTTGCTAATCTACGCTGATCCGTACACTGCGGGTTCGCTTGCTTTTATTCTAGTTTTATAAATTTAAAGCTTGATTGCACGCACGCTAAGTGGCGAACACACACAGAACTTCCCTAGTTGCACCGGTATGTCTTCCAAGATTGCAACCAGGTGAGTGATTGAACGGTCAGCCATGTAAAGGGTCATCTTGACCGGCTTTTGCTCTCCTAGCCCAACCTTGTTGCAAAGTGCAAGCGGGATGATGCTTACACTTGCCCCAAGATCACATAGGGCTTCAAACTTCACTTCTCCCACTCCAATTGGCACACATAAAAGATCCCGGATCTCTTAGCTTATGAGGCATCTCCTCCTTCATGGTTTGGATCAACTCCGAGGACCTCTTTGTCATCCTCACTTCTCCATACTCCTCGAACTTCCTCTTGTTGGAGAGTATTTCCTTCAAAAACTTTCCATATGCCGGCATACATAGAATAGCATCCATGAACGGAATGTTAATATGCAATTTAGACATAACTTCAAGGAATTTACCGAAGTGTTTGTCCAAACGAGCTCTTGCTCGTGATTGTGGGAATGGTAGTGGTGGCTTGTATGGAGGTGGTGCCACATATGTTGGCTTATCATCCTTGCCCTTGCCTCCATCTTCTTGCAATGTCTCTTCTTCTATTACCACTTGCTTCCCCTTATCAATTCCCTTAGGTAAGGGATTCTTCATGCTCAACCCACTCCTTGTTGTAATAGCCAACACTTGGCCTCTTGGGTTGTCTTCGGTTCTTCCGGGAAGCTTTCCTGGATCTCTATGAGCTTCACCCGCCTTTTGGAACACTTGTGCTTCCAACACCTTTTGAGCTTTAGAAATGGAAGTCACCGTGCTCTCAAGACCGCTCAACCTCCCAAGCAATTGCTCAAACATCATCTCGGTTCTATCCTTTGGAGGTTGAGTAAATTCTGGGTGGTGGTTCTTGTGAATCCTTAGGTAGTGGAGCTGCGCTTGTGGAAGCGGGAGGGTTCAAGGCACCATCCGGGTTAAAATAGGAAAACCCGGGATGGTTGTGGTTAGGCCGGTATTTGTTGAATTGCCGGTTATTGTTGAAGTTCCTTGGGCCTTGATAGTTGTTGTAGTTTCCCCTTCCCATATAGTTCACATCTTCCTCGTTGAAAGACAATTTTGCTTGCACTTGCACTTGAGGGCTTGCTTGATTCTTCAAAGTTGTATTACACAACTCCCTCCAAGATTTAAGCTCGTTGTTGATTGCATCAAGCTTGAAATTACTCATGGTGACTTCACTTACCTCATATGCTCCCGCTTTCCTCCCATCACTCTTCCTATGGGAGTACTTCTCAATCACCAAAGTTTGTTTCTCTATAAACTCCTAAGCTTCATCTACATTCTTTTCCATAAAATTCCCACCGGAAAGAGATTGAAGCGTGAATTGGCTATCTTCATCTTGTCCCTTGAAGTAGATCTCCAAAAGCTCTATCTTTGGTGTACCATGGTGTGGACAATCTAGGAGAAGGTCTTTGAACCTCTCCCAAGACTTGAATAGGCTTTCTCTATCCTTCATCACGAAGACATTGATCTTCCCTCTTAACTCGGTAGTCTTGGAAGGTGGGAAGAACTTAGTCAAGAACTCGGTTGTCATTTACTCCCAAGTACTCAAACGCCCTAATGGAATCGATTGGTACCAAGCCAAGGCTTTATCCTTAAGTGAGAAGGAAAAAGCCCTAAGCTTTTGGTTGTTGTTCTCCAACCTAGGCGGCCTTAGAGTCTCCATCAATATCTCGTAGTTCATCAAATGTTGATGAGGGGACTCTCCTTCCATCCCTCCAAATAGATTATGCCGGATCATTTGTAGAACATGAGGGCGGAGCTCGTAATCATGCGTTGCGGGATCTCCTAAGTTCACACCCGGACGGTGTGCTCTTTGAGCCGGATCCATACATTGCCCCAACGTTTGTGGCTCCTCAATAGCAATGGGCATAACCCGAATATTAACCACCGGCTGCGGTTGTGGTGGAGGTGGAGGAGGTTGTTGACGATTAAGCTCTCTTTGCACAAGAGCTTGCCTAATCTCTTCAATCTCCCTCATAGTTGCTTCTTGCCTCTCATTGGCAAGTCTCCTTTCATTCTCCAAGAGCTCATCTCTTAACCTAATTTACTCTAAAGCCTCATCCAACTCAGCTTGAAGATCTCTTGCGGCCATCTCCTTTCCCTTTCTAATGCTCTTAGACCTAGCCTTAAGGGTTTTCTCCGGTTCGGGATCGAATGGAGCTAAATCCTTGTCACGAGATCTTCGCATACACCTAAAGAGTGAGAGATGTCCTGATAAATCAAAGACACAAACTGTTCGCTCCAAACGGTGTGTGCAAGCTTTAAATTTATAACCCTAGACTTAAGCTTAAAACAAGGATGCGAACCCGCAGTGTACGGGTCAATCGTAGTAAAAGCAAGAAAATTCCAGGGGTCGATCACAGGGACTCGGTGAAACAAAGTCAATACGGTGTGCTTATGTCAATACTAACCACAAGAGCGATTAACACAATCAAAGATGGATAAGAAATCAATAAAGCAAACATGCAATTCTAGGGATTAAAGCATCTAGTTGTGGTTCCAACTCAAGATCTATAGATAAGTGGACAAAGCTGAGATTTTTGCGTGGGGAAGGTGTTACTAAAGTGGAGTAGATCACCGGGTAAGTCTCACTACACACTAATCCTAAACCGTAACTCCTATTACCGGGTAAGTCTCAAGGAATCAAGATAAAGAACTATAACCTCAAACTAACACACCATCTAAGGGAATAGAATCAACCTTTACCGGGTAAGTCTCAGGCTAACTCACAAACATGGGATGGAAGCACACTCAAACCCCAATAAAGGATAAACCTTTATTACCTACACTTATGATCGTTGGTACACAAACTAAGGAATTACCGGGTAAGTCTCATCCTAAGCTTGCTTTGAACCAGGAAGGTGTAATAAGAATAGGATTTGGCAAACTCTAACACTTAACTCTCAGTTACGGATCAGATAAGTCACCTCGGTCAGCCAGTTTCCACCCCGGTCGAGATGTTCATCGACTGAACGAGATGCTTAGGGTTAAGGTTAAAGGCTCGAACTTTCAGGATCCTACTGGAATCTAAGATTATTCTATCATTGTTTTTCCCACAACCTTCAGCCAATCACCCTAGAATCACACAAGGAAATTAGCCACTCATCATCATAATGAAAGTATTAAAATATATGGGAAGAAGGTGAATATTTGAATAAAGAAGAATTTAATGAAAAGACTTCAATAACTGAATCAAATATCACAACAAAGCGTTTCTTGGATGGCAATCCAACAAGACAAGACAACAAGTGAGGGAATTGAAGACAATCTTACAGAACCCTTCAAAAATCTATAAAAGCTATAGACTTTAATCTTCCTTCGACCTTCAAAAAAGGTTCTTCGAAAACTCCCAGACTGGAGTATGCTGCTGCTGCGGGATGTATGCGAGATGTCCAGCCCTAAGCGGATCTTTCGGTGTAAGCGGCCTCTCGATTTGTGGAAATCCAACCCTTTTTATAGGAAAATAACCCTCCAAAGATAAAATATCTTAGAAAGATCTTTTCCCATAAAAATAGGTAAAATATATGATTCTGCATATCTCCTTCCTTCCAGGAGCCAAGCCCAAAAATATAAGATCACTTTCCAAATTTAAAAGATCTCATCCAAGAATAAAATATTCTCGCCGCGTCCTAGGTATTCGCCTCGGTCGAGTCGGCGTCTCTGGATCGCCTCGGTCGAGGTGAATCTCTGGTCAACCGAGGTGAGTCACAACTGAATGTGAAATCTCTCAAAACCGGTCCAAAGTAAATCTTTAATCCATGGCTATGCTCCCTGGATGTAGCTCTAAATGACTCATGTCTCCTTTCGCTCCTTTTTGATGCAAAACGTACCAAATCACCTGCAATTACAACAAAACTAGGTGTAGACCTCGATTCTCGCAAAGGTAGATGAAATGGTAGTATAATCACATATCATACACACAAACATGCAGATTATGAAAGATAAAACGTCCAAACAAACCTCAAAATATAGACTATAATTCATGCTATCAAAATACCCCATACTTAGCCCTTGCTTGTCCCCAAGCAAGTTCCTCATATAAAAGATAAGATAGAATGGATTATAAGTCAAGAAAATCAATGAAAAAGTCTTTCAAAAACATTTTATGGTGTGCAACTACCATAGATCACTCTAAGAGAGTACTTCCTGGAATTAAAAACTCAATATGCTCAAAACATTTTATAAATATAGGAAAGTTGTTCATCTTTGCATAAAATCATAGAATGCATAATAAATCATAATTATCTAAATTAATCATGTATAATCCGATTTAAACCACTAAGTCAATCAACAAGCTCAAGGTCTCAAGGGCTTCCCAAAAGAAAAGGTCAAGAAACGTGTAGGGTAGGGATGTATGTAAGGTAATGTGGTGCTAGAATCCGGGAAAAGGATGAACTTCACTTTCACTTTGACTTGCAACATCTTCCACCAATAAGCTTCGCTTATTTCACACTTTTTCTTTTTACTTTACTTTTTGGGATGCATGGACAGAGGTGCACAATAACCGAAGCCTAGGAAATCTGCAATCATCAATTTCTTGAGATACATCAGACCCTTGATGCACATACCATGACCCGTTAGGAATATCGCTCAATCCGACTTTGGCAAGACACAAACACCCGGCTATGTGAATGGTGCCGAGTTACTCATCTTCATGATTGACTTCCCCAAACCTATTATTGCTTTCTAACACTTTCACTTCCAGCCACTTCTCAACTTTAACTCCACTTGCTTTCACCACTTCGCTTGCTTCCAAATTCCCGGATAGGTAAAGGGAGGCAAAATGTATATGAGGGGCTAAGCATGATCAAGAAGAAGAAGAAGAAGAGAATGAATTGCCTTGGTCTTTCCAAGAAGAAAGTGAGAGAACTTAACCTGCGGTGTCAACCTTCAAATTCAACATAATTTGGATAAAAACAAAGTATTAAACATGCCAATAATTTCAAACAAAGCATTTAGCAACTTAAACATATTATAAAACCTTTCAAACACATAAAGAATTTAAAACCAGTCAGTAAACAAGATCTTCACTGAGATCATATCCAGATAAGTAACACAAAAATCGTTTTTCGAAACTCTCAGTTAACACACCTCGGTCGAGGTGTTCTTGGTTCAACCGAGGTGAAATGCCTCGTTTGGCCAGAATCTCCCCGGTCGAGGTCAAAATTTTTTTTTTTTTTTTAAAACCATTTTTTTTCGGTTTCGACGTTTTTCTCAATCAAATAACCTGTAGGTATGCATGTAATATCAGATAATCATATAAATGCATAAGTGAAGCATAAAATAGAATATCCGATAAAATATAATACATCAAAGGTAGTCGAATAAAATACATCACGTAGTCAGATAAGTACAAACACCCCATACTTGGGACACACTGTCCCAGTGGGTCAAATAAAAAGTCTAAACATGAGAGAACTGACCGGATATATAGCTGAACTGCATAAAAGAAAATAAAGAAAATCGTGCAGCTCCTCAATAATCCTGATCCGGCGGTGGTGGTGGTGGCATGTACGGATACTGAGTCGGATCGTACGGATAGCCCATGACATGCTCGAACTGAAGCTGGGCCATGATGTGCTGATGGTGTTGCCGCTCCTGCATCTCGCGGATATCCAGCGATAATGCAGCATACGTGTCAATAACCTGATCCATCAGGTCATCGATCCGTCTGTGGGCAGCTCGATCCCTCACTCCATGTCTCCTGCGTCTAGCAGGTCTGACTGGAGAAGTCTCAGCTGGTGCAGGCTCCGTCTCCTCCTCATCATCTAAATTGATGATCGGTGGTGCGCTCGTGCCTGCAGTATCCGTCCCTGTATCCATCGGGACTCCACCATCTCTCTCGTCCATCGTCTCCTCATCGCCGTCGTCATCCTCCTCAGCCTCATCAGGGGCAGCTGCTGCCTCTCTGTGATCCTCCATCAGTGTATCCCAAGCTGTCTGCCAGTAATGCGGATCAAAGACTGTGAACTGTGCAGACCAGCGGATCCCCTGAGGTGCAGTCCGCTCCCAAGGCATGGCTACGTATGGAGTGGTCAAACCGCGGGGAACCAGAATCCTCCGTGTGACAATCTCCTGTAATCCCAGCGGCTTCGGAGCCGCCGCCATCGTGCAAACACTGAGGTCCATCTCGTGGTAGGTAGCGATGTGGGTGACTAGACCTCCGCAACAAATGTCTCCCTTCGCCTTGGCCTTGATCCTGTGCAGATCCTCTGCCAGGAGCAAGCCAAAGTCTGGGAAACCTCCTGTGACCATGCAATAGAGGCTGAAGAGCTCGCCCTGTCTGATCTTTTGGGGCGTCTCAGTACGCGTCAGAAGTGTCTCGCTAAAAATCCTGTGGGCTAGTCTGAAGGCTGGATGGAAGATGACTTTCTCCCTGGAATCTCCAGGACGCCATCTGTCCGCATGCTCAGTAATATGGGCTATCTGCCCCCAGAACTCCCTAGCTACGGATCGGGAGGGGAAGTCGGTGGCGGTGGGCTCAGAAAAGCCAAAAATCTCTCTCCATATCTCTAAAGGAACTATGAAGTTCCGGTTCATCAACCGGTACTTCACAGACCGGTCTGTTGGGAGGTAGAGAAGGAGCTAACAAACTCCAAGGTGGGCTCTAAGTAAGCTGGGGCTCGGATCTCAGTAAACTGATCCAGCCCGACAGAAGCGATCATCCTCCTAAGGTCAGCGTCTAACCCTAGGCAATCAAAAGCCGACACGTCCAGAAATCGTGGTGCGATAACTGGACGGCTAGCTATCCGCTCATAGTCTACCCGGCATCTCTCGTGGATAACCGGGCGGTAGGGACGGGAAGAAGAGGAAGAAGGGGAGGGTGAGGATCTGTCTCTAAGGGCTAAGCGACGATCTGAACTCATTTTCACTCAGCTCTGTCAGACTACCTCGGTCACTGACAATCTCCAAGAACACCTCGGTCGAGATGCAGTTCGACTGGACCGAGGCGAAGACAGTCGCGATTCCGATTCTCAGAATTTCAGTTCTTTTCCCCCAAAAATCACTACAAATGGTTCCTATGGGGTACTTAAGTCCTTTCTCAACAGATTCAAGGGCAACCAAAGCCCAAATCGAAGTAAACGAACGAGTTAGGGTTTCGATCGTTTTTACCTCGTTCCGGCTGATTCACTCGAATTTCTTGCAGATTTGCAGTGCAATAGGATCCTCTATTCTTTAATTGCAGTTTGGAAGCGGAAATATTCGAAAACGAGCGAGAAACGAAGGAGGCGAGGTAGATCTGTCGCCGCGGTCGAGGAAGGTAAATAAAAGTGAGAGTAATTTTTTTTTTCCTTTTATACTGTTACTGGATCTGCTGTCACCTCGGTCGAGATGGTCTCGACTGGACCGAGGTGGTACGGACCGAGGTGGTTCTGCAGATACCCTAGTCGCCTCGGTTGCTCAAGAATCAACTCGGTCGAGATGCTCTAACAGTGACCGAGGTGTCTCAGTCAGACTTCGTCTTCTCGAATTCTCGAACTTCTGTCCTTCCAGTTGTGCTCCTTCCTTAGACATTCCCTGTTGTCTGTCCAGAACGCCAAAAACAAAGCAAAGCGAAGCAAAAACAAAAACTATCTAAGCTAGACTAGAAAACGGGAAAAGAAAGCAATACCTTGGGTTGCCTCCCAAGAAGCGCTTGATTTAAGGTCGCTAGCTGGACCATGCTGCGTCTCAAATGAGGTAGGAGGTTCCCTCACCCCGTACTTCACCTCCATCGTGGGGTGAAGTAAGTAGATCCATCAACCGCTCCAACAAGTGTAAGTGCTCATCGGGGAATGAATCGTCTATGGGTGGGTTATCCGTCTCGCGGGAGGATTCCGGTAGCCGGCTGAGGTGAACCACAACTGAGTTCTCGGATCCTTTCTTATCGCGGATCTCTAGGTCAAACTCTTGGAGCAAGAGAATCCATCGAATAAGGCGCGGTTTGGCGTCTTTCTTAGCCAACAAGTAACGAATGGCTGCGTGGTCGGTGTAGACAATGACTTTTGCTCCTACTAGATAGGAACGAAACTTCTCGAAAGCATATACAACCGCCAATAACTCCTTCTCGGTGGTAGCGTAGTTGCGTTGTTCTTCATCTAGCGTTTTGCTAGCATAATAAATGGCGGTGGTACGTCCGTCTTTTTTCTGTCCAAGCACCGCTCCTACGGCTACATCACTAGCGTCACACATGACCTCAAAGGGCAAGGTCCAATCAGGAGGTTGGATAATAGGAGCGGAGATCAACGCTTCCTTAATCCTGTAAAAAGCATCAAGACACTCCTGCGAAAACTCAAAAACAACATCTTTATTCAAGAGGTTAGTTAGAGGTTTAGAAATCTTAGAGAAGTCCTTGATGAATCTCCTGTAGAAACCTGCATGCCCGAGAAAACTCCTCACACCTTTAACAGAACAAGGAGGAGGGAGTTTCTCAATAGTTTTGATCTTAGCTCGATCGACCTCAATACCTCGATTAGAAACGAGGTGTCCTAGCACAATGCCTTCATTAACCATAAAATGACACTTCTCCCAATTTAGAACAAGGTTAGTGTCTTCACATCTTTTAAGCACTAGAGAAAGGTTAGATAGGAAATCATCAAAAGAGGAACCATATACAGAAAAGTCATCCATGAATACCTCCATGATCTCCTCTATGTACTCGGAGAAGATAGCCATCATGCATCGCTGGAAGGTAGCGGGTGCATTGCACAATCCAAATGGCATCCTCCGATAGGCAAACGTACCCCAAGGACAAGTGAAAGTGGTTTTCTCCTGATCATCCGGATGGATAGGAATCTGAAGAATCCACTATAGCCGTCCAAGTAGCAAAAGTGTGAATGCTGGGCCAACCGTTCGAGCATTTGATCGATGAAGGGAAGCGGAAAATGATCCTTCCGAGTTGCCATGTTCAGCTTCCTATAATCGATGCAAACTCTCCAGCCTGTAACGGTCCTCGTTGGAATCAACTCGTTGTCCTTATTCGTCACAACGGTCATCCCTCCTTTCTTCGGAACGACATGCACCGGGCTAACCCACTTGCTGTCCGAGATAGGATAAATAATACCTGCATCCAACAACTTAAGAACTTCCTTCTTCACAACCTCTTTCATGATCGGATTTAACCGTCTTTGAGGTTCCCGTGAAGTCTTATGATTATCTTCCATTAAAATTCTATGCATGCAGAAAGAAGGTTTAATGCCAATAAGATCGTCCGTGGTGTAACCTATGGCTTTTCGATACTTTCTCAGGACATGCATTAACTTAGACAGTTCAGATTCGGAAAGGGAAGCACTAACAATAACGGGATAAGTAGAATCCGGTCCAAGAAAGATATACCTCAAGTGACTGGGGAGCTGTTTAAGCTCCACGACTGGGGGTGCTTTCTGGGGGAATCCATGCTTCCTCTTTCCAGTGGAGTGGTATCAGAAACTGGACTCGATGAAGTCTCAGTTTGAATCATCTCGCCTTCGTCCTCGGTCGAGGCGCATAAGCGTTGACCAAGATGTTCTTCGGTCGCCTCGCTCAGTCCAGAAAGTGCCTCGGTCGAGGTACTTCTATTGGATCCGAGACTGGAGATCTTCGTCTCCTGGATTAGCTTCTCAGTTTTAGCACCTGGGTCCTCTTCCAGTGCTTTCAAGCTCCGTATATCTGCATCACAAGAAGCATCTATACCTTCCTCCATTAAACTGAAGCTAATAACTCTTTCGAGTGGATCGTTAATAAGGATAGAGCTCACCAATTCTCTTAATTCTTCTTCATCGTAGATGTTGAAGATATCATTAGTTAGCTGCTCCCCTTTCATGGCTGCAAGTAGTGCGAACTCTACCTCATCGCCACCAACGTTGAATTTCAACTTGGCGTTCTTGCAATCCACGTTGCAACCCGAAGTTGCTAGAAATGGCCTCCCGAGAATAATAGGAACTGGATAATCTGCGGGAATGTCAAGTACGACAAAATCTATGGGTAGATAGAAGTTACCTAACTTGACCGGAACGTCTTCAAAAATGCCCACGGGATGGGTAATGGAGCGATCCGCCATGTAAAGTCGAATCTTGACCGGCTTGGGCTCTCCAAGACCGATCTTCGTGCATAGCTCCAGCGGGATGATGCTCACGCTGGCTCCTAGATCACAAAGGGCTTCACAAGTGACATCCCCAACTTGAATGGGAATACAAAATGAGCCGGGATCTCTCAACTTAGGTGGCATCTTTTCCTTCATGATTTTGATAAGCTCCGAAGATTTAGATGTCATCCTAACTTCACCAACATCCTCCAGCTTCCTCTTCCTTGATAAGATTTCTTTTAAGAACTTCCCATAGGCGGGCATACCTAAAATAGCATCAAGGAAAGGAATATTAATATGTAGCTTATTCATCAAGTCAAGAAACTTACCAAAGTGCTTGTCTAGATGTGCTCTGGCTCTGGACTGAGGGAATGGAAGTGGTGGTTTGTATGCAGGAGCTGGAACATAAGTTTCTGTCGTCCCTCCTGCTTTCTGTTGCTCCGCCTCGGTTGGCATCTCGGTCGAGGTGTTCTTCGACTTGATCTGGACCGAGGTGGTCTGCGTCGAGCGAGGTACTGGATCTGCAGTTTTAAGTCCACTCCTCGTCGTTATGGCCATGCACTGGCCCTTAGGGTTAGTTTCCGTCTTTGCTGGAAGCTTCCCTGGATCTCTTGGCGCTTCATTCGCCCTATTAGCAAGTTGTTGTTCGAAGGACTTTTGGGCCCTCGAAAATGAAGTCATAGAATTCTCCATAGCGCTAAGCTTGATCAAGATTGCCTCCAAAACTGCGTCTTTCTTTTCTGGCTGAGACGAACTTGATCCTTGCCCTTGGCTTTTCAATGGAGTAGAAGAAGAAGAAGGGGAAGAGAGGAAAGGGTTAGAGGAATCATTAGAATTGGAGTTTGAATGATTGTTACCGTGATTTTGGTTATTCGCCCTCTAGTTGTTGCTATTGGATCCTCTATTGTTGTTGTTGTAGTTGTTGTTTCGGGGGCCGTTGTTGTTGTTACGGTACCCGTTATTGTTGTTGTTCCTTTGCCCTTGCTCTTCCTTCTTAGTTTGAGCCATCAAGATCTCCTTCAATTGCTTCACATCATTCTTCAACGACGTGAGTTGATTGTTGTTGGATTGAGTCTCTTGAAAGTTGACTCTTTTAACTCCACCTTCAGCTCCTTGGTGGGTATATTTCTCCATGTGTAAGGCTTGCTTCTCAATGAAGTCCCAAGCCTCATCAATCGCCATGTCCATGAAGGTACCGGCGGAAAGTAGTTGGAGATTGAACTGGGTGCTTCCGTCCAGCCCTTTGAAGTAGATCTCCAACAACTCGATCTTTGGAATCCCATGATGTGGGCAATCCAAGAGGATATCCTTGAACCGCTCCCAAGATTTGGACAAGCTCTCCTTGTCCTTCATAATGAAAGCATTGATCTTCCCTCTCATTTCAGCGGTCTTTGAGGGGGGAAAGAATTTGGTCAAGAATTCCGTAGTCATCTCCTCCCATGTGCTAATCTTTCCTGGAGGAAGAGATTGATACCAAGTAAGAGCTCTATCTTTTAAAGAAAAGTAAAAAGGTCTTAGCTTGTAGTTGTTATTCTCGATTCTGGGGGGTCGCAAGGTTTCCATCAAGATCTCGTAGTTTTGAAGATGTTGATGCGGCGACTCTTTCTCTAGCCCTCCGAATTGGCATTGGCGAATCATGGCTAGAACTTGCGGTCGAAGTTCGTAGTCATGATCTGCTGGATCTCCTAGGTTCACTCATGGACGCCTCAGCTGTTGATTAGGGTCCATCCTTTGACCTAGGGTTTCTGGGATTCCTGCGAGAAGAACTTCTCGGACTGGCATCCGCGGTGGAAGTACATCGGCCGGGGCGTCAGGTACTGGAATCTGCCTCGGTCGAAGATCAGCTACTGGATCGCGATCGTCTTGTTGGGCCATCTTCGCTTCTCTTAAGCGTCGCTTGTAAGTCTTTTCTGGTTCGGGATCGTAAGGAACGATTTCCTTCCCAGCGCGGGTTCTTCGCATATACCTAAGAAAGAACCTTCAAAAGTCACTCAAGTAGAGTGGTTAGATGAAACGGGGCAATCGCCCCAAGAGCAAACCGTACCGGCTCGGTCTAGACCAAGTCCCCGGCAACGGCGCCAAAAACTTGTTCGCTCCAAACGGTGTGTGCAAGCTTTAAATTTATAACCCTAGACTTAAGCTTAAAACAAGGATGCGAACCCGCAGTGTACGGGTCAATCGTAGTAAAAGCAAGAAAATTCCAAGGGTCGATCACAGGGACTCGGTGAAACAAAGTCAATACTGTATGCTTATGTCAATACTAACCACAAGAGCGATTAACACAATCAAAGATGGATAAGAAGTCAATAAAGCAAACATGCAATTCTAGGGATTAAAGCATCTAGTTGTGGTTCCAACTCAAGATCTATAGATAAGTGGACAAAGCTGAGATTTTTGCGTGGGGAAGGTGTTACTAAAGTGGAGTAGATCACCGGGTAAGTCTCACTACACACTAATCCTAAACCGTAACTCCTATTACCGGGTAAGTCTCAAGGAATCAAGATAAAGAACTATAACCTCAAACTAACACACCATCTAAGGGAATAGAATCAACCTTTACCGGGTAAGTCTCAGGCTAACTCACAAAGATGGGATGGAAGCACACTCAAACCCCAATAAAGGATAAACCTTTATTACCTACACTTATGATCGTTGGTACACAAACTAAGGAATTACCGGGTAAGTCTCATCCTAAGCTTGCTTCGAACCAGGAAGGTGTAATAAGAATAGGATTTGGCAAACTCTAACACTTAACTCTCAGTTACGGATTAGATAAGTCACCTCGGTCAGCCAGTTTCCACCCCGGCCGAGATGTTCATCGACTGAACGAGATGCTTAGGGTTAAGGTTAAAGACTCGAACTTTCAGGATCCTACTGGAATCTAAGATTATTCTATCATTGTTTTTCCCACAACCTTCAGCCAATCACCCTAGAATCACACAAGGAAATTAGCCACTCATCATCATAATGAAAGTATTAAAATATATGGGAAGAAGGTGAATATTTGAATAAAGAAGAATTTAATGAAAAGACTTCAATAACTGAATCAAATATCATAACAAAGCGTTTCTTGGATGGCAATCCAACAAGACAAGACAGCAAGTGAGGGAATTGAAGACAATCTTACAGAACCATTCAAAAAGCTATAAAAGCTATAGACTTTAATTTTCCTTCGACCTTCAAAAAAGGTTCTTCGAAAACTCCCAGACTGGAGTATGCTGCTGCTGCGGGATGTATGCGAGATGTCCAGCCCTAAGCGGATCTTTCGGTGTAAGCGGCCTCTCGATTTGTGGAAATCCAACCCTTTTTATAGGAAAATAACCCTCCAAAGATAAAATATCTTAGAAAGATCTTTTCCCATAAAAATAGGTAAAATATATGATTCTGCATATCTCCTTCCTTCTAGGAGCCAAGCCCAAAAATATAAGATCACTTTCCAAATTTAAAAGATCTCATCCAAGAATAAAATATTCTCGCCGCGTCCTAGGTATTCGCCTCGGTCGAGTCGGCGTCTCTGGATCGCCTCGGTCGAGGTGAATCTCTGGTCAACCGAGGTGAGTCACAACTGAATGTGAAATCTCTCAAAACTGGTCCAAAGTAAATCTTTAATCCATGGCTATGCTCCCTGGATGTAGCTCTAAATGACTCATGACTCCTTTCGCTCCTTTTTGATGCAAAACGTACCAAATCACCTGCAATTACAACAAAACTAGGTGTAGACCTCGATTCTCGCAAAGGTAGATGAAATTGTAGTATAATCACATATCATACACACAAACATGCAGATTATGAAAGATAAAACGTCCAAACAAACCTCAAAATATAGACTATAATTCATGCTATCACAAACCAAACGAGATCAAAAGCAACAAGAAAGACCTACACTATAAACATTCACAAAAATGACTCAATCTAGACCTAGTCACCGGCAACGGCGCCAAAAACTTGTTACACTAAAATTGTAACACGCAATAGTCTTAAATTTATAACTCGATATCTTTTTCCTAACTCCTAGCGAACCCACAGTGTATGGGTCGTTTTGTAGAAATGATAGTATTTCGAGGTCGAACACAAAGACTAAGGTGAAATTGAATCAATAGTAACTATGGATAGTGTAAATCTAGGCTAAGAAAAGAGAAAGAAATGAAAATCTCAATGTTTTTAAGTTTGGTTTTGTGGTGATCAATCAAGGATCACAAATCATGCAAGATTAACAAACAACTTAAGCTAAATCACAAATGAGCAAATACGAACACAAGATAGGTAATTAAAGAGAGAGAAGCGGATTCTAGGGGTTTGAAATTCCGGTTATGGCAATGGACTCAAGCTATCTAGTCATTCCTTGGATCAACTATAGTATGTTGGGAGTGGGTGTTTCTAGATTGAGATCAATGACCGGGTAGGTCTCATGGTCCACTAGTCCATTCCTAAGGTCTTATCACCGGGTAAGTCTCAAAGAACCTAAGGTTAGGAATTCTACACAAACCGGATTGCTATCTAGGGATCTAACCTCTCCTCACCGGGTAGGTCTCGGGAATGCAAGTCCTAAACATAAATCCTAGCACACTCAGTCCAATAGCGGCTAGTGAGGCTCACTACTACCTAGAGTTCATCATCTTCGGTACCTAAGAGCAAGAATCACCGGGTAGGTCTCTTCTCACACTTAGTTGCTAACACTAGGTCACCCTAGGGTAGATCTAACTCAACAAATACTAGGATTTCAACAATCTAATAACCTAACACTTAGATTTATCAATACAAGCAAGTCAGACAAAATCACGGTCAGTTCATCGCTTCCACGGCCGGGGAACCTGCTAGAACAGGCCGTGATTTACAACAGAGGCTAGGTTCAAGCAAACAAATCATCCAAAGGCACGTATAAGTCTATCCTATCATAGTCCAAGCCATAACCATCATTTCCTTACCCTAGAATCACATCTATTTAGCCAACAACATGCATCATCACAATCAAAATCATCAAGCATAAAATCATGGAGTCCATATCAAGAGGATGAAATGAAAGAGAGATGAAGTAAATAGAACAAGAAAAACGAGTTGAATAAATGTTAAAAGAGAGACTTACAACCCTTCAAAAGAAGGTTCGAATCATTCTCACAATCCTAGAAAATGTTTCCAACAAACTGGATGCTTTAATCCCTAGAATTTGCATATTTCCTTTAGTTGACTATATTATCATCTTTGATTGCTTTAATCCCTTTTGTGGTTATTAGTTGCATTGACAACCTATACTTGCTTTGTTTCACCTAAGTCCCTGTGATCGACCCCTGAAATTCTTGCTTTTACTATAATTTATCCGTACACTGCGGGTTCACATCCTTGTTTTAAGCATACTTCTTGGGTTATAAATTTAAAGCTTGCACACACCATTTGGAGCGAACAAGTTTTTGGCGCCGTTGCCGGGGACTTGGTCTTGACCGAGCCGGTTGCGGTTGTCTTTCGGGGTCATTGCCCCTTTTACTACTAACCACTCTAGTTGAGTGACTTTCGCAGGTTCTTTTTCTTAGGTTTATGCGAAGAACCCGTGATGGGAAGGAAATCGTTCCTTACGATCCCGAACCAGAAAAAACATATAAGAGACGCTTGAAAGAAGCAAAAATGGCCAACCAAGATGATCGTGATCTTGAGGCCGAATTGATGGAGGCGATGGAACAGCTGCGCCTCAATAGGTAAGAACTATAGCGCGAAAGGGAGGAAAACCGCACCCAAGCTGCAGAGATTGAAGCAGATATGGCTGAGTTACGAGCTCAGATTCTGCATCGCCCAGACCCTCGACCGAGGCAGGACCCCGCTCCAGTCGCCGCGGCCGAGATACTTCCACCTAGGATGCCAGTCCGAGATGTTCTTTTTGCAGGTATTCCACAAACCCTAGGGCAGAGGATGGACCCAAACCAGCAAGTGAGGCGTCCAGGAGTCAACCTAGGAGATCCAGCGAAGCATGACTGTGTACTTCGACCACAAGTTCTTTCCATGATCCGCCAATGCCTGTTCGGAGGTCTAGAAACGGAGTCTCCGCATCAACATTTACAAAATTATGAGATCTTGATGGAGACCTTGAAACCTTCAAGAGTGGAAATAATAATTACAACTTAAGGCCTTTTTACTTTGCTTTGAAGGACAGGGCGCTTACTTGGTACCAGTCTCTTCCTCCCGGAAAGATCAACACTTGGGAGGAGATGACGACGGAGTTCTTGACGAAATTCTTTCCCTCCTCCAAAACTGCTGAAATGAGAGGGAAGATGAACGCATTCATCATGAAGGACAAGGAGAGTTTGTCCAAGTCATGGGAGAGATTTAAAGATGTTCTTTTGGATTGCCCACATCATGGGATTCCAAAGATAGAGTTGCTAGAGATTTACTTCAAGGGATTGGATGGAGCTACCCAATTCAGCCTTCAACTACTATCTGCCGGCATATTCATGGACATGCCGATTGATAAAGCTTGGGAATTCATTGAAAAACAAGCTTTGCACATGGAGAAGTACTCACACCAAGGAGTTGAAAATGGAGTTAAGAGAGTTAATTTCCAAGAAGCTCCATCAAATGATAATCAACTCACCTCCCTCAAGAATGATGTGAAGCAATTGAAGGAACTTTTGGTTGTTCACACCAAGAAAGAAGAGGAAGGATATCAAGGCTCAAGGAACAACAATGGTTACCGAAACAACAACAACGGTTCCCGGAACAACAACTACAACAACAATAGAGGATCCAACAACAATAATTGGAGGCCAAACAATCAAAATTCGGGTAACTCTTACTCTAACTCCAATTCAAACAACTCTTCTAATCCTTTCCTCTCTTCTTCTTCTTCTTCTACTCCATTGAAGAGCCAGGAGCCTGGATCAAGCTCGTCCCAGCCAGAAAAGAAAGATGCAGTGCTGGAGGCTATCTTGATCAAGCTCAATGCTATGGAGACGTCCATGACTTCATTTTCGAAGGCACAAAAAGCCTTAGAACAACAATTCTTTAATAAGGCGAATGAAGCACCAAGAGATCCAGGGAAGCTCCCAGAAAGGACAGAGAGCAACCCAAAGGGACAGATCATGGCAATAACGACGAGAAGTGGACTGAAAACTGCAGATCAAGTGCCTCGGTCGATGCCAGTGAAGAACACCTCGGTCTAGGTACAGACGAAGAACACTTCGGCCGAGGTACCAACCGAGGTGGCGCCTGAGAGAGCGTCAGACAAAACTAAAGTTTATGTCCCACCTCCTGCATATAAACCACCACTTTCATTCCCTCAGTCAAGAGCCACAACACATCTAGACAAGCACTTTGGTAAGTTCCTTGACTTGATGAATAAACTACATATTAATATCCCTTTCCTTGATGCTATTCTAGGGATGCCCGCCTATGGGAAGTTCTTGAAAGAAGTTCTATCAAGGAAGAGGAAGTTGGAAGACTTTGGTGAAGTAAGGATGACATCTAAATCCTCGGAGCTCATTCAAATCATGAAGGAAAAGATGCCACCCAAGTTGAGAGATCCCGGCTCATTTTGCATTCCCATCCAAGTTGGGGATGTCACTTGTGAGGCATTGTGTGATCCAGGAGCAAGTGTGAGCATCATCCCGCTAGAGCTATGTGTGAAGATCGGACTTGGAGAGCCCAAGCCGGTAAAGATAAGGTTATACATGGTGGACCGCTCCATTACCCATCTCGTGGGCATTTTGGAAGACGTCCCAGTTAAGTTTGGTAACTTCTATTTACCTATAGACATTGTTGTGCTTGACATTCCCGCAGATTATCCCGTTCCTATCATTCTCGGGAGACCATTTCTAGCAACTTCAGGTTGCAATGTGGATTGTAAGAACGCCAAGTTGCAATTCAACATTGGTGGTGATCAAGTTGAGTTGGCATTGCTTGCGGCAATGAAAGGAGAGCCGCTGGGAGACGATATCTTCAATATCTATGATGAAGAAGAATCAAGAGAATTGGTGAGCTCTATCCTTATTAATGATCAAGTTGAGTTTGCATTGCTTGCGGCAACTCCGTATATCTGCTTCTTGTGATGCAGATATACGGAGCTTAAAGGCACTGGAAGAAGATCCATGAGCTAAGATTGAAACACTAATCCAGGAGAAGAGAATCTCCAGTTTCGGTCCCAGTTGCAGTACCTCGACCGAGGCACTTTATGGACCAAGCGAGGTGTTCTTGACTGAAGAACATCTCGGTCACCCACTCTGGACCTCGACCGAGGTCGAAAGCGAAACGAAGTGAACAGAGAATAGCAAACTTCTTACTCCCTTTTCTGAAATTCATCCACAGTTGGTGGAAAACTTTCTCCACCAAACTTCTGATAATAAAGGGCCTTGGTATGCTGACATTGTTAATTATCTTGTTTGCCAGGAAATACCACCCGGATTGACGTACGCTCAGAGGAAGAAATTCTTCAAAGATGTACGCCATTACTATTGGGATGAACCTCTACTATTTAAAAGAGGTCCGGACGGGATGCTTCGAAGATGCATTCCGGAAGATGAAGTTACTAGTGTCATACGGCATTGCCACTCGCTTCCTTGTGGAGGGCATGCTAGGGCTCACAAAACGTGCGCCAAGGTATTACGTTCCGGTTTCTTTTGGCCTACGTTATTTAAGGATGTGCAAACATTTGTTGTTTCTTATGATGCATGCCAAAGAAGATGGAACTTATCTAGGAGGAACGAGATGCCACTCAATAACATACAGGAGGTTGAGATCTTTGATGTATGGGGAGTTGATTTCATGGGACCTTTCCCATCATCCGGAGGAAACCTCTACATTCTCCTAGCTGTCGACTACATCTCTAGATGGGTTGAAGCCATTGCCTCTCCCACTAATGATGCCATGGTGGTTGTGAAGTTCTTTAATAGGACTATCTTTCCACGTTTTGGGACTCCACGCATCATCATTAGCGATGGAGGGACACATTTCATCAACAGGAAGTTTAAGGCACTTCTATCGAACTATGGGGTAACCCACAAGGTAGCAACCCCTTATCACCCTCAAACTAGTGGACATTTCGAGATCTCGAACTGAGAAATCAAAGCAATCTTGGAGAAGACCGTCTCTAGGACGAGGAAGGATTGGTCCATGAAGTTGGATGACGCTCTTTGGGCCTATAGGACCGCATTCAAGACTCCTATTGGTACCACCCCCTATAATCTAGTATATGAGAAGTCTTGCCATTTGCCCGTTTAGCTAGAACACAAAGCGTATTGGGCAATCAAATGGTTGAATTTTGATATCAAGGAAGCCGGTGAGAAGCGGTTGTTGGACATTAATAAGCTGGAGGAGCTGCGTTTGAACGCTTATAAGAATGCCAAGATCTACAAGGAAAGGACAAAGAAATGGCATGACAGGCGTATCATTCCTAAGGAGTTCAAAGAAGGAGACTTAGTTCTACTCTTCAACTCCCGCCTTCGCCTCTTTCCAGGTAAGTTAAAATCTAGATGGACAGGACCTTATGTTGTAAAAACATGTTTTCCCTTATGGTGTAGTCGAGATCTGGGGAGAAACAAGTGGAAGCTTCAAGTTCAATGGTCATAGACTTAAGAAATACAAACCGGAGGTCAAGGTTGAGGAGATTGCACCACTATACCTTATTTAGGGATGCCGTACGGTCCAGCTAGCGACCTTAAACCAAACGCTTCTTGGGAGGCAACCCAAGGTATTGCTTTCTTTTCCTTTTCCTAGTCTAGCTTTAGATAGTTTGCTTTTGCTTTGCTTTGCTTTGTTTTTGGCGTCCTAGATAGAAAACAGGTACTTTCTAAGGAAGGATTACAGCTCAGAGCTACACAAGAAGGACAGAAGTTCGAGAAATTGAGAAGACGGAATTTGACTAAGACACATCTCGGTTGTTGTCACAACACCTCGACCGAGATGATTCTTGAGAAACCGAGGCGACTAGGGCTTACAAAAGACTCACCTCGGTCCATCAACCTCGGTCCAGTCGGGATTGCCTCGACCGAGGTGACAACAGATTCAGTGAGGGGTATAAAAGGGGGAATGGTTTCTCTCTCTTTCCTCCCTTACCTTCTCGACCGCGACACTGATCTTACCTCGCTTCTTCGATTCTCACTCGTTTTCGACAATTATCGCTTCGCTTCTGATAGGAAAGGGTAGAGGAACGGATTGCAAGCAAAAAACTGCAACAAAAACGCCTCGAATCGCCGAATCTGGGGTAACAAAATCGAAAACCCTAACTTCTCGTCTTTTACTGATTTTTGAAGAAATTGGCTTTGGTTGCCAATCAGTTTTGTTGGAAAAGGCTTAAGTACCCCATAGGAACAATTGGAAGTGATATTGGGGGAAAAGAACTGAATTCCAACGAGTTGAAATCGAACAGCTTCGCACCTCGGTCCAGTCGACCTACGCCTCGGCCGAGGTGATTCTTGAGCTCTAACAAGCAACCGAGGTGACCTGTCAGATAGAGAGAGAGAATGAGTTCCAAGTCAGATCGCCAGATTATCCTGAGAGATAGATCATCCCCGTCTTCTTCTTCTTCTCGACCTTCCATACCGGTGATACATGAGCATCACCAGGCTGATTACGCCCGCATTTGTACACGTCCAGTGATTGCGCCGCGCTTTTTGGACATTCTTGCTTTTGACTTTTTGGACGTTGTAGATGATCTGAGATGGATGATCTCAATGGTTGGGCTGGAGCAATTCATGGAGATCAAAGCTCCGGCCTACCTCGAGCCTACACTAGGGTTTGTGAGCTCTGTGACTCACCTGCTAGCAGAGCAGGCCATCAAGTACCGGTTGCTGAACCAGAATTATCTAGTACCGATGGATCAGTGGAGATCCATCTTCGGCTTCCCAACCCCGACAGTTACTGACTTCCCTTCTCGAGCTGTAGCTCGACAGTTCTGGGGACAGATAGCTCATGTAGTTGAGCTTGTTGATAGGTGGAGATCTGGAGGCTCCAGGGAGCGGATCATCTTCCACCTCGCTTTCAGACTCGCCCACAGGATATTCAGCGAGACACTTCTGGCGCGTACTGAGACGCCCCAAAAGTTTAGATAGGGGGATCTCTTTAGTTTATTTTGCATGGTGACTGGGGGTGTGCCTGATTTCGGTGCTATGCTGGCTGAGGATCTGCACAAGATCAAGGCCAAGGAGAAGGGGGACATCTGTTGTGGAGGTTTAGTGACTCACTTAGCTACTGAGATGGGGTTGGATCTGAGTGCTTGTACACTAGTGGCGGCTACCAAGCCGTTAGGGCTGTAGGAGATGATCACTAGGAGGATTCTAGTTCCTCGTGGACTTTCTACGCCATATGTGGCGATGCCTTGGGAGCAGACTGCACCACAGGGTATTAGGTGGTCATCCTAGTTTTCTGTCTATGATCCTCAGTATTGGTTCACTGCATGCACTCCATACATCGAGGACGCTAGAGATGCAGCGGCTCAGGCGTAGGAGGAGGCTGAGGAGGATGAGGAGGACGATGACGATCCTGCTATGGAGACAGGGACGGACACAGCCAGTCCTAGTATACCAGTCGTCGATCTAGACGACGAGGAGATTGAGGAGGAGGCATCTGCACCACCATCACGTCCTGCCAGGCGCAGAGTCCGCAGACAGCGGGATCCCGTAGCTCACAGACAGATAGACCAGCTGACGGATCAGATGATCGACTCTTACGCCGCTCTATCCTTAGATATGTTGGAGATGATATGTTTAAGTTGCGAAATGCTTTGTTTGAAATTTTTGGCATGTTTAATACTTTATTTTTATCCAAATTATGTTGAATTTGAAGATTGACACCACATGATGAGTTCTCTCACTTTCTTCCTGGGATGATTAAGGCAATTTGTTCGCCACTTAGCGTGTGTGCAATCAAGTCTTAAATTTATAAAACTGAAATTAAGCTAGCAAACCCGCATTGTACGGATCGGCGTAGTAAAGCAAGAATTCCAGAGTATCGAACTCAGGGATTTGGGGGGAACAAATTCAGTTGTAGATTGTCAAGCAAGTAAAAGATAAAGCTTTGCAAGTATATATTGGGAAAACAGCAATCCTAAAGATCTAGATATCCAATTGTAGCAATCGATTCAAGATATACTTAAGATATAAGGACAGAGTTGAGGTTTGCAAAGGTATACGAAGGTAAGGTAATGTACGGTGAAGTTCCAAAACCCTATATGACTTACCTAAAGACACTCTCTATAAAGGTTGTTGAGGCTTCAGTATAGAAAGGATCGAAAGGTAAGAATTGATCTCAAATACCCAAACTTGTAACCCAAGGATCAAGATAAGCTCAAACGGTTAAGGTTGTGACACTCGAAACCGAAATAGAGGATGTTGAGTCTCACTACTACCTAGAAAAGGCAAGCCAAGGCAAGGTTAAAGCTAATCTTTAACTTTGGATTAAAGTAAAAGCAAGGTTCATAAACTGGGGTAAATCACGGCTAGATCTTGAGTTCCACGGCCGTGGAAGTTCAAGAACAGACCGTGATTTTGGTTGTCGACAAAGTTTCTCTAACTCTCAGGGTCCAATCTATTTACGATCGATCTATCATCATCTCAGCCACAACTATCAACCCTTCACTTAGAATTGCTAAAGGGTTTTAGCCAATAACCTTCATTGTAAAATCAAATATCAAATATGAAAGGGAGAAAAGGTAAAACTTTGAATCTCAATAACAAACACAAAACCAATGTCAATAAAACTCAAAAGTAACTTGCGTTCAATAGATGTAGGATAGAATAAGAATCTCGCACAAATCTCAAGGAACAAAGAAGAACGGGATGTCAATCCGCCTTCAAATGAAACCCTAAAATCTTCCAACTTCGCAAAAAGGGAAGTGCCTCTTTCCCAAACCTTCCTTCAAAATATCTTCCTTTCGTAGGGCGTCCCCAGCGTCCAAGTCTTCAAGTCTCCCTCTTGGAGATTTTGGCTCCTTCTACTCTCCCTTTGGAGAACTTGACTCCTTCTAGTCTCCCTTTAGAGAACTTGACTCTTTCTAGTCTCCCTTTGGAGAACTTGACTCTCCTTCAATGTTGAAGGTGTTCCCCACTTAGCGTGCGTGCAATCAAGCTTTAAATTTATAAAACTAGAATAAAAGCAAGCGAACCCGCAGTGTACGGAACGGCGTAGATTAGCAAGTATTCCAGAGTATCGAACACAGGGATTTGGGGGGTTAAATCCAGTAATAAATCGTCAAGAAAGTAAATGTATGATCTTTGCAAATATATTGGGAAAACAGCAACCCTAAAGATCCAGGTGTCTAATTGTGGCAATCGATTCAAGATATACTAAAGAACTAAGGACAGAGTTAAGAGAGGTCCTACGCACAAAGAAAGAAGTTCTTTCTGGATGAGCATTTACATATCATAGAGGAGTGCATCGACGTGATCACCAAAGGTAACGAACCATGGTTTGCTGATTTTGTTAACTATTTGGTTTGCCAGGAATTACCACCCGGATTATCCTACGCACAAAGAAAGAAGTTCTTTAAGGATGTTTGGAAATACTTTTGGAACGAACCTCTCCTCTTTAAGAGAGGTCCGGATGGCATCATTCGGCGATGTGTGCCGGAAGATGAGATGCAAAGTGTCATCCGTCATTGTCATTCACTACCTTGTGGAGGACACGCTAGTTCGAACAAGACAAGCGCTAAGGTATTGCAATCTGGATTCTTTTGGCCTACTTTATTTAATGATGTGCAAACCTTTGTTTCCTGCTGCGATGCTTGTCAAAGAACAAGGAACATATCTAGGAGAAACGAGATGCCTCTTAACAACATTCAAGAGGTGGAGATCTTTGACGTTTGGGGAGCAGATTTCATGGGACCTTTCCCATCATCTTGTGGAAACCAATACATACTTTTATCCGTAGATTACGTTTCGAGATGGGTTGAAGCAATTGCCTCTCCCACTAATAAGTTCAGCCTTCTAGTCTTAAAACGTCACAGTTAGATAGACCTTTTTTTTTCTAGATCGATATATTCTCGATGGAGAGAAGAGAGATTGCCCTTGAGAATCGCATTTTCTGATTCCAAGGCTTTGATATTGATATTAAAGTCTAATTTTTTAGTGTTAAGATTTTCAATCTCTAGAGACATATCACTTAACCTTTTCTCTTGTATGAGAAGCTTTTCTTTCAAGGAACTTATCCTTACCCTATGTTCTTTATCACATATGATAATGTCTTTGAGGAATTGTGTGAGGTCAGATTTAAGTTGAGACATAATGGTACATACCACATTATCAGCGTATAGATTTGGATCTTCTTCATGATCGGCCATAAGACAAAGGTTTGGTTGTTCTTTTTCGTCTTTTGAGTCATTTGAGGAATTTGAATCACTCCATGAAGATACCATAGCTTTCTTCTTTCGATCATTCTTCTTGAAGTTGGTCCTCTTCTTTTGTGGACAATACTTAACGAGATGATCTGTTTCACCACATTGAAAACAAGTCAGAATTTTAGTTTTCTTGTTAGAGTTAGAAAACTTACCTCCAGTTCTTGATGTTCGCGGATATTCTTTATTGTTTGTAAACTTCTTCAAACTTTTAGTTTGTACCTTGTTTCTGATTTCAAGGCCTCCTTCTATCCATTGAAATGCTTTCCAAGGCATGCACACATATTTAGACAAACACCAAACGAACCAAACAACTAGAAATACAATCGATATTTTGTTAGTATAAAAACCACTTTATTTGTGTTAAGTCTTCTATTATCACATATTCAAATATATACTCAAGGTGGAGTTTTCAATCTCCCCCTTGATGGAATATAACACAAATATCGTACCTTCATTGTAGAGTTAGCGATGCATATATGAATATCAAAAAAAACTTAAATGTAGAATGTAGAAATATCAAAATTTCAGATCATAAATTTCTGCCCCTTTCTCTTTCAACAAGGGAGAAACGCAGTTAAAATATAGAAGTTTTTAAAGTCAATTACAAATCCAAAAGTATTTCCAAAACCATAAAACGAGTTTAAAACAACAACAACCGTCATACGCTCAGTTTGAATCCTCCTCATAAAATCGACGTCGTGTCTTGGATGAAGCAGGCCTGTGGCTATCATCCATTTCTGCTTCTAAGGGGCGTCTCTTTTCTCCAGCTCGTCGTTCCTTGACAACTTCGTATTCTACCACCGGCAAAATGGTTGGCTAAACATGAGTAGGATATAGGATAAAATTGTTCTGAACTCGACGTTTATAGTTCATGAGAACATTTTCAACTTTTTCCTGAGTGTGTTGAGCTGCTTCTTCAGTCATAGGTAATATCCTTCCCATGGTGGTCAGAGTGACAACATTCATAAGATACATTTCATTTATCTTCGCATTCATGATAGATAGTAGTTCATGATTTGCAACCATTCTCCTTTTAGTGTCAAAATGAAAATCAAAGTGTTCACGATTCAAAGAAACTAGTTCCTTCTCACACCAATCTAACTTGATTTCTGGAGCAAAAGGAGACGTTGATGGAGTTGCTTGTGAGGGAGGTGGAATAGCCCCTTTTCCTTTCAGTGTCCAAGCCCCTGCAAGAGTATTCTCAATCCCTAATCTTTCCAAGCATGATTCATCAATCTTGCTAGAAGTCATTTGTCGATCTTCAGTGGATGTATCAATTGAAAAATGTTCAAAGATCTTGGGTAGAAGGTTTCCATAAGGCAAAGAGATGGCTTGCTCAGAGTTAACAATATGTACCATATGGTTGAGGATGAGGTTAGGTACATCAATGACCAAGCCTGACATGGTAAGATGAATCAATTCTAAAGATTGATCGTCAATAAATCTCTGGAATTTACACGAGGGATAACACATCTAACCAGAATATCAAATACTATTTTAGCATCTAGGGTTTGGGAAGTGTGGGTGAGTTGGCATGATGTTGAGTTGGGTACTAGGAATTTCTGTTTGGCAAGACGAACACTTTCTGATCATCAGGGATGTGTGAATGAACAATCTAAAGGGATACCTAAAACTCACATAATACAGTAGAGGTGAGAAGAATTTGAGTACCTTTAACAGATGTTTCAAGGGTGAGAATTTGTTTTTCACGTTTTGTGACGAGGTTGACATAAATCAGTCTTGTGAGCCTTGGAAAGGCAAAATCTCCAGGGTTTAAGATCTTCCAAACTGTGGAACTTTTAAGCTTTACATTGCACGGGATCTGAAGAGTTTCTAGAAATGCAATGTTCACCACGTTACACATACAAAGAGGGTGATTGTGAAATCCATCAAGCCAAGATCTCGTAGCTTGAAAATTGACCAGCCAGGAAGTTGGAAGACCAATCCTTTGTGAAATCTCCAAATCCACCGAAAAATGCTCACCATCTGTTGTTGAGGAGACATGAGTTGATTCCTTTTTGGAAGTCGAAGCTTGATGAGGAGTAGATTTCTTGCTGCTTGGAGCCATAGATAGAATTGTGAGAGAAATCAAGGCTTTTGAAAAGGGTTTTTGTCTCTGTAAAACATTGAATGGGGAAGAGAGGTTTTAAAGCCTTAAAAGGGAAAAGAAAACAATTTATATTTTTAACAAGATCTTGAAAGAATCAAGGCCTTGAAAAATGAAAATTGTTTCCAATTTAATCTCAACAACCCTTTTCAAAACTTTGAATCCGAAAATAAATGCTTTTGAAATCATTTATAAAAATTCTTCTTTAAAATAAATTAGGGATCAAAATATCTATAAGATATTAACCCCTAAATAGATCTGTGATTTTCAATTTTCCCTTGAATTCCATTTCAAGGCCCTTGAATTGCATTTCAAGGCCCTTGAAATTTAGAAGTGGGTTGCATACGAAGGAGAAAATAAAACGATTTACTCCCCCTACGTTAATGCTTCCTTGTTTAACATATCAAGCTCTAATCTAATAAAATTGTATTGATCTTCAGGTAGAGACTTAGTAAAGATATCTGTAAGCTACAAGTCAGTTGATATAAAAGAAATCGAAACATCACCTTTTTGCACATGATCACATATGAAGTGATGCCTTACATCGATATGCTTTTTCCTTGAATGCTGCACATGATTTTTAGTAATCAAAATAGCAATAGTATTATCAAATTTTATCGGGATACCTTTCTAATCAAAGCCAAGGTCACGAAGTTGTTGAGCTATCCATAGAATTCGTGCACACCAGGCTCCCGTAGTTATGTATTATGCTTCAGTTGTGGATAAGGCGACAACGTTTTGCTTCTTGAAGTTTTATCTGATTAGGTATGCCCCTAAGAATTGGCAACACCCAGAAGTGCTTTTTCTATCGACCTTATAACCTGCAAAGTCTGCATCTGAATAGCCAATGAGATGAAACGAGCTTTGACGTGGGTACCATAACCCTAAATCCTTAGTGCCATTGAGATACCGAAATATCCTTTTCACAGCTATCAAGTATGACTCTTTAGGATCAGCTTGAAACCTTGCACACATGCACACGCTAACCACAATGTCGGGTCGACTAGCGGTTAGATATAACAAAGAACCGATCATACCTCAATACTTCTTTTGTACAACACTTTTTCCATCTTTGTCATGGTCAAGCGAAAGTGTAGAACTTATAGGAGTTTTTGCGACCTTGGATTGATCCATCTTATACTTCTTAAGCAAGTATTTGGTATACTTGCTTTGATTGAGAAAATTTTCTTTTTTTACTTGTGTAACTTGAAGTGTATGAAGGAATTTTAATTCTTCCATTAATCTCATTTCGAATTCCCTGAACATAATATCTGAAAATTCCTTGCATTGGGAATCGTTAGTAGCACCGAACAATATATTATCAACATAGATTTGTACTACTAATACATCATTGCCTCTAGTTTTGATACTTAAAGTATTGTCAATTAAACCTCTTTTGAAATTGTTTTCAAGGAGATACTTGGTCATTCTTTCATACCAAGCTCGAGGAGCTTGCTTGAGACCATCAAAAGCCTTGTCCAATTTAAAAACATGATCCGGAAACTGATCATTTTCAAAACTAGTTGGTTGAGTGATGAAGACTTCTTCTTCTAAGAATCCGTTTAGAAAAGTACATTTTACATCCATTTGAAATAACTTTATGCTCATGAAAGATGCAAACGGAAGTAGCATACATATGGCTTCTAACCTGGCAACCACAGCAAAAGTCTGCTCGTAATCAATACCTTCCTCTTGGTTATAGCCTTGAGCTACAAGTCATGCTTTATTTCGAATGACTTTACCATTTTCATCCAACTTGAAAAACTCATTTCGTGCCAATGACGGATTGATGCTTTCGTCTTGTTGTAAGAGTCAAAACCTTGTTTCTCTCAAACTCATTTTGCATGGCAATGATCTAGTCGGGTTTTTGAAGAGCTTGAACATCATTCTTGGGCTCAATAAGAGAAACAAAAGCAGAGAACGCACATAGGTTGTTAACTTTGGATCGAGTTTGAACTCCTGCGTTTGCATCTGAGATTACATTCTCTGGTGGATGGTATGAATAATGTTAAAACTTCCTTAGTTTGTAAGATGGAACAGATCTTGAAGCTTGAGGCTCATATGTTTGACTGGATTCAGGTACCGCTCGAGTGTTGCCCTTGGATCCTATATCAAGGCCTTGAAGTTGAGTTTCAAGGCCTTGACACGGAGTTCTGACATCGTAGTTTTCTATTTCAAGGTCTTGAAGATGTGTTTCAAGGTCTTGAGATTTTTTTCCGGCATCTTGAATCTTTTCTTGCATATTCTTTTCTGGAGCCTTAGGATCTTCCTCTTCATCAGAATTGTGATCTTCATGTTGATTCAAATTAAGATTTGCAAAAATTTCACTCAAAGACATGAATACTTTCCTAAACAATTTTGGTACGTTTATTATAAACACGATAAGCTTTGCTATTTGAAGCATATCCAATGAATACTGCTTTGTCACTACGTGCATCAAATTTACCAAGGTTATCTTTGCCACTGTTATGGACAAAGCACGTACATCCAAAGGGTTTAAAATATGAAATGTTAGGTTTTCTACCCTTAAAGAGTTTGTAAGGAGTCTTTTTCAAAATAGGGCGGATTAAAAAAATATTCAGGATGTAGTTAGCCTTGTTTACCGCTTCAGCCCAAAAACGTTTTGCCAAATTGTTTTCGAAAAGCATAGTCCTAGACATATCCTCTAGGGTGTGGTTCTTACATTCCACAACCCCGTTTTGTTGAGGAGTTCTACGAGCTGAAAAGTTGTGTGAAATACCATATTTTGCACAAAATAAATCAAACTTTAGTTGATCAAATTCTCTACCATGATCACTTCTTATCAAAACGATAGGTAGGTTTTTCAAAGTTTTAAACTCCTTACACAATTCTAAAAACTCAAACAATGCTTCAGATTTTTCCCGTAAGAATGATATCAATGTAAACAGAGAAAAATCATCCACAATAACAAGGATGTATTGTTTAACTTTTGGAGATTTGACACGCATAGGACCACAAAGATCAATATATAAAAGTTCAATGGGTCGAGAAAAACTTACAATCTTCTTTGGTTTCAATGAACCTCTTGTTTGTTTACCTTGTGTACAAGGTTTTCATAGTTCATCTACCTTGAAGTTTAGGTTTGGCAAGCCACTTACCAAATCCATTGAAAGTAACTCCTACATTGTATGCATGCTTACGTGACCAAGTCTTCTATGCCAAAGCCTTGGATCATCAGTCAAGGCCTTGAGACACTTTAGCTTAGTTCCTGAAACTTGGTTACTACTCATAGAATAAACATTGTTACATCTAGGAGCTGTAAGCACAATATCACCCGATTTCTTGTCTTGAACTTCACATTTTTTTGAATCAAACATTACCTTGTTGCCTTTATCACATATTTGTGAGATGCTAAGCAAGTTATACTTTAAACCATCAACAATATATACATCATCAATAAAGTTAGATGAATTATAACAAATATTACCAATACCAATAATGTCACGTTTTCCTTCATCACCTAGTGTAACGGTTCCAGATGTGAGCGACCACTATCTAATATCCATTTATGCTCATTTACCTTGGTGATATCCTGCAAATCAACAAACATCAACTTTTCCGGGTCCACCAAATGACATATTTTGGTCCATATTCAGGCTCAACAATGTTGGGTGGTCTAGTACCTTTAGGAACTCATATTTGCTTAACTTGTTTCCTTAGACATAGTGGATATGTTGTTCTAATGATTTAAGGATCATTTCTTCTATATGGACATGTTGATTTCACATGACTCTTTTTGCAACAGTAGAATCATGTGGGCATATGAATACTTCGTTTAGCCTTGACAAAGGTGGTGTTGTTTTTCTGGGAAAACTGACATGATAACCTATACCAATTTTGTTAAGGGAAGATTGTTGCTCACCCATCATCCTTTCGAGATTGGCTTTCGAACGAGTGAATTGAATAAGTTCAGCCTTCTGGTCTGGAAACGTCACAGTTAGATCAACCTTTTCTTTTTCTAGATCAATATATTCTCGATGGAGAGAAGAGAGATTGCCCTTGAGAATCGTATTTTCTGATTCCATGGCCTTGATATTGATATAGAAGTCTAATTTTTTAGTGTTAAGATTTTCAATCTCGAGAGACATATCACTTAACCATTTATCTTGTATGAGAAGCTTTTCTTTCAAGGAACTTATCCTTACCCTATGTTCTTTATCACATATGATAATGTCTTTGAGGAATTGTGTGAGGTCAGATTCAAGTTGAGACATAATGGTACATACCACATTATCAACGTAGTGATTTGGATCTTTTTCATGATCAGCCATAAGATAAAGGTTTGGTTGTTCTTTTTCGTCTTCTGAGTCATTTGAGGAATCTGAATCACTCCATGAAGATACCATAGCTTTCTTCTTTCGATCATTCTTCTTGAAGTTGGTCCTCTTCTTTTGTGGACAATCCTTAACGAGATGATCTGTTTCACCACATTCAAAACAAGTCAGAACTTTAGTTTTCTTGTTAGAGTTAGAAAACTTACCTCCAGGTCTTGATGTTCGCGGATATTCTTTATTGTTTGCAAAATTTTTCTTTATTTTAAGAATCTTCGCGAGACTCCTAGATATCAAGGCAAATGCATCTTCTTTATCTTCATCATCACTAGCTTTTCTCTGCTGATGGTAACTCATACTTTTTTGATCTTAATGCCAGATTCTTTGTGTTGGATGGGAGCTCTCCATCTTCTTCACCAAGAACCATCTCGTCTGTGATGAGTTTTCCAAGGAGTTCGTCTAGAGGAAGAGTTGAGAGATTATAAGCTTCTTCGATGGCAGTCATATTTGGTCCCCACTTAGCTTTAGGTAAGCTCCTTAGAACCTTCCTAACTTTTTCTTTGTTTGTGAAGACCTTTCCAAGTGAGTCCAGGTTGTTCATGATCTCAGTAAATCTTGTGAACATTTCTTTAACTAGTTCGTTTGGATTCATCTTGAATAACTAATATTGTCTGAGGAAGATGCTGATCTTTGTTTCCTTGACTTGACTTGTTCCTTCGTATGTGACAATGAGTTTAACCCACATTTCTTTTGTACTCTTGCATTATGAGATGCGGTTAAACTCATTTTCATCTAATCCATAGTAGAGCAGGTTCATGGCCTTGTAGTTGTTTGAGACACTATCAAAGTCAGCTTGTGTGTAGTCAGCTTCCTTCTCTGCGACTTGGACACCTTAACCTATGGTTGTTAGGATTCTAGGGCCATTTTGAATAATGGTTCATAGTTCCATGTCCTGATTAATAATGAACACGCAGATTAGTGCTCTCCAATGGGCAAAGTTGTTTCCATAGAAGAGTGGTGGTCGAGATGAGGATCTTCTTTGAGCAAATCCTCCATCACCTACAGGATTCATGATTAGTATCACTGATGGTTAAATCAAAATACGTGAGTCTAGATCTGATACCAATGGAAGAACCGTTAGGTGAATATAAAGGATAAAGATACTCTAGAAGGGGGTTGAATAGAGTATGAGAACTTTTTGCAAAAACCTATCTCAAGGCTTTTAAACTGATTTCAAAGGCCTTGATGTCGATCTGAGCTCTTTGTGATACACTTTGATTTCAAGGGCTTTGTGTTCGCCTCAAAGTGTGCGTGCAAATAAGTTTTTAATTATAAAACTGAAATCAAAGCAAGCGAGCCCGCACTGTACGGATCAGCGTAGTAAAGCAAGAATTACAGAGTATCGAACTCAGGGATTTGGGGGATCAAATTCAGTTCACAAATTATCGAGCAATTAAAGTATAGAAGCTTTGCAAATATTGGGAAAACAACATTCCTAAAGATCCAAGTATCCATTTGTGGCAGTGGATTCAAGATATTCTATAGATATAAGGACAGAGTTGAGGTTGCAAAGGTACAATTAATGTAAGGTTGAGTACGGAGAAGTTCCAAAACCCTATGTAACTCACCCAAAGACACTCTCTATAACGGTTGTTCAGGCTGCAGTATAGAAATGATCTAAGGACAAGAATCAATCTCAAATACCCATGCCCAAACCCAAGGAATCAAAGATAAACTAAAACGGTTAAGGTTGTGACACTCGAAAACGAAATAGAGGATGTTGAGTCTCACTACTACCTAGGAAAGGCAAGCCAAGGCTAGGTTAAAGCAAATCTTTAACTTTGGATTAAAGCAAAAGCAAAGGTCGTAAAACAGAGAAAATCACGGCTATATCTTGAAGATCCACGGCCGTGGTTTTCAAGAACAAACCGTGGATTAGGCAGTCGACGAGGTTTCTCATGTAACACCCCTAATCCGCTGGACTCGGAGTGCCACATTGGGCTTGGTTCTCACAATGGATCCTAACACTAGCCTGACAACAAGTTCACTAGACCTTACAACATGGCACTGACAGATATAAAATCAAATAAATAAAGCTGTATAAAACTGTACAACCCAAAAGGTAAGACACGTAGCCGGGTACAAAACCAAACCTCACACAGGAGGTAAAAAAAAGATCAACCTCACGCAGGAGGGAAAAGATAAACAAACCCAAAAGCCCAACAACAATCTATGTACGAGACGTCCTCGGCCTGCCATTCTACTAGGTCACCCAGCAGCATGCCTATCCTGTGGGGCATCTACAACATGGTAATAAACCATTAGCTATCCATACACATATATAGAGTAATGCATAAGCACAATCACAAGTAAAGGAAGATAAACACATCAGCATGCTTGCACACATTTACCCATTTAATCATCTCAATAGAATGGTCATTCACTTAAATCGTATAGATATAATATATATGAAACTATGTGACACGAGGACCGATACATTCTCGCCTCTGAGCCTGCTAGCCAGCCGTACTAGTATCGGTCACATAATTTGTGCACCCTATGGGAGTGGATTGCGCCCTTCTTGTAAACCAGTCTTGCTTGACCCAAGAGAACCTCCCAGACTCCACGGCGGGATGAAAGGGAAAGGTTATCACAACCACGCATACGGGGCAATCAATAAAACATAGGTCAGTATAAACGACATCACATGCTATCATAGCAAACATACAAAGCACACACCACTCATGCAAACACCCAATATAAGGCATAAGGAGATATATCAGACTCTTAACAACATAAGGGTCACACCTAGACCCAAAGGGATCCAAAGGATCAACCTCAACCTCACTCACAACCTAAAGCACCTCGAAAGCAATGCAAGGCATAAACCGATCATAACCTCAACCAAACTCAATCTCACACATCTAGCATGATCCTAAGCACTCACACTAGGAAAGGAGGGAACAAAGGCACCCTAAGGAAGGCCTAAAAGCAACACACACCAGCAGAACCAAGGGAAACACCAATCTGGTGCAGGTGGGCGCAGGGGCGGCTCACTGGTGGCGCATGGGCGGTGGACTGGCCGGCGCAACGGCGGCTGTAGGGTGGCGTAGGGGCGGCTGATGTGCAGAAGACACCACCTCAGCTCTTTCTTCACTTCTTCCTTCGATTCTTTACCCTTCTTCACTCCAAGAACAACATGTATACAAAACATACACATATATACATCAACATAAGCCAAACTTGGCTAAAACATGATCCAATCTTAAGGAGTCTATGCTAGACTAAGGAAAGGAAGGAAAAGAGACAAGAAGATACAAGGGAGAAGTAGAAGGCGATGGAAGCCATGAAAGCTTACTAAACTGAAGATCTAGAAGCTCACAACCTCACCAAACTTCCTCAAGCTAGATCACAAAGCTCAAAACCATAAACATCATCAAAGCCAAGCAAAACTCACTATCTCACACACAATCTCAAGGAAGATCAAGCAAGATGATCCAAGGAGAAGAGAGAAGCAGATGTGCGTAAGGAGAGAGAGAGAAGTCTGAGAAAGGTAAACCCTCATCAGGGTAGGGATGAAGATATATATACAAGGGTAAAAGGTAAAGCACGGGTCAAAGGAGTCAAAAAAGACAGTTGCAGCACACAAAGCCGCAAGGGCGGACCCTGTGAGCCGCAGGGGCGGTCCAGGCTAGCGCAGGGTCGCCCTCTAGGTCAAATAGGGGCGGCTCAGGCATAATCCTGGCTCTCGGCACACTCTCTCAGCAACTCAACAATTAGGCTCTTACACCTCACCCCCCTAAAAACAAGTTTAGGGACGAAACTTGCAAGATCCCAAAGCCTCTCGGACTCATAAGCCGAGGTATAACTCACTCTCTCTATCGGAGGTATCACATCTCCGCTCAAAAGGTCATAAACTATAACAGATCTATAACCATAAACATCAACATGGATGAATCATCAACTCTAGATAACAAGGCCATAACGTGTTACGCTAGAGATGTTGCACAAAAAGCTTTACATTTATAAACTTGATCTAAACTCCTAAACGTGTTACGCTAGAGATGTTGCAGTGTACGGATCGTTATGTAGGGAGGAAAGTATTCCGAGGTCGAACACAAGGACTGAGGTGAAATCAAGTCATTCAATGATCAAAGATAGTGCAAATCTAAACTAAGATGAGATGAGGAATAAAGAAAGTGCAAAACACAATATTTTTTGGTTGGTTTTGGGTGATCAAACAAGGATCACAAAATATGCAAATCAAACAAGCAAACAAACACACAAATGCAAGATAGGAGATAAGAGGTAAGATAAGTGGATTCTAGAGATAAAGATCCTTTGTTATGGCATTCGACTCAAGCTTCTAAACATCTAAGGACAAAGTTGCGGTTGTTGGGAAAGGGTATTTCTCTAATGGGAACAATCACCGGGTAAGTCTCATGTTCCACTAGTCCTATACCAAAGTCTTATTACCGAGTAAGTCTCAAGGAGCTAAGGTTGGGAATTCTACACAAACCGGCCACTACCTAAGGGTCAAACCCCTCCTGACCGGGTAAGTCTCGAAAAAGGTAAGTCTTAAGCAGCGATCCTAGCACACTCAGTCCAATAGCGGCTTTTTTCGCTCACTACTACCTAGAGTTCATCATCTTCTATACCTCAAAGCGGAAATCACCGGGTAAGTCTCATTCCACAATTAGTTTGCTAACTTTAGGTCACCCTAAGCTAGATTATGCTCAACAAACACTAGGATTTCAACAATCTAACATCCTAACATACAAATTCATCAATTAAAGAGCAACAGAAGGACTGCAATAGGATGCTTAGCAAAGGTGTGGTCCAGCTCTACCACCAAATCATCATAACTCACGATGTACCTCGGATATGGTATGTACTCTCTTAGCTGAGACAAATGGAACACAGGGTGAACACCCTGTAATCACGGAGGCAAAGCTAATTTGTATGCTGCACTCCCAACTTTGTCCAGTATCTCAAAAGGACCGACATATCGGGGACTCAACTTCCCCTTTATGCCAAAATGTCTTACGCCACGCGTCAAGGATACTCTCAACCAAACATGAGCTCCAACACTGAACTCTAGACGCCGACTCCTCTTGTTTGCATATGACTTCTGGCGACTCTGTGCAGTCATCATCCTCTCTCTACTCAGAGCTACTCGAGCAATATCATCTTGAATCTGCTCTAGCGCTATCCCACTGATACTGCTAGGGTCATCCCAACATAAAGATGTACGACACCTACATCCATACAGTGCCTTATAAGGAGCCATCCCAATAGATGCATGCCAGCTGTTGTTGTATGAGAACTCAACAAGTGGGAGGTAGTCAGACCATCCTTGTCCCCAATCAAACACACAATCTCGGAACATATCCTCCAAAGTCTGGATGTTCCTCTTTGACTGACTGTCTATCTAGGGGTGAAATGCAGTCGTGAAGTGTAGACTCGTCCCCAAAGCAGTCTGAATCTGCTGCCAAAACCTCTAGGTGAATCGTCCATCTCGATCAGAGACGGTCGTCCTCGGTACACCATGGAGCCTCACTATCTGTCTAGTGTACTCCTCAGCCAACCTACTCACTGGCCACATCTCTCTAATAGGGATGAAACGTGCCGTCTTCGTCAGTCCATCAAGAAAAAGTAGATGGCATCAAAACTCCTACTGGGTCTCAAACCAGTCACAAAATCCATGGACACGTCCTCGGTACAATGCTCTATCTTGACCTGCTGACAGATCGAACACTGAGCCACAAATCTGGCTACATCGGGCTTCAGCCGTCCCCACCAATATGAACGTCTTACATCATGGTACATCTTACTCGTACCTGGATGTACAGAGTAAGGTGTACAATGAATTTATTCGAGTTGGAGTTCCACTGCGGTGTTTGATTGTTAAGTGTTGTAACCAACTTTAGAAATTTTTGTAGAAGTGATGCTTTAACAGTTTTAAAAAATTCTTTCTCCAATGAGTAGATGGGATATCATAGAGGACCTAAGGAATTATTTCGGAAATTTTTTAAATTTATTCGAGTTTTATATATAAAGCCGAAGTTGGATCTTAATGACCTTTTGGAAAATAACAAGAATGTGTAAATTGCCAGTTTGTAACCAAACTCATCTTTAGGAGTTAGAATATGACATTTTAGTCTCAAATAAGAGTTTAGACATAAATTATGGAATTTTTAGAAGTTTCGGGACCAAGGGTAAAATAGTCATTTTACCATAAATTAATATTGTAATCAATTCTGTTCTATTAAGACCTACTATCTTAGAAGTCTTAGACTTCTAATCACCTAGAAAGTGTGCTGACACACTTGCCTCCTTTGACAGGCCACTGAATTCCTACTATACAGATCGATTTGCAAATTAGAAAGTCGAGATCTGATTCAGGTAAGTCCACGGACTTACTTAGCTGGCTTCTTGCATGTCTGTGATGTGTATGAGTGGTGTTTGTTAGTTAAGATAAATAACGAAACCGGAATTGGCCGACTTTAGTATATTGTGTAATTGACCCAAGTGTATGATAACGGGTCGTGACATCATCTACCTAGGTCTTGCGAGAGTCTAGGAGGTTCCCTGCGACCAGCCCAGTCAGGTAGACGATCAAATGCATTAGTACCATTCCGCGTTGGTAAACGGGGACAGGGGCGAGGTTTGGGAATCCCTCGTGTCACAAAATAAGTATCATTAGTAATGACATATCACCTAATTAAAGATAATAAAAGGATTGATTGTGCATGTTGATTGTGTATTTTGTGTGTTTGTTCTTTTACCTTTATACTTATGCATAGAATGTTAGCTAACGGTTTTATACCGCTTGTAGATGCCTTGCAGGTTAAGACAGTTGTAGAGAGATCCGGAGGAAATGGTCAGCCGGGTCCACGTACTCATTTAGTTGTGGACAGGGATGTCTTATGTTCTTCATATACGTCGTTTTAGTATCTTTTCTTGTAAGGCTGATACATATTCTCCATGTATATATTGTTTACAGTTTTCAAATGTTTTAAATACTTTTGTGCCTTGTTGTAAGATCTAAGTAAAAAAATTTTCAAACTATGGTCGGGACCCATTGTGAGTTCCTAACCAGTAGCTCCCCAAGTTCTCAGAATTTGGGGTGTTACAGTAGAGGCATGAAGCTGCTGTTGCGTCTGTGCTGCGAGGTCGAAGGAGAGGCAAGGTGTGCAACTGATGTCTGCTAGTCTAAGATGTGGAGCATTGGGCAGTTACAACTTCAAGGCGTGATTTGTGCAGCGATATTAGGTAGTTTTGATGAGTAGAGATATACGTAACAGTTGGGAGCAAGGAGGAGTAAGCAATGCTTCTTCTGGCTGAACGATACATGGGCTGGGCTGGGGGTGCTTCCTGGGCTGGTGTGCAGCAAGGAATATAAGGCTTTCAACATAAGGAAGGAAGGAGATGGGCTGAAACAAGAGAAAGAAATGGGCTGAAAGTTGCATGGTCTTGTCAAGGTCATGCGATGGCTTGTCAAATGTTGTCATTGCTTAGTATTGGTCTCGCATGGTCTCATCTTGGCTTTGTCATGGTCTCGTGAAAAGACGTGAACTAGTAGATTTAAGAATTAGTGTTTGGTGATATTTCGTCATTTTATGTGAGTTTAGACTTACATAAAATGATAGGATTTGTGAAGATAGACACACTAGATAGGATGTACTCGGGTCGAAGTTCAGTTCGGCTCGGAAATAGACGGAAATAAAATTCCGGACATTACATAAGCTTTACTGTGACTAACTTTGTTTTGCAGCAGCAAGAAGTCAAGGCCCTTGAAATTGAGTTTCAAAGCTCTTAAAATCGAAGTTTCACTAGTAAAACTGATTGGCATCAAGGACCTTGATAGGAGTTTCAAGGCCTTGAGATTTGGTTTGCGAAAAGTTCTCACACTCTATTCAACCCCCCCCCCCTTCTAGAGTATTATCTATATTAATCATATCACCTAACGGTTCTTCACTACTAATCATTCTACATGAGTGCTCTTGCAGAAGCTTTCTTTATGTGTATGCGACGGACTCGAGTTCATAAAGAAATCGTTCCTTACGATCCTAAACCAGAAAAGACATAGAAGAAGAGATTAAGTGAAGCTAAAATGGCTGCTACAAATATCGAAGAAGAAAGAGATTACAAAGCTGAGTTGGAAGATGATCTAGATTAACTAATGCAACGAGATGATGCTCTAATTATAGAGAGAGCTGAAGCACTTGCTACACAAGAGCAACTTTAGGCTAACATGGAAGAATAAAGAGAATTCGTTCGACCGATTAATGAAGAAAGAGAGGAAATGCTAGAGTAGTAGTTAACCCACCGCCACCCGTTATCGTGCCACCACTTGCACCTCACGCTCCGGTGAGGGTTGAGAGAGTTGACCCGTTTGTGGGTGTCCAGAAACACGTGGTCAAAAGATGGACCCCGTTCAACAAACGCGTTGTTCAGGCGTTATGATTGATCCGGCTGATTGTGATTACTAGTTTCGACCTCAAGTTATTACTATGATCCGCAAAAGTAAGTTTGGAGGATTGGAGAGAGAATCTCCACACCAATATTTGTAAAATTATGAAATTCTCATGGAGAATTTGAAATATTCAAGAGCGGAGAATGATAACTATAAATTGCACCCTTTCTATTTCTCTTTGAAGGATAAAGCACTTGCATGGTATCAATCACTTCCACCTCGAAGGGTTAACACATGGGAGGAGATGACTGCGGAATTTCTCACAAAATTCTTTCCGCCATAAAAAACGACGGAGTTGAGAGGTAAAACCAATGCTTTTGTGATGAGGAATAATGAAAGTCTTATTAAGTCATGGGAAAGGTTCAAAGACCTTTTGTTGGATTGCCCTCATGATGGGATTCCCAAGATCGATTTGTTAGTAATTTACTTCAAGCGTTTGGATGAGGAAACTCAATTCAAACTACAATCTCTCTTTGCTGGAACTTTCATGGACAAACCCGTTGATGAAGCCTGAGAGTTTGTTGAAAAAAAAGCTCTAACAATTGAGAAGTACTCCCATCGGAGTGTTGATGATGGAAGTTAAAGGTCCGGAGCTCAAGAGCTGAACCTTACCTCCTCTAGTATTGCTCAAATCACCACTCTTAAAAATGAGGTTAAGGCCTTGAAAGAGCTCTTGAAGACACAAGCACAACAGCCAAGGGAGCAAGATGTTGGCTATGTTGGGAGAGGAAACTACCAAGGGAATATGAACAACAACAACAACAACAATTGGAGATCTAATCAAAATAATTCCGGTAATCTTATTCCCATGATGATAATGCTCTAACTCCACCTTCTTCTTCCACTGCATTGAATAGTCAGGAACTATCTTCAAGCCAGCAAACCAAGGATAAACTGGAAGCGGTGATGGAAAATTTGATGGGAAAGATGAATGGATTGGAACTTTCGGTTACTTCGATTTCTAAGGCACAACAAGCCTTGAAAAATCAAGTATTTAGCAAGGCCGGAGAAGTTCCTAGAGATCAAGAGAAGCTTCCTGTAACACCCCGAATCCGCGGGACTCGGGATGCTACGGGTTGGGACCTCACAATGGGTCCCGACCCTTAGCTTGACAACAATTTCACCGGATCTTGCAACAAGGCACAAATAAAGGCCAAAACTGAAATACATTTTTATGCAATGAAAAGAAAAACCCGAAAGAATGCAACAAAGGACTTCAGCCGAAAAGTACAACCCCAAAGGCTAAACGCCATACAACATACAAAAAAAAATAATACTCAAACTCGACTCTACCCAAAACCAAATCCTAAAATGTACGGAATCCCGGCTGCCCACTCTTCCGGATCTCTCGGCCGCATTCCTAACCTGCAAGGCAATCTACAACAATCGGTATAAAACCGTTAGCTAATATTCGAAGCATTAGAATCAATGGGAAAGGCACAAACACAAGTAAATCATCATAAACACACAACATTCTCAAAGCACACAATTCCGGTTTATTATCTTTTTATTATTAAGTCATATCCCGTTCTAATTCAACTTAGTTTTGTGACACGAGACCACCGTAGTCCCGCCTCGGTCCCTACTTACCGGCATGGAACGGTGCGGATGCCTCCGACCGTCTAACCAGCACGGGCTAGTCGCCAAGAACCTCCTAGACTCTCGCAAGAGCTAGGCAGATGATGTCACCGCCCGTTATCATACACTTGGGCCAAAATAATATATAAAGGTCGGTAATCCTATTTCCGGTTTAGTTGTTATAACATAAACAATAAACACACACCACCCAACACACATCAACACTAATACAAGGAATACGAGCTAAGTAAGTCCGGAGACTTACCTCGTCATCACACTCAACTCACAACACTCTCGCTTCCTTAGGGAGTAAGCCCATAACCTGCTCACAAGAAGATAACTATATCAACAACAACCCACTCACAATAGAAGTCTTAGACTTCTATACAAATGATCTACGTAAGACCATTTGACTTTTAATTCTAGGACTGCATCCTAGAATTCCCCATGCTCACATCACACTCAATAGAAGCTAGAAGTCCTAAGACTTCTAAACCCACAGATCTCGCAAGATCATAACTCACAACACCACTAGGATAATATGTCTAGTCCAAACAAACTCAACGGGAACAACACCATGCTAGGATAAGCATATCCTAGCTCATAATCTCAACAACCATATAACCAGAACCTCAAGCCTCAAATACTCACAAGATCAAACCATATACTCAAATCCTTATAACAACCTCACTAGACCGCAATATCACCTCAAGCTTAGAATCAACATCAATCCATCAAACAATATCAAATCCTCAAAACTCACCTAAGGTTCAAAGCCACTACTTGGCATTAACTCTAAGTTATGCTAGATCCATCCTAGCATGATACTACTACTACTACTAAACATAACTAGATCGAGAAAGGTACTCACACGAGGTTGAAGACGGAAGATGATCTACGAATGTCGAATGTGGATTTGTTAGGCCATTATCGGGGTCCTTTCCGAACCTAACACCAAAACTAAACAAGTTTAGCTCATACGCTAACCTTGAACGGAATATATAATATAAATATATACTCTAAGGAAAACTCGTTTTCAAAAGTCGACGTTACAAACTCGTTAAACCCTTCCAGGCGAAAATATGAAATTAAACCACTTGGTCGTAAACCCGCAATTACAACTTGAACCATAAACCGAAAATAAAATCCGTAATTCAATCTCCGGGCCATAAATATGGAACTCAAGAACTTAAGTTATTTTCCGGAAATAAAACCTTGAGCCATAATATGTAATTAAATTCCTGCAGGGGCTTAAATATCAAATTCCAAAAACTTGGCTCAAAACTTGTAATAACAAATAAGTGGGTCACATCTGTAATTAACATAAAATTGAGGGCCCGATTTACAATATTGAAAAAAAAATACTTCTTCAACCTCTTGAAATAAAACGCAACAGAGGAGAAGATGAGCAGCCGACGGCTATCCAGGCGGAGGAAGGAGATGCGGCTCCGGTAGGCGATGAAGGCGAGAGGTTGAGCAGATCGGCGGTCGACAAGAAGAAAGAAAAGGGATAGGGCGGCGAGGTGAGGCCACCATCACAGTGAAGGCGCCTTGGCCCCTCGCGGAGGGAGAGGGAAGGATGCCCCGGCTTCTTCGATGGGATGCAAAAGGGGGTCCGAAGCCGAAAGATTAGGGCTCGTTGGCAGCAGATCGGCGAGAAGAATGGGACAGATCCGAGAGGGAGATATCATAGATTTTAGAGGAGGAAATGGCGTCTGAGAAAGGAGGAGAGAATGGAGAGGCAAGGGAGAGATTTAGCAGACCCTGGGTGAAGAGGGAAAATGAGTGAGGTTTGCTTGCGGGACTGAATCATGAGGAGGCGAAGGGTCGTGCCTAGGCTGGGCGGCTAAGGGTTTTGTTCAGCAGTACAAGGCTGAATTGTTGGGGGGACAAAAGATATGGATTCATCACGCAAGGAGTCAGAGAAGAAGAAAATAAATAGAAAAATAAATAAGTAGGAAAAAGGGAACGAAGTAAACTCGATAAAAAATGTTCGAAACGGGATTTCCGAATCGGAAAACTTTCCGACTTTTTCCAGAATAAAGATACGGAAAATGTATGTGGATCGAATATAAAAATACTCGCCAAGATATAATTTGAAATACTAAACCATCATCGCGCTTTATTTTACGATATAATATAAAATTTAAACACGGGTAATAAGATATATTGTTATACATATCATAGAATTTAATTTACGACGTAAAATACTCGTAAAATATACTTAAGGTATAAAGATATCAATAATATCCGGAAAGATAATTAAAGCAAACGCGCCCAAAAGTTGGGGCGTTACATCAGATCCCCCTAAAAACAAGTTTCGTCCCGAAACTTGCCATGCGTCGAACTTCTCGGTCCCTAAGGCCGAGGTATGAACTCTCAAACTAAGAAGGTTTAAACCTTCTAATCTACACACACAAACTTCACGAACTACCACCGCAAGATATATCGGGTCATAAAGCACATTCCCACGTAGGCACACACTACAAATAATATCACAAATGTACATAACACAACTAAGGGAAGAACTAGGTTTAAACCATCGATTCTATCGAAGCTTCTAACTCGGCGTAAACTCAACAAAAGATATAATCATCCGTCTTCCAGTTAGCCACATCGGTTCCTCGTCTGCCAATAGATCCTCATAATTGGAAACACATGAAACACCGGGTGAACACCCTCTACTCTCGCGGCAATGCCAACCTATAAGACACTTTTCCAACTCGCGCTAGGATCTCAAAAAGGTCAACATATCGGAACTCAGCTTCCTTCTCGGTTTCGATGCAACATCTCCATTATTTTCCCTTTGATTTCACTATCAAAGAAGATCGAACTTCCAATTTTACACTGTTGGCTTTGGTTCTTGTCAAACCAAACTTTAATGTTCCATTTCATCAATTCTTGTTGCAAGCTCTAAGGAATGAAGGAAGTACTTAACTTGACATTGCTTCGACTAACAAGACACGTAGGCTATTACTTTTACATCGTTCCTCAATACCCAATCAAGACCATGTCTTGGAGAATCACTTGTACACTTTAAACCCATCATACCTCAAGGTGGTTTCAAAACAGTTGCACCAATGAATCTCCTTTTAACTCTCAACAACTATATTGTCAATCTTCGTCCTACTTCATTGTCAACTGGAGTAGGTTAGCCATAGGTGGTGTTACTTTGGAAAATCTCTCCACAAATCAAGTAATGACCAACACATCTAAGCAAACTTGTAACTTTTTCCCCATCCTTCGGGGTTTGCCATCCCGAGACAACTATCATACAACTTCTCTCTTCTTCGAGAGTAGACCCAACATATCTTATTCGGGTCTTGGTAAGCCCATATGGAATCACTACAACTCATAGTGACCTTGGTTTGTCCAGAATATCGTATTCGCAATATCCCAGTCTCGAATCCTCACTTGGTGACAATTGACCATAAATCATTCTTAGAATAGACTACTGACCCTTGCAACCAGTCGAGTAGATCATCTATCCGTGGTTAGGGATACTTGTTCTTCATTGTTATTTGGTTCAACACACGGTAATCGATGTACACACGGTGATAACCGTCTCCCTTTTTTTTTTGCAACCTGGTGTTCTCCTTAACAACTTCAAATCAAGAATTCAAGATATATCCAAACATGAACTTCAAATCAAGAGTTCCAGATATATTCTAACGTGCACTTCAAATCAAGAATTCAAAATATACTTTCAATAACAACTCCAAATCAAGCTTAATGGTAAAACTCACCTATTGTCGCATTGGAATCCGTTTAATCTCGGGTTCCATCTTTTCTCTACCCATCTCATCTCGCAATAACCAACACAACCTGGTCCTAACACTTGGCAGGTGGTCCACTCCGATCTATTGGGGTGACGTCCTTCAACCCGTGTATTGCTCCTTCTCTAGGTACTACGTCCACCGTTCTCTTTCAAAGATCCTTCATCTACAGAACTTGAGAGACTTGCTTAAACTTTTTGACTCTTGAAGCCTTGGTTAAGCAATATTTCAGCTTAATCCCTCTTCTCACTTCAAAGGAATGGCGATAGCAACCTCTTTTGATCTCGCGCATGTGTTCAGTCACAAAGGTCTCAACTACAAGACTCGAGCATGTCATATAACAAATCGATACAATCTTCATCGCTTCTTTTGACATCCTAGGATATGGGAGGAACTCCTCGTATTCTACATCAGCTCTCACCACAAACATCCTTTCTTCAAGTAGGCGTAGAAATTTACACTTTATTTCCTTATGTCACATCAAACGACTACAGAGGCTTTAACCTTGATCTTTCATTTTTTTTTTTTTTTTTTTTTTTTTTTTTACGTCTCATATCGACATCAAACTTCAAAACTTCAATCTTCTCCTACTCTTGTTGGCCACCTTATGTATCCCTTGGTATCCATGAGTAACTTCACAACCGTACTAGCATGCCTTTAGGCAAAATTTCCCAAGCACAATCACTGAAAGATCCACTCATTATACCTCCAAGCACTAACATCATAACTCTAAGCTTGCAGCATTGCCCTAATCTAGGTCCTCCTTTTTGCGCCATAACCACCATGACTCTTCCGTGTGAGTCTGAAACATCTTACTCAGCTTTTGCTTGTGAAAACATACCATTCATTTCATTAGCACAAACATACCATTTATCCTCCACATACCACACACCCTTTTTATGTATTCCCCTTAACGTACATCCACTATAGAAGCCTCACTTTCCTCTTGTTTCTTCTAGTTCTCTTCACCTTAATTAAACTTTAAAAATTTTGATCCGTGTCATTCCCCCATACGTCAATCCCATGACCTAAGAAGGTAGCGTAAGACCGTTACTATCTCCTCCTCGGAAGTCTTGTTATGAGTACTTGCTTGAACTCGTTCCACATTATTTGATTTAAAACAAATGCGCTCTGTTGACGTACTTCCATACCATTGACAATTGTCCACCACGAATACTTTAAGCTCTTTTTGTCGATCCTCTTAATGCCCATAGTCTTGTTTACTCATCCCCTCTACACTCACCAATAGACAACTCGCACCTGTGCGTTCTTAGTTGTCACCGCTAAACTTGTATTTGACCTTCTCCGAAGTCAACGACTTATTATTCTACTACACTTCTCATGTTACCTTCTCATGCAGGCTACCCTCCTCGGGGTACTTTATCTCAAACTCCGTTAGTTCTTTCCTCATTTCACGCTTCCTCTTCTTTATTAGGTAACTATATCTTCTTCGCCTTGTTGTTTCATATAACTCCCTTTCATAGGTTTAACCATTCTTACTTGATGTCTTTCAAGAGCACCTTCCCAAATATTATAACCTTAGCTAGATCCACTCGTGTTCGTCTTGGTTGGTATCTTAAACTCTCGACCGAAGCTCTTCGTTTCGTCTTTCATCTTCTTGGAGTCATCATTTATACACACTTCCTCCTTCTTGGCGTTTCTAAGTCTTATCATCATAATGGAGATCGGTCCACTCCATGTGTATCCCCACCATGCCCTTCTTCTCATAACTCTAGTAATGTTGAAACTTTACTTTTTGGTACCAAAGCTTAACTTACAGTATCTTAAATCTTTAGCAAATGGTTCGATCACTCTTCTCGTCTTGACTCAAATGCTTAGGAGCGTCTAAAGAAAATTTCACATCTTAATGGAATGTCACCTTCAACCTTGTTAGAATGTATCTCCCTCCTCCTCTTCTTTAGTTGTCCACGCATCTTCTTGAAGAACCATGAGTTTGTTATCTCTATGAGTCTCGTTGTCGTTCAATCATGGCTTCTTTATAACCACTTATACACCTTAACGTTGCTCTCTTTACTTGTATTGCTTCCATCTCGAATTCTCTTAAGTTGACTCAAAGTTCCCTTCTATTTGTTCATCCTTGCTGCTAATGTCCTCTTTATCTTTCAAATGGTTTCATTGACGTCCCTAAAAGGAGTCTGATGAATCGTCAGGGTGTTCGCCAGAACGTGATGCTTAACTCGGTACTTGAGCATACTCATCATCGTATATACACTATCCTAATCCCAGAAAGGCATTTGTCCAAGGGCGATGATAGCTTCCTATCATCTTAACTATAAGGTCCACTACAACTAATATAATACAAGCATACCATATCTGTATGTAAATATAACTATATATATAAGTCTTATGTTCACATTACTACTAATATATCACACATTCGGCATTCCATTACAACAAATACAAGGTCCAAAACATATAATCGTTCACATATACAACTATACACACAAATCATGTCCATCATGCAACTACAAGCCACATACAAATCATGCTAAGTCCACGATACATATCTATATATAAACATATATATATATATATATATACTGAAAATCCAATAAACTATGCTGCCGAGATCCGCAGAAGGAGTGGTGGTCCGTACATTCTACCCCGACTCATGCATGTGACTTTGGAAAACGAAAACTCAGAACCCGCGGGGTTCTGTTTATTCCTTATTCGGCCTTTAGAAGATTGCGAGTGCCATTGTTGTCAACCTAAGGCTCTGATACCACTTTTGTAACACCCCGAATCCGCGGGACTCGGGATGCTACGGGTTGGGACCTCACAATGGGTCCCGACCCTTAGCTTGACAACAATTTCACCGGATCTTGCAACAAGGCACAAATAAAGGCCAAAACTGAAATACATTTTTATGCAATGAAAAGAAAAACCCGAAAGAATGCAACAAAGGACTTCAGCCGAAAAGTACAACCCCAAAGGCTAAACGCCATACAACATACAAAAAAAAATAATACTCAAACTCGACTCTACCCAAAACCAAATCCTAAAATGTACGGAATCCCGGCTGCCCACTCTTCCGGATCTCTCGGCCGCATTCCTAACCTGCAAGGCAATCTACAACAATCGGTATAAAACCGTTAGCTAATATTCGAAGCATTAGAATCAATGGGAAAGGCACAAACACAAGTAAATCATCATAAACACACAACATTCTCAAAGCACACAATTCCGGTTTATTATCTTTTTATTATTAAGTCATATCCCGTTCTAATTCAACTTAGTTTTGTGACACGAGACCACCGTAGTCCCGCCTCGGTCCCTACTTACCGGCATGGAACGGTGCGGATGCCTCCGACCGTCTAACCAGCACGGGCTAGTCGCCAAGAACCTCCTAGACTCTCGCAAGAGCTAGGCAGATGATGTCACCGCCCGTTATCATACACTTGGGCCAAAATAATATATAAAGGTCGGTAATCCTATTTCCGGTTTAGTTGTTATAACATAAACAATAAACACACACCACCCAACACACATCAACACTAATACAAGGAATACGAGCTAAGTAAGTCCGGAGACTTACCTCGTCATCACACTCAACTCACAACACTCTCGCTTCCTTAGGGAGTAAGCCCATAACCTGCTCACAAGAAGATAACTATATCAACAACAACCCACTCACAATAGAAGTCTTAGACTTCTATACAAATGATCTACGTAAGACCATTTGACTTTTAATTCTAGGACTGCATCCTAGAATTCCCCATGCTCACATCACACTCAATAGAAGCTAGAAGTCCTAAGACTTCTAAACCCACAGATCTCGCAAGATCATAACTCACAACACCACTAGGATAATATGTCTAGTCCAAACAAACTCAACGGGAACAACACCATGCTAGGATAAGCATATCCTAGCTCATAATCTCAACAACCATATAACCAGAACCTCAAGCCTCAAATACTCACAAGATCAAACCATATACTCAAATCCTTATAACAACCTCACTAGACCGCAATATCACCTCAAGCTTAGAATCAACATCAATCCATCAAACAATATCAAATCCTCAAAACTCACCTAAGGTTCAAAGCCACTACTTGGCATTAACTCTAAGTTATGCTAGATCCATCCTAGCATGATACTACTACTACTACTAAACATAACTAGATCGAGAAAGGTACTCACACGAGGTTGAAGACGGAAGATGATCTACGAATGTCGAATGTGGATTTGTTAGGCCATTATCGGGGTCCTTTCCGAACCTAACACCAAAACTAAACAAGTTTAGCTCATACGCTAACCTTGAACGGAATATATAATATAAATATATACTCTAAGGAAAACTCGTTTTCAAAAGTCGACGTTACAAACTCGTTAAACCCTTCCAGGCGAAAATATGAAATTAAACCACTTGGTCGTAAACCCGCAATTACAACTTGAACCATAAACCGAAAATAAAATCCGTAATTCAATCTCCGGGCCATAAATATGGAACTCAAGAACTTAAGTTATTTTCCGGAAATAAAACCTTGAGCCATAATATGTAATTAAATTCCTGCAGGGGCTTAAATATCAAATTCCAAAAACTTGGCTCAAAACTTGTAATAACAAATAAGTGGGTCACATCTGTAATTAACATAAAATTGAGGGCCCGATTTACAATATTGAAAAAAAAATACTTCTTCAACCTCTTGAAATAAAACGCAACAGAGGAGAAGATGAGCAGCCGACGGCTATCCAGGCGGAGGAAGGAGATGCGGCTCCGGTAGGCGATGAAGGCGAGAGGTTGAGCAGATCGGCGGTCGACAAGAAGAAAGAAAAGGGATAGGGCGGCGAGGTGAGGCCACCATCACAGTGAAGGCGCCTTGGCCCCTCGCGGAGGGAGAGGGAAGGATGCCCCGGCTTCTTCGATGGGATGCAAAAGGGGGTCCGAAGCCGAAAGATTAGGGCTCGTTGGCAGCAGATCGGCGAGAAGAATGGGACAGATCCGAGAGGGAGATATCATAGATTTTAGAGGAGGAAATGGCGTCTGAGAAAGGAGGAGAGAATGGAGAGGCAAGGGAGAGATTTAGCAGACCCTGGGTGAAGAGGGAAAATGAGTGAGGTTTGCTTGCGGGACTGAATCATGAGGAGGCGAAGGGTCGTGCCTAGGCTGGGCGGCTAAGGGTTTTGTTCAGCAGTACAAGGCTGAATTGTTGGGGGGACAAAAGATATGGATTCATCACGCAAGGAGTCAGAGAAGAAGAAAATAAATAGAAAAATAAATAAGTAGGAAAAAGGGAACGAAGTAAACTCGATAAAAAATGTTCGAAACGGGATTTCCGAATCGGAAAACTTTCCGACTTTTTCCAGAATAAAGATACGGAAAATGTATGTGGATCGAATATAAAAATACTCGCCAAGATATAATTTGAAATACTAAACCATCATCGCGCTTTATTTTACGATATAATATAAAATTTAAACACGGGTAATAAGATATATTGTTATACATATCATAGAATTTAATTTACGACGTAAAATACTCGTAAAATATACTTAAGGTATAAAGATATCAATAATATCCGGAAAGATAATTAAAGCAAACGCGCCCAAAAGTTGGGGCGTTTGCTTTAACTTCTAATCCGACCGTTCATTTCTTCCCAAATTTTAATACCCTATAATACGTATAACCGTCTACAATATATCCAAAATTCAACGGTGGATCTTTATCCAAACGCTCAAACATTGGTCGGCAATGTAATCAGTTTCTAACTTAAAAGCTGAAAGGAAACAAAAATGGAATTTACAGCAGCCCTTTATTCTGGTCCAACTTTCTAGTCCCTTATACCCCAGGTTCGAACTTACTGACCCTCTCTAAACTCCAAGTCACTCTAGACTGTAAAACGCACAACACCTCTCTCGTAACCCATGTTTCTTTCACCCTAAGCTACACCCTTTACTCAGCAACAGAACAGATACAACAGTGACTTACCCGCGTCAGTAGAGGGTGCTCCGAGTTCCTTGGTTCCTGACTCGTAACTGAGAGGGCTGGACTGCTTCGCTGAAGCAAAACAGGAGGGAGATCACCACTCCGAACTGGTTAAGAGGGAGGCAAGAAGAATAGAGAAAAGACCTACCGGAGGGTGTATGCAGAAGGTCACAACAAGGTCTGCTCCGGCTTAGGCAACGTTGGGACTGGCTACGGTGCTGTGATTCACGATATCCAGCCTTTTGTTTCAGTTGATGGCTGTAGTTCGAGACAGAACCCCCTGTACGTTTAGCAAGTGTTCGGCCAAAGGAAGAGAGCGAACAACGAACTAAGCAGCGGCTCACCTCGATGCTCTAGTTAGTTTGCCGGTAGCGTCGGTTGTCCTCTCCCTGTGCGTCTGGTTAGTTAGGTGAGGGCTAGCGTGCTCGAAGAAAGTCGAACGGAAGTCTCGTATAGAGAGAAAAAGAGATCACCGCAGGTCGTCACTGGAATGTGCTTTTGGAGATAGAATGTAGCCGTACGTGATCCCGGAGTGGTAGGCGGATCTTTAAACACGCGCATCAGTTCGTGGGGAGGGAAGTCAGATCGTGATTTGGTGCAGTTAAGAGGGGCGAGAATCACTCACTTGCCTGTTACAGAAGATAGGAGGAAGAGAAGGCGGTCCAACGTCCGTCTGGCCTTCATAAATTGTTGGCTGCTCACCAAGGAATGGGCTGGACGATTGCAGTTGGGCTGAAGAGAGCAGCAGATGCGTTGAGCAATGGCCTGGAGCTGGCAACGCTGGAAGGAGATCACGGACTGGGCTGCACAAGGCAAGCAGTGGCCGGCTGGGCTGAGACTGGCGCTGGACAAGGCAAGCAGCAGCCCGGTATTAGTTGCAGTCCGGAATCGAGAACCCGAAATTGAATGCACGGAATAACCGGATACGGATTATATTACAGTTTAGGATTGGTTATAAAACTCTATCATTTTATGTGAAGGTAAGTTACATAAAATGATAAACTTATAAAAGATTCTATCATTTTATGTGAAGGAGGTCTACATAAAATGATACATTTTATCATAATATGTCTAACTAAGTAGACGGATATGAATCAATGGATCGTGATCGGGTTTATATCAGAAATAGACGGAATAAAAATTCCGGATATTACATCAGTACCCCCTTAAAAATAAGTTTCGTCCCGAAACTTAGAATAAGGTATCTACCCCAAAATATTTCTCCTCAAGAGTTATATTCTAGCATGCAAACTACTCATGTCATCAAGCACATAAACATAAACAATCATTTAAACATATAATCACAGAAGTCATATAAGGTATCGTCTCAGTACTAACCCGTCGGTACTGAGGTAGCGGCTAACTCCGCAAGGAACTCAGGGTAGTTACGTCTAATACTCGCCTCTGTCTCCCAGGTAGCCTCATAAGCTCCTCGTCTAGACCACTGAATCCTCAGCATCGGTATCTCCTTAGAACGCAGGCGTCTAATACTACGCTCTAGGACGGCTACTGGATACTCCACAAAAGTGTGGTCTGGCTCGACTATCAGATCCTCATGACTGATGACGTGTCTAGGATCCGGTATGTACTCTCGCAGCTGAGATACATGAAAAACTGGGTGTACTCCCTCTAATCTCGGTGGCAGTGCTAGTCGGTAGGCAACCTCTCTGACTCTCTCTAAGATCTCAAATGGACCGACATATCGGGGACTCAGCTTCCCCTTAATGCCGAAACGTCTAACTCCTCTCGTAGGTGACACTCTCAACCACACCTGTGCACCTACTCTAAACTCCAAAGGTCGACGCCTTTTGTCGGCGTAGGACTTCTGACGACGCTGAGCTGCTAACATCCTCTCCCGGACTAAGGCAATCCGGGCAATGTCATCCTGTATCTGGTCTGGTACTACCCCCTCAGCCTTGCTAGGCTCATCCCAGCACAACGGTGTACCACATCTCCGTCCGTACAAAGCCTCATAAGGTGCCATCCCAATAGAAGCATGCCAGCTGTTATTATATGAAAAGTCTACCAGTGGGAGATAATCTGGCCATACCTGTCCCCAATCTAGCACACATGCCCGTAACATGTCCTCTAAGGTCTGAATGGTCCTCTCAGACTGACCGTCTGTCTGTGGGTGGTAGGCAGTGGTAAAGTGGAGACTCATCCCCAAAGCAGTATGTACTTGCTGCCAAAACCTCGAGGTAAAACGTCCATCCCTGTCGGAGACGATAGTCCTCGGTACTCCATGGAGTCTCACAATGTGTCTGGTGAACTCCTCTGCTAGATGACTTACCGGCCACGTTTCCTTAATCGGAATGAAACGTGCGGTCTTTGTCAGACGGTCTACCACTACCCAAATGGCATCAAAACCCCTACTGAGCCTCAATCCTGTAACAAAATCCATAAATATATCTTCCCACTTCCAATGTGGTACTGGAAGTGGGTGGAGCTCTCCTCCGGATCTACGATGCTCAATCTTGACCTGCTGACAGGTCGCACACTGGGCTACATATCGGGCCACATCAGGCTTCAAACCACCCCACCAGAAGGAACGTCTCACGTCCTTATACATCTTACTCGCTCCTGGATGTACGGAGTAAGGGGTAGCATGAGCCTCACCTAATATCCTCTGTCTCAGCTCACTGTCTGATGGCACACAAATACGGTCCTGCCGTCTCATCACTCCATCGGCACCGATAGTGAACTGAGGTGTCTCATCTCGTGACATCCGGTCTCGGATCCGGGTCAAAGTCGGACAGGTCTCCTGCTTCTGTCGGATCTCGCCCAACAGGTCAGGAAGTAACTCTAAGGTGGCTAACTGATGAACTGTAACTGTGGCTGTACTGTCAACCGAGCTATCGCCTTCTCCCTGGGCGTCTTCCGACTCAAAGCGTCAGCAACTACATTCGCCTTTCCGGGGTGGTAGAGAATCTCAAGGTCGAAATCCTTGATCAATTCTAGCCACCGCCTTTGGCGGTTATTCAACTCCCACTGAGTGAATATGTACTTCAGACTCTTATGGTCTGTGAAGATCTGACAGGTCGCTCCATAGAGATAATGACGCCAGATCTTAAGAGCATGCACTACCGCTGCTAACTCCAGGTCATGGGTGGGGTAGTTCTCCTCATACGTCTTCAGCTGTCGAGACGCATATGCTATGACCTTACCCCTCTACATCATGACACAACCCAAGCCCAGCTTGGATGCGTCACTATACACTACAAAGTCCTCTGTACCCTCAGGCTGTGCTAAGATCGGAGCAGACGTCAATCTCCTCTTCAGCTTCTCAAAACTCTGCTGACACGGCTCAGACCAGACGAACCGAGTAGTCTTCCTTAGGAGAGAAGTAAGTGGTCGGGCGATCAGGGAAAACCCTTCCACAAACCGACGGTAATAACCTGCCAATCCGAGGAAGCTACGAACCTCCTTAACATTCTTTGGAGGTTGCCAAGAGGATACTGACTCAATCTTCTCCGGGTCGACCTTAATCCCCTCAGCAGTCACTACATGGCCTAGGAAAGCCACCTCTGACATCCAGAACTCACACTTGGAAAGCTTAGCATATAGTTGGCTATCTTGTAGAATCTGTAACACTGTCCTCAAGTGCCCGGCATGCTCTTCTCGACTTCTAGAGTAAACTAGAATGTCGTCAATGAAGACCACTACAAACTGGTCTAGGAAGTCGATGAAAATCCCATTCATCAACTCCATAAATACTGCTGGCGCATTAGTGAGCCCGAATGGCATCACTACAAACTCATAGTGACCATACCTAGTCCGGAATGCCGTCTTAGGTATGTCCTGATCTCTCACCCTCAGCTGGTGATAACCCGATCTCAAATCTATCCTCGAGAACACTGACGCTCCATGCAGCTGGTCCAGCAGATCATCTATGCGAGGCAGTGGGTACTTATTCTTGATGGTGACCTTGTTCAACTCCCTGTAGTCGATACACAGCCTCATCGATCCATCCTTCTTCCTCACAAATAACACTGGTGCGCCCCAGGGAGAAACACTAGGGCGTATGAAGCCCTTCTCTGCTAACTCCTCTAACTGCTTCTTCAGCTCAAGCAGCTCTATTGGGGCCATGCGGTACGGGGCCTTCGAGATCGGTCTCGTGCCCGGCTCTAACTCGATGCTAAAGTCAACACTCCTCTGTGGAGGTAGCCCTGGCAAGTCGTCACTGAATACCTCTACAAACTCGCAGGCAACTGGTATCTCCTCTACTGTCAGGCTCTTGCGCTCCTTCATGGCATAACACCAGAAGGTCTCGCAACCCTGTGCTATCAATCTGGCTGCTCTCACTGCACTGATAACTGTGCCGGACTTTCCGAGGTCCCAACCTCGGAATATCACTCTATGACCCTCCTCAGTGGCGACAGTCACAGTTCTCCTACCAATATCCAAGACTGCTCCATGTCTAGTCATCCAATCTATCCCCAATATCACGTCCTAATGTGCTAAGGGCATGACCAGAAAATTTACTAACCAAATCCGGCCTCCCAGGTGAATAGGGCAGTCATAAATCTCTCGAGATCCTCTAACCTTACCCCAATCTGGTAACCCAACCACAAAAGGTACACCCTCTACGGTAGCTAAGGACAACCTATCTACACATGCATCTGATATAAAGGAGTGCATAGCACCCGTATCAAATAAAACTCGCACAGGTAAGTCATGGATCCAAATAGTACCTGTGGTCGCAGGTGCTGCAGGCTGCTCAGTGCTCCTCAACTCGAACACTCTCGATGGTCCTCCTCTGGTGTCAGTGGTACTACCACGTCCTCTGCCACGACCTGATCCCTGTGCCGTACTGTATGAAGCAGGATGTCCTGGGGCCCGGTACTGTTGCTGCTGCTGACTCGGGGCTCGGTACTGAGGAGGTCTCTGTACACTCTTCTCAGCACCTGCAGGAGAAGATCCCTACTGAGAAGGGGCCCTACCCTGACGGCAGAAAGTAGCTCTGTGTCCCGGCTTCCCACAAGTGAAGCAAGTGGTAGGTGGTCTCTGGCAATCTGTCTTAATGTGATCACGGCTACCACAGTTAAAGCACTGTCGATCTCTACTGGGAGTCTGAACTGTAGAGTGGTAGCTGGACCTCCCCTGAGTCTGTCCTCGACCATAACCTGCTACTGCTGCATTGCTACCAGCATGTCCTGTCCTCTGCCGCTTATCCGGCCCACTAGACTGAGCTGCTTTCCTCGAAGCTGGCCTATCTCTCTCATAAGCAGAGGCCCTATCCTGATAATCAGACAAAGTCTCACAGCGGAATCCAGCCAGATAGGATCGGGTACTCTCTCTCAATCTCCTGGAGAAAAGGTAAACATGCTGCTCTTCCGGAGGTGCAGATGGTCCAAGTAAGGTCAACACTTTCTGAAACTTCTTTATGGCTGCAGCAATCGGGATATCCTCAAATCCCGCCTCAATAAAATCCTAGAATCTCTCCCTCCTCAGGCAAACTGGACAGTACCTGTCCCTAACAATGTTCCTCATCTACTCCCAGCTGGTGACTCGGCTACGCATGGTACGCCACCATGAATGGGCATCATGTGTGAAACAGGTCTGCACCAAATCCACTTGTCGATCCTCGGGACAACGTATTGCCTCCAAAGCAGTCTCTATCTTCCCTATCCAGTGCTCCACCTCTAGCCCTATTTCTCCATTGAATGAAGGAACCTTATGAGAGTTGATAGCCTTCAACCACTCATCCGGTCTTGGTGCTCTAGACCCAGTAGGCGCTCTATCAGCATTAGCCCTCCTCTCAGATACAGCCGGCACTTGAGACACTCCCTGTGTCACCTGAGCTGACCTAGCCGGTACCACCGGTGGAACCTGGGTAAGCCTCTCAACTCTGGCAGCTTCCTCCATGCGCTCAACGTAGGCTCTGTACTCCCTATACTCCGATGCTCCAATAGAAACACGTCCTGACTCAGTAGAACGTGCTCCTTGCGCTCCAGATCTAGCGGCGGTCCCAGGCCTGACCTCGGGGCCTACACTCTCAGCTACCTCTTCTACAGCAGCCTCTGGTATGCTTGCTGCAGGTGGGTCCTCTCGAGGAACTCGTCCTCGACCTCTCCCTAGTGGAGGTCTACCCCCACGACCACGCCCTCTAACAGCAGGGGTGCTATCAGCTCGATCCTCTCTGACTGGGGGGAGGGGGGGACGACCCCTACCTCGGCCAGTCACTTGTGCAGCCCTAGTACGTGCCATCTGCACGAATAGTAACAACTACATTTATAAACTAGCTAATCTATTATAACAGTAAAAGTCTATAATTATTCTAAGAGTACCGAGATCCGCAGAGGTAGTGGTGGTCATCCGTACTTTCTATCCCAACCCGACTCTGTATGCATTTTAAAACCAAAATCCTTTTTGGAAAACCCAAACCCCTTTCGGGTTCTGTTTATTTACTTATATGACCTTTTTGAAGATTTCTAGTGCCATTGTTGCCAACCTCCTCTGATACCATGTTGTAGCACCCCAAATTCTACAACTCGGGGAGTTACTGGTTAGGACCGCACAGTGTGTCCCGACCTTAGTTTGACAACAACTTAACATGATCTTACAACAAGGCACAGATAAGGAAAACCAGAAATCATAAAATAATTCTTAACAATGTATGAATGTGACCAGAACAACTAACAGCCGGAAAACGTAATATAACCAAGTACGGAAAGAACGACAAGAAACAAAGTCCAACTGAAAACCCACAAATGGAGCAACTGTAAAACGTCCTAAAGTACGACACCCCGGCTGACCACTACCGTCCGGATCACTCGGCATCTGCTCTAACCTGTGTCAAATCTACACAACATATCAACAGTTAGCTAACTATCCAAATATAAGTAGAATGACAACAGCACAAACACAAGTAGAAACAAAATAAACAAACAACATGCTGGCACTCAACTGTTTATTATCTATTAATTTAAGTGATTCACATTATTCAATTTAAGTTGTGGCACGAGAGCTATTAACAGCTCTTGCCTCCGTTCCTTATCCAACTGGGTGTAGGTCTAGCTGACCTCCGCTGGTAGCATCACTACAAACCGAGTATGGACTAGTCCCTAAAGAAACCCCCAGCGCTCGCAAGCTAACTGAGCAGAATGCCACCGCCCGTTACTCTTAGGCCAAGTATAGGTCGGTAATTATATATCACAACCTATCTCTCTAAACATTTCAATCACACACCACTATCATCATTCATGCTCATATTTAGAAGTCATCTAAGTAAGCCGAAAGGACTTACCTGATATAAAGCTCGACTCTTTGTAAACCAATTTGCTCTGTAAACTGTAGCAACTCAATTGCCTGCCAAAGGGATAAGTGCATTAGCACACTCCCACGTAGTTAGAAGTCTAAGACTTCTAAAATAGAATAATGTATTAAGACATAACTAGTGGCAGTATTAATTTAGGGTAAAATGACCATTTTACCCTTGGTCCCGAAATTTCCGAAATTCTAAAATTCATGTCTAAACCCTTTTTGAGATTCTAAAATCATATTCTAACTCCCAAAGCTTCGTTTGGTTCCAAGCTAATATTTTCCCTATGTTTCTATTTTCCGGAAGATCGTAAAGGTCTAACTTCGATTCCAAATATAAAATTCATAACCGCTTATAAAAATTCCGACTTAAATCCCTAGATTATCTATGATGTCCTATCTAACTTTAGGAGAAAGAATTTCTCCAAACTGTTCATTCAACAGTTTTATAAAAATTCCCAAAGTTGATTACTCCCTTTACAAATTCCATACTTAGTCAAAAATCTTAAGTTTACAAAAACTGCTCAACTACTCAACTCATTTCTTCCCAAATTTTAATACCCTATAATACGTATAACCGTCTACAACATATCCAAAATTCAACGGTGGATCTTTATCCAAACGCTCAAAAATTGGTCGGCAATGTAGTCAGTTTCTAACTTAAAAGCTGAAAGGAAACAAAAATGGAATTTACAGCAGCCCTTTATTCTGGTCCAACTTTCTAGTCCCTTATACCCAAGGTTCGAACTTACTGACCCTCTCTAAACTCCAAGTCACTCTAGACTGTAAAACGCACAACACCTCTCCCGTAACACATGTTTCTTTCACCCTAAGCTACACCCTTTACTCAGCAACAGAACAGATACAACAGTGACTTACCCGCGTCAGTAGAGGGTGCTCCGAGTTCCTTGGTTCCTGACTCGTAACTGAGAGGGCTGGACTGCTTCGCTGAAGCAAAACAGGAGGGAGATCACCACTCCGAACTGGTTAAGAGGGAGGCAAGAAGAATAGAGAAAAGACCTACCGGAGGGTGTATGCAGAAGGTCACAGCAAGGTCTGCTCCGGCTTAGGCAACGTTGGGACTGGCTACGGTGCTGTGATTCACGATATCTAGCCTTTTGTTTCAGTTGATGGCTGTAGTTCGAGACAGAACCCCCTGTACGTTTAGCAAGTGTTCGGCCAAAGGAAGAGAGCGAACAACGAACTAAGCAGCGGCTCACCTCGATGCTCTAGTTAGTTTGCCGGTAGCGTCGGTTGTGCTCTCCCTGTGGGTCTGGTTAGTTAGGCGAGGGCTAGCGTGCTCGAAGAAAGTCGAACGGAAGTCTCGTACAGAGAGAAAAAGAGATCACCGCAGGTCGTCACTGGAATGTGCTTCTTGAGATAGAATGTAGCCGTACGTGATCCTGGAGTGGTAGGCGGATCTTTAAACACGCGCAGTAGTTCGTGGGGAGGGAAGTCAGATCGTGATTTGGTGCAGTTAAGAGGGGAGAGAATCCCTCACTTCCCTGTTACAGAAGATAGGAGGAAGAGAAGGCGGTCCAACGTCCGTCTGGCCTTCATAAATTGCTGGCTGCTCACCAAGGAATGGGCTGGACAATTGCAGCTGGGCTGGAGAACGTTGGGCTGAAGAGAGCAGCAGATGCGCTGAGCAATGGGCTGGAGCTGGCAACGCTGGAAGGAGATCACAGACTGGGCTGCACAAGGCAAGCAGTGGCCGGTTGGGCTGCAGAAAGTGGGCTGAGACTAGCGCTGGACAAGGCAAGCAGCAGCCCGGTATTAGTTGCAGTCCGGAATCGAGAACCCGAAATTGAATGCACGGAATAACCGGATACGGATTATATTACAGTTTAGGATTGGTTATAAAACTCTATCATTTTATGTGAAGGTAAGTTACATAAAATGATAAACTTATAAAAGATTCTATCATTTTATGTGAAGGAGGTCTACATAAAATGATACATTTTATCATAATATATCTAACTAAGTAGACGGATATGAATCAATGGATCGTGATCGGGTTTATATCAGAAATAGACGGAATAAAAATTCCGGATATTACATCAGTACCCCCTTAAAAATAAGTTTCGTCCCGAAACTTAGAATAAGGTATCTACCCCAAAATATTTCTCCTCAAGAGTTATATTCTAGCATGCAAACTACTCATGTCATCAAGCACATAAACATAAACAATCATTTAAACATATAATCACAGAAGTCATATAAGGTATCGTCTCAGTACTAACCCGTCGGTGCTGAGGTAGCGGCTAACTCCGCAAGGAACTCAGGGTAGTTACGTTTAATACTCTCCTCTGTCTCCCAGGTAGCCTCATCAGCTCCTCGTCTAGACCACTGAATCCTCAGCATCGGTATCTCCTTAGAACGCAGGCGTCTAATACTACGCTCTAGGACGGCTACTGGATACTCCACAAAAGTGTGGTCTGGCTCGACTATCAGATCCTCATGACTGATGACGTGTCTAGGATCCGGTATGTACTCTCGCAACTGAGATACATGAAAAACTGGGTGTACTCCCTCTAATCTCGGTGGCAGTGCTACTCGGTAGGCAACCTCTCCGACTCTCTCTAAGATCTCAAATGGACCGACATATTGGGGACTCAGCTTCCCCTTAATGCCGAAACGTCTAACTCCTCTCGTAGGTGACACACTTGTGCACCTACTCTAAACTCCAAAGGTCGACGCCTTTTGTCGGCGTAGGACTTCTGACAACTCTGAGCTGCTAACATCCTCTCCCGGACTAAGGCAATCCGGGCAATGTCATCCTGTATCTGGTCTGGTACTACCCCCTCAGCCTTGCTAGGCTCATCCCAGCACAACGGTGTACGACATCTCCGTCCGTACAAAGCCTCATAAGGTGCCATCCCAATAGAAGCATGCCAGCTGTTATTATATGAAAACACTACCAGTGGGAGATGATCTGGCCATACCTGTCCCCAATCTAGCACACATGCCCGTAACATGTCCTCTAAGGTCTGAATGGTCCTCTCAGACTGACCGTCTATCTGTGGGTGGTAGGCAGTGGTAAAGTGGAGACTCGTTCCCAGAGCAGTATGTACATGCTGCCAAAACCTCGAGGTAAAACGTCCATCCCTGTCGGAGACGATAGTCCTCGGTACTCCATGGAGTCTCACAATGTGTCTGGTGAACTCCTCTGCTAGACGACTTACCGGCCACGTTTCCTTAATCGGAATGAAACGTGCGGTCTTCGTCAGACGGTCTACCACTACCCAAATGGCATCAAAACCCCTACTGAGCCTCAATCTTGTAACAAAATCCATAGATATATCTTCCCACTTCCAATGTGGTACTGGAAGTGGGTGGAGCTCTCCTCCGGATCTACGATGCTCAATCTTGACCTGCTGACAGGTCGCACACTGGGCTACATATCGGGCCACATCAGGCTTCAAACCACCCCACCAGAAGGAACGTCTCACGTCCTTATACATCTTACTCGCTCCTAGATTCACGGAGTAAGGGGTAGCATGAGCCTCACCTAATATCCTCTGTCTCAGCTCACTGTCTGATGGCACACAGATACGGTCCTGCCGTCTCATCACTCCATCGCCACCGATAGTGAACTGAGGTGTCTCATCTCGTGACATCCGGTCTCGGATCCGGGTCAAAGTCGGACAAGTCTCCTGCTTCTGTCGGATCTCGCCCATCAGGTCAGGAAGTAACTCTAAGGTGGCTAACTGATGAACTGTATCGGGGAACTGGATCTCGACCTCCAACCAAGCTAAGTCTCTCTGTAACTGTGGTTGTACTGTCAACCGAGCTATTGCCTTCTCCCGGGGCGTCTTCCGACTCAAAGCGTCAGCAACTACATTCGCCTTGCCGGGGTGGTAGAGAATCTCAAGGTCGAAATCCTTGATCAATTCTAGCCACCGCCTCTGGCGGTTATTCAACTCCCACTGAGTGAATATGTACTTCAGACTCTTATGGTCTGTGAAGATCTGACAGGTCGCTCCATAGAGATAATGACGCCAGATCTTAAGAGCATGCACTACCGCTGCTAACTCCAGGTCATGGGTGGGGTAGTTCTCCTCATACGTCTTCAGCTGTCGAGACCCATATGCTATGACCTTACCCCTCTGCATCAAGACACAACCCAAGCCCAGCTTGGATGCATCACTGTACACTACAAAGTCCTCTGTACCCTCAGGCTGTGCTAAGATCGGAGCAGACGTCAATCTCCTCTTCAGCTCCTCAAAACTCTGCTGACACGGCTCAGACCAAACGAACCGAGTAGTCTTCCTTAGGAGAGAAGTAAGTGGTCGGGCGATCAGGGAAAACCCTTCCACAAATCGACGGTAATAACCTGCCAATCCGAGGAAGCTACGAACCTCCTTAACATTCTTTGGAGGTTGCCAAGAGGATACTGACTCAATCTTCGCCGGGTCGACCTTAATCCCCTCAGCATTCACTACATGGCCTAGGAAAGCCACCTCTGACATCCAGAACTCACACTTGGAAAGCTTAGCATATAGTTGGCTATCCTGTAGAATCTGTAACACTGTCCTCAAGTGCCCGGCATGCTCTTCTCGACTTCTAGAGTAAACTAGAATGTCGTCAATGAAGACCACTACAAACTGGTCTAGGAAGTCGATGAAAATCCCATTCATCAACTCCATAAATACTGCTGGCGCATTAGTGAGCCCGAATGGCATCACTACAAACTCATAGTGACCATACCTAGTCCGGAATACCGTCTTAGGTATGTCTTGATGTCTCACCCTCAGCTGGTGATAACCCGATCTCAAATCTATCCTCGAGAACACTGACGCTCCATGCAGCTGGTCCAGCAGATCATCTATGCGAGGCAGTGGGTACTTATTCTTGATGGTGACCTTGTTCAACTCCCTGTAGTCGATACACAGCCTCATCGATCCATCCTTCTTCCTCACAAATAACACTGGTGCGCCCCAGGGAGAAACACTAGGGCGTATGAAGCCCTTCTCTGCTAACTCCTCTAACTGCTTCTTCGCTCAAGCAGCTCTATCGGGGCCATGCGGTACGGGGCCTTCGAGATCGGTCTCGTGCCCGGCTCTAACTCGATGCTAAAGTCAACACTCCTCTGTGGAGGTAGCCCTGGCAAGTCGTCACTGAATACCTCTGCAAACTCGCAGGCAACTGGTATCTCCTCTACTGTCAGGCTCTTGCGCTCCTTCATGGCATAACACTAGAAGGCCTCGCAACCCTGTGCTATCAATCTGGCTGCTCTCACTGCACTGATAACTGTGCCGGACTTTCCGAGGTCCCAACCTCGGAATATCACTCTGTGACCCTCCTCAGTGGCGACAGTCACAGTTCTCCTACCAATATCCAAGACTGCTCCATGTCTAGTCATCCAATCTATCCCCAATATCACGTCCTAATGTGCTAAGGGCATGACCAGAAAATTTACTAACCAAATCCGGCCTCCCAGGTGAATAGGGCAGTCATAAATCTCTCGAGATCCTCTAACCTTACCCCAATCTGGTAACCCAACCACAAAAGGTACACCCTCTACGGTAGCTAAGGACAACCTATCTACACATGCATCTGATATAAAGGAGTGCGTAGCACCCGTATCAAATAAAACTCGCACAGGTAAGTCATGGATCCAAATAGTACCTGTGGTCGCAGGTGCTGCAGGCTGCTCAGTGCTCCTCAACTCGAACACTCTCGATGGTCCTCCTCTGGTGTCAGTGGTACTACCACGTCCTCTGCCACGACCTGATCCCTGTGCCGTACTGTATGAAGCAGGATGTCCTGGGGCCCGGTACTGTTGCTGTTGCTGACTCGGGGCTCGGTACTGAGGAGGTCTCTGTACACTCTTCTCAGCACCTGTAGGAGAAGATCCCTACTGAGAAGGGGCCCTACCCTGACGGCAGAAAGTAGCTCTGTGTCCCGGCTTCCCACAAGTGAAGCAAGTGGTAGGTGGTCTCTGGCAATCTGTCTTAATGTGATCACGGCTACCACAGTTAAAGCACTGTCGATCTCTACTGGGAGTCTGAACTGTAGAGTGGTAGCTGGACCTCCCCTGAGTCTGTCCTCGACCATAACCTGCTACTGCTGCATTGCTACCAGCATGTCCTGTCCTCTGCCGCTTATCCGGCCCACTAGACTGAGCTGCTTTCCTCGAAGCTGGCCTATCTCTCTCATAAGCAGAGGCCCTATCCTGATAATCAGACAAAGTCTCATAGCGGAATCCAGCCAGATAGGATCGGGTACTCTCTCTCAATCTCCTGGAAAAAAGGTAAACATGCTGCTCTTCCGGAGGTGCAGATGGTCCAAGTAAGGTCAACACTTTCTGAAACTTCTTTATGGCTGCAGCAATCGGGATATCCTCAAATCCCGCCTCAATGAAATCCTGGAATCTCTCCCTCCTCAGCGAAACTGGACAGTACCTGTCCCTAACAATGTTCCTCATCTGCTCCCAGCTGGAGACTCGGCTACGCATGGTACGCCACCATGAATGGGCATCATGTGTGAAACAGGTCTGCACCAAATCCACTTGTCGATCCTCGGGACAACGTATTGCCTCCAAAGCAGTCTTTATCTTCCCTATCCAGTGCTCCACCTCTAGCCCTATTTCTCCATTGAATGAAGGAACCTTATGAGAGTTGAAAGCCTTCAACCACTCATCCGGTCTTGGTGCTCTAGACCCAGTAGGCGCTCTATCAACATTAGCCCTCCTCTCAGATACAGCCGGCACCTGAGACACTCCCTGTGTCACCTGAGCTGACCTAGCCGGTACCACCGGTGGAACCTGGGTAAGCCTCTCAACTCTGGCAGCTTCCTCCATGCGCTCAACGTAGGCTCTGTACTCCCTATACTCCGATGCTCCAATAGAAACACGTCCTGACTCAGTAGAACGTGCTCCTTGCGCTCCAGACCTAGCGGCGGTCCCAAGCCTGACCTCGGGGCCTACACTCTCAGCTACCTCTTCTACAGCAGCCTCTGGTATGCTTGCTGCAGGTGGGTCCTCTCGAGGAACTCGTCCTCGACCTCTCCCTAGTGGAGGTCTACCCCCACGACCACGCCCTCTAACAGCAGGGGTGCTATCAGCTCGATCCTCTCTGACTGGGGGAGGGGGGGACGACCCCTACCTCGGCCAGTCACTTGTGCAGCCCTAGTACGTGCCATCTGCACGAATAGTAACAACTATAGTTATAAACTAGCTAATCTATTATAACAGTAAAAGTCTATAATTATTCTAAGAGTACCGAGATCCGCAGAGGTAGTGGTGGTCATCCGTACTTTCTATCCCAACCCGACTCTGTATGCATTTTAAAACCAAAATCCTTTTTGGAAAACCCAGACCCCTTTCGGGTTCTGTTTATTTACTTATATGACCTTTTTGAAGATTTCTAGTGCCATTGTTGCCAACCTCCTCTGATACCATGTTGTAACACCCAAAATTCTACAACTCGGGGAGTTACTGGTTAGGACCGCACAGTGTGTCCCGACCTTAGTTTGACAACAACTTAACATGATCTTACAACAAGGCACAGATAAGGAAAACCAGAAATCATAAAATAATTCTTAACAATGTATGAATGTGACCAGAACAACTGTTCGCCCCTAGAGGTGTGTGCAAATAAGCTTTAAATTTATAAAACTAGAATCAAGCAGCGAACCCGCAGTGTACGGATCGATATAGTTAAGCAAGAATTCCAGAGTATCGAACACAGGGATTTGGGGGGTTAAATCCAGTTGTAGGTTATCAAGCGAGTAAATGTAAGAGCTTTTCGAATTATTGGGAAAACAACAACCCTAAAGATCCAGGTATCCAGCTGTGGCAATCGATTCAAGATATACTTAATGATGTAAAGACAGAGTTGAGATATGCAAAGGTATACTAATGTAAGGTAATCGTACGGTGAAGTTCCAAAAACCTTATATAACTCACCTACAAGGCACTCTCTATACAGGTTGTTGAGGCTCAATATAGAAGGATTCTAGAGACGAGAATTAGTGTCAAATACCCAAACTTATAACTCAAGGATCAAGACTAACTTAACCGATTGAGGTTGTGACACTCACAATCGAGGTAAAGGTTGTTGAGGCTTCACTACCACCTAGAAAAGACAAGTCTAAACTAAGCTAAAGCAAATCTTTAACTTTAGATTAAAGTAAAAGCAGGTTCGTAGACTTAAGGGAAATCACGGTTAGTTCTTGAGGTTCCACGGCCGTGGACTCAAGAACAGACCGTAATTTAGGGTTGTCGGCGAGTCTCTCTAACTCTCAGGGTCTAATCTGTTTGCGATCGATCTATCATCATCTAAGCCACAACTATCAACCCTTCACCTTAGAATTGTTAAGGGTTTTTAGCCAATAACAGTCATGTTGATATCAATTCAAGAATTAAAAGATAAAAAGATGAAAACTTTCAAGAACTTTCAATAATCTTCAATTCAATCTCAAATCACAAAGAGAACAAGCAATGTCAAAAGATTCAAAGTAAAACAAACAATCACCACCGTAGGAAAGAAGAGAAAACGGGATGTCAATCCGTTTTCCAAATCAAACCTAAACAAGAAGAGAGATCTTCTTGCAAAATCTTCCAAGAACTTCGATCTTCCACCAATCCGGAGATCTCAACAGCAATCTCCACCAAAAGTGCGAGATTAGAGCAATTCCCAACTACGAACTTCGATCTCCCAAAGAGATGTCAATGCTTAAGCGATCTTGAGCGGTCCTAAGCGATGATGAATGAGGGTAAGCGGGAATAAGCGTCGATAAGCGAGCCTAAGCGGGCATGCGTGGGCATAAGCGGGGATGACGGATTCTTGCTTCGTCCGTCTTTTTATATGGCAGGGCAAAATGTCGGCCCGGCCCAATCTTTAAAAGATCGTGGCATCAAAGTGTGGCGAAAAGATTTGCCAAGATCACGGTCGTGGAAGTGTTCCACGACCGTAATTTAGAGCGTGGAAACAAATACGGTTTGCACCATATGTTCCACGGCCGTGTAATCCTCTGGAATGAACGTGAATTTCTGACTCTAAATCCACGGCCGTAATTCTGAACGTGGTTTGGATTCCGGCCGTATTTTAGGGCGTGGTTTAGGGCAAGAACGTGATTCTTCCCTAAACTCGTGCATTCCTCAAGCTAGAACTCCAATTTGCTTCCAAAGAGTGTCCTCAATCTATGGACATATCAACTCAACCCTCCTTTGCTCGATTCCGTTCGGAAATAGCTCCAAATTACCTATAATCAACATAGAACTAGTGTAGACATCCATATCGACAATATAGGTAATACTAGCTCATATATGCACAAAGTTCAATCAAAGACTATCGATATGAATCAAATACGTTTAGAAAACGTGCCTAAAATATCACAATATTTCATGCTAACAAATAACCCCATACTTAACACTTGCTTGTCCCTAAGCAAGGTCTTTCAAAAAGCTTTAAACAAGAGTTAGGATGAAATATGTGTACCTTCTTTCGGATGAATGTGACTTCTAAAGAATAGATCATTCTCAAACCTTGCTTCAATCGTTTATCAAACTTTCACACACTCAATCAAAGAGTAAAAGGCAAAGAAAATTCATGAACCAACTTAACTTCTAAACAAGCATTATAACCTTCAAACATTATCAAAATCAATCACAAGAAACTTCAATTTAGATCACCAAGTCATATAACATTCTTTTGATCTTAAGGACTTTCAAAGAAAAGGTCTAGAATATGGAAGGGAGGGGAAAACTTTAAGGGAAAGTGGTGCATAAATCCGGGAAAGTGGACAACTACCTTCTTCTTCTTATGGGGTTTCCGCAACACTTCAACTTAGAGCTTCGCTCTCTTCTTTTCATTTTTCGACTTTACTTTTGGAGTTATGGATAGAGGTGCACAAACACCGAAGCCTAGGAGATCGGCGTTTCTCAATTTTTCAAGAGATGCCTCAAACCCTTAGCGCACATACCATAATCCGCTAGGAATATCGCTCAATCCGACTTTGGCAAGACACAAACACCCGGCTATGTGAATGGTGCCGAGTTACTCATCGTCATGATTGACTTCCCCAAACCTATAATTTCTTTCTATTCAATTGATTGCAAATAATTGCTTTCATGGCCCTCCCACATCAAACATGCCTTTTTCTCATTCACTTCTCCAAATTCCCGGATAGGTAAAAGAGGCTAATATTTCAATGAGGAGCTAGATGGTCAAGGAAAGAAGAAAGAAAGTATCGAATTGCCTTAATCATTTCAACAAGAAGTATAGGAACTTATAACGTGATTTCAACTTCAATTTCCTAGCATGATTTAGGTAACATTTTCACATTATAAAACTTGCAAAAGAGGTGAAATTCATTCATTCAAATTCTTTTCAATTCACAATCTTTTTAAGCATGCAATTGTTATCAAACTCCATCCACAAGTAATGATTATCATGGAAATCATCTCAATTCATTAGAAGCACAAAATTTTCAAAATTTTTCAATTTTTATGGGTTTTTCAAGTCACTTTTCATGCAATGCAATAAGGAAACGTGCAACACATAATGAATATGCAACGATAGTCTCGAATGAAAGCAAACATAGAGAGTAGAGTTATTACAAACTTTTAGTACATCCCACCCCATACTTAGGACGAACATTGTCCCTAATGTTCAAAAGAAATAAGGAAAAGAAGAAAAGAAAAAGAAACTCACAAAATGGTGGCGGGAATGTCTAAAACGAACGATCATGCATCAATCACTGCGGCGCCGGCGGAGGTGGGAATGGAGAGAAACTCGGATCATAAAACCGCCCAAACTGCTGGCGGTAGACGTCCCTCATCATGTGGTCAAGGTCGTCTAAGTGTCCGTCTCTAACATCCGCCCGGATCTCTAGCGCTCCTACTCTCTCTGAAAGTCCGGTAGCCCAATCCGGCATCTGCTCGTACCATCCCGGAGCCTGACTATACCATGATGGGGCGTCGGAAGGTGCTGGTGGTGGTGGATGTGCTGTTGGCTGCGCCGTGGACCAAGGAGGGGGGGTGTCATACCAAGTGGGAGGTGTAGTCATCCACGTGGGCCTCTCACTCACGCTAGCGCGGCGAGATGACGAGCCTGAGGCTCTAGCTGGACGTGGAGAGCGTCTAGGTACATCTGGGGCCGCCTCCGGCTGGTCCGGAAACGTGCCAAACTCCTGCTCCGCTCCTCCACCACTCTCGTACTGATCTCCCATGTCCTCCTCCTCCACAACCGGTGGTGGAACGTAAGGGGGAGCTACTAGCCTGTTCGCATGCATCGCAGCGAACGTCTCCTTCCAAATGTGGCGTCCCGCCACAATGGAATACTCCGGCAGCCACTCAATCCCCCTACCCGTCCTAGTCTCCCAAGGCATGCCCGCATAAGGCGGACCTCCATGTGTGGGGAAGATGAGTCCCCTAACCATGAATGCGTGTAGCCCTAAAGGAACCGCCGGTATACGGGTGCAAGCAGAAAAATCTACACCAAATGTCCTAGCAATGTGGGTAACTATCCCACCATATCCAATGTTCCCCTTCTTCTTATTCTTGAGTTTACTCATCGTAGCCGCCAAAAGAGTAGCACAATCTGCACGGCGACCGTATAGCATGCTATAGAGCAAGAATAGCTCATCCGTCTTGATCTTTTGGGGCGTCTCCGTCCTAGGAAAGAGACACTCCGAAAGAACGCGGTGTGCTATCTTCAAGGCTAGATGGTACATCAATCTAGCCTTGGTATCGGCGGGTTGCCAACGGTCCTCGTCGGCGTATATCATCGCAACTTCCTCCCAAAAGTTCTTGGGGTAAACTCCACTCGGGAATCGACCATTGTAGGTCTCATGGAACCCGAAAATGGTCCCAAACTCAACAATACTCAAATGGTAGTCTTGTTCCATGAGACGGAAGGAGACGGTCCTATCTACGTGGCTGTGCTCGAAGGACGTCACAACCTCCCGGGTGATCTCCTCATAGGCGTCTTCACGAATGTTCGTGAAGACAAGCAATCCGGCTCTATCCAAGAGCCATGTAAGGTCATCAACTATGTTGAGAGGATGTAGATCCTCCAACAACAAATACCTAGGACCTATCACTGTCCTCTTCGTGATCCTCTCAAACGCAGCAAGGTGGTTCTCATGTATGGTTGGGATGCTAGGGTGAGGAGGTGAAGATGGAGGTGAAGGTGAGGATGGTAGTGAGGGAGATGAGGGTGGTGGTGCCCTAGAGGTGGAGGGATTGCCCTTTCTTTTCTTATTCTACTCTCCCTTCTTCTCCTTTATCCTTCCTGACACTCTCCTTACGAAATCCATTTTTCACCAAAAATTACGGTCTGTTCTTCAGGTTCCACGGCCGTGGTTTACCCAGAGACCGTGATTCGTCTCAGAATCTTGCGAATCTCAGCAAATTCACCAACAATCACCACAACAAGCAGTCCTAATCTAATTCCTTCCAGTCTTTGTCAGTTCTTCCTAAAAATCTATAGCAAAAACGAACCAAATCCGCGAAAATCAAGAAGAAAGAATAAACCTCTTTTTCGGATTGAAAAATCCGAAATGCGCGTTTGTTGACGGATTTCCGCTTGGTTTGTCGCTTGGATCTTGTTCGTGGTTGGATTTGCTGCAGTTTAGGATGAAGAATCGTTGAAAACGATTAGAAAACGAGGAATTGGAGGAGGTCGTGAGGTTTCGGCATTTAGGGCGTGGAAAGGGGTAAGTTTTTGGGTAATTTTGTGAAGAATGTGGCTTATATAGTCGCATGCAAAATTTTGAAAATCACGGTCTGTCGGGGTGTTCCACGGCCGTGGAAGTGTACGGACCCGTGGTTTTGGTGATTTTTCAAAGGCTTTTGAGAATTACGGCCACTGTAGCTATGACGACCGTAATTTAGACCGTGGAACCTTCTGTAAAGCTTCAAAGTCCAAATTTCGTCGCTCTTCTTCGACATTATTCTCCCTTTCTCCTTTTCCATTGCTCCTACAACCAAAAACACGAACATACCGGAAGAAATCGAGGCAAAATAAAGCGAAAACGTCTATTTTAAGCTAAACTATGAATCGAAAACAAAAACAAAAATGCAATACCTTGGGTTGCCTCCCAAGAAGCGCTTTGTTTAAGGTCCGTAGCTAGACCAATCTCGCACTTATTCGAGTGCGGTAGGCGCAAACTCCTCAGCTTGGAGTTCCGGCGTATACTTCTCGAGTCGTTGGCCATTCAACTTAAAACTTCCGCTAGCTTCACCCCACACTTCAACTGCACCATGGGGGAAAATACGTTTTATTAGAAAAGGTCCGGTCCAACGGGATTTAAGCTTACCTGGAAAGAGGCGAAGTCTTGAATTGAAGAGGAGAACTTGATCTCCTTCTTTGAAGTCCTTTGGAATGATATGCTTATCATGCCAACGCTTTGCCCTTTCCTTGTAGATCTTAGCGTTTTCATAGGCGTTCAAGCGAAGTTCATCTAGCTTGTTGATGTCTAGGAGACGCTTCTCTCCCGCTTCCTTCATGCCGAAATTCAGCCACTTGATAGCCCAAAACGCTTTGTGCTCCAGCTCTACCGGCAAATGACAAGACTTCCCATACACAAGGTTGTATGGTGTGGTTCCTATGGGAGTCTTGTACGCAGTCCGGTACGCCCAAAATGCATCATCTAGCTTCAAGGACCAATCCTTCCTAGTCCTTGAAACCGTCTTCTCTAGAATTCCTTTGATCTCCCTATTTGAGATCTCAACTTGTCCACTTGTTTGTGGATGGTAAGGGGTAGCGATCTTGTGAGTAACCCCATACTTAGCTAGAAGAGCTTCAAAGCGACGGGCTATGAAGTGAGAACCTCCATCACTAATGATCGTCCTTGGTGTTCCAAATCGCGGAAAGATGGTCTTGTTGAAGAACTTAACCACCACCATGGCATCATTTGTGGGAGAGGCAATTGCTTCCACCCATCTAGAAACGTAGTCTACCGCCAATAGTATGTATTGGTTTCCACAAGAAGATGGGAATGGTCCCATGAAATCGACTCCCCAAACGTCGAAAATCTCCACCTCTTGGATGTTGTTGAGGGGCATCTCGTTCCTTCTAGAAATATTGCCTGTTCTTTGACAAGCATCGCAGCAAGAAACAAAGGATTGCACATCTCTAAATAAAGTAGGCCAATAGAATCCAGATTGCAATACCTTTGCGCTAGTCTTGTTCGAACTAGCGTATTCCCGAAATTCTAAAATTCATGTCTAAACCCTTTTTGAGATTCTAAAATCATATTCTAACTCCCAAAGCTTCGTTTGGTTCCAAGCTAATATTTTTCCTATGTTTCTATTTTCCGGAAGATCGTAAAGGTCTAACTTCGATTCCAAATATAAAATTCATAACCGCTTATAAAAATTCCGACTTAAATCCCTAGATTATCTATGATGTCCTATCTAACTTTAGGAGAAAGAATTTCTCCAAACTGTTCATCCAACAGTTTTATAAAAATTCCCAAAGTTGATTACTCCCTTTACAAATTCCATACTTAGTCAAAAATCTTAAGTTTACAAAAACTGCTCAACTACTCAACTTCGAAAGCTTATAACTTCTAATCCGATCGTTCATTTCTTCCCAAATTTTAATACCCTATAATACGTATAACCGTCTACAACATATCCAAAATTCAACGGTGGATCTTTATCCAAACGCTCAAACATTGGTCGGCAATGTAGTCAGTTTCTAACTTAAAAGCTGAAAGGAAACAAAAATGGAATTTACAGCAACCCTTTATTCTGGTCCAACTTTCTAGTCCCTTATACCCCAGGTTCGAACTTACTGACCCTCTCTAAACTCCAAGTCACTCGAGACTGTAAAACGCACAACACCTCTCCCGTAACCCATGTTTCTTTCACCCTAAGCTACACCCTTTACTCAGCAACAGAACAGATACAACAGTGACTTACCCGCGTCAGTAGAGGGTGCTCCGAGTTCCTTGGTTCCTGACTCGTAACTGAGAGGGCTGGACTGCTTCGCTGAAGCAAAACAAGAGGGAGATCACCACTCCGAACTGGTTAAGAGGGAGGCAAGAAGAATAGAGAAAAGACCTACCGGAGGGTGTATGCAAAAGGTCACAGCAAGGTCTGCTCCGGCTTAGGCAACGTTGGGACTGGCTACGGTGCTGTGATTCACGATATCCAGCCTTTTGTTTCAGTTGATGGCTGTAGTTCGAGACAGAACCCCATGTACGTTTAGCAAGTGTTCGGCCAAAGGAAGAGAGCGAACAACGAACTAAGCAGCGGCTCACCTCGATGCTCTAGTTAGTTTGCCGGTAGCGTCGGTTGTCCTCTCCCTGTGCGTCTGGTTAGTTAGGCGAGGGCTAGCGTGCTCGAAGAAAGTCGAACGGAAGTCTCGTACAGAGAGAAAAAGAGATCACCGCAGGTCGTCACTGGAATGTGCTTCTGGAGATAGAATGTAGCCGTACGTGATCCCGGAGTGGTAGGCGGATCTTTAAACACGCGCAGCAGTTCATGGGGAGGGAAGTCAGATCGTGATTTGGTGCAGTTAAGAGGGGAGAGAATCCCTCACTTGCTTGTTACAGAAGATAGGAGGAAGAGAAGGCGGTCCAACGTCCGTCTGGCCTTCATAAATTGCTGGCTGCTCACCAAGGAATGGGCTGGACGATTGCAGCTGGGCTGGAGAACGTTGGGCTGAAGAGAGCAGCAGATGCGCTGAGCAATGGGCTAGAGCTGGCAACGCTGGAAGGAGATCACGGACTGGGCTGCACAAGGCAAGCAGTGGCCGGCTGGGCTGCAGAAACTGGGCTGAGACTGGCGCTGGACAAGGCAAGCAGCAGCCCGGTATTAGTTGCAGTCCGGAATCGAGAACCCGAAATTGAATGCACGGAATAACCGGATACGGATTATATTACAGTTTAGGATTGGTTATAAAACTCTATCATTTTATGTGAAGGTAAGTTACATAAAATGATAAACTTATAAAAGATTCTATCATTTTATGTGAAGGAGGTCTACATAAAATGATACATTTTATCATAATATGTCTAACTAAGTAGACGGATATGAATCAATGGATCGTGATCGGGTTTATATCAGAAATAGACGGAATAAAAATTCCGGATATTACATCAGTACCCCCTTAAAAATAAGTTTCGTCCCGAAACTTAGAATAAGGTATCTACCCCAAAATATTTCTCCTCAAGAGTTATATTCTAGCATGCAAACTACTCATGTCATTAAGCACATAAACATAAACAATCATTTAAACATATAATCACAGAAGTCATATAAGGTATCGTCTCAGTACTAACCCGTCGGTACTGAGGTAGCGGCTAACTCCGCAAGGAACTCAGGGTAGTTACGTCTAATACTCTCCTCTGTCTCCCAGGTAGCCTCATCAGCTCCTCGTCTAGACCACTGAATCCTCAGCATCGGTATCTCCTTAGAACGCAGGCGTCTAATACTACGCTCTAGGACGGCTACTCGATACTCCACAAAAGTGTGGTATGGCTCGACTATCAGATCCTCATGACTGATGACGTGTCTAGGATCCGGTATGTACTCTCGCAGCTGAGATACATGAAAAACTGGGTGTACTCCCTCTAATCTCGGTGGCAGTGCTAGTCGGTAGGCAACCTCTCCGACTCTCTCTAAGATCTCAAATGGACCGACATATTGGGGACTCAGCTTCCCCTTAATGCCGAAACGTCTAACTCCTCTCGTAGGTGACACTCTCAACCACACCTGTGCACCTACTCTAAACTCCAAAGGTCGACGCCTTTTGTCGGCGTAGGACTTCTGACGACTCTGAGCTGCTAACATCCTCTCCCGGACTAAGGCAATCCGGGCAATGTCATCCTGTATCTGGTCTGGTACTACCCCCTCAGCCTTGCTAGGCTCATCCCAGAACAACGGTGTACGACATCTCCGTCCGTACAAAGCCTCATAAGGTGTCATCCCAATAGAAGCATGCCAGCTGTTATTATATGAAAACTCTACCAGTGGGAGATGATTTGGCCATACCTGTCCCCAATCTAGCACACATGCCCGTAACATGTCCTCTAAGGTCTGAATGGTCCTCTCAGACTGACCGTCTATCTGTGGGTGGTAGGCAGTGGTAAAGTGGAGACTCGTCCCCAGAGCAGTATGTACATGCTGCCAAAACCTCGAGGTAAAACGTCCATCCCTGTCGGAGACGATAGTCCTCGGTACTCCATGGAGTCTCACAATGTGTCTGGTGAACTCCTCTGCTAGACGACTTACCGGCCACGTTTCCTTAATCGGAATGAAACGTGCGGTCTTCGTCAGACGGTCTACCACTACCCAAATGGCATCAAAACCCCTACTGAGCCTCAATCCTGTAACAAAATCCATAGATATATCTTCCCACTTCCACTATGGTACTGGAAGTGGGTGGAGCTCTCCTCCGGATCTACGATGCTCAATCTTGACCTGCTGACAGGTCGCACACTGGGCTACATATCGGGCCACATTAGGCTTCAAACCACCCCACCAGAAGGAACGTCTCACGTCCTTATACATCTTACTCGCTCCTGGATGTACGGAGTAAGGGGTAGCATGAGCCTCACCTAATATCCTCTGTCTCAGCTCACTGTCTGATGGCACACAGATACGGTCCTGCCGTCTCATCACTCCATCGGCATCGATAGTGAACTGAGGTGTCTCATCTCGTGATATCCGGTCTCGGATCCGGGTCAAAGTCGGACAGGTCTCCTGCTTCTGTCGGATCTCGCCCAACAGGTCAGGAAGTAACTCTAAGGTGGCTAACTGATGAACTGTATCGGGGAACTGGATCTCGACCTCCAACCAAGCTAAGTCTCTTTGTAACTGTGGCTGTACTGTCACCCGATCTATCGCCTTCTCCCGGGGCGTCTTCCGACTCAAAGCGTCAGCAACTACATTCGCCTTTCCGGGGTGGTAGAGAATCTCAAGGTCGAAATCCTTGATCAATTCTAGCCACCGCCTCTGGCGGTTATTCAACTCCCACTGAGTGAATATGTACTTCAGACTCTTATGGTCTCTGAAGATCTGACAGGTCGCTCCATAGAGATAATGACGCCAGATCTTAAGAGCATGCACTACCGCTGCTAACTCCAGGTCATGGGTGGGGTAGTTCTCCTCATACGTCTTCAGCTGTCGAGACGCATATGCTATGACCTTACCCCTCTGCATCAAGACACAACCCAAGCCCAGCTTGGATGCGTCACTGTACACTACAAAGTCCTCTGTACCCTCAGGTTGTGCTAAGATCGGAGCAGACGTCAATCTCCTCTTCAGCTCCTCAAAACTCTGCTGACACGGCTCAGACCAGACGAACCGAGTAGTCTTCCTTAGGAGAGAAGTAAGTGGTCGGGCGATCAGGGAAAACCCTTCCACAAACCGACGGTAATAACCTGCCAATCCGAGGAAGCTACGAACCTCCTTAACATTCTTCGGAGGTTGCCAAGAGGATACTGACTCAATCTTCGCCGGGTCGACCTTAATCCCCTCAGCAGTCACTACATGGCCTAGGAAAGCCACCTCTGACATCCAGAACTCACACTTGGATAGCTTAGCATATAGCTGGCTATCCTGTAGAATTTGTAACACTGTCCTCAAGTGCCCGGCATGCTCTTCTCGACTTCTAGAGTAAACTAGAATGTCGTCAATGAAGACCACTACAAACTGGTCTAGGAAGTCGATGAAAATCCCATTCATCAACTCCATAAATACTGCTGGCGCATTAGTGAGCCCGAATGGCATCACTACAAACTCATAGTGACCATACCTAGTCCGGAATACCGTCTTAGGTATGTCTTGATCTCTCACCCTCAACTGGTGATAACCCGATCTCAAATCTATCCTCGAGAACACTGACGCTCCATGCAGCTGGTCCAGCAGATCATCTATGCGAGGCAGTGGGTACTTATTCTTGATGGTGACCTTGTTCAACTCCCTGTAGTCGATACACAGCCTCATCGATCCATCCTTCTTTCTCACAAATAACACTGGTGCGCCCCAGGGAGAAACACTAGGGCGTATGAAGCCCTTCTCTGCTAACTCCTCTAACTGCTTCTTCAGCTCAAGCAGCTCTATCGGGGCCATGTGGTACGGGGCCTTCGAGATCGGTCTCGTGCCCGGCTCTAACTCGATGCTAAAGTCAACACTCCTCTGTGGAGGTAGCCCTGGCAAGTCGTCACTGAATACCTCTGCAAACTCGCAGGCAACTGGTATCTCCTCTACTGTCAGGCTCTTGCGCTCCTTCATGGCATAACACCAGAAGGCCTCGCAACCCTGTGCTATCAATCTGGCTGCTCTCACTGCACTGATAACTGTGCCGGACTTTCCGAGGTCCCAACCTCGGAATATCACTCTGTGACCCTCCTCAGTGGCGACAGTCACAGTTCTCCTACCAATATCCAAGACTGCTCCATGTCTAGTCATCCAATCTATCCCCAATATCACGTCCTCATGTGCTAAGGGCATGACCAGAAAATTTACTAACCAAATCCGGCCTCCCAGGTGAATAGGGAAGTCATAAATCTCTCGAGATCCTCTAACCTTACCCCCATCTGGTAACCCAACCACAAAAGGTACACCCTCTACGGTAGCTAAGGACAACCTATCTACACATGCATCTGATATAAAGGAGTGCGTAGCACCCGTATCAAATAAAACTCGCACAGGTAAGTCATGGATCCAAATAGTACCTGTGGTCGTAGGTAGGGATGGCAATTTCATCCGAACCCGACGGACATCCGATAACCCGATCCATATTAAAAGGGTGAAAACCCGACATAAAGCGGGTGAAAGCGGATGGTGGATGAAGCGGGTGATGGATCGGGTCGGATTCGGATGGACCTTTCATCCACCCATCACCCGATCCATCATCCGTCCACCCATCCGACCCGTTTCACCCGCTTACACCCGTTATAAATTTATTAATTGTTTACTTGTTTAATGATCTTTAGTTCCCTTTTGATTTATAAATTGGTGATTTACGTGATTGTTTAGCAAAATTTGTACATTTGTTCAGTTCCTAGTATGATCTTATTGTATGCTATGTATTGCTAAATTTCTCTATTTTTCAAGAATTTAAACTTATATTTATCATGTTTTTTATGGATAAGACTTTTTCGGATTGAATTTATTTTTATTTTTATTAACTTTCCGCATTCGAATCCGAGTTTAATATCGATTTAAAGGAAATGCGTAGAACACCCGAATATCACCCGATCCACCCGCTTCATCTGCTGGATGCGGGTGGATCGGATGCGGGTGGTGGGTTTGGCGGGTGGCGGGTCGGGTGGGTGGATGAGATTTCCTTGCGGGTCGGGTGGCGGATTGGGTCATCCACCCACCACCCGATCCATTGCCATCCCTAGTCGCAGGTGCTGTAGGCTACTCAGTGCTCCTCAACTCGAACACTCTCGATGGTCCTCCTCTGGTGTCAGTGGTACTACCACGTCCTCTGCCACGACCTGATCCCTGTGCCGTACTGTATGAAGCAGGATGTCCTGGAGCCCGGTACTGTTGCTGCTGCTGACTCGGGGCTCGGTACTGAGGAGGTCTCTGTACACTCTTCTCAGCACCTGCAAGAGAAGATCCCTGCTGAGAAGGGGCCCTACCCTGACGGCAGAAAGTAGCTCTGTGTCCCGGCTTCCCACAAGTGAAGCAAGTGGTAGGTGGTCTCTGGCAATCTGTCTTAATGTGATCACGGCTACCACAGTTAAAGCACTGTCGATCTCTACTGGGAGTCTGAACTGTAGAGTGGTAGCTGGACCTCCCCTGAGTCTGTCCTCGACCATAACCTGCTACTGCTGCACTGCTACCAGCATGTCCTGTCCTCTGCCGCTTATCCGGCCCACTAGACTGAGCTGCTTTCCTCGAAGCTGGCTTATCTCTCTCATAAGCATAGGCCCTATCCTGATAATCAGACAAAGTCTCACAGCGGAATCCAGCCAGATAGGATCGGGTACTCTCTCTCAATCTCCTGGAGAAAAGGTAAACATGCTGCCCTTCCGGAGGTGCAGATGGTCCAAGTAAGGTCAACTCTTTCTAAAACTTCTTTATGGCTGCAGCAATCGGGATATCCTCAAATCCCGCCTCAATGAAATCCTGGAATCTCTCCCTCCTCAGCGAAACTGGACAGTACCTGTCCCTAATAATGTTCCTCATCTGCTCCCAGCTGGTGACTCGGCTACGCATGGTACGCCACCATGAATGGGCATCATCTGTGAAACAGGTCTGCACCAAATCCACTTGTCGATCCTCGGGACAACATATTGCCTCCAAAGCAGTCTCTATCTTCCCTATCCAGTGCTCCACCTCTAGCCCTATTTCTCCACTGAATGAAGGAACCTTTTGAGAGTTGAAAGCCTTCAACCACTCATCCGGTCTTGGTGCTCTAGACCCAGTAGGCGTTCTATCAGCATTAGCCCTCCTCTCAGATACAGCCGGCACCTGAGACACTCCCTGTGTCACTTGAGCTGACCTAGCCGGTACCACCGGTGGTACCTGGGTAAGCCTCTCAACTCTGGCAGCTTCCTCCATGCGCTCAACGTAGGCTCTGTACTCCCTATACTCCGATGCTCCAATAGAAACACGTCCTGACTCAGTAGAACGTGCTCCTTGCGCTCCAGACCTAGCGGCGGTCCCAGGCCTGACCTCGGGGCCTACACTCTCAGCTACCTCTTCTACAGCAGCCTCTGGTATGCTTGCTGCAGGTGGGTCCTCTCGAGGAACTCGTCCTCGACCTCTCCCTAGTGGAGGTCTACCCCCACGACCACGCCCTCTAACAGCAGGGGTGCTATCAGCTTGATCCTCTCTGACTGGGGGGAGGGGGGGACGACCCCTACCTCGGCCAGTCACTTGTGCAGCCCTAGTACGTGCCATCTGCACGAATAGTAACAACTACAGTTATAAACTAGCTAATATATTATAACAGTAAAAGTCTACAATTATTCTAAGAGTACCTTGATCCGCAGAGGTAGTGGTGGTCATCCGTACTTTCTATCCCAACCCGACTCTGTATGCATTTTAAAACCAAAATCCTTTTTGGAAAACCCAGACCCCTTTCGGGTTCTGTTTATTTACTTATATGACCTTTTTGAAGATTTCTAGTGCCATTGTTGCCAACCTCCTCTGATACCATGTTGTAACACCCCAAATTCTACAACTCGGGGAGTTACTGGTTAGGACCGCACAGTGGGTCCCGACCTTAGTTTGACAACAACTTAACATGATCTTACAACAAGGCACATATAAGGAAAACCAGAAATCATAAAATAATTCTTAACAATGTATGAATGTGACCAGAACAACTAACAGCCGGAAAACGTAATATAACCAAGTACGGAAAGAACGAAAAGAAACAAAGTCCAACTGAAAACCCACAAATGGAGCAACTGTAAAACGTCCTAAAGTACGACACCCCGGCTGACCACTACCGTCCGGATCACTCGGCATCTGCTCTAACCTGTGGCAAATCTACACAACATATCAACAGTTAGCTAACTATCCAAATATAAGTAGAATGAAAACAACACAAACACAAGTAGAAACAAAATAAACAAACAACATGCTGGCACTCAACCGTTTATTATCTATTAATTTAAGTGATTCACATTATTCAATTTAAGTTGTGGCACGAGAGCTATTAACAGCTCTTGCCTCTGTTCCTTATCCAACTGGGTGTAGGTCTAGCTGACCTCCGCCGGTAGCATCACTACAAACCGAGTATGGACTAGTCCCTAAAGAAACCCCCAGCGCTCGCAAGCTAACTGAGCAGAATGCCACCGCCCGTTACTCTTAGGCCAAGTATAGGTCGGTAATTATATATCACAACCTATCTCTCTAAACATTTGAATCACACACCACTATCATCATTCATGCTCATATTTAGAAGTCAGCTAAGTAAGCCCAAAGGACTTACCTGATATAAAGCTCGACTCTTTGTAAACCAACTCGCTCTGTAAACTGTAGCAACTCAATTGCCTGCCAAAGGGATAAGTGCATTAGCACACTCCCACGTAGTTAGAAGTCTAAGACTTCTAAAATAGAATAATGTATTAAGACATAACTAGTGGTAGTATTAATTTAGGGTAAAATGACCATTTTACTCTTGGTCCCGAAATTCCCGAAATTCTAAAATTCATGTCTAAACCCTTTTTGAGATTCTAAAATCATATTCTAACTCTCAAAGCTTCGTTTGGTTCCAAGCTAATATTTTTCCTATGTTTCTATTTTCCGGAAGATCGTAAAGGTCTAACTTCGATTCCAAATATAAAATTCATAACCGCTTATAAAAATTCCGACTTAAATCCCTAGATTATCTATGATGTCCTATCTAACTTTAGGAGAAAGAATTTCTCCAAACTGTTCATTCAACAGTTTTATAAAAATTCCCAAAGTTGATTACTCCCTTTACAAATTCCATACTTAGTCAAAAATCTTAAGTTTACAAAAACTGCTCAACTACTCAACTTCGAAAGCTTATAACTTCTAATCCGACCGTTCATTTCTTCCCAAATTTTAATACCCTATAATACGTATAACCGTCTACAACATATCCAAAATTCAACGGTGGATCTTTATCCAAACGCTCAAACATTGGTCGGCAATGTAGTCAGTTTCTAACTTAAAAGCTGAAAGGAAACAAAAATGGAATTTAGAGCAGCCCTTTATTCTGGTCCAACTTTCTAGTCCCTTATACCCCAGGTTCGAACTTACTGACCCTCTCTAAACTCCAAGTCACTCTAGACTGTAAAACGCACAACACCTCTCCCGTAACCCATGTTTCTTTCACCCTAAGCTACACCCTTTACTCAGCAACAAAACAGATACAACAGTGACTTACCCGCGTTAGTAGAGGGTGCTCCGAGTTCCTTGGTTCCTGACTCGTAACTGAGAGGGCTGGACTGCATCGCTGAAGCAAAACAGGAGGGAGATCACCACTCCGAACTGGTTAAGAGGGAGGCAAGAAGATTAGAGAAAAGACCTACCGGAGGGTGTATGCAGAAGGTCACAGCAAGGTCTGCTCCGGCTTAGGCAACGTTGGGACTGGCTACGGTGTTGTGATTCACGATATCCAGCCTTTTGTTTCAGTTGATGGCTGTAGTTCGAGACAGAACCCCCTGTACGTTTAGCAAGTGTTCGGCCAAAGGAAGAGAGCGAACAACGAACTAAGCAGCGGCTCACCTCGATGCTCTAGTTAGTTTGCCGGTAGCGTCGGTTGTCCTCTCCCTGTGCGTCTGGTTAGTTAGGCGAGGGCTAGCGTGCTTGAAGAAAGTCGAACGGAAGTCTCGTACAACGAGAAAAAGAGATCACCGTAGGTCGTCACTGGAATGTGCTTCTGGAGATAGAATGTAGCCGTACGTGATCCCGGAGTGGTAGGCGGATCTTTAAACACGCGCAGCAGTTCGTGGGGAGGGAAGTCAGATCGTGATTTGGTGCAGTTAAGAGGGGAGAGAATCCCTCACTTGCCTGTTACAGAAGATAGGAGGAAGAGAAGGCGGTCCAACGTCCGTCTGGCCTTCATAAATTGCTGGCTGCTCACCAAGGAATGGGCTGGACGATTGCAGGTGGGCTGGAGAACGTTGGGCTGAAGAGAGCAGTAGATGCGCTGAGCAATGGGCTGGAGCTGGCAACGCTGGAAGGAGATCACGGACTGGGCTGCACAAGGCAAGCAGTGGCCGGCTGGGCTGCAGAAACTGGGCTGAGACTGGCGCTGGACAAGGCAAGCAGCAGCCCGGTATTAGTTGCAGTCCGGAATCGAGAACCCGAAATTGAATGCACGGAATAACCGGATACGGATTATATTACAGTTTAGGATTGGTTATAAAACTCTATCATTTTATGTGAAGGTAAGTTACATAAAATGATAAACTTATAAAAGATTCTATCATTTTATGTGAAGGAGGTCTACATAAAATGATACATTTTATCATAATATGTCTAACTAAGTAGACGGATATGAATCAATGGATCGTGATCGGGTTTATATCAGAAATAGACGGAATAAAAATTCCGGATATTACAATATATATATATGTATATATATATATATATATATATATATATATATATATATATATATATATATATATATATATATATATATATATAAGCTCGAAAAAATTTAATTTACGATGTGAAAATACTCATAAAATATTATAGCTAATAAAATATCGATAATATCCGGATAAAATATATATCGCAAACGCGCCAAAATTTGGGGCGTTACATATATAATTATACATATATTTATCTATATTAAACATTTTTTTAATATATATATATGGAACTATGGAAGTTTATGCATTCCCGCTTCATGGGAAGTGCAAATCTTGTGGATATAATTAATTAATATTCTTGTTTTATTTAGAAAAAAGAAAAAAAATATATATTTAGAAAAACCTAAAAGTATGGAAGTTTATGCATTTCCGCTTCATGGAATGTGTAACTGAAAATTAAAGAGATGAGTGTCAACTTCACTGTTAGATAATTTACTATTCTGACTTGAACATATAAATATATAGCTCTTATATTAAATAGAAAATAATCAATAACTTATCAAATGTATAAATTATTATAATTTAATTAATACATCTTTTTTGTTATGTAAGTATAGTATTTAAAATTGCCTAAGATAATTTTGTAATTGAACTTTGTAATTGTTCTCTATTTTAACGATTATATTTTAATTTTTTAAATTTATTTCTATTTTCCTTTTATTTTATTATTTCACCTTTATTGTCTTTATAAATAATTAAAACCAATATGTTACATCAATTTTTAAATACTCTTTGAATTAATTAATTAAAACCAATATGTTACATCAATTTTTTTTTATAAAATTTTAAAAAAATTATATACCCATTATAATTTAAAATTAAACCCGTGCCTTGGCAAAAGAATTGCACTAGTTTACTTCAATGTGATTCATCCTAACTTATAATATGCCACATGACATTTTCTTAGAATTTTGATTTATTTAAAACTAAAATATATATATATAGTTACTATATTTAAATTAGTAAATAAATTAATAGTATAATTATCCTATGTAGAACTTATATTTATCTACTTACCAAATATGTCTTTATATATATATACACATCTATCTATATACATATATTAAAGCATAAACATTTTGTGCCACGTGTCGTGATCTTATAAACTTCACACCACGTGTCATTTTCTAGCGCATCTTAATTTTATAATTATGGTAATTAACAAATCAATAAAAAAAATCATTAATATAGACAATAGATAAATATTGTTTCCATTTATAGTTTTACCACAATCTTCAATATATTCTTAATATATCCTTTTCATTATTTGTTTTAATTTTTTTTACTTTTAATTATAAAATGATTAAATAATTTATTATTCTAACTTTAACATATAAATATATAGTTCTTATATTAATTAGGAAATAATCACTAACTTAAAAATGTATAAATTTTTATAATATAATTATTACATCTTTTTTATGGATATTATTTAAAAATACCTAAAGATAATTTTGTTATTGAACTTTTTAAATGTTCTATACTTTAACATTTATGTTTTAATTTTGAAGTTTATTTATATTTTTTCTTTTTAATTTTTTAATTTCACTTTTCTCAACTTTAAAAAATAGTCTACTAACATTAACTAAGATATGTAATAATGTCTAAATTAGTCTATTTTTATTATTTATTTAAAATTATAAGTAATTTAATTATAAGTTTTAATTACTCTTTGGTTGTACCACCCCGTTTATTGGGTGTGTTTTTGATATTATTTTTTTCCTTCTTTTCTTGATATTTTATTAGCTCAAGTATATTATTTGCAAGTATATTTAAGGCGTAAAATGTTTTCCCATGTATAATTATATTTTTTGTATATTTTTCGGAAAAGGGTCGGGAAGTTTTTCCGATTCGGAAATCCCGTTCCGAAGATTTTCGATCGAGTTTATTGATTCCCGTTTTCCTATTTTAATATTATTACTATTATCCTTATTATTTTACTTTTTATTTCTTTATTTTTCCCACCTTACTCACCTTTTCCTTTCCCTGATCGATTTGAATGAGCAGTCTAACCTTCTGATAGCATGTATTATAGTCTATATTTCGGGGCTAGTTTGGACGTTTTATCTCCTTAAATCTGCATGTATGGATGTATATTCTTTGGTTATATTGTTGTTTTGTCTACCTTTGCGGGAATCGAGGTCTACACCTAGTTTCGTTGTAACTGTAGGTAAAATGGCACGTGTTGGACTAAAATGGAGCTAAGGGAGATAAAGAGTCATTGGAGCAACATTCTGGAGCTTAAGGGAGACCTCAGGAAGCATGAAAATGGTTAAGAAGATTGACTTTGGATCAGATTTAAGAGATTTCACATTCAGTTGAGATTCACATCGGTCAGCTACAGTACCACCTCGACCGAGGTGATCTTGAGGAGCGTCCCGACCGAGGCGAACACCCTATCGCCGGCGAGATCTTTATTTTTGGTTGAGATTTTTTATTTTTAGAAGGAAGATATTGTAACACCCAAAATTTTGGCGCGTTTTCGACATTTATTAATTTTTGGATTTTTGATATTTTAATAGCTTAAATATTTTTACGAGTATTTTGATGCCGTAAATTAAATTTTTACGAGGATATTTATATATTTGATATGTATTCGTATTTTCCGTTTTTATTATTTCTTTTTTCGGAAAATGTTTCCGATCCAAAAATCCCGTTCCGATGGTTTTGATCGGATTTATTTTAATTCCCGATCTCTTTTTTTTATTTTATTATTCCTATTCTGATGGGTGACCTTTCGTTGCCCTGGTGCCGCCCCAACCTACACATGATGGCCTGCACCCTACCTGACTCTTGACCCCTCATCCATACTCAACTTTCCTCAACCTCCCGCTCTTCTCAACTCTACTGAACTCCATATCCCAACTCCCTCCAAAAACATCCTCACCTTTCTCTCCAGGTTCTTATCGTGCAAGCACCGGCCACAACTTGCAGCCACACCAGTCGCCGGAAAGATCCGGATCCGGGCCGCCTACCCCTCCATCTGCACTGCCTTGCCCTCGATCTCGCCCCTGTTTTCCTCCCCTGTCTTACGTGTCTATTGTTGCAACCACCGGGAAGCCGCTGACCTGCCTCCACCGTCTCGGAGGGACCTGCTCCACCGTCACCGAGCCTATCGGAACTGTAGAGCCTCCCACCTTCCTCTGCAGCTTTCTTTCGAGATCTCTCTCGTTCCTCCCGCCCTTTCACTCTCACGTTGAGCCAACACCACCACCGGAGTGTCCTTCTCCTGGATCGACGACCACCTCTGGAGCCACCTTCTTTCCTTCCCTTCGTCTTTTCTTCGCAGCCATCGGATTGGCCGACTGTCGGAGACGCAGGACGACTATCGCCGGAGCTCCAGCGCAGCCGCCATTGGAAAACCCCTCTTTTGCTCCTTCTGTTTGCCGCCGCCCTTGCGTTCTCACTTCTGTCGTGTGATCTGTTGCGAGGAAGAAGAAGAACCCTTTTGGGATATTTCAAAATCGGCCCCCTCTTTTGGTATAATTGCAAAATGTGCCCATATGTTTATTATTGCAGTTTTTGACCCAAGTTTTGGAAATTTGAAGATATATCCCTGCAGTATTATTTATGGAATATGACCCAAAGATTTAATTGCGGATTTTGACCCATAATTATAAAATTGTATGAATTGCTCCGGAAAATGTGTTAGCGGTTTTTAACCTTGGATTTTAATTGCAGGGATATTCTTATATTTATACTATATATTATGTCCTTGTTGGATTACGTTCGGTTTATGGCTCAAGGATTTAATTGCGGTAATATGACCAAATTTCTAGAATTTCATATTTTAACCGGAAGGGTTTTGCGGGTTTTAACGAGGGCATTTGAAATCGAGTTTTCCGTAGTTTTTATATATTATATATCTTCCGATCAAATTCAGCGTACGAGCTAAATTTGTCTAATTTTGGTGTTAGGTTCGGCAGCGTCCCGATAAAAACCTACCGAGTCCAAGTCGACATCCATAGACCGTCTTCCGTCTTTGATGTCGCGTGAGTTACCTTTTTCCTCGACCTACTTATGTTTAGTGGTAGTAGTATCATGCTAGGATAGATCTAGTATAACTTAGAGTTAATGTCAAGTAGTGACTTTGAACCTTAGGTGAGTTTTGAGGATTTGATATTGTTGATGGATTGATGTTGATTTTAAGCTTGAGGTGATATTGCGGTCTAGTGAGGTTGTTATAAGGATTCGAGTATATGGTTTGATATTGTGAGAATCATTAGGCTTGAGGTTTGGGATTACATGTTGTTGTGAGAGCATCGAGACTAGGAATGTGTTATCCTAACATGTGAGTGTGTGACCTTATAGAGGTCATTTGGGTTAGAAGTCTAAGGACTTCTAGCATGAGAGATAGATATTGATCGTGTGCCTTGTTTTGCCCAGGAGTTGAGTATCTTCCTACGGGAAGTTGAGAGATATTGTTGGTCGGTTTAGCTTTGAGGACGAGGTAAGTCTTCGGACTTACTTAGCTCGTATTCTCTGTATTAGTTTCAATGCGTGTTTGGTGGTGTGTGTTTATAGTTTATGTGTGTGTTTATTGCTTATGTTATAACATCTAAACCGGTAATAGGAACACCGACTTTATATGTTTATATTTGGCCCAAGTGTATGATAACGGGCGGTGACCGCTTGTCCAGTCCAAAATGGGGATGACTGGGAGGTGCCTTGCGACCAGCCCATCGGGTGATGCTGATCCGCATCAAGTACAAACCCGTATGGTGAAAGGGGACAAGGGCGAGATCTTTAAGATTCTCGTGTCACAAAAGAAGTTGAATTAGAACGGGATATGACCTAATAATAAAAAGATAATAAACTGGATTGTGTGTTTTGGAACATGTTGTGTGTTTATGATGCCTTATGTGTGTGTGTGCCAATACCATGATTCTAATGCCTTGAATGCTAGCTAACGGTTTTATACCGATATTGTTGTAGTTGCCTTGCAGGTTAGGGGTACGGCCGAGAGATCCGGAAGAGTGGGCAGCCGGGGTCCGTACATTTTAGGATGGGTTTTGGGGGCTGTTTTTTTATGTATTGTTTAGGGTATTATGTATGTCGCGTGTATGGCGGTTGCCTTTAGCGTTGTTTTTCGGCTGAAGTCTTTCGTTGTTTTCTTTTGGGGTTCATATCATTGCATTAAAATGAATTTCGGTTTTGCCTTTATTTGTGTCTTGTTGTAAGATCCAGTGAAATTGTTGTTAGGCTAAGGGTCGGGACCCATTGTGAGGTCCCAACCCGTAGCATCCCAAGTCCCGCGGATTCGGGGTGTTACAGATATCGTATATTTTTTGCTGGATTTCTGGAAGGAAGATATTATTTTAGGCTGATTTTTTTTAGAGATAGAGATATATTTTATAGGAAATTATCTTTTTAAGATATTATTATCTTTGGAAGATAATTCTCCTATATAAAGGGTTGGATTTTCCACAAGTTCAACCATGCTTAGAGCATCCAGCAATTGAGGGATTTTCTAGAGGTTTGAAGGAAGAATTGAAGGAAGCATTGAAAGATTGAAGTTCAAGGAAGGAAGGAATTATAGTTGGAGTTAGCCCTTGAAGGAGTTTGTAAGATCTTTTTAAATTTCTTTTGGTTGTTGTCTTTTCTGATTTGTTGACTAAGGAACGCTTGTTTGTTGATTGTTTGATTAAGTTATTGATACCTTTTTCTTAAGGTTTTCTTGTTCGAATATTGATTCCTTTTCCATTAATTTGATTATTGTTATCATGATGATTGTTGGCTAAGTTTCTTATGCGATTCTAGGGTGATTGGCTGAATGTTGTGGGAAAGACGATGATAGAATGATCTTAATCCCAGCAGGACCCTAAAAGTTGGACTCTTTACCTTAACCCTAGAACACCTCGCTCAGTTGTTGAACATGTCGGCCGGGGTGGAATCTGACTGAACGAGGTGAACCTTTCCTGAACCTTATTTGATTAAGTGTTTAAGTTTGCCAAATCCTATCCTTATTACACCTTTCCTGGTTCAATGCAAGCCTAAGATGAGACTTACCCGGTGATTCCTATGTTTGTTTACCTAAGATCATGAATGTAGGTAATAAAGGTTTATCCTTTATTGGGGTTTGAGTGTGCCTTCATTCCATCTTTGTGAGTTAGCTTGAGACTTACCCGGTAAAGGTTGATTCTATTCTCTTGGGTGGTGTGTTGATTTGAGATTATAGTTCCTTTCCTTAGTACCTTGAGACTTACCCGGTAATAGGAACTTTGGTTTGGGAAAGTAAGTAGTGAGACTTACCCGGTGATCTATTCCCACCTTAGAAACACCTTCCCTTTGCAAACCTCAGCTTTATTCGCATTATCATTTAGATCTTGAGTCCGAACCACAACTAGATGCTTTAATCCCTAGAATCCTCATTTTCCCTTACTTGACTTTATACATCATCTTTGATTGCTTTAATTGCATTTAGTTAATTGTAATATTTGACAACCTGTTTTCGTGCTTTGTTTCACCTAAGTCCCTGTGATCGACCCCTGGAATTCTTGCTTTTATTACAATTGATCCATACACTGCGGTTTCGCATATTGTTCAAGCATACTTCTTGGGTTATAAATTTTAAAGCTTGCACACACCTTTTGGAGCGAACACCTTCTAGCCCCTGAGCGGCCTGCTCTGCTGATAGGTGATGGAATCACTATCATTTAGGTTAGTTTTTAGAGTCTTTTTAACATAATAGTGTCGTTTTATGCTACTAACTCCTTGGTCCAGAAGAAGAAGACTAAAAGAAGATAAAAGAGGAGTTATAAGCACTTGGGAGTTGAAGACCATTCACAAAGCAAAGTTTCTGTTGCCTCACCGCCCCCGCGGAGCAGTGTCACCGCCCCTGCTGGTGACACCACATTCCGGAGTGCAGCCTACACCTTCTCCAGCGGCAAGAATGAAGACTGTCTCCGCCCCTGCATCACTCCTTGGCGCCCTTGCGGTGACTTGCCCTGAAGAAGCAAAGTCAGCGCCCCTGCGCCTCAGCCTGTGTCTCACCCTGCGGAGCTGTGGAGCCAAAGAGTCAGTGTCACCGCCTCTGCGTTGACACTAAGCCGCCCCTGCGGCTCGGCATCTGAAGCGACAGAAAGATGAAGAGTCAGGTGTTTGAAGAACATTAAAGATCCGCCTCTACGGAATTGCTAGGCCGCCCCTGCGGCCACGAAGAACTTCAAGTGTTTCTGCCTAAACCGCCCTAGCGGTTCGACGACATAGACTTTATTCCGGCTGTTTGCACCACATTTATGGCATTAAAGGTGGCTGTTTTGGCCGGCCATTTACTCCCATTTAGTGCTATTTGTAGTATAAATAGACCCATGGCTTATCTCTAGGATCATCCATCATTTTCCCACTTTTATTCTCTCTTGCTTCCTTTGTAATGAGCTTCTAGTTTCCTTGCTACATTGGGTTGGTTTGAAGCTGCTTTATTACTTTGGTTGTAAGTACTTTTCTAATATAAGTTTTATTTAGTAATGTTTTGTGTTTCTTGATCTTTATTTGTCTAAATTTCATGTTTTATTATCACTTAAGATTGATCACCTTAGGTTCTAAAGTACATGCAAAGAAGTATGATTAATAGGTTCCGGGTTCGGATCTTTAATCTAGTAGTAACCTTTAAGTAATAACGGGTTGTAATTACTTAAAGGAAAAGAAACACAAATATAAAAATTAGTTTAATGGTTTTAATCTTCTCTTTATATCCCTTAGTCTTTGTTTGAAAGCTAACTTGTGACTTGTTCTTGTAGGTTTACGGAACACTAACTTGTTAAGTTGTGTTGATGCCGGTTGGCTCAACACATACATATGATCAAGACGGGAACATTACTTGAAAACTTGTAAAAAGAACGCCCCAAAGTAGTAATATCATGCTAAGAATCAACCTAGTGTAGAATCAACCATCATCATCATATCAATCTCATTTACTTGCTTTTTAGTTTTGTGTGCATCAATTCATCCAAAACCCCCCTTTTGTTACTCTGTTCTATAATCAATAATTGAATTTAATAAAAATACCACAAAGTCTCTTGGGTTCGACCCTTACTTGACCGCTATACTTGTTCTAGTGTTGAGTTCGGAAATTACTTTGATAGGATATAAACGACCTACGAAAATATCCTTGTCAAATTTTGGCACCGTTGCCGGGGAGTTTAGTTATTTTATTTCATTTTTATTATTGATTATTGGTTTGGACCATTTTTATGGTTCAAACCCGTGCTACTAACTCCGACTTTGTTCCCTTTGATCCAGAAATTGAGAGGACACACATCCGGCGACGTAGACTACAACAACTCCAACAAGAAATGGCTGATTGTATTCTTTGTCAACTCACTCAGCCGACTTTGGCTCAACACCCTCTTGCGGTTACTATACCAGCATTAGGGGAAGGAATCAACTTCGAGCTCAAGCCGGTTCTCATTCACTTGCTCCATCTTTCCATGGGTTAAGTGGTGAAGACCCCATCAAGCACCTTGGGAAGTTCCATACCGTTTGTATGAGCATGAAGCCGGCCAACATTACCGAAGAACAAATCAAGATGAGGGCATTTGGCTTCACACTCAAGGATGCAGCGGACGATTGGTATTACCACCTTTCATCCGGGAGCATCGGCACTTGGGAGAATCTCTACAAGGCGTTTTTGGAGAAATACTTCCCAGCCAAGAAGGTCAATAGCTTGAAGAAAGCTATAAGCACATCGAGCAAGAGGCGGACGAGACTCTTTACGAGTACTTTGCGCGGTTTGCACGCCTCCGATTCAGTTGTCCTTTCCATGGATATTCAACTCAGGATCAAGTCTTGTACTTGTACAATGGCTTGATTGACACCGAAAGGAGGATCGTGGATGCGGCTTGTGGAGGTAACATTCTTAACTCTACCCCTGACCTTGCTTTTGAAAAGATACAGGAACTAGCGGAAGGAACCCGAAACTTTGGAAGGACTTCTTCCAAGAGAGGTGTTCATGCTGTGAATTCCGGGAAGAGTGAGATCACCAATGAGCTTGCTGAACTGAAGGAGATGGTGAAGAGATTAACACTTATGGGAACCCCACAACAGCTAAAGGCATGTGGAGTTTGTGCTGACCCATATCACCCAATGGACATGTGCCCCCAAGTGCAGGATGACGATGCAGAGGTGAATGCAGTAGGTTTCGGACAACCACAGCAGCAAAGGCCCAGCATCAAGAACCTTGAAAAACAGGTTGGACAAATGGCAGAAGCCATAACAAGGATCGAAACTAGATTTTTCGGAGGATTGCCTTCTCAGACGGTTATAAACCCCAAGGTGGTACTAGAGGAGGCACAATCAAAGAAGTAGAGCCTTTACGTCGAGCCAACGATGTAAAACAAAGGCGCTGTTCGGGAGGCAACCCGAAGGAATAAGAAGAGGAGTCTCTGTCAAGAAAACCGCCCCTGAGGCTTAGTATTCCCGCCCCTGTGGTGACACACTTGCCAGCGCCGCCCCAACGCTGGTCCTGCGTCTGCAAAAACCCTTGCCACCGCCCCCGCATTCTCAACGCCGAGCAAACGCTTTCTCAGCGCCGCCCCCGGCGCTGAGCCTGCACCCCCTCTTCCTTGTCACCACCCCCACTGTGACAAGTCCCTGCCCTTGCAGTTTTATCAAGGAAATAAAAAAAAACACTTTCCAAAAATAACCTACAACTATTCCACCAATCTCTCTCTATCACCTCATCTACCACTCGTCTCTCCCAAATCTCTCCCTCTCACAAACGCCCCTGCACCCTCAACCACTCACCATCACTCACGCCATTGCACCACCTCACCGACGCCACCGCCACGACCCCGACGCCCCAACGCCACTCTCCCTCGCTCCCTACCACCACCTTCCTCAAATCTCGCAAGTCTTTGAAATCTTTAATCCTACGACGCCCCTCACCAACAACCACAAAATCTCCATTTCTCACCACCTCCGGTGTAACGCCCCAAATTTGAGCAGTGTTTGCGATATTTATTTTCTTACTTTTATCGATATTTTATTCGCTTAAATATTTTTATTTAAGGATTTTTTCGTTGTAAATATTCTACCCTAGTATAATTATATTTTTGGATACGTTCTATTCATTTTTTTATTTTATTTTCGGAAAACGTCAAGAAGTTTATCCGGTTCGGATCTTCCGTTCCGATTGTTTTTTATCTAGTTTATTTTATTTTATTTTTTCTTTCCCCTCCCTTCTATTCTTTTCCTTTCCACCGTCCTTTCTTCTCCCTGATGGCGTGTTATAGTGGTCTTGGAGTCTTGCCGCCTAGCTAGTATGATTTCCCAACTCAGCCTACTCTTATTAGCTCTCCATCTCTCATCTATCTCACCTTGCCTCTGCTCTCATCTTCCCTACCTCCCTCACCTTTTTGTTTTGCAAACCTTGCCTCTGCTCTCATCTTCCCTACCTTCCTCACCTTTCTGTTTTTGCAAACCCATGCTTCTCTTCTTTTCTTCATAATTGTTGAAGAAGAAGAAAACCGCCCGGGACAGTGCCACCTCCCTTCACCTCGCCTCGCCTTTTCCAATCGCCAGGTATCGAAGCCACGGAGTTCACTCGGCCTCGCCTTCGCCAATCACCGGGTATCAAAGCCAGGACCTTCTTCTTGCTCGTCGCCGTAGGAACCCGACTGTCCCGCCAAGCCACCAGAGCCGGCGCCAGACGAAGCCCCACCATCGAAGCCGCCTTGCCGCCGCCTGCCACGCTGCCAAGGCCTAGCCTCCTGCGCCAATGCTTCGGGTGCTGTCGAACAATGCGTTATCCTCCCTCTTTGTTCCCCTCTGTCGCCGGGAGGTAGCCGTGCCGCCGGTGTTTCGGGCCGCCAGCCCTTGCAGCCCCTCCAGCCCTTGCCGCTCCTTGCTGCCATGGAAATGCAGAGATTGAAGAAACCCTTCTTTCCTAATTATAATCGTGACCCCTTATTTTGGTATATTTATAGAATGCACCCACATTTTTACAATTGTAGTTTTGGACCCACACTTTTGGAAGTTGCATTTATGCCCTCTGCAGAAAATTAATTACATATATTGACCCGGTTTACAAATTATCAATTATACCCTTGTTGGATTAATTTCGGATTATGACCCTAAAGATTTTAATTGTGGTTTATGACCAAGTTCCTTTGTTCGTATAAATTGCCCGGAAAATGTATTGTGGGTTTTTAAAGTTGGCTTTTGAAAACGAGTTTCACCTCAAATTGATATATCGTATACATTACTATCAAATTTAGCGTATGAGCTGAATTTGTTTAGCTTTGGGTTTTAGGTTCGGAAGCGCCCCGATAAAGGCCATCGAATCCAAACTCGACATCCATAGGTCGTCTTCCGTCTTTTGACGTCGTGTGAGTATCCTCTCCCTCGATTTAATTATGTTTAGTATTAGTATCATGCTAGTGTTTGCCCAAAAGCGTGCGTGCAATCAAGTCTTAAATTTATAAAACTAGAATAAAAGCAAGCGAACCCACAGTGTACGGATCGACATAGATTAGCAAATATTCCAAAGTATCGATCACAGGGATTTGGTGAAACAAAACCCAGTCTCAAGTTATCGAGCAAATAAGGTATAAAGCTTTGCAAATATTGGGGAAAACAGCAACCCTAAAGATCCAGGTATCCAATTGTGGCAATCGATTCAAGATATACTAAAGAACTAAGGACAAAGTTAGGAGTTACAAAGGTATGCTAAAGTAAAGCAATGTACGGTGAAGTTCCAAGACTTTATATGACTTATCTAAAGACACTCTCTATAAAGGTTGTTGAGGCTTCAGTATAGAAAGGTTCTATGGACAAGAATTAATCTCAAATACCCAAACTTGTAACCCAAGGATCAAAACTAACTAAAACGATTAAGGTTGTGACACTCGAAATCGAAATAGAGGGTGATGAGTCTCACTACTACCTAGAAAAGGGGAAACCAAGACTAGATTAAAGCTAATCTTTAACCTTGGATCAAAGTAAAAGTAAAGTTCGTAAACTAGGGTAAATCACGGTAAGATCTTGAGAACCACAGCCGTGGAACTCCAAGAACAGCCCGTGATTTGGTTTCGTCGACGAGATCTCTCTAACTCTCAGGGTCCAATCAATTTATGATCGATCTATCATCATCTAAGCCACAACTATCAACCCTTCACCTTAGAATTGCTAAAGGGTTTTAGCCAACAATCATTGTCATGATATCAATATTTAAATCAAAGAGAATAAAAGATGAAAACCCTTGAATACTTAATAAAAATTCAAAACCAATTCTCAAATCCAAACACAAGAAGTGATAATAATGGATTCAGAATATAGAACACAAAACCTCACAATGATCTAAGGTAAGTATGAAGAACAGGTTGTCAATCCGTCTTCAATGTCAAAACCTAAGAAAGAGCTTAAAACCTACGGCAATCTTCAATCCACCCTAGGCAAGAATGCTCCAAGCAAGGTAAGCGGCCGTCAGCGTCTCCGCGGGATCAATCGCAAATGTTGCGAGATTAAGCGGGTGTAAGCACGGATCTCCAAAACTCTCTTTTCTGACCTTTTTATAAGACGGGAAAGAAATAACCGTCCAGGCCCATCACGTAAATAACGTGGCAAATAAATTCTCGTCAAAAGTTCGCCTAAATCACGGTCTCAAGGGTTTCCACGACCGTGGTTTAGGGTGTGGAAATGGACTACGGTCTCTTGTGACTTCCACGACCGTACTTTAGGCCGTATAACTAATTGGATTGCTCCACGCTCATGATGCCAAGATCCACGGCCGTGGTTTAGAGCGTGGACTCTTCTACGGCCGTAATTCAGGGCGTGGAAGTGTAGAATACTTGTAGTTTCCTTTGTGTCGTGACATTCTTCACCCTAGCTCCTTCCTTAGCTTCATTGATGTGTGCCTAATCCTCGAACATGATCAAATCCTCTCTTTTGTCTCTCCATAACTCCCATTTAACTCCTTTTCGCCTACAATCAACACAAAGCTAGTGTAGACATCCATATTGACAATAATAGAGGAATAAGCTAACAATTGCTTCTAAACTTCATCCATGTACACAATAATGAGAGAAAAACAACCAAAATAAGTGCCTAGAATATCGCAATATTTCATGCTAGAATAAAATACCCCATACTTGTTACTTGCTTGTCACCAAGCAAGGTCTTTGAAAGCACTGAAATACAAGTTAGAATGAAATATGCATGCAATCTCAAAACAAAAACATCCTTTAGGTAAATGTGCTTCTAGTCAATAGATCATCCTCAAACCTTGCTTCATTCATCTTTGAAACGCTTATATACATAAACCAAAGAATGTAAAGCAAAGAAACATCTTGAATCGCTTAAACTTTAAGACAAACATCATAACCTTCAAGTATTGTCAAAATCAAGCATAAGAAACTTCAACTTAGATCACCAAGTCAAATAACATTCTTTTGATCTTAAGGACTTTCTAGTAAGGTCTAGAATGCGGAAGGGAGGGAAACTTATAAGGGATGTGGTGCATGAATCCGGGAAAATGAATAACCCAACTCTTTTTCTTTTCACTTTGAATTGCAACACTACCAACTTTGAGCTTTGCTCTCTTCTTTTTCACATTATTTTTCGACTTTACTTTTTGAAAGATGGACAGAGGTGCACAAAAACCGAAGCCTATGAGATTGGCGTTTCTAAATTTCGAGATGCCTCAAACCCTTGATGCACATACCATAATTCATTAGGAATATCGCTTAATTCTATTCTTTGAATGCAAAAATTTGCTTTCATGGCCCTCCCACATCAAACATGCCAAATATCAACTTCTCCAAATTCCCGGATAAGTAAGGGAGGTAATTACTTTCATTGTGGGGCTAAGTGATCAAAGAAGGAAGAAAGAAAATTGGATTGCATTAATCTTTCATAAAGAAGTATAAGAACTCATCATGTGATTTCAGCTTCAATTTCTCAACATGATTTAGATAGCACTTTCACATTATGAAACTTGAAAGAAAGGATAAACAACACATTCAATTTCTTTTCAATCAATTATTCTGTCTAAGCATAGGATTGTCATGAAAACTCATTCCACAAGTAAGAACTATCATAGAAGTAATCTCTAATCTTAGAAGCACAAGAACTCTTTCAAAATTTTCCAAAATTTTCAAATTTTTATGGTTTTTTCAAACTTTTTCATGCAATGCAATAATGAAACGTGTGACTATGAAAATGAAACATGCAAAGTGTTATGGATAGAAGCAAGCAAATAAATGTAGTAGAGTTATTACAACACATAGTCACACCCCACCCCATACTTAGAACATACATTGTCCTCAATGTTCGAAAAAGAAATAAAGAGAAGAAGAAAAGGAAAATGAACTCACTTAAAGTGGTGGTGGGGTAGCTGAACTGTTAATCCTCGAAACTCATCAATGTGGTGGTAGTGGTGGTGGAAATGGATGGAACTCGGAGCTGAAATGCCGCCCAAACTGCTGGCGGTAAATGTCTCTCATCATCCGGTCATGCTCATCAGCCCGTACATCTCGAGTGTCTTGGCGGATCTCCAAGTCACCGACTCGCCTAGCAAGGTCGGTAGCCCACTCCGGTAGCTGCTCATACCAGGCCGGTAGCTGGCCGTACCATGCTGGTGCGTCCTATTGAGTCGGTGTTGCTGGTACCTGACTGTACCATGGTGGTGGAGCTCCCATCCACTCTGGATGTGCTCCGTACCAAGTGGGCGGAGTGTCTATCCATGTCGGCCTCTCACTCACTATAGCACGGCGAGATGAAGAAGCTCCTGAATGTCCAGCGGGTCGTGGTGAACGCCTGGGAGGGTCAGGGAAGTGTGCCGGCTGATCCGGGAAAGTACCAAAGTCCTGCTCCTCACCTCCTCCCTCAAAACCATCGCCTCCTCCTATCTCCTCCTCAACATCTGCAGCCGGTACCTCATCGGGGACGTAGGGAGGTGCTACTAACCTATTCGCATGCATAGTAGTGAAGGTCTACTTCCAATTATGGCGCCCAACCATAATAGAATACTCAGGGAGCCACGGAATGCCTCTACCTCCTTTCTCCTCCCATGGCATACCGGCGGTAGGTGGACCGCGGTGCCTAGGGAAGATGATACCCCTCGTTATCAAACTGTTGAGACCCAAAGGTCTCGTTGCAATCCTAGTACAAGCAGAAAAATCTATCCCCAGCTGCGTAGCAATGTGGGTAACCATACCACCATATCCAATGTTGCCGGCTCTCTTATTCTTGAGCTTACTCATGGTGGAGGCTAAGAGGGTAGCAGAGTCAGCAGGTCTACCGTGCAGCATAGCGTAAAGAAGGAACAACTCATCTGTCTTAATCTTCTGAGGGGTCTCGGTCTAGGGAAAAGACACTCCGAAAGGACTCTATGGGCTATCTTCAAGCCTAAGTGATAGATGAGCTTAGCCTTGGTGTCAGTTGGCTGCCAGTGGTCCTCGTTGGCATAGGTCATGGCTATGTCCTCCCAGAAATCCTTAGCGTATACACCGCTAGGAAAACGACCATTGAAGATCTCTTGGAACCCAAAGAAGGCTCCGAACTCCAAGATCGAGAACTCATAGTTCTCCTCCATTAGCCTAAAGGAAACTATCCTGTCCATAGTAATATGCGTAAAAGAGATCACAAACTCCCTAGTAATCTCCTCATATGCGTCTTCCCTAATAGCGGTTTCGGTCGATCAAACCGGCTCTATCTAGAAGCCATGTAAGGTCATTCACTACATTCAGCGGCTCTAACTCCTCAAGAACTAAGTAGCGTGGTCCTATGACCGCCCTATTTCGATCCTTTCTAAGACATCGAGGTAATCCTCATGGATTGTTGGAATTCTAGGAGGTGGGGGTGATGAAAGCTCACTAGGGGGTACTTGGGAGGAGGAGGAAGTATCACTTTTCCTCTTCTTGCTTCAAGTAGACATTTTCCTTATCAAATCCATTTCAAAGAAGAAATCACGGTCTATTCTACAAAACCACGGCCGTGGAACCTACAGGGACCGTGGTTCGGCACTGTTTTGCTCAAATCTCAACAAATCAATCACCAAACTCAGCAAAGCCTGTCCTAGACTAATTTCAATCTCAATCCTATGCAATGCCTCTAAGTTCTTACGAGAAATAGACCCGAATTGACAAAGTAGAGAAATAGAAGAAAAACCTAGGTTTTTAGATCTTTGAATCCAAATTCCGTCTTTTGCAGGGATGGTCCACTTGATTTGTCGATTGGATCTTGTAGATGATCGGAAATGCTTTACTTTAGGACCAAGAATCGTTCGAAACGCTTTCCGAACGAAGAATTGCGAGATGGGGAGGATTTTCGGACTTTAGGTCGTGGAAGAGGGGCGTGGAATTGGGGAATGGGGTGTTTTTGTGAAGGAAGGTGGTTTATATAATGGCCATAAAGTTTTTGGAAAATCATGGTCACTTGGGGTGTTCCACGGCCGTGGTTTTGTACGGAACCGTGGTTTTGGTGATTTTTCTCAGACTTTTGCAAATTACGGTCACTGTAACTTCCACGACCGTGGTTTAGGGCGTGGAACTCTCTGTAATGTGCCAAAATCCAAGTTTCGTCAATTCCTTCTAACTTTTTTCCTTTCCATTGCCTATTCCATTGTTCCTACATCCAAAAACACAACATACCGGGAGGTATCGAGGGCAAAAACAAAGCAAAAACGACTAAACTAATCTAATCTAAGAATGATAAACAAAAGCATAAGTGCAATACCTTCTTTTGCCTCCCAAGAAGCGCTTGTTTAAGGTCCTTAGCTAGACCGTACTTGCATCTATTCGAGTGCGGTAGGCGCGAACTCCTCAGCTTGGAGTTCCGGTGAATACTTCTTGATTTTATTTGCCATTAAGCATTCTCTTAGGGTGATCTATGAATGCAGCACACCACCAAAAGGTTTTGAAATGTTTTTCATTGATCTTCTTGATGACTTATAATCCATTCTATCTTGTATCTAAGATTTGGATCTTGCTTGTGGACAAGCAAGGGACCAGTATGGGGAATTTTGATAGCATGTATCATAGTCTATATTTAAATATTGGTTTGGACTTTTTATCTTCATAAATCTGCATGTATGGATGTATATTCTTTGATCATTATGTTGTTTTGTTTACCTTTGCAAGAATCGTGGTCTACACCTAGTTTCGTTGTAATTGTAGGGAAAATAGCATGTTTTTGAACGATATGGAGCTAAGGAAGCTAAGGAGTCATTGGAGCTACATTATGGAGCATTGAGGAGCTACAAGAAAGGCCAAGGAACCATGGAAATGAGTCAGAAGATTTATTTTGGACCATATTAGAGAGATTTACATGCAGCTAAGATTCATCTCAGATGGCTACAGTATCACCTCAATCATGTAAAAGTCCAATTTAAACCACAAAGCCAAACAACAATCTCAAAGATTTTAAGGTCTTTCAAATGAAGGTCAAGAAACGTGTTAGGGTGGGATATGTGTACGATATGTGGTGAAAAATCCGGGAAAGAGGACAATTACATCACAACTTCTTTAAGCTAACTTCAACATCCACCAATAAGCTCTTTTTCTCCTCTTTGTTAGCAAATTTTTTTCTTTACTTTAACGTTTTGAGATCAAGGATAGAGGTGCACAATAACCGAAGCCTAGGAAATCAGCATTAACTCTATTTTTCGAGTTGCCTCAAACCGTGATGCACATACCATGACTAGCGAGGAAAATCGCTCAATCCGATTTTCTCAAGACACAAACACCCGACTATGTGAATGGTGCCGAGTTACTCATCGTCATGATTGACTTCCCCAAACCTATTTTTCTTTCACATTCACCACTTTCAACTTTAAACATCACAACTTTCACACAATTGCATCCTAATTCCTGGATAGGTATAAAGAGGCAAAATATATACATGAGGAGCTAGAAGGTGATTCAAGAAGAAGAAAGGAATGAAAATCGAAGTGTCTTAATCATATAAATAAGAAGTGCAAGAACTTATAAAGCGGTTTCAACCTTCAATTTCTCAAAATGATTTAGATCCAATTCCAAATTATCAAACTCCCAAGAAAATTCAACAAAACATTCAAATCCTTCCCCATTCACAATTCAGTTTAAACACATAAATATCATCAAAAATCCAATCCACAAGCAGTTTTATTCATTGACGTCTTTTCCAATCCTAGAAGCACAAAATTTTTAATATTTTCAATTTTTCCGGTTTTTCAAAGTTATAAGGTGAAAAGAAAAAAAAACATGGGACAATGAAAATGAAAATGCATAGTACGATGGGCATCGAGCAAAGCAAGTATTAGAGAATTATTACAAACCATGTTTCTCAATCATCCAATACTAGAATTACACATTGTCCCCAATGTGATATAAAAGAAAGTAAAAGTACAAAAACTCACAAAGTCTAAATAAGGTGCTAGAGGTGGGATGTCATCAACAGAGTGGCGGTGGGAATGCGTGTCATGAGGGGTCGTAGGGATGACCGAACTGAGCCTGGTAGAGGTCACATATCAGCCGCTGATCATCCTCTATGACTTCAAGGCGGTTGTCCATGCGCTCCGTGGTAGGGCGCTCGGATGTGCTGGCACGGCGCTGGGAAGGGCTAGCTTATGGTTGGCTAGTTGTAGATCTCCTAGGAGGCTCATGGTACTCTCCCATGGATGGAAACTCAGGTGGCGGCGCCGGAAAGTTGCCATATTCACTCTCAGCTCTGAACTCACTAGATTCGGCATCCGTCCTAATGTCCATATCCTCCAAACCCTGCCCTCCAACCACCTTAGTTGCGGCATCATCCTCACCTACCTCGGGACCTCCCATCTCAGCATGCATCGGCTCAAATGTCAACTTCCAGTTATGAGGGTTCCGAATGGAATAATCCGACCTTCACGGAATCCCTCTCCCACTCTTGCCATCCCAAGGCATAACAACATGTGGCGGACCTCTATGATGGGGAATCAAAATACCCCTAGCAATAAATCTCTCGAGACAAAGAGGTCTAGCCTCAGCGGCTACCGACCATATAGAATAATCCACCTCCATTTGACGAGCAATGTGGTTCACTATGCCACCAACACAATTGTCACCCCTCGCTTTGTTCCTTATCTTTCTCAGGCTATCAGCAAACAAGGTGGCACAATCCGGAGTAGTGCCGGTGGCCATGCAAAATAGAATGAAGAGCTCATCAGCTTTCAGCCCTTGGGGATTCTTGGACCAGGGGAATAGGAATTCGGACATGATCCGATGTGCATGCTTGAAGGATAAGTTGTAAATCAAACTCTCCTTCGAGTCGGCCGGATGCCATCTATCAGTTGAACTCACTACCATGAATATACTCTCCTAGAAAGCATTAGGCTTAGTATGCCTACGAAAGGTCCCATGAGTAGTCTCTCCAAATCTAAACAACCTAGCAAACCTCCCAATTGACATATTATAGTTCCGGTTTATCATCCGGAACTTCACGGTTCTCTCCCTCGCATTATGGTCAAAGGAGCTAAGAAAATCCATAGTCAAATCCTCGTAAGCATGCTTTCTAATGTTTATGAATGTCTTAAGTCCAGCACTATCAATCATCATGTTCAAATCATCGAGGACATTCATGCATTCAAGCTCCTCAAGTACTAGGTACCTAGGTGCTACTATGGTGGACGGTTGGATGGTGTTGTAAAATTCCTTAAGTCATCCAAGATGCGAGGAAGTCTAGGGTATAACACCCTGAATCCGCAGGACTCGGGGCGCTACATTGGGATAGGATCTAACAATGGATCCTGACCCTAGCCTGACAACAAGTTCACTGGACCTTACAACATAACATTGACGAATATAAAAACAAATGCATACAATTGTATAAACTATACAACCAAAAGGTAAAACAACATAGTCGAGTATACACAACAACGTCCTCACACAGGAGGTAGCAAAAGACCATCCTCATGTAGGAGGGAAAAGTAAGCAACCCCCAATAGACCAACATCATATGTACGAGAGGTCCTCGGCCTGCCACTCAGCTAGATCACCCAACAACACGTCTATCCTATGGGGCATCTACAACATGGTAATAAACCATTAGCTAACCATACATATATAGAGTAATGCACAATTAAGCACAATCACAATCAATGTAAAGATAAACACATCAGCATGATATCACACATTTAACCATTTTATCATCTTAATATAATAGTCATTCATTCAAATTGTGTATATATATAAATAGATGAAAGTATGTGACACGAGGACCGATACATCCTCGCCTCTGAGTGCTATATCCAGTTGTACGAGTATCGGTCACACAATCCGTGTACCCTATGGGAGTGGATTGCGCCCTTCTTGTAAACTAGTCTGGCCTGATGTCAGGAAACCTCCCAGTCTCCACTACGGGATGAAAGGGAAAGGTTATCACAGCCACGCAGTGGTGTAGTCAATAAAACATAAGTCGGTATAAACGACAACTCATGCTATCATGGCATACATATAAAGTACACACCACTCATGCAAACACCTAATATAAAGATGGTAGCTAAGTAAGTCCTACGGACTTACCTCAACCTCGTATACAGCTCAACTATAACACCCTGAATCCTAAAGGACTCGAAATGCTATAAGTTGGGACCTCACAATGGGTCCCGGCCCTTAGCCTGGCAACAACTTCCTCGGACCTTACAACACGGCACAAATAAAAAGGCAAAACATAGAGTTTTATAATATGAGCGAAATAATGATCCAAATCTGAAAACAATACACCCAAGTCTCAAAATCAAAAATACCAACATCAGTCTCAACAGTCATAACATAAAATATAACAGTCCCGTCCTATAATGCACGGAACCCCGGCTGCCCACTACCGCCGGATCACTCGATCGCCTCCCTAACCTGCAAGGCCTCTACAAGCGGTATAAAACCGTTAGCTAACATTCTATGCATAAGTATAAAGGTAAAAGCACAAACACACAACATACGCAATCAGCATGCAACACTCATTCCTCTTTATTTTCTTTACTTAAGTGATACGTTATTACTAATGATACTTATTTTGTGACACGAGGGATTCCCAAACCTCGCCCCTGTCCCCGTTTACCAACGCGGAATGGTACTAATGCATGTGACCGTCTACCGGACTGGGCTGGTCGCAGGGAACCTCCTAGACTCTCGCAAGAGCTAGGCAGATGATGTCACGACCCGTTATCATACACTTGGGTGAATTATACAATATACTACAGTCGGCCTATTCCGGTTTCGTTATATATCTTAACAATCAAACACCACTCATACACATAACACACATTCAAGAAGCCAGATAAGTAAGTCAGTGGACTTACTAGAATCAAATCTCGCCTCTCTTAACAACACTCAATCAGTAATTGCAGGAACTCAGTTGCCTGTCAAAGGAGGCACGTGGGTCAACACTTTTCCTTGGATACTTAGAAGTCTAAAACTCCTAAGATGTACGATTCTATGTGCAGAAGTTATTACAGCGTTTATTTAAGGTAAATTGACTATTTTACCCTTGGTCCCGAGACTTCCAAAAACCCGTAATATGTAATTAAATTCTTACTTGAGGCTAACTAATCATATTCTACTCCCTAGGATGATTTTAGGTAACAATTAGAAAAACTACCCATTTTCTATTTCCCGAAAAGTCACTAAGGTCCAACTACAGCTTCAAATATGAAATTAAAATAAACTTATAAAAATTCTATAATAATTTTCTAACTTATCTATGATATCTATTCTACTCATATGAGAAAAAAGTTTTTAAAACTGTTCAATCGTTATTCCTACAAAAATTTTTAAAGTTGGCTACAACACTAAAATATTCCTATACTTGGTCATAATTCAATGCTGGAAAAATTAGCTCAACTCCTCCACTTTGAGAACCTATAACTCTCAATCCGACCGTTCATTTCTTCTCAAATTTTACCACTGTAAACTAATTATATCTTCCTATTAGCTATTAAAATTTCAACGGTGGATCTTCTACGAAACTCTTTATCATTGATTCACAACAGTGGGTAAACTTAAACTTCAAAACTGAAAGAAACAATTAAAATAATTCCTTTACAGTAGTCCATTGGTTCTCTACCTATCCAGAAACTCTCACTCCAGTCTTAACCTAACGTATTTATATAACCGAAGACATCACTATTAACAAGGGGAAGATGGAAGTGCTTACTCACGATCTTGCCAGCTGTTGAAGAAGACCGTACACTAACGATCTCCACCTGACTTTGGCTTTTAAATCCTTTGACGACAGGGCTAAGGCGAAGCTGGTTGCTGTACGCTTGATCCAAGAAGACTTTAGTCTTCAGCACAAAGGATACACGATCAACAGCTAGTTTTGGGCGCACATAGGGTAAGGAAAATTCGGTTTAGAACTCACCTATGCAGAACGAGGCTCCCTGACGTGGCTGCAATGCTGGATGGCTCAGCCGCTGGACTGGTCTTGTTCGTCTTTCTGGGCACGCAACGGATGGTTGCTGCTGAGACACTGGAAACGTGACCCTCCCTCCCATGGTTGCTGATTGCTACAACGTTGAAGAGGCTCTCGAAGTGGGTTGTTCTGAGCATGACAGAAGATAGAGGAAATCAAAGCGCTGCTGTAGAAGTAAAGGAGTGCCAATGTTGCCTTAAAACTGGTTGTTACAGAAGGGATCTTCAACAACCATTACATGGAGCAGAGAAGGAAGGAGAAGGCCGGTTGTTACCCTTCCTGCTGAACGATTAATGGAGAAGTTACAGATGCAAGGTACTGGGTTGGAGAGGAGTTGTACGTACTGGGCTGGAGAGGAGTTGTGCGGTCCGCCTGATGGGCTGTTAATGGGCTCGTAAACAGCCTCTATTGGACTGCTGTAGGCCGGGCTCGAAGTCAAGCTGGTAAGCAAACTGGGCTGAGATTAAGGTAGGAATAGTGGGCTGAAAAATACAAGACAGATGGCTGAAATAATTGCAAGAAAGATGGGCTGAATTGTTTGTCAAAAATCTATCAAAACTCGTCATGGCCTTGTCAGGCCCATGAATGAGTTTGTCACAGATTTGTCGGGCTTTGTCATGGCCTCGTCTCAGCTTAGTCCTGATCTCGTCACAGCTTGTCATGATCTCGTCTAAAGTCATCGATAAGAATGAATTATAATAACTAGGGTTTGATATAAATCTATCATTTTATGTGAATTAAATTTTACATAAAATAATAAATAATTATAAGAATTAGGGCTTGATAAAATTTTATCATTTTATGTGAATTAAATTCAACATAAAATAATAAAATTTGTGAAGAAAGAAGTACTAGATAGAATGGGAAACCGTCAACGGCTCGAAGTCCGATTTGCTTCGAAATTAAACGGAATAAAAATTCCGGATATTACATAAACCACAAACAACCTCCAATCCTGAGAGAGGGGCACTGCCTAATAACAAGGCATAAAAAGATATCAATCTCTATTCATCAAAGGGGTCACACCTAGACCCAAAGGGATCCATAGGGATCATACTCAACCTCAAAACCTTATCCAACATCAACCTAAGTTCTTAAATCCATACAAGGCATAAACCGATCATAACCTCAACTAAACACATCCTCACACTTCTAGCATGATCCTATAAACTCATACTAGGAAAGGAGGGAACAAAGGCATCCTAAGGTGTAATAGCTAGGATTTCGAATTCTAATTAATGTTGATTAACTTAATCGTTGATAGTAATTAACATATAACTCGCGAAGACTTCGCAAGTGATGAGTAAGAGTCTCACCGTTATGTTCCTGGCGTAATTTTGGACGTTTGGGGAAATTTTTACTTTTTCCCCCGGGTAATTATTTTTACCCTCCGGTGTTATTTGGAGCATTTGGGAGCTCCAATTAATAAATATGCAGTTGAGAGAAATGATCAGGACATCGGATATGTCCTAGATATGAAATAACATGGAGAGGCAAAACGGCCAAAAGAGTCGCTATTTCATTTCTCAACGGCTAAGAAAGACGGCTTAGGGATACACGTTTTCCGAGGCAGTTGTGGAATAATTATCCCTACAATATTCCAGATTTGATGTTCCAATCTCGAGAAGTTTGGAGAAAGAGGTTCGACCCGCCTTTGGATCGATTAAAGGACAATTATCGACTTTACTAAAGGATAATTATCGTCCTCACTATAAATAGCGGAAAAACATTTATTAATTCATTTACTTTCACGTTTCCTCGTAAAATCTCTGATTTCTCTCAACCTTCGAACTCATATCTACTCTCCGTTTCTAATCCGATTTCAATTCCGTTTGAGTTTCTGGATTCCTCTCTTCATTCTCTTCATAACGGTACCGAGTTTCTGCATTTCCGAGTATATGGAGGGCTGGTCGAGCATATATGTCACCAGGACGGTTCCGTCGCTCAAATTCCGATGAATTTGATGTTGTCCATGCGTAGCCTGCGTCGTTGTGATTCCGAATCTTCTTTCAGATCGTCAATCGGGTTAGTAACGAATAAGTTAGAATTTATTCGTTTTTCGTACTGCGATTTGGCCTAAATTGAGTTTAGGCTTGTCAAATAGGACAATTAGAAATTCCATTATGGTCGTTATATTATTCTGGTGATTATGAGTTGTTTGTTTGATGAAATTTGATGACAGGGGGTTTAGAAATTGCCTGCGGGCAAAACGTTATTCTGGCAAAAACTAATTAATTAATTAAAGGTTAATTAATTAAATTAGGATTAGAATTGAGATTGAGGAATGTCGATTAGATACTACCTTGAGATTTGAGGAATTGTGAGTTATGTTGAGATATTTATGTTTAGTTGGTTGTGAGGCTCATAGATTGAGTATGATCCTTATGGATCCCTTTGGGTCTAGGTGTGACCCCTTTGATGAATAGAGGTTGATATATCTCTGTATGCCTTGTTTATAGGCCGTGTTGTCCCTCCAGTGTAGAGGTGATCGTGTTTGAATTTGTACGAGGTTGAGGTAAGTCCGTAGGACTTACTTAGCTGTCATCCTTATATTGGGTGTTTGCATGAGTGGTGTATGCTTTATATGTTTGCTATGATAGCATGAGTTTCTTTTTTATCGACCTATGTTTTATTGACTGCCCCACTGCGTGGCTGTGATAACCTTTCCCTTTCATCCCACCATGGAGTCTGGGAGGTTCTCTGATGTCGGGTCAGACTGGTTTACAGGAAGGGCGCAATCCACTCCCATAGGGTACACGAATTGTGTGACCGATACTCGTACAGCTGGACATTGCACTCAGAGGCGGGGATGTATCGGTCCTCGTGTCACATACTTTCATCTATCTATATATATACGGTTTTTGAGTGAATGGTTATTATATAAAGATAATAAATAGGTAAATGTGTCATAGCATGCTGAGGTGTTTATCTTTCATGATTGTGTTTGTGCTTATGCATTACCTCATATATGTATGGTTAGCTAACGGTTTCATAACGTGTAGTAGATGTTTATTGTTTAGGCGCTACTAGGTGATCTGGCAGGGTGACAGGCCGAGGACTCTCGTACATTAGGTGGTTGGTTTGGGGTTGTTGTGTTTTCCCTCTACGTGAGGATGATCTTTTGTACCTCTTGTGTGAGGATGTCGTTTTATATACTCGGCTATGTTGTTGTTTACTTTGGGTCGTACAGTTTATACTGTTTTATGTATTTGTTTTATATTTGTCAGTGCCATGTTGTAAGGTCCAGTGAACTTGTTGTCAGGCTAGGGTCAGGATCCATTGTGAGATCCTAGCCCAATGTGACATCTTGAGTCCCGCGGATTCGGGGTGTTACAGAGTTGGTATCAGAGATTCAGAGCCCAGGTTGACAACAATGGCACTTGTACCTGCAATGAGGTTTGATAGGTAAAATAAACAGTGTCCACATGGGATCTGACGTTTTCAAAGGTTTTGGTTTTAAGTGTGGTTTTGGGATAGAATGTACGAGACGTCGTCACCTCTACCATGGATCTCTGCAGCGTAGATATGCATATATATATCTGTGTGTACTATGGATTATGTGGATGTATTATATACATATCGATACCTATGACATATATATAGCCTTATAAGATTAGGTGCGTCTATCCTACAAATGGCTCAGACTAGAGTAGTACCTGTAGTGGGACGAGGTAGGGGTACACCCCCTCTTCCTCTAGTTGTGATAAGTTAGGGACCAGTTTCCACTGTTGTTTTGCCTTTGGTAGAGAACGAGTTTGAAGAGGCTAATCGTGTCTCCATGAGTAGATCCGAGTTTCAAGAGTATATGCAGCAAGTATATGAGGCGGCGATAGCGGGTAGACCTACACCGGATTTACCAACATTTGTGAGATCAACTGAAGCTTCTGGATCAGAGAAGAAGCAAAGATGATGAATGGTGAACCAAGTCAGATACCAGGACAACCAAGTGGTCCTTTGGCCATGAAGACGACTGGCACGGAACTACAGTGTTTTAATTGCGGAAAGTTTGGACACCGGCGAGCTGTGTGCCCAAAGACACCAATAATATGCTTTACGTGTGGTAAAGCAGGGCATAAAGCAAAGTTTTCTCGACAGGGAAAGGCGTTGCCTTTACAAGTTCCCTCTCGGAATAAGATCATTCAAGGTGGACGACGAAGATCGAGTTACCCTTCAGTTGCATAGGTTGCAAGAATGGGACAATTATGTTACAATTGTGGCTATCCAAATCATTTGCGTTCTGAGTGCCCTTTGGCACCAATAGCTTGTTTCATCTGTGGTGAACTAGGCCATCTGGCCCTTTTCTGTCAGCAAGGTAGTGTTTCTTCCCAGCAAGACCTTCCTCTTTCCGGTGTTGAAAGAGTGGAAGTGGAGGCTATAGTGAGGACCTCAGTGATACTTGAGGAGCATAGATCTGAGATCGAGTGATGATATGTAGTGGAGCTACGGGGGTTAGCTGTTACAAGTACCATTCTCGTTAATGGTTTACCTAGTGGAGTTTTGTTTGTTATGAGTGCTATGCATTTCTTGTCTTTCGATGCATGCGTTAATGGTTGATCTTTGATATATAGTAGAAGGTGGACTTTCCTTTACAGGAGTACCAGTTAGGGGTCTGAGGTACCCGCGAGATATGTGTTTGTTCCCTTATTCCGGTACTTGTGTATGGCTTGTAGACTTCTTTGTCATGCCGTAGGTGCATGAGGAAGTCATTATGTGTATGGATTGGATGAATAGATATCATGCGGTGTTAGATATTAATAGTAAGGCTATTATAGTCTTTACTGAGATGGTAATTAGAGGTCTTCTAAGGTTAAGACCTTTGAAGAGACGGGTTTGTCATCAGGACTATACGAGCAGCGAGCTGATAGCACAGGGATGTGATGCCTTCTAGTGTTATACCATGAAGGAGCGAGATAGTCCAACAATGGAAGGTATTCCAGTTGTTTATGAGTTTATAGACGTGTTACTGAACCGTCTAGTTGCCACCTCAGCGGAGTATGGACATTGTTATCAAGTTGAAGTATGATACAAGATTGAATGGGAAAGCCACACTATATGGTGCTTGTTGAGATATTGTAGTAAAAACTTGAAAAGTTGATTTAAACGGGTTTACCCTAGTGGGTTCCATGTTCCGTATTGACGACCTAATGAGTTAGCTTCAAGAAGCAATTGTGTTTTCAGGATTCCTTTGTGCTCAAGATATCCCTAGTCATGGATGAGAGAGCAGCATGTGTATGAGATAGCATCCCATACCCGTTATGGACACTACGAGTTTGTAGTGATGCCATTTGGGTTGACGAATGTTTTAGTAGTTTTTATGGAGTTGATGAACAGTATCTTCATCGACTTCCTTGATTAGTTGGTGGTGAACTTCATGGATGACATGTCGGTATACTCTCATAGCAGAGAATAGTAGACCGATCGTCTGAGGACCGTTCTGCAGATTTCGAGAGATAGAGGGTTGTATGCTACGCTCTCTAAGTCTAAGTTGAGATGCCAGTGGTATCCTTTTTAGGCCATGTTGTCTCCGCCAGTGGGATCATGGTTGACCTGGCGAGAATTAAGTATGTTGTAACATGGGAGATACTGATGAACATTAAGGAATACGTAGTTTTCTCGGCTCAGCTGATTGCTACCAATGCTTTGAGGAAGGATTTTATATGGTTACGTATTCATTTGCGAGTATTTTGAGAAGACCACCATAACTACGTGATGAAAGCAGTGTGTCTAAGTTCTGAAGAGTTGAGGAGGCATTTGACCTCTACTTCTATTTTTTTGTAGTCAGAAGATTTTTGGGATCCCGTGGTTTACGGTGATACATCCCAGCTAAGTCTGAGATGTGTATTACTACAGAGGAGTAGGGTTATTGTTATGTGTGTTTACAGCTAAGAACGTATGATGAGAACTACCCGACTCATAATTTAGAGTTAGTAGTGGTAGTTCAAGCCTTTAAGTTTTGAAGACCCTACCGGTGTGATCTTCATGTCAGATTTCTATAGATCATAGAAATCAGAAGTCTATTTTATGCAACAGGGGTTGAATAACCGCCAGTATTAAGAGCTTAAGTTGATCAAGACTTTGACTTGAAGATTCCATATCATTCAGAGAAGTTGAATGTTGTCGCCGATAACTTGAATGGAAAGGAGAAGATGATTGTGAGACTGATAGTTCAACCTCAGCTTCAGAGAGATCTAGCTTGGCTAGAGTTGGACAATCATGTCCTTGATGAGGATACCCAGTTATACCTCAGAGGTTCTACCTGGTCTGTTGGATGAGGTCCAACAGAAGCAAGAGACCTACCCGGCCTTGACAAGGTTTAGAGAAAGGATGTCTCGTACTGAGGCACCATAGTTCTCCATGGGAGTAGATGGACTGATGAAGAGTCATGACCACTTTGTGTACCTGCTGATGCAGATGGAGACAAAGAATATTATGGTATACCCACTGTACGCCTTATTTAGTACATTCAGGTACGATTAAGATGTACCACGAGATGAGACGATTATATTGTATGAAGATGATATAACCAGATTTGTGATAAAGTGTGTGACCTATTAGCAGGTCCAGATAGAGTATTTCCGATCTAGAGATAAGCCCCACCCACTACCAGTGCAGTAGTAAAATTTGGGAGGACATCTCTATGAACTTTTTTATGGGATTGTGACCTAGTAGAAGATTTATGTTATCTGGATTCTTGGTTACAAATTAATGAAACCGGCATGTTTCATTTCTATCAGAAGGACGTGGCTAGTGAATGAATTGGCTGTGGAGTACACTCGACAGATAGTGAGACTCCATGGTATACCGAGAACGATCATTTCTGATCGAGATGGATGTTTTTTTTACTTTCAGATTTTAGGCAGCAGATTCAGACTGCTTTGGGGACGAGTCTGTACCTCATGACTACACTTCACCCCCTGACAAATGGTCAGTTAGAGAGGATCATCCAGATCTTAAAGATCTATTATAAGTTGTAAGTCAAATGGGAAACGTGGATGGTTATATTACCTTCCATTAATGAGTTTATTATATAACAATGAAGGACGTACATCTTTCTGGCATGGCCCTATGAGGCAATATATAGACATAGATGTCGTATATCCTTATGCTAGAAGTGATCTAGCAGTAGTAGTGGAAATAACACATGGCCAGACTCAAGATTTTATAGTTCGAGTAACGATGATTGAAGGAAGAGTGTTGGCTCTACATAGTCGCCAGATTGTGTGTGTAGACAAGAGGTGTTAACCTCTAAAGTTCAAGTGAGAGTTCATGTCCGGCTGGAGGTATCTCAGCTGTGAGACGTTAGTTGTGTATTACGGAAAGGGGAACTGAGTTTCCAATATGTCGGTTACTTGAGATCTTGATCAGTTTTGGGAAGGCAACATGATGTTTAGCTTTCACTCTGAAGTTGGTGGATGTGCACCCAGTGTTCCTGTGTCTCAACTGAGGAAGTATATACTAGGTTGGAAACACTTTGTGAGTTATAATGATCTACTGGTTAAGTTGAACCACATCGTTGTTGAACATCTGATTACATTCTTGGAATAAGATATGAAACGCTTGCATTCGAAAGACATTCCCATATTGAGGATATGATGGTCGAGATGAAGACCTGAAGAGGCTATGTGAGAGACTGAGGATAGTGTCATGAGGAACTATCCAGAGTATATGTTGGGACAGGCCCATTTGTAGGAGCACGAGTAGATCTTAGTGTTATCTTGATGAATGTTGTGCTTATATGTCTTGATGTGTTATTCCATGCTAGCTGTGATGTGATTTATGATCTTAGTAGATCTTGATGTGCTAGCGTGATGTATGCTATAACTGGAGATGATTACTTCCTCCACGCTACCCGAGTATGATCATATTTATAGCTGGAGATGGTTCTTTCCTCCATGCTATTTGGGTGGAATTAGGATTCAGCTGGAGATGGTTCTTTCCTCCATGCTACCTTGATGGACATAGTTCAGTGGAGATGTGATTCCTCCATGCGATATATATGTTTATAGGTTGGCAAGAGGTGTATTTCCTCTATGCCTGTGATATGTTTTGACTAGAGATGTGCTTCCTCTATGCCTTGTGATGTGGTATGGCGAGAGGCGTGATTCCTCTACACCTTTGGGTAGCGTTATGGCCCTGTTTCTTGGAGATGATGATTCCTCCATGTTTATACTTGAGGTTATAGATTGTTATAGGTTGTGATCTTTTGAACGGAGATGTGATACCTCCGATAGAAAGAGTGAGAGTTATACCTCGGCGTATGGGTCCGAGAGGATTTGGGAATTGTTCAAGTTTCGGGTCGAAACTTTTTTTTAAGGGGTGTGTGATGTAATAGCTAGGATTTCGAATTCTAATTAATGTTGATTAACTTAATCGTTGAAAGTAATTAACATATAACTCGCGAAGACTTCACACGTGATGAGTAAGAGTCTCACCGTTATGTTCCTGGCGTAATTTTGGACGTTTGGGAAAATTTTTACTTTTTCCCCCGGGTAATTATTTTTACCCTCCGGTGTTATTTGGAGTATTTGGGAGCTCTAATTAATAAAAATGCAGTTGAGAGAAATGATCAGGACATCGGATATGTCCTAGATATGAAATAAAATGGAGAGGCAAAACGGCCAAAAGAGTCGCTATTTCGTTTCTTAACGGCTAAGAAAGACGGCTTAGGAATACACGTTTTCCGAGGTAGTTGTGGAATAATTATCCCTACATTATTCCAGATTTGATGTTCCAATCTCGAGAAGTTTGGAGAAAGAGGTTCGACCCGCCTTTGGATCGATTAAAGGACAATTATCGACTTTACTAAAGGATAATTATCGTCCTCACTATAAATAGCGGAAAATCTTTTATTAATTCATTTCCTTTCACGTTTCCTCGTAAAAGCTCTGATTTCTCTCAACCTTCAAACTCAGATTTATTCTCCGTTTCTAATCCGATTTCAATTCCGTTTGAGTTTCTAGATTCCTCTCTTCATTCTCTTCATAACGGTACCGAGTTTCTGCGTTTCCGAGTACATGGGGGGCTGGTCGAGCATATATGTCACCAGGACGGTTCCGTCACTCAAATTCCGATGAATTTGATGTTGTCCATGCGTAGCCTGCGTCGTTGTGATTCCGAATCTTCTTTCAGATCGTCAATCGGGTTAGTAACGAATAAGTTATGAATTTATTCGTTTTTCGTACTGCGATTTGGCCTAAATTGAGTTTAGGCTTGTCAAATAGGACAATTAGAAATTCCATTATGGTCGTTATATTATTCTGGTGATTATGGGTTGTTTGTTTGATGAAATCTGATGACAAGGGGTTTAGAAATTGCTTGCGGGCAAAACGTTATTCTAGCATAAAAATCTAATTACTTAATTAAAGATTAATTAATTAAATTAGGATTAGAATTGAGATTGAGGAATGTCGATTAGATACTACCTTGAGATTTGAGGAATTGTGAGTTATGTTGAGATATTGAGGTATAGTTGGTTGTGAGGCTCATAGATTGAGTATGATCCTTATGGATTCCTTTGGGTCTAGGTGTGACCCCTTTGATGAATAGAGGTTGATATATCTCCGTATGCCTTGTTTATAGGCCGTGTTGTCCCTCCAGTGTAGAGGTGATCGTGGTTGTGATTGTACGAGGTTGAGGTAAGTCCATAGGACTTACTTAGCTACCATCCCTATATTGGGTGTTTGCATGAGTGGTGTGTGCTTTCTATGTTTGCTATGATAACATGAGTTGTTGTTTTTATCGACCTATGTTTTATTGACTACCCCACTGCGTGGCTGTGATAACCTTTCCCTTTCATCCCGCCGTGGAGTCTGGGAGGTTCTCTGATGTCGGGCCAGACTAGTTTACAGGAAGGGCGCAATCCACTCCCATAGGGTACACGGATTGTGTGACCGATACTCGTACAGCTGGACATTGCACTCAGAGGCGGGGATGTATCGGTCCTCGTGTCACATACTTTCATCTATCTATATATATACGGTTTTTGAGTGAATGGTTATTATATAAAGATAATAAATGGGTAAATGTGTCATAGCATGCTGAGGTGTTTATCTTTCATGATTGTGTTTGTGCTTATGCATTACCTCATATATGTATGGTTAGCTAACGGTTTCATACCGTGTTGTAGATGTTTATAGGTTAGGCGCTACTGGGTGATCTGGCAGGGTGACAGGCCGAGGACTCTCGTACATTAGGTGGTTGGTTTGGGGTTGTTGTGTTTCCCCTCTACGTGAGGATGATCTTTTGTACCTCCTGTGTGAGGATGTCGTTTTATATACTCGGCTATGTTGTTGTTTACTTTGGGTCGTACAGTTTATATTGTTTTATGTATTTGTTTTATATCTGTCAGTGCCATGTTGTAAGGTCCAGTGAACTTGTTGTCAGGCTAGGGTCAGGATCCATTGTGAGATCCTAGCCCAATGTGACATCCTGAGTCCCGCGGATTCGGGTGTTACATAAGGGAAGCCTAGAAGCAACACACACCTGCAGAACCAAGTGCAGGACTTCTAGCTTGTGTTGAGTGTGATGTGAGAATGAGGGATTCTAGGATGCGGTCCTAGAATGAGAGTCAAATGATCTTGCGTAGATCATTTGTGTAGAAGTCTAAGACTTCTTAAGTTGAGCGAGTTGTTGATATAGATATCTTGTTGTGAGCAGGTGTAGACATCTTCCCAAGGGAAGCGAGAGTGTTTCGTGAGTTAGTGTTTGGGACGAGGTAAGTATCCGGACTTACTTAGCTTGTATTCTTCGTATTAGTTTCGATGTGTGTTTGGTAGTGGGTGTTTTATTGTTTATGTTATAACAACTAAACCGGAAATAGGATCACCGACTTTATATTATTTTGGCTTAAGTGTATGATATTGGGCGGTGACATCATCTGCCTAGCTCTTGTGAGTGTCTAGGAGGTTCTTGTTGACTAGCCCGTGCGGGTGGATTGTCGGATGCATCAGTGCCATTCATTGCCGGTAAGTAGGGACCGAGGCGAGTTTCGGAAGATTCTCGTGTCACAAAAGAAGTTGAATTAGAACGGGATATGACTTAATAATAAAAAGATAATAAACCGGATTTATATGCTGTGGAGTTTGTTGTGTGTTTATGATGACTTACTTGTGTTTGTTCCATCACCTTGATTCTAATGCTTGAATATTAGCTAACGGTTTTATACCGATGTTGTAGTTGCCTTGCAGGTTAGGAATGCGGTCGAGAGATCCGGATGTGGGCAGCCGGGTTTCTGTACATTTCAGGAGGGGTTTGGTTGGAGTCGTGTTTGGGTTTTGTTTACTTTATATTGTATGTCGCGTGTATGGCGTTTGATCTTTGGAGTTGTATCTCGGTTGGAGTCTTTCGTTTGTATGCTTTCGGGTTTCATTACATTGCATAAAAATGTATTTCGGTTTTGACCTTTATATGTGTCTTGTTGGAAGATCCGGTGAAATTGTTGTCAGGCTAAGGGTCCGGACCCATTGTGAGGTCTCCGCCCGTAGCATCCCGAGTCCCGCGATTCGGGATGTTACAATATGGTATCAGAGTCCTAGGTTGACAACAATGATACTCGCAATCTTCGAAAAGTTGAATAGAAGAAAATAGAACCCTTAAGGGTTCTACATTTTAAAATGAATTTCTCTTTTATAATCACGAGCATAGTTAGTCGGGGTAAGAATGAACGGACCACCACTCCTTCCGCGGATCTCGGCAGGTTAGTTTATTGAATTTTGATATATACATATATATATATATATATATATACACACATATATACATATGTGTGTGTGTGTGTATATATATGTAGATATGTATATGTGGATTGTAGTTGCGTGATGGACTTGATATATATGTATAGTTAGATATGTGGACTATTGTACGTTTTGGACTTTGTGTTGTGAAGTAGAATTTGTGGATTTGGTATGATGGTAGTGATGTGGACATAGGGCTTATATAGTCATGTATACGTATAAATATTATATATAGTAGCATATCAAGATATGGGACCTAATAGAAAGATAATAGTATGATATCATCACCCTTAAGACGACGTTGTTGGCTTGAGATAGCGTTCATACGTGGAGGAGTACGCTCAAGTATCGAGTTGAGCATTACATTTTAGCGAACACCATGGCGTTTCTCTGACTCCTATAAAAGGATGTGGAAGAGGAGTGAAGAACCGTTAGGTGAATATAAAGGATAAAGATACTCTAGAAGGGGGTTTGAATAGAGTATGAGAACTTTTCGCAAAAACCTATCTCAAGGCTTTGAAACTGATTTCAAAGGCCTTGATGGGTATGAGCTCTTTGTGATACACTTTGATCTCAAGGGCTTTGAAACTGATTTCAAGGGCCTTGACTTTGTAAACCTGCAAAACAAAGTTAGTCACAATAAAGCAAGATATGGTGCGGAATAGAAAAGATCGACACGAGGATATGTTTACGAAGTTCGGCTCTAAATAGCCTACTCTTCGTCCCATGGTATATCTGAAGGATCTAACTATCTATTATCAGCTTCAAAGAGTCCTAGATACAAACTAGAAGAAATCTCCTTCTTCTCTCACTGTAGACAATGCTACGATCTAGCTCCAACTCTTAAACTTGCTACAATAGTCTTCGATGGAGAAATCTTCTAGCCATTGGAAAGATAACCGTTGTAGATATTTTTTCTTCTCCATGGAAAACGCTTCTTTATTGAGATGAGATAGCCGTTGTAGATCTATCTTCATCTCCTTGAAACACGTTGATTCTTCTTCTCCGTAATCTTCTCAAGCTTGTTGAAGATCTTTGTCTTTTAATAATCAAGATCGTCCGATCTTGTTGTGATTTGTTGGATGAAGATCTTCGAATTCCGTTGAGAATAATCTTGCGCTTTTGCTTGAGGATCTTTGTTCGCTCTGAGACGTGTGTTAAATAGTGAACGAAATAGCTTTAAATTTATAACCTAAAATAAAAGCCTGAAAAACATGTGAACCCGCAGTGTATGATCAATTGTAATAACGGCAAATACTCCAGGTTCGATCACAGGGACTATGGTGAAACCAAGCACGGTAAATATCAAGTTGTCAATCAAAAGCAAAACAAACACAGATGACGTATAAATGAGATTAAGGAATGCAGATTCTAGAGGTAAAAGTATCCAGTTGTGGTTCCGACTCAATATTTCTAAGGATAACGTGGACAAAGCTGAGGTTTGTAAGGGAAGGTATTTCGAAGGTGGGAATAGATCACCGGGTAAGTCTCACTACTCACTATCCCAAACCAAAGATCCTCTCACCGGGTAAGTCTCAAGGAACTAAAGAAAGAAACTATAATCTCAAACCAACATACTACCTATGGGGATAGACTTAACCTTTACCGGATAAGTCTTAGGCTAACTCTTAAAGGTAGGATGAAGGCACACTCAAACCCTAATAAAGGATAAACCTTTATTACATAACACTCATCATCTTAGGTATACAAGCAAAGGAATCACCGGGTAAGTCTCATCCTAGGCTTGCGTATAAACCAGCAAAGGTGCAACAAGGATAGGAATTGGCAAACTAAAACCTAAACTCAGGTTTGGTCGGATCAGGTCAAATGTCTCGCTCAGTTCACATCGATCTCGGTCGAGATGTTCAATTAACCGACCGAGGTGAGGTTCAATTTGGTTTTGGCTCGAGTTTTTAGGGTCCACTAAGGTAAAGGTTCACTCTTTCATCGTCTATCCCACAACTTTCAGACAATCACCCTAGAATCGCAAGGGAATTTAGCCAACAATCATCATAATAATAACAATCAAATATGTAATAAAAGAAGCAACAAGCCAACAAGAAAACATTAACAAAAAGGTCTCAATAATCAACTCAAACAAACAATCAATCCAAACAAACAGCAATTGTGTTCCTCAATAATGAATCAAAAGACAACAATCAAGATTTCCTAAGAAAACCTTACAACTTTCCTTCAAATCCTTCAACTTCTTCTCCAAGCAATCTTCCTTCAAACTTCCTTCTTCCTTCTTCCTTGGAATATCTTCAATCCCAAAAACAATCAGCTAACCAAGCCTCCTTCCACCCAGAAAATATCTTCAATCTTATAGGAGAAAGAAATGCAAAAATTAAAAGATCTCATGGGTAATGGGCCGGCCATCTCGATCTAGGCCCAGTGAGTCATCTCAGTCGAGATGATCACTTAGTCAACCGTGATAAACTTCAGTTACGTGCAAATCTCTAAAACTAGTCCAATTATCGAATTTTTATCAACTTCCATGGTTCTTATGCCTTCCTTGTAGCTCCTCAATGCTCCAAAACGCAGCTCCAATGAATCTGTAGATCCCTTGGCTCTATATTGCTCCAAAACGTGCCATTTTCCCTATAATTACAACAAAACTAGGTGTAGACCTCGATTCTTACAAAGGTAAACAAAACGACATAAACATCAAGAATATATAGCCATGCATGTAGACTTATGATGATAAAACATCCAAACCAATCCCAAAACATAGACTATAATGCATGTTATCAGTGTTTGCAAAATCCTGTTTTGAACCAAATCCTCTAGTTCGTTGAGATAATCTTGTTGAGCGTATTTTCTTGTTGAGCATATCTCCTTTGAAGATCTTCTTTTGATTCTTGGTTTATTTGGTTGGTAGAGATTTGAATTCCTTCCAGCCGTTTTGCCCTTTGAAACGTACTTCAAGTTTGTGGTTTCTAATCCCTTGAAATAGCTTTCAAGGCCTCCGTGTTGAACTTCTTCAAACTTTTAGTTTGTGCCTTGTATCTGATTTCAAGGCCTCCTTCTATCCATTGAAATGCTTTCCAAGGCATGCACACATATTTAGACAAACACCAAACGAACCAAACAACTAGAAATACAATCGATATTTCGTTAGTATAAAAACCACTTTATTTGTGTTAAGTCTTCTATTATCACATATTCAAATATATACTCAAGGTGGAGTTTTCAATCTCTCCCTAATATCGTACCTTCATTGTAGAGTTAGTGATGCATATATGAATATCAAAACAAACTTAAATGCAGAATGTAGAAATATCAAAATTTCAGATCATAAATTTCTGCCCCTTTCTCTTTAAACAAGGGAGAAAAGCAGTTAAAATACAAAAGTTTTTAAAGTCAATTACAAACCCAAAAGTATTTCCAAAACCATAAAACGAGTTTAAAACAACAACAACCATCATACGCTCAGTCTGAATCCTCCTCATAAAATCGACGTCGTGTCTTGGATGAAGCAGGCCTGTGGCTATCATCCATTTCTGCTGCTAAGCGGCGTCTCTTTTCTTCAGCTCGTCGTTCCTTGACAACTTCGTATTCTACCACCGGCAAAATGGTTGGCTCAACATGAGTAGGATAAATGATAAAATTGTTCTGAACTCGACGTTTATAGTTCATCAGAACATTTTCAACTTTTTCCTGAGAGTGTTGAGCTGCTTCTTCAGTCATAGGTAATATCCTTCCCATGGTCGTAAGAGTGACAACATTCATAAGATACATTTCATTTATCTTCGCATTCATGATAGACAGTAGTTCATGATTTGCAACCATTCTCCTTTTAGTGTCAAAATGAAAATCAAAGAGTTCACGATTCAAAGAATCTAGTTCCTTCTCACACCCATCTAACTTGATTTCTGGAGCAAAAAGAGACGTAGATGGAGTTGCTTGTGAGGGAGGTGGAATAGCCCCTTTTCCTTTCAATGTCCAAGCCCCTGCAAGAGTCTTCTCAATCCCTAATCTTTCCAAGCATGATTCATCAATCTTGCTAGAAGTCATTTGTCGATCTTCAGTGGATGTATCAATTGAAAAATGTTCAAAGATCTTCGGTAGTAGGCTTCCATAAGGCAAAGAGATGGCTCGCTCAGAGTTAACAGTATGTACCATATGGTTGAGGATGAGGTTAGGTACATCAATGTCCAAGCCAGACATGGTAAGATGAATCAGTTCTGAAGATTGATCGTCAATAAATCTCTGGAATTTACACGAGGGATAACACATCTAACCAAAATATCAAATACTATTTTAGCATCTAGGGTTTGGTAAGTGTGGGTGAGTTGGCGTGATGTTGAGTTGGGTACTAGGAATTTCTCTTTGGCAAGTCGAACACTTTCTGATCGTTAGGGATGTGTGAATGAACGATCTAAAGGGATTCCTAAAATCTCACATAATACAGTAGAGGTGAGAAGAATTTGAGTACCTTTAACAGATGTTTCAAGGGTGAGAATTTCTTTTTCACGTTTTGTGACGAGGTTGACATAAATCAGTCTTGTGAGCCTTGGAAAGGCAAAATCTCCAGGATTTAAGATCTTCCAAACTGTAGAACTTTTAAGCTTCGCATTGCATGGGATCTGAAGAGTTTCTAGAAATGCAATGTCCACCATGTTACACATACAGAGAGGGCGATTGTGAAATCCATCAAGCCAAGATCCCGTAGCTTGAAAATTGACCATCCAGGAAGTTGGAAGGCCAATCCTTTGTGAAATCTCCAAATCCACCGAAAAATGCTCACCATCTGTTGTTGAGGAGACATGAGTTGATTCCTTTTTGGAAGTCGAAGCTTGATGAGGAGTAGATTTCTTGCTGCTTGGAGCCATAGATGGAATTGTGAGAGAAATCAAGGGTTTAGAAAAGGGTTTTTGTCTCTGTAAAACATTGAATGGGAAAGAGAGGTTTTAAGCCTTAAAAGGGAAAAGAAAACAATTTATAGTTTTAAACAAGATCTTGAAAGAATCAAGGCCTTGAAAAATCAAAATTGTTTCCAATTTAATCTCAACAACCTTTTCAAAACTTTGAATCCGAAAATAAATGCTTTTGAAATCATTTATAAAAATTCTTCTTTAAAATAAATTAGGGATCAAAATATCTATAAGATATTAACCCCTAAATAGATCTGTGATATTTAATTTGCCCTTGAATTCCATTTCAAGGCCCTTGAATTGCATTTCAAGGCCCTTGAAATTTAGAAGTGGGTTGCATACGAAGGAGAAAATAAAACGATTTACTCCCCCTACGTTAATGCTTCCTTGTTCAAAATATCAAGCTCTAATCTAATAAAAATGAATTGATCTTCAGGTAGAGGCTTAGTAAAGATATCTGTAAGCTACAAGTTAGTTGATATAAAAGAAATCGAAACATCACCTTTTTGCACATGATCACATATGAAGTGATGCCTTACATCGATATGCTTTGTCCTTTAATGCTGCACATGATTTTTAGTAATCAAAATAGCACTAGTATTATCAAGTTTTATCGGGATACCTTTCTAATCAAAGCCAAGGTCACGAAGTTGTTGAGCTATGATGACATGAATTATATACCATTATATTCATGCATATTGTAGATGATTACCTTAATTTACCTTGCATTTAGAGATATTTTGTGTACCTTTTATGTTCTATTCAACAAAATGTCGGAAATAGAGGTCTACACGAGTTTTTGATGAATTATAGGTAAATGGAGTGGAATTGAAAGCAAAAGTGGAGCAAGGAGCGCCTAAGGTCATTAAGGAAGCTAAAGAAGTCTTAGAGGGATCACAAAGAGATAAGGAGTTGCAAAGGAGAAGCATAAAAGAGAGAAAGAAGATGAGCCAAAAGAAGAGCACTTTCTGTTGAAGAAAATCGTGCCATTATATATATAAATCGGACGATTTTCTTCTTTAGAAAAAGAACGGTTTTGTGTATAAATCGACTAGGTCGATTTCCCTTGTTTTTCGGCTAAATGATAAAGACGATACAAAGCCCAATTCTTTTGGGCTAGAGGAGGGTTTTGCCAAACGGCCCACTAGCAAGAAACTATAGTAGGGAACCCTGGGAACGAAATCGAGGAGGCCGCAGCGGGAAATCTTTACAAGTTTGAGAGAGATTGAGGATTCTTGGAGAATGATTGAAGGACTCTAGCCGGAAAGTCAATCTTGATCATTATTTGTGAGATTTCTTTGTTCTATTGAAGTCCTTGTGGTTTTTGAACACGAATTTGAGTTACTTAAGAGATACATTGATCAGTTTCGAGAATTGTTTACAAAATTGAAGGTTATTGAATTTTTATTCAAGATTCGGGTTTAATTGCATTATTTCACTCAATCTTTAATTTGATTCGATATTGAAAATGGTTGGCTAAAACCATTGTGATTCTGGGGAGAATAGTTGATGATTAAGGCTTAGATGATGATAGACTTAACTCATTCAAACATTTGGATCCTGAGAGTTTAGATTATAGTTTTGCGATAACAGGAAATCGGGGTGTTCTTGAGTAAATCGGCCGATTTAATCATGAACAACACGATTTATTATTCTGACGAACTTTAATTGAATTAATCTTTAACCAAAACTAATCCTTGCCTAAATCCCAATCTTGTTTAACCTTTTTAACCTCTATTTGAGTGTGTGAAGAGACTTCAAACTTGATTCTACATTTAATAGATTAAGACTACAAGATTTGGGTAATAGAGAGACTCAACATCCTTTATTAAGATTCTAAGTGTGCTTTCTATTCTTTACTTCGGAGAGTCATATCCTGGAGTTTTAGATAGTTAGTTTGAACATAATTCTTTTCTTTAGATCTTTTTATATTGCAGCCTCAACAACCCTTATAGAGAGAACCTTTAGACTAGATAAATAGGTTTCGGAACTTCACCGTACGATACCTACCTTTGAACACATAATCTTAACAATATAAACTTTGTCCTTATATCTATAGAAGTGTCTTGAATCGAAAGCCGAAGTCAGATACTTGAATCCTTGGAATCATTTTACCCTTATTTGATCACAAAAGCTTTTTGCATTTTCACTAGATAATTGAAATTGAATTTACTCTCACTAAATCCCTGAGTTCGACTCTAGAATTCTTACCTCACTACAGCCGATCCGTACACTACGGGTTCGCTTTACTTTGAGTTCTAGATATAAATTTAAGACTTTGACGCACACACCTTTTGAGCGAACAAGTTTTTGGCGCCGTTGCCGGGGATTTGGTCTAGACCAAATTTGGTTTTCGGTTGTCTAGCTTGAGAGCTCTTGCTCTTGTGATTTGATTTGTCTACTTGAGTGATCTTTGCAGGTTCTTTAGGTATATGCGAAAGACTAGATCCACTAAAGATCTAGTTCCTTTCGATCCCGAATTGGAGAAAACTTTAAGAAGAAAGTTGAAAGAAAAGAAAATGGCTGAGAACAATGAGAGAAACTTCCAGGCTGAACTGAACGAAGCTCAACGCCAACTTCAGTTGAGTGAGAAAGCACGTCTAGATGTTGAAACGAGTCATCAATTTCATATTGATGACTAAGAGCTATGATGCTGGACATGAAGTTGGAATTGAACGAATCCAGGAAGAAGAAGAAAGTCAAGACACCAACTAAATCCATTAGAAATGAATCATCCGATGATGAAGAAATTGATCCGGACATGCCGGAACTTGAGGAGATCGATCCACTACTTCGTCCTCTTCGAAACACCCCAAAACCACGGGTTGTTCCTCGCCTCCCAACTAGGGATGTGAGAGTTGCTAATGACGGTGATAGACCCCGAACTTTGGGACAACGGATGGATCCAATTCAGCAACCACGCCATCTAGGTATGGACTTCGGAGCTGAAGACATCCAAGAGTTTAGCTTACAAGTTATCACCATGGTTCGCCAAAGTCAATATGGCGGAGAAAGTACTGAATCTCCACATCAACACTTGCAGAATTTCGAGATTCTCATGGAGACTATGAAGCCGAAGAAGGCTACTACAAGCAATTACAAGATCAAACCGTTCTTCTTTTCTTTGAAGGACAAGGCTCTAGCTTGGTACCAAACACTTCCAGCTGCAAAGCTAGCTACATGGGAGGAATTGTCTTCGGAATTCCTCACCAAGTTCTTCCCGCCATCCAAAACGGCGGAATTGAGAGGTAAGATAAACGCTTTTTCTATGAAAACTAACGAAAGTTTGTTTCAATCTTGGGAAAGGTTTCAAGATCTCTTGTTGGATTGCCCACACCATGGCATTTCAAAGGTGGAATTATTGGAGATCTACTACAAAGGATTGGATGTGGAAACACAATTCAACCTCCAATCTCTCTCTTGTGGCACATTCATGGACATGAGAGAGGATGATGCTTGGGACTTCATTGAGAAGCAAGGCCAAGTGATTGAGAAGTATTCCCACCGGAAGGTGGAACCAAATAGCCGGAATCAAGGAGATCCGGGAGTTAAATTGAACCAAGCTTCTCAAACTCAAATATTTTCCCTCAACAATGAAATCAAAGAGTTGAAGGAAGTAATCAAAACAAGTCTTCAAAGGACTAAGGAACAGGAAGCCAACTATATGGGAAGGGATAACGATCAAAGGAATGACTACCGGCACAACAACCGGAACTCTAACTGGAACAACAACAATAGGAACTCCAATAGCAACCATTGGAGGTCGAATCAACAAGCTCCAGGTAATTCTTATTCCCATCCGGAAAAAGCTCTAACACCTCCATCTTCCTCTACTCCTTTGAAAAGCCAAGAACAATCATCAAACGGATCGAACAAACCCGATCCCATGTTGGAAACGATCCTAGGGAAACTACAAGGATTAGAAAGCTATATAACTTCGGTTGATAAAGCTCACAAAGCTTTGGAAAGCCAAGTATTTAACAAGGCCGGAGAAGTTCCAAGAGACCAAGGGAAACTTCCCGGGAAGATGGAAGATAACCCAAAGGGAAGGGTTATGGCAATCACTACTAGGAGTGGCGTAACAACTACCGATCCTCAACCTAAAGTAGTTGAAACCACCACCAAAGAAGGAAAGGAAAAGGAGAAGGAAGATGTCTATATCCCTCCTCCCGCCTACAAACCACCGCTACCATTTCCTCAATCTAGAGCGCGAGCGCGCTTAGATAAACACTTTGGTAAGTTTGTTGAGCTAATGAGTAAATTGCATATTAATATACCGTTTATGGATGCAATTTTAGGTATGCCGGCTTATGGGAAATTCCTCAAGGAGATCCTCTCTAACAAGAGGAAATTAGAAGACATTGGAGAAGTCAAGATGAGTATGGAGTCATCCGAACTCATCAAGACTATGACGGAGAATATGCCACCTAAGCTCCGTGATCCAGGATCCTTTTGCATACCCATCACTTTGGGAGAGGCTACTTATGATGCACTTTGCGACCTTGGGGCGAGTGTGAGTATCATACCTGCAGATTATCCGGTTCCCATCATTTTTGGGAGACCATTCTTTGCAACATCCAGATGCATGGTAGATTGCAAGAATGGCCAGCTATCTTTCAATATAGGTGAAGAGAAGGTGGAATTCATACTCTCTTCCTTAATCAAGGAGCCAGCCTTGAGAGACGATGTCTTCGATATCTTTGATGAAGAAGAGTCTAGAGAGGTAGTAAGTTCAATCTTAATGAAAGACCCTCTTCAAAAAGTTCTTAGTATGAGCATCATGGAGGAAGGAGTAGAACATGATTGCAATGAGGATGTGAATGTAACACCCCGAATCCGCGGGAATCGGGATGTCACATTGGGCTAGGATCTCACAATGGATCCTGACCCTAGCCTGACAACAAGTTCACTGGACCTTACAACATGGCACTGACAGATATAAAACAAATACATAAAACAGTATAAACTGTACGACCCAAAGTAAACAACAACATAGCCGAGTATATAAAACGACATCCTCACACAGGAGGTACAAAAGATCATCCTCACGCAGGAGGGGAAACACAACAACCCCAAACCAACCACCTAATGTACGAGAGTCCTCGGCCTGTCACCCTGCCAGATCACCCAGTAGCGCCTAACCTGTAAACATCTACAACACGGTATGAAACCGTTAGCTAACCATACATATATGAGGTAATGCATAAGCACAAGCACAATCATGAAAGATAAACACATCAGCATGCTATCACACATTTACCCATTTATTATCTTTATATAATAACCATTCACTAAAAAAAACCGTATATATATAGATAGATGAAAGTATGTGACACGAGGACCGATACATCCCTGCCTCTGAGTGCAATGTCCAGCTGTACGAGTATCGGTCACACAATCCGTGTACCCTATGGGAGTGGATTGCGCCCTTCTTGTAAACCAGTCTGGCCCGACATCAGAGAACCTCCCAGACTCCACGGCGGGATGAAAGGGAAAGGTTATCATAGCCACGCAGTGGGGTAGTCAATAAAACATAGGTCGATAAAAACGACAACTCATGTTATCATAGCAAACATAGAAAGCACACACCACTCATGCAAACACCCAATATAGGGATGGTAGCTAAGTGAGTCCTACGGACTTACCTCAACCTCGTACAATCACAACCACGATCAACCTCCAATCCTGAGAGGGACGCTGCCTAATAACAAGGCATAAAGAGATATCAATATTCCTATCAATCAAAAATGTCACATCTAGACCCAAGGGATCCATTAGGATCATAATTAATCTATAAGCCTCACAACCAACTAAACCTCAATATCTCAACCTACCTCACAATTCCTCAAATCTCAAGGTAGTATCTAATCAACATTCCTCAATCTCAATTCTAATCATAATTTAATTAATTAACCTTTAATTAATTAATTAGATTTCGCCAGAATAACGTTTTGCCCGCAGACAATTTCTAAACCACCTGTCATCAGATTTCATCAAACAAACAACCCATAATCACCAGAATAATATAACGATCATAATGGAATTTCTAATTGTCCTATTTGACAAGCCTAAAGTCAATTTAGGCCAAATCGCATTACGGAAAACGAATAAATTCATAACTTATTCGTTACTAACCGGATTGACGATCTGAAAGAAGTTTTGGAATCACAACGACGCAGGCTACACATGGACAACATCAAATTCATTGGAATTTGAGCGACGGAACCGTCCTGATGACATATATGCTCGACCAGCCCTCCATATACTCGGAAATGCAGAAACTCGGTACCGTTATGAAGAGAGGAATCCAGAAACTCAAACGGAATTGAAATCGGATTAGAAACGGAGAGTAGATCTGAGTTTGAAGGTTGAGAGAAATCAGAGCTTTTACGAGGAAACGTGAAATGAAATGAATTAATAAAGGATTTTCCGCTATTTATAGTGAAGACGATAATTATCCTTTAGTAAAGTCGATAATTATCCTTTAACCGATCCAAAGGCGGGTCGAACCTCTTTCTCCAAATTTCTCGAGATTGAAACACTAAATCTGGAATATTATAGGGATAATTATTCCACAACTGCCTCGGATAACGTGTATTCCTAAGCCGTCTTTCTTAGCCGTTAAGAAACGAAATAGCGACTCTTTTGGCCATTTTGCCTCTCCATGTTATTTCATATCTAGGACATATCCGATGTCCTGCTCATTTCTCTCAACTGCATTTTTATTAATTGGAGCTCCCAAATGCTCCAAATAACACCGGAGGGTAAAAATAATTACCCGGGGGAAAAAGTAAAAATTTCCCCAAATGTCCAAAATTACGCCAGGAACATAACGGTGGGACTCTTACTCATCAATTGCGAAATCTTCGCGAGTTATATGTCAATTACTATCAACGATTAAGTTAATCAACATTAATTAGAATTCGGAAATCCTAGCTATTACATCACACACCCCTTAAAAAAAGTTTCGTCCCAAAACTTGAACAATTCCCAAATCCTCTCCGACCCATACGCCGAGGTATAACTCTCACTCTTTCTATCGGAGGTATCACATCTCCGTTCAAAAGATCATAACCTATAACAATCTATAACCTCAAGTATAAACATGGAGGATATGTATCAGCCTTACAAGAAAAGATACTAAAACGACGTTTATGAAGAACAGAAGACATCCCCGTCCCCAACTAAATGAGTATGTGGACCCGGCTGACCATTTCCTCCGGATCTCTCTACAACTGTCTTAACCTGCAAGGCATCTACAAGCGGTATAAAACCGTTAGCTAACATTCTATGCATAAGTATAAAGGTAAAAGCACAAACACACAACATACACAATCAACATGCACAATCAATCCTTTTATTATCTTTAATTAGGTGATATGTCATTACTAATGATACTTATTTTGTGACACAAGGGATTCCCAAACCTCGCTCTGTCCCCATTTACCAACGCGGAATGGTACTAATGCATTTGACCGTCTACCTTACTGGGCTGGTCGCAGGGAACCTCCTAGACTCTCGCAAGAGCTAGACAAATGATGTCACGACCCGTTATCATACACTTGGGTCAATTACACAATATACTAAAGTCGGCCTATTCCGGTTTCGTTATTTATCTTAACTAACAAACACCACTCATACACATCACACACATGCAAGAAGCCAGCTAAGTAAGTCCGTGGACTTACCTGAATCAGATCTCGACTTTCTAATTCGCAAATCGATCTGTACAATAGGAATTCAGTGGCCTGTCAAAGGAGGGAAGTGTGTCAGCACACTTTCTAGGTGATTAGAAGTCTAAGACTTCTAAGATAGTAGGTCTTAATAGAACGGAATTGATTACAGGTATTAATTTATTGTAAAATGACTATTTTACCCTTGGTCCCGAAACTTCTAAAAATTCCATAATTTATGTCTAAACTCTTATTTGAGAGTAAAATGTCATATTCTAACTCCTAAAGATGAGTTTGGTTACAAACGTGCAATTTACACATTCTTCTTATTTTCCTAAAGGTCATTAAGATCCAACTTCGGCTTCAAATATAAAACTCGAATAAATTTATAAAATTTCCGAAATAATTTCTTAGGTCCTCTATGATATCCCATCTACTCATAGGTGAAAAATTTTCTTAAAACTGTTAAAGCATCACTTCTACAAAAATTTCTAAAGTTGGTTACAACACTTAACAAACTGCACACTGTCTTAACTTTGAAAAATCATAACTCCTAAACTATTCGCTGGATTCATCCCAAATTTTGATATGTTCTACTATAAAATCTTAACTATAATATATCCAAAATTCAGCCGCAAAGGAGATCAAAATCCTGTTTAAAACTATCTCACAAAACCGAATTTCAGCACAACAGAAAAACTGCTTACGACTCAATATTTGAAAAATCATAAATCCCAAACCACTCGCTGGATTCCTCTCAAATTATAATATGTTCTACAAAAATATGTCAACTATATCATATCCAAAATTCAAGCCCAACAGAGATCAAGAGCTTATTCAAAACCATCTCACAAAACAGCATCACTTGTTGTTTTCCCCAACACTCAGCACATATATAAAAACTGCATGAGGCGTCAACTTTGGAACACAATAACTCTACAACCGTAGCTCGGATTCCTCTCAAGTTTTAGTATGTTATACTATACAATATCGACTAAAACATATCCGAAAATCAGCCAAAAAGGAAGAGTCTAGCGTACCCAAAATTGGACCCGAAGTTGACTGCTCAACACTTCCGAAAATTCTGGAAAACGCAAGAATCTGTACAGCTCTCCTACGGTTGTTCTGAGTAGGTTTAACAGACGAAACGGGTACAGGTTAGGCAAGGAAAAGGTGGACTGAAGTGTAGTGTAGCAAGGGTTACAAGCCTTACCCGATTCCGAGACTCGAAGGCGTGAAGGAAGATGGCCCGAAGGCTGCTGTTGTCCCTGTGGTGCATCTGCAGTGAGTAGGACACGCACTCTAGGGCTGGCTATGTTGTGTCGTTGTAGCTGCGTGATTGGAGGGCTGGAGAAGCAGCACTAGCAGACCCCTTGGCGGCGCTGCAGGGCTCCGGCAAGGCTCCAGGCGGCAGTCCCGGTGAAGGCGAGGTAGGGGACACCGGTGGCGGCTGCTGCCTGGTTTTGGCTGTGTTTGATAGGCAAAAGATGCAACGGAGGAGGGCTCTTCTCCGGCTCTTCCCCGGTGGCTCGACAAAGGCTCAAGAAATAAAATAAGGAGAGGAGAAGGCGGCGGAAGGGCAGGGCAAGCACTCAGGGCGGCGGCCTACGGCGTCGATCCGACCGGGAGAAGGGGGCGCCTTCGCTTAAGCCTCGGCGCAACAGAGGCACGATAGCAGGGCTCTTTTGTCAATAGCAGTGGCGGTGTTCAGTCCGATTTCGGAGGTGCGTGAAGCGAGGACGGTCTGCTAGGGACGGATGAAGGAACGCAGAGCAAAGAGTGGGTGTTAAGGCAGCTAGGGTTGTGGGCAAGAAGCAATGGTCAGGTAGGCAGAGGCTGGGATGAGGCAGATGGGCAATCTACTGTTGGGCCGGGTCGAGAGCAGGATGGGAGCACGCACAGAAATGGGCTGAGGTGAGGCTGACATGAGAGTTGGGTTGAACCAAGGTGAGTTGAAGTTGTAAAAAGCAAAGGTGGGCTGGGTTGTCAAAACTCGTCATGGCCTTGTCAAGCCCATGCATGACCTTGTCACGGATTTGTCATGGCCTCTTCATAACTCGTCATTGTGTCGTCACAGCTTTGTCACAGTCTCGTCTCATCCTTGTCATGATCTCGTCTAAACTCGTCGTTAAGGATTAATTATAAGAATTAGGGTTTGATATAATTCTATCATTTTATGTGAATTAAGTTCTACATAAAATGATAAATAATTATAAGAATTAGGGTTTGCTACAATTCTATCATTTTATGTGAATTAAATTCTACATAAAATGATAAAAAAAAATTATAAGAATTAGGGTTTGCTATAATTCTATCATTTTATGTAAATTTAATTCTACATAAAATGGTAAAAATTGTGAAGAAAGAAATACTAGATAGAATGGGAACCGTCAATGGCTCGAAGTCCGAATTGATTCGGAAATAAACGGAATAAAACTTCCGGATATAACATCTACACTCCTTCCTCTATCGTCAACAACGTATCCCTCTCCTCCTTTTTACAACACCAGTTGGGATCGAAGAGAAGACCCGATCTATGTAGTCTACCCATCCCTCAACCACAGACACCCTTCCAGGCCACCTCTCGTGTCTATGTAACCAAGATCTCGAACCTTCTGCGCAACCACAGTCTAGGCAGGAGTTACACATGAGTTTCCCCATCTGTCAAGTTCCGCCCTCTCCACTCCGGCCTCCCAGCAGGACCATCTTCTGCCTCCTTGTAGCGAAGACCTCTCAGGTATCGATACCCCTTCATGTCTACTCAGTGGCTACCTTAATCAATGACCATGGCTTAGACTGCTCTTTCTTTAACCTTCTGTGCAAGGATGCGGTAGGGGTAGTCCCTCATAGTCAGCACTTTGGGCCCAAGTCAAAACATCCTCTCCCCCTCATCACACGCACACAGTGCCCAAGGACATGGTGGTTCGATTGATGACCGGACCAGATACCTTCCTAGCCACCCCTAGGCAGTCAGTAAGAAATCTTGACCAACAGCTCGTCATAGTACACAGGAGTAGTAAACTATAGGTGTTTTTGGCCTCTACAGAGCTCAAAGGAGAGATCTGATGCTTACCGGATTAGACGAGAATTGAGGTTGAAGGGAATCGAACTAGAGACATGTTCACTGGATCCAGAGAACAAGCAAGCAGTGGGTGAGACTCACACCCTAGATCTATTGCAATCTTAGTTTCTATGAACTTCCATAAATTTTGTTGAGCAGTCCACTTTAGATCAATCTTTCGATACTTTAGAAAAATATTCCACCGTTTAGTTTTTAATATGTTATAGAGTGCCATGCATAGAATGATGTATCAAAACTTGAGACTGATCCGACGGTTGGATCTGGATCAATAGGAGGTCAAAGTAGACTGGTTGAGCAGTTGTGAAATTTCACAGAATTTGGCTAAGTATATAATTTGTGGACTTTGGAAGCATCTATGGAGATTTTTGTAGGAGTTGTGGTTGATAGTTTTTGAGAGATCGTTGCTCATATGAGTATAGGGCATTTCATAGTAGACCTATTATATTTTTGTACAATTTTTTTTTTATTCGGTTCTCATATCTTAAGCCAAAGTGGGACCTAAGCGAAATTTTTATGAAAGTCAAGAATGTAGTTAACACTTCTAAATCATTAGCAAACTTCCCTCTGAGAGCTTTGAGTGTAGTTTTGAGTTCCAAAGAATCGTTTAGGACTTTGTTATAGAATTTTATGGAGTTTCGGGACCAGGGGTAAAATGGTCATTTACCCGTATAAGGGTATTTTAGTAAATTTTTTATGATCGATTATATATCTTAGAAGTTGGAGATTTCTAAGAAAGTAGGATACATTATGGATCCACTTGCCTTGTATAATAGGCGATTGAGTTTCTACGGTTACAAGCCGAGTCGAGATAACGGGATTTGAGAGTTGATTCAGGTAAGTCCTTGCGACTTACTTAGCCGGTTTCTAGATGTTAGTTGAATGATGATAGTGGTGTGTTTTGAGTGTTTGATAATTATAACATGCCTAGGACGACTGTTATTATTATTTATATGGCCCAAGTGTATGTATAACGGGCCGTGACATCACTGCCCAACTCTGACAGGAGACTGGGAGGTTCTCTATCCCAGACCATACAGGTACAAGGTGATATGCATCGGATCCATTCTTGATGGTTACACGGGAGCGGAGGCAAGGTCTGGGAATCCCTCATATCACAAAATAAGTATCATTAGTAAGAGTGAATAACTTAAGTAAACATAATAAATGGATTGTTTGAAAGCATGATGAGTGTTTACTTTTTCTTTGATGTGTGTGTGTGCTATCATTATTTATCTAATGTTTAGATAGCTGGCTAATGGTTGTTCTGTTGTGTTTTTAGATTCACCACAGATTAGAGTAGCAACTGAGTGATCCGGAAGTAGTGGTCAGCCGGGTCTCCGTACTCCTTAGAGTGGGGTTGGGTGTTTACCTTGTTGTTTCTTTCTTCTTGTTAAAGACAGTTAGTCTTTTCTGTTGTTTAAGTACTATAGGCTGTTAGACGTTGTTGCATTCATCCTTGGAAAAATACTACTTTATAAATTTCGGTTTTTCTTATTTGTGTCTTGTTGCAAGATCCTAGTAATGTTGTTGTCAAACTGAGGTCGGGACCCATTGTGAGGTCTTAACCAGTAATGTTCCGAGTTTTGAGAATTCGAGGCGTTAAAACATGGTATCAGAGCTCTAGGTTGGCAACAATGGCACTTTAAATTTGAAAGACCGAATAAGTACTTGAGCAGAACCCGAAAGGGAATTGAGTTTTAAAAAGGAATTTTGGTTTTCAAATGCATGCATAGTCTGATTGGGGATAGAAAAGTACGGTTGACCACCACTACTACCGCGGATCTCAGTATGCTTAGTATGGACTTTAGGTTTTACTTTAGTTGGATTTTTTAGCCTGATTATAAAGATATGTGATATAGATAGGTACTTGCCGAAGATTAGTAGAAATTATAGTTATGTTATGTCCTTAACGGAGATAGCATAATGAGTTTCTCACCCGTTTGACACATCTAAGTAGATTTTGAAAGGTGTCAAAGTGAGGATTAGTATGCACATCTTACATGCATTAGGGTAGACGAACGGCGTACAACTCCTTCGAGCTTGTTGAGGAACGTCGAGACGGAAAAGTGAAGACTAAAAGACAACACCAACTACGATGACAAGAAGAGAATCCCGAGTCATCTCAATAAGATCAAATGAAGAATATACATGAGAGTAGTTCCGGCAACGCGTTGGATGACCGGCAAGTATACAAATTAGAAGAGACAACCCATAGCTCTTTCAAGATGTTTAAATCAATGTTACAAACAAAGGGGATGCCTTCAGAAACACAAATAGGCATGAAGGTCAAGGTGAAATATAGTAGCGATCCAGACAAGAGGCATTGAATCTAAGCTTACTGACGGACCAGAAGGTGAATGTTTGAGGCTAGAAGCAGAGCGGAATATGATTACTCTTGACAGGCTACCTGACACCACAATCAAGATGGGAAACCGAGACAATCATAAGCGTAGGAGTCAAGATGAGACACATTGGCCATCCAAATACGAAGAATTTAAGAGCCGCAAAACAAAAGCTACAGGTTGCTATAAAGTAAAAGGCATATTTCACCAACATGGGAGTGTAGTAACATCCTAGAACACACAAGAATTACAACAAGGATCGGGATACAACAAAGACCGGATTTCTATAAAGGCGGCAGTAAAAAGCATCACCCCAGGGAAGAAGGGTGTAGGAGAATGGTCTTGGTGAACACGAGGGTCTCTAATAACTTTTCATTCACGAAGAGATTTAAGTTATTAACACTAGCGGGTCATAACAGAGAACCGCAAGTGGACGATAACTCGGGTAAAAAGAATCATGGAGAAATACCTACAAGTTATCGTGGAAGAATCGATAAGTCCGTTGACGGAAGACAAAGATACAACTAGACTCGTAAGAGTATAGTGTTGTTATAGGAGTGTAGTTTGTAGAAGAAGCTAAAGGAGTATAAATAGAAGAGATATATTTTCACCTGGTATATCAAACCTCAAAAGAGATAGAAGAAAAGTAGGTCTACGATCTTATAGAAGGTCAACTACAGACTAATTGGTAACAACAAAGAATTTACACGTGTTGGCTAACTAGTGATGGTTGGTTGGCAGATAAGAAGAATAACCACAAGGTTATAAAGGGGTTTTATCAACATCTGGAGAATTTCTTCCAAAGATCAACGATGACAAGGGTGAAGTTAAATCAATACAAGTACTAGTAACCCTGATGGTAACATTGAATGGGTCCAATATGATAATTCTGATTAAGAAATTAAAGAGAAGCTCTTAACGGTCAGTAATGGTATAAAGGGAATTGTTGTGAGCAGGGGCTTACTACTGACTAAGGAAAGATACAAATCAAAAATTAGTATGGAGGGATCCCTGTAAGAAGAACTAGAAGAGTAAGAAGAAATAGATGATTGTGAACAAGATCTATGTCTTAGCATTCCGCACAAGTAGGACTGATGGTGCTCTTCGAAGAAAAGGTGGGGTCAAACTGTCTAGATTGACAAAGGAACCCTTGTGATTAAAGTTGTGACATAGAATAATTGGAATTTTTGATGCGGCACAAACATAGAGAATATAATTTAAAGCCTTAGTGAAATGTCTTATCGAGTTGGGAGGTGATTGCAGAGGGAATCTACATGTTAGCTAGAACAGACATGAGAAAGATTAAAGTTGAAAGACTAAAGGTTGTTATATAGATCCGGTATTATCCCAATAAGATGATTACCGAAAAGTGTCTATATAAGAGTTTAATGAGAAATGGTGGTACTCCAAGGAAAACTCAAGCTCGACTGATGACATAAGATTTGATGAAAGTAATAAGACTAATCAAGTGGTTCGTAAGGCGAATACGAGGAAACCCAAAGGGATTTAACTATCCTATTGGTGGTAAAGATTATGAGAAGGTAAAGCGGCATGAGTATAAGGAAAACATAATAAATGCGATGCGAGGAAATTGATTTTTCAGAAAATCATATGCATGTGATATTTTGTATAAAAAGGGTACACGTAGATCTTTAATAAAAAGTCACACTATCGGACCGATGCCCCTATGATGGCTACAGTGTAAACCACGCGTATAGCTTAACTAGTGAGAAGGAAATTCTTGTATCAAAAGGTGGGTCATGCTAATTTTAAATAATGTGTTGAGAGGAGGATGCCTTACGGATTCTTACAAGAGGATTATGTAACTGAGGTTCCAACACAGAAGGGGTAGTAATGATCAATTGATAGTTCGAGACCGAATCGGAGAAGCAAAATGTTATAAGATGAGCCAGCTAGTAGAAGAGTTTACAAGACAAGAACAAGAGACGATAATGTGGTTGTATCATTGTCTTGGTGAAGACTTATTACCACACCTCTAGAATTGGGAGCTAAGTAGGAAACTCTATGTCAAGATTGTAAATAGATGAAGGTAAGGACTAGTAGATCAACGTGATGTATCCTAAGTTGGAGGTCAAAAGAATTGTGGAAAGATAACCACATTGAATAGTCCTCACGAGTAGCAAGTCGAAATCTGATGAGACATAAGGAATTCTCGGAATGTCTAAAGACTCACGTTTCAATTCTTCAAGGAGACGTGATCGATGAGTTATTTTACCGAGGAGTTACCTAGACCGATTGTGAAAGTCCATGGGTCAAGGACCATAGTTTCGACACATATGGACGGTTATCCCGAGGTTTTAGACAGCCAATACTCACGGCTAGAGTACAAGCTTTCTCTTTACTCTAGTAAATCATCTTTAGACTAACGGGTGGTTTGAGAGGAGTTTGCTATTATTAAAAGGGAAGTTACAGGGAGAGACTTAAATCATCCTTATGCACGGAGAACACCATTAGGATTAATGGGAAGCAACATATTGATCAGAGTAGCTCAATGGAAGCGTGGTGCGCCCATAACCCACATAACATGAAACTCACTTTTAGGGTAACTAGAACCTCGAGTTAAGAAACTATAGATCGATATGAAAAATCTCCACATGGAGTCTGATTTGTTGGTTGTTGGAAGTTGAAAGTTTGACCAAGGACAAGTGATATTTCAGTAATAGAGAGACGGTCCGACTGAATTATATTAGGAAACAAGACCAAGTGGTCTTACAAAGAGCATTAAGCACTTAGTAAAGTGCTAGGATATGTCTAAGATCATGGTTTCAGAATTTATAGTGGGTAGCCCCGAAAGGTCAAAAGCAAGTGAGCTCAATGGAAGGAATAAAGTTTTACAAGTTATTCCGGTAAAATCACCAAGAGAGTTGAAAGTGAGTTTAGAAAGGCAATCATGGACATCTTAAAGCGTATTGAGGAGTCACCTATCGATTTGCACTCCTAACCATATTGGAGGGTTTTCACCCAGGATTCTACACGTTTAAGTCGAGAGAGTACACACCGGACTCGGGACACGTCATCGGTCGTGAGGACCTGATGGTCGAGCCAAATCATCATTTTGTAGAGTCCCTAGTAGCCTCCCTAGAGTGCATTGCTAGACGCCTACGGTTTAAGGATAAATCAAGACGGAGGATCCAATGGTCTAGATGAGCAGCCGATGAGGCTACATGGAAGACGGAAGAGAGCATTTGGTGTAGCTACCCGGGTTTCTTTGCTAGGTTTGCCGCTACGTCGGTATCGACAAGCTAGTACTCGAAAGTTGTTTTGTGTGACCTACATGGTTATATATTGGATTGAGTTTTTGTGATTCCATGTGCTATTTGACTTTGATATTTGGGTAGCTCTTACATGTTAGGAAGTTAAAATTGTCACTCCGGTTCTTTTTATAGAATTTTTTCTTTAGTGATTCTCCTTTCTCTAAGTTTCGGGACAAAACTTATTTTAAGGGGGCACTGATGTAATATCCGGAATTTTATTTCCGCCTATTTCCGAGCCGAACCGAACTTCGACCCGATGACCCGGGTACATCCTATCTAGTGTGTCTATCTTTACAAATCCTATCATGTAATGTAAGTCTAAACTCAGATAAAATGATGAAATATCACCAAACCCTAATTCTTACAGCTACTAGTTCATGTCTTTTTACGAGACCATGACAAAGCCAGGACGAGACAATGACGAGACCAAGACTAAGCAATGACAACATTTGACAAGCCATGGCATGGCCTTGACAAGACCATGCAACTTTCAGCCCATTTCTTTCTCTTGTTTCAGCCTATCTCCTTCCTTCCTAGTGCTACAAGCCTTATATTCCTTGCTCCACACCAGCCCAGGAAGCACCCCCAGCCCAACCCATGTATCGTTCAGCCAGAACAAGTGCTGCTGACTCCTCCTTGCTCCCAACTGTTACGTATATCGCTCCTCATCAAAATTACCGGATATCTGTGCACAAATCACGCCTGGAAGCTGTAACTGCCCAATGCTCCACATCTCAGACTAGTAGACATCAGTTGCACGCCTCGCCTCTCCTTCAACCTCGCTGCACAGACGCAACAACAGCTTCATGCCTCTACCCTCCTTCCCCTGTCGTCAACGGCGTATCCCTATCCTCCTTTTTACAGCACCAGTTGAGATCGAAGAGCATACCCGATCTATGAAGTCTACCCCTCCCTCAACCACAAACACCCTTCCAAGCCACCTCTCGTGTCTATGTAACCATGATCTCGAACCTTCTACGCAACCACAATCTAGGCAGGAGTTACACATGAGTTTCCCCATCTGTCAAGTTCCGCCCTCTCCACTCCGGCCTCCCACCAGGACCATCTTCTGCCTCCTTGTAGCGACGACCTCTCAAGTATCGAGACCCCTTCATGTCTACTCAGTGGCTACCTTAATCAATGACCATGGCTTAGACTGCTCTTTCTTTAACCTTCTGTGCAAGGATGCGGTAGGGGTTGTCCCTCATAGTCGGCACTTTGGGCCCAAGTCAGAACATCCTCTCCCCCTCATCACACGCAGACACTGCCCAAGGACCAGGTGGTTCTATCGATGACCGGACCAGATGCCTTCCTAGCCACCCCTGGGCAGTCAGTAAGAAATCTGAACCTACAGCTCGTCATAGTACACAGGAGTAGTAAACAATAGGTGTTTTTGGCCTCTGTAGAGCTCAAAGGAGAGATTTGTTGCTTACCGGATTAGACGAGAATTGAGGCTGAAGGGAATCGAACTTGAGACATGTTGACTGGATCTAGTGAACAACCAAGTAGTGGGTGAGACTCAAGCCCTAGATCTGTTACAATCTCAGTTTCTATGAACTTCCATAAATTTTGTTGAGCAGTCCACTTTAGTTTTTAATATGTTATAGAGTGTCATGCATAGAATGATGTATCAAATTTTGAGACTGATCCGACGGTTGGATCTGGATCTATAGGAGCTCAAAGTAGACTTGTTGAGCAATTGTGAAATTTCACAGAATTTGGCTAAGTATATAATTTCTGGACTTTAGAAGCATCATTGGAGATTTTTGTAGGAGTTGTGGTTGATGGTTTTTGAGAGATCGTTTCTGATATGAGTAGAGGGCATTTCAAAGAAGACCTATTACATTTTTGTAGAATTTTTATTTTTTTTTATTCGGTTCTCATATCTTAAGCTGAAGTGGGACCTTAGCGAAATTTTTATGAAAGTCAAGAATGTAGTTAACACTTCTAAATCATTAGCAAACTTCCCTCTGAGAGCTTTGAGTGTAGTTTTGAGTTCCAAGAAAGTGGGAGACATTATTGATCCACTTGCCTTGTATAACAGGCGATTGAGTTTCTACGGATACAGGCCGAGTCGAGATAACGGGATTTGAGAGTTGATTCAGGTAAGTCCTTGCGACTTACTTAGCCGGTTTCTAGATGCTAGCTGAATGATGATAGTGGTGTGTGTTGAGTGTTTGATAATTATAACATGCATAGGACGACTGTTATTATTATTTTTATGGCCCAAGTGTATGTATAATGGGCCATGACATCACTGCCCAGCTCTGACAGGAGACTGGGAGGTTCTCTATACCCAGACCATACAGGTACAAGGTGAGATGCATCGGATCCATTCCTGATGGTTAAACGCGGGCGGAGGCGAGGTTTGGGTATCCCTCGTGTCACAAAATAAGTATCATTAGTAAGAGTGAATAACCTAAGTAAAGCTAATAAATGGATTGTTTGAAAGCATGATGAGTGTTTACTTTTGCTTTGATGTGTGTGTGCTATCATTATTTATCTAATGTTTAGATAGCTGGCTAATGGTTGTTCTGTTGTGTTTTTAGATTCACCACATATTAGAGCAGCAACTGAGTGATCCGGAAGTAGTGGTCAGCCGGGTCTCCGTACTCCTTAGAGTGGGGTTGGGTGTTTACCTTGTTATTTCTTTCTTCTTGTTAAAGACAGTTAGTCTTTTCTGTTGTTTAAGTACTATAGGCTGTTAGACGTTGTTGCATTCATCCCTGGAAAATAATACTTTATAAATTTCGGTTTTTCTTATTTGTGTCTTGTTGCAAGATCCTAGTAATATTGTTGTCAAACTGAGTTCGGGACACATTGTGAGGTCTTAACCAGTAATGTTCCGAGTTTTGAGAATTCGGAGCGTTACAGCTTATATGGTGCAGAATTGAAAAGATTGACACCAGGATATGTTTACGAAGTTCGGCTCTAAATAGCCTACTCTCCGTCCCAGGGTATATCCGTTGGATCTAACTATCTATTATCAGCTTCAAAGAGTCGTAGATACAAACTAGAAGCAATCCCCTTCTTCTCTCACTTGTAGCCAATGCAACGATCTAACTCTAACTCTTAACCTAGCTATAATAGCTAGTTACTTCGCAGAGTAACACACTCTAGTATAACACTTTTTAGATGTACCAATGGAGCTCTTGTGTTTTTTCTCTCTCTAAGGGGATAAAACTTTTACGTGATTGTGGGAAAGAAAAACAACAAATGAAGATGATTAGGTTGCTTGAGGATGTAAAGATGTTTTCCGGTGTAGGCTTGTGTATCTACTTCTTCGACCATCATCTTTATTTATATCTTCTATGGAAAGATATTCTAGCCGTTGTAGAGATGACCGTTTGAAGATCAGCCTTCTTTTCCATGATGATCGTAAGATAGACGTTGCACGTCTTCGATCCCTACGAACACGTTGAGTCTTTTACTCCTTGATCTTCTCGTCTTCTGTTGGATAAGAGAGAGAATATATTTTTGCCGTTTTTGTTATTTAGAGAATCTTCTCGAAATGATTCTCTATCCTTCGGTTGAGATCTTCCTTTGGTTGACAAAATCTTTGTTTGATAAGATCTTCTTGTTACAAAATCTTCAACGAAGATCTTCAATTTATTTGAATCCTTTGTTCCGTGCACTTTAGATTCCAAGGCCCTTGATCTTCGTCTTTTTGAACTTGTTCTTCAATCCAACTTCAAGGCCCTTGACATGTAAATATATAACCTGCACTAAATTCAAACCAAACATCTAGAAATATAATCAAGTACATTGTTAGAGATCCAACTGCTATATTTGTGTGAAGTCTTCCATCATCAACACCTGTAAAACATTTCAATCAAGGTGGAGTTTTTAATCTCCCCCTTGATGGAAGACAACACAAAGTTTCGTACCTGCATTTGTTAGTTTAGAAATGTAGAATGTAGTATATCGGAAATGTCGGATCATATTTCTCCCCCTTTGTCTTTCAACAAGGGAGAAAAAGCAATGTCAAAACAGGAAGTCTTAAAAACATATTACAGACCCAAATATAAATGTATTTTCAACGAGGTTCGAAAAAGCAGTCAACCCATAAGAAAAGATTTGTCAGCTTTAAAATTCCTCATAAAACTTCCTCTTTCCTTTGGATGAAGTTTTCTTATAAGAAAAGATTTGTCACCTTTAAAATTCCTCATAGAACTTCGAAAAAGCAGTCAACCCATAAGTAAAGATTTGCCTTGGTCTTTCCAGGAAGAGAGTGAGAGAACTTATCATGTGGTGTCAACCTTCAAATTAAACATAATTTGGATAAAAACAAAGTATTAAACATGCCACAAATTTCAAACAAAGCATTTAGCAACTTAAACATATTATAAAACCTTTCAAACATATAAAGATTTCAAAACCAGACAACAAACATAATCATCACTGAGGTCATATCCAGATAAGAAGCACAAAAATCATTTCGAAAACTTTCTCAGTTAAACCACCTCGGTCGAGATGTTCTAAGTCAACCGAGGTACTGCACCTCGATTGGTCAGAATCACTTCGGTCGAGGTCATAAAATTTTTTTTCTTAACCAGTTTTTGACGTTTTTCTCAATCAAATAACCTGTATGCATGCATGTAGTCTCAAATAAACACATAGAGCAAGATAAAACAATAATATCCAAATAGAGTCATACAAGCATACACATAATGTCAAATCATATATCCAAATACCCCATACTTGGGAACCATTGTCCCAATGATTCAAAATAAGTCTAGAAGAAGTGTACTCACCGGACATAAGTTGAGCTGCATAAAGAAATAAGAAACAGCTCCCAGATAAGACCGTCTCGGTTGGCAAAGAACATCTCGGTCGAGGTCTTGTGACTGCACCCGAGATGTGTCTCAGTCAAGCTCCGTCTTCTCAATTTTTCGAACTTTTGTCCTTCCAGTGTAGCTCCTAAGCTGTATTCCTTCCTTAGAAAGTACTGGGTTTCTGTCTAGGACGCCAAAAACAAAACAAAGCAAAGCAAAAGCAAACTATATAAAGCTAGAAAAAAGGGAAAAGAAAGCAATACCTTGGGTTGCCTCCCAAGAAGCGCTTGGTTTAAGGTCGCTAGCTGGACCTTTTTCCATAGAATTACTCAATGTACCTAGAACACCCTGGAGTGCTCATCACATCCATAATAAAACTCTCCCAAAAAGGTTCCCGTTCCTAATTTCACCGGCAAATGGTAAGATCTCTCACATACATGCTTGTACGGTTTGATTCTCACAGGAATCCTTCTAGCTTTCCTGCACTTCAATGGGACATAATCTAGCTTGGTGTCCCATCCTTTCCTGGATCGAGAAAACAGCTTCTCAAGAATCCTAGTAGCTTCCCCATCTTTATCTTGGGGATGTTACAAGGTCCTTAGCATGCGAGGGACCCCATACTTGAACAAAAGACACTTCATCACCTTAGCGGTGAAGCACTTGTTAACTTCACTCCTTATAATCCAAGGAGCATCTTCTTCCAACAATTTCATGGGAGGTTTCATCTTGATCTTCGGAGGTTCTTTCGGAAGAGACCTCCAACTCTTCGTGTAATAACCGAAAATTTTAAGTTTCCGGTAAAGTGAAATTAAACAAAGTCCGATGAGACCATCGTAAATAAATAAATAAGTAAAATAAAACGAGTTTAGTTCTATCATTTTATGTGACCTAGATTCACATAAAATGATAAATTAAATGACCGAAAATAATTTTACGTCGTTAAAATAAAAATAATTGTAATTTATAAATACGGAATTTAATTCCGTATTATATAAATTTCCGCACAAAATTAACGGGTTACGAGTTCCGTTTAATACATGAGATCACCGCTCAGTTGGGCCAACCATCAGCCCACTTTCCTAAGCCCATTTTAAAACTTAATTAAAAAAAGTCTTAATTTAATTCTAACCCTAATCCCTCTTAACCTAATCCGCTAATTACCATCCCTCTTAATCTATCCTATTGCCGCTTGTGGTGACTCTCCTCGCCAACTGCACATCGCAACCTTACGCTACCGCCGGACCGAGCCTGCGCCGCCTTCATCGCCGAACCGCTGCGCCGTCGCTGTCGTCGGTAAGCCGCCTGCCCTTCTCCGCTGCCTCTCTTCCCCTCCTTCTTTTTTGTTTCGAAACTCACCTACAGTTCTGTCGTTGAAGACGACACTGCCACAGCCCTAGCCGCCACCGAGCCGCTGCTGTCGACACCGAGACACCACCGAGCCTGTGCGCCTCCGCCGTCCGCCTCCAGTCAGACCGGTAAGCTTCCGACCTCCCCTTCTTCCTTCCGTCTTCCTCTTCCGTTCTGTTTCGAGTCGATGGTTGTAACTCCGCCGCCCTGCAGTGTAGCGCCACGCCGGAGCCGCCACCGACACGCTGCTCCGCCTTCGTCTTCCTTCGGAACCACTGCGCCGCCGCCGCCGTCCGCCTCCAGTCGGGCCGGTAAGATCCCGATCTCCTTCTTCTTTCCATCCACCTTCATTCCGCTTTCTGTTTCGATTCCGAGGGCAATAACCGCCTTCCTGCGCAGCCAGCCCTTTGCCGCCGGAACGCCAGCCCTTCGCCGCCGGAACGCCAGCCCTTTGCCGCCGGAACGCCAACCCCTTACCGCCGGACTGCAGTTCCGTAAGCTGGCTCCTCCACTTTTCAATTTCACTGTCATAAATATGTATGTGAGCTGCTGTTGTTCAGCCTTAAGCATAGATAAAATAGTGTTAAGTAGCTGCTGGGAATTTCACATAAAATGATGGACAAAGGCTGCTGTAAATTCATTTTATTTCCTTCAGCTTTTAGGTTACAAACAGCCCATCTTGTCGATCAATTATTAAACGTTTGGATAAAGATCCACCGTTGAATTTTGGATATGTTGTAGATGGATATATGTAGTTTAGCATATTAAAGTTTGAGAAGAAATGAACGGTCGGATTGAAAGTTATGAGCTCCCGAAGTTAGGTAGTTGAGCAGTTTTGGTAAACTTGAATTTTGGCTAAGTATAGGAAATTAGAGTGAAGGAACCGACTTTGTGAATTATTATAAAAATATTGGCTGAACAGTTTGGAGAAATTCTTTCTTCTAAGGTTAGATAGAACCTCATAGATGATCTAGAGATTTAATTCGGAAATTTTATAAGCTGTTAAAAATTTTATATTTAGAGCCGAAGTTAAACCTTTTCGATTATTCCGGAAAATAGAAACATAGGAAAAACGTCAGTTTGGAACCAAATAAAATTTTAGGAGTTAGAATATATTTTAGAACCTCAAATAGGAGTTTAGACATGAAATTTAAGGTTTTCGAGAAAATCGGAACCAAGGGTAAAATGGTCATTTTACCCTAAAACTAATACTGTAACTAGTACGTCTTAATACCTTATTTGATCTTAGAAGTTTTAGACTTCTATCTACGTGAAAGTGTGCTAATACACTTATCGCCTTTGACAGGCAACTGAGTGGTTGCAGTTTACAGAGAGAGTGGTTTATAAAGAGTCGAGCGTTATAACAGGTAAGTCCTTTGGGCTTACTTAGCTGACTACTAAATATGAGTATAAATGATGATGGTGGTGTGTGATTGACATGTTAGAGAGATAGGTTGTGATATATAATTACCGACCTATATTTTGGCCTAAGAGTAACAGGCGGTGGCATTCTGCTCAGTAGCTCGCGGGGCGCTGGGGGTTTCTTTCGGGACTAGTCCATACATGGTTTGTAGTGATGCTACCAATGGAAGTCAGCTAGACCTACACCAGTTGGATAAGGAACGGAGGCGAGAACTAATAATAATTCTCGTGTCACAACTTAAATTGAATAATGTGAATCACTTAAATAATAGATAATAATTGGTTGAGTGCCAGCATGATGTTTGTTTAATTATGTTTCTGCATGTGTTTGTGCTGTTATCATTTTGCTTATATTTGGATAGTTAGCTAACTGTTGATATGTTGTTTAGACTTGACACAGGTTAGAGCAGATGCCGAGTGATCCAGATGGTAGTGGTCAGCCGGGGTGTCGTACTTTAGGACATTTTACAGTTTCTACATTTGTGGGTTTTACAGTTGAACATTGTTTCCTTTCGTACTTTGTTATATTCCGTTTTCCGGCTGTAGTCGATCTGGTCACATTCATGCATTATTAAGAACTATTTTATGATTTCTGATTTTTCCTTATTTGTACCTTGTTGTAAGATCTCGTTAAGTTGTTGTCAAACTAAGGTCGGGACCCACTGTGCGGTCCTAACCAGTAACTCCCTAAGTTGTAAAATTTGGGGTGTTACAACATGGCATCAGAGCTCTAGGTTGGCAACAATGGCACTTGAATCTTCTAAAAAGGTCATATAAGTAAATAAACAGAACCCGAAAAGGGTCTGAGTTTTCCAATGAAAATTTTTGGTTTTAAAATGCATACAGAGTCGGGTTGGGATAGAAAGTACGGACGACCACCACTACCTCTGCGGATCTCGGTAATCTTAGAATATTTATAGACTTGTACTGTTATGATAGATTAGCTAGTTTATAACTGTAGTTATTATTATTCGTGCAGATGGCACGTACTAGGGCTGCACAAGTGACTGGCAGAGGTAGGGGTCGTCCCCCCTTCCCCCAGTCAGACAGGATCGAGCTGATAGCACCCCTACTGTTAGAGGGCGTGGTCGTGGGGGTAGACCTCCACTAGGGAGAGGTCGAGGACGAGTTCCTTGAGATGACCCACCTGCAGCAAGCATACCAGAGGTTGCTGTAGAAGAAGTAGCTGAGAGTGTAGGCCCCGAGGTCAGGCCTGAGACCGCCGCTAGGTCTGGAGCACAAGGAGCACGTTCTACTGAGTCCGGACGTGTTTCTATTGGAGCATCGGAGTATAGGGAGTTCAGAGCCTATGTTGAGCGCAGGGAAGAAGCTGCCAGAGTGGAGAGGCTTACTCAGGTACCACTAGTGGTACCGGCTAGGTCAGCTCAGGTGACACAGGGAGTGTCTCATGTGCCGGCTATATCTGAGAGGAGAGCTGATGTTGATAGAGCACCTACTGGGGCCAGAGCCCCGAGACCGGATGAGTGGTTGAAGGCTTTCAACTCTCAGAAGGTCCCCTCATTCAGCGGAGAGATAGGACTAGAGGTGGAGCACTGGATAGGGAAGATTGAGACTGCTTTGGAGGCAATACGTTGCCCCGTGGATCGACAGGTAGATTTGATACAGACCTGTTTCACAGATGATGCTCATTCATGGTGGCGTACCATTCGTGGCCGAGTCACCAGCTGGGAGCAGATGAAGAACATTGTTAGAGACAGGTACTGCCCAGTTTCGCTGAGGAGGGAGAGATTCCAGGATTTCATTGAGGTGGGGTTTGAGGATATCCCGATTGCTGCAGCCATAAAGAAGTTTCAGAAAGAGTTGACTTTGCTTGGACCATCTGCACCTCCAAAAGAGGAGCATGTTTATCTTTTCTCCAGGAGGTTGAGAGAGAGTACCCGATCCTACCTGGCTATTTTCCGTTGTGAGACCTTGTCTGATTATCAGGATAGGGCCTCTGCTTATGAGAGAGATAGGCCAGCTTCTAGGAAAGCAGCTTAGTCTAGTGGGCCGGATAAGCGGCAGAGGATAGGACATGCTGGTAGCAGTGCAGCACTAGCAGGTTATGGTAGAGGACAGACTCAGGGGAGGTCCAGCTACCACTCTACAGTTCGGACTCCCAGTGGAGATCGATAGTGCTTTAACTGTGGTGGCCGTGATCACATTAAGACGGACTGCCCGAAACCACCGGTCACTTGCTTCACTTGTGGGAAGCCGGGACACAGGGCTACTTTCTGCCGTCAGGGCAAGGCTTCTTCTCAGCAGGGATCTTCTCCTGCAGGTGCTGAGAAGAGTGTACAGAGACCCCCTCAGTACTGAGCTCCGAGTCAGCAGTAGCAGCAGTACCGGGCTCCAGGGCATCCTGCTTCATACAGTACTGCACAGGGATCAGGTCGTGGCAGAGGACGTGGTAGCACCACTGACACCAGGGGAGGACCATCGAGAGTGTTCGAGCTGAGGAACACTGAGCAGCCTGCAGCACCTGCGACCACAGGTACTATTTGGATCCATGACTTACCTGTGCGCGTTTTATTTGATACGGGTGCCACGCACTCCTTTATATCAGATGCATGTGTAGATAGGCTGTCCTTAGCTACAGTAGAGGGTGTACCTTTTGTGGTTGGGTTACCAGATGGGGGTAAGGTTAGAGGATCTCGAGAGATTTATGACTGCCCTATTCATCTGGGAGGCCGGATCTGGTTAGTAAATTTTCTAGTCATGCCCTTAGCACATGAGGACGTGATATTGGGGATAGATTGGATGACTAGACATGGAGCCGTCTTGGATATTGGTAAGAGGACTGTGACTGTCGCCACTGAGGAAGGTCACAGAGTTATATTCCGAGGTTGGGACCTCGGAAAGTCCGGCACCGTTATCAGTGCAGTGAGAGCAGCCAGACTGATAGCACAGGGTTGCGAGGCCTTCTGGTGTTATGCCATGAAGGAGCGCAAGAGCCTGACAGTAGAGGAGATACCAGTCGCATGCGAGTTTGCAGAGGTCTTCAGGGACGACTTACCAGGGCTACCTCCACAGAGGAGTGTGGACTTTAGCATCGAGTTAGAGCCGGGCACGAGACCGATCTCGAAGGCCCCGTACCGCATGGCCCCGATAGAGCTGCTTGAGCTGAAGAAGCAGTTAGAGGAGTTAGCAGAGAAGGGCTTCATACGCCCTAGTGTTTCTCCCTGGGGCGCACCAGTGTTATTTGTGAGGAAGAAAGATGGATCGATGAGGCTGTGTATCTACTACAGGGAGCTGAACAAGGTCACCATCAAGAATAAGTACCCATTGCCTTGCATAGATGATCTACTGGACCAGCTGCATGGAGCGTCAGTGTTCTCGAGGATAGATTTGAGGTCGGGTTATCACCAGCTGAGGGTGAGAGATCAGGACATACCTAAGACGGCATTCCGGACTAGGTATGGTCATTATGAGTTTGTAGTGATGCCATTTGGGCTCACTAATGCGCCAGCAGTATTTATGGAGTTGATGAATGGGATTTTCATCGACTTCCTAGACCAGTTTGTAGTGGTCTTTATTGACGACATTCTAGTTTACTCTAGAAGTCGAGAGGAGCATGCCGGACACTTGAGGACAGTGTTGCAGATTCTACAAGATAGCTAGCTATATGCTAAACTATCCAAGTGTGAGTTCTGGATGTCAGAGGTGGCGTTCCTTGGCCATGTAGTGACTACTGAGGGGATTAAGGTCGACCCAACGAAGATTGAGTCAGTGTCATCTTGGCAACCTCCGAAGAATGTTAAGGAGGTTCGCAGCTTCCTTGGATTGGTAGGTTATTACCGTCGGTTTGTGGAAGGGTTTTCCCTGATCGCCCGACCACTTACTTCCCTCCTAAGGAAGACTACTCGGTTCGTATGGTCTGAGCCGTGTCAGCAGAGTTTTGATGAGCTGAAGAGGAGGTTGACGTCTGCTCCGATCTTAGCACAGCCTGAGGGTACAGAGGACTTCGTAGTGTACAGTGACGCATCCAAGCTGGGCTTGGGGTGTGTCTTGATGCAGAGGGGTAAGGTTATAGCATATGCGTCTAGACAGCTGAAGACGTATGAAGAGAACTACCCCACTCATGACCTGGAGTTAGCAGCAGTAGTGCACGCTCTTAAGATCTGGCGTCATTATCTCTATGGAGCGACCTGTCAGATCTTCACAGACCATAAGAGTCTGAAGTTCATATTCACTCAGCGGGAGTTGAATAACCGCCAAAGACGGTGGCTAGAGTTGATCAAGGATTTCGACCTTGAGATACTTTACCACCCCGGAAAGGCGAATGTAGTTGCTGACGCTTTGAGTCGGAAGACGCCTCAGGAGAAGGCGATAGCTCAGTTGACAGTACAGCCACAGTTACAGAGAGACTTAGCTTGGTTGGAGGTAGAGATCCAGTTCCCCGATACAGCTCATCAGTTAGCCACCTTAGAGTTACTTCCTGACCTGTTGGGTGAGATCCGACAGAAGCAGGAGACCTGTCCGATGTTGACCCAGATCCGAGACCGGATGTCACGAGACGAGGCACCTCAGTTCACTATTGGTGCCGATGGAGTGATGAGACGACAGGACCGTGTCTGTGTGCCATCAGACAGTGAGCTGAGGCAGAGGATACTAGGTGAGGCTCATGCTACCCCTTACTCCGTACATCTAGGAGCGAGTAAGATGTATAAGGACGTGAGATGTTCCTTCTGGTGGGGTGGTTTGAAGCCTGATGTGGCCCGATATGTAGCCCAGTGTGCGACCTGTCAGCAGGTCAAGATTGAGCATCGTAGATCCGGAGGAGAGCTACACCCACTTCCAGTACCACATTGGAAGTGGGAAGACATTTCTATGGATTTCGTCACCGGATTAGGGCTCAGCAGAGGTTTTGATGCCATTTGGGTAGTAGCAGACCGTCTGACGAAGACCGCACGTTTCATTCTGATTAAGGAAACGTGGCCGGTAAGTCGTCTAGCAGAGGAGTTCACCAGGCATATTGTGAGACTCCATGGAGTACCGAGGACTATCGTCTCCGACAGGGATGGACGTTTTACCTCGAGGTTCTGGCAGCAGGTACATACTGCTCTGGGTACGAGTCTTCACTTTACCACTGCCTACCACCCACAGACAGACGGTCAGTCAGAGAGGACCACCCAGACCCTAGAGGACATGTTGCGGGCATGTGTGCTAGATTGGGGACAGGTATGGCCAGATCACCTCCCACTAGTAGAGTTTTCATATAATAACAGCTGGCATGCGTCTATTGGGATGGCACCTTATGAGGCTTTGTACGGACGGAGATGTCGTACACCGTTGTGCTGGGATGAGACTAGCAAGGCTGATGGAGTAGTACCAGATCAGATACAGGACGACATCGCCCGGATTGCCTTAGTCCGGGAGAGGATGTTAGCAGCTCAGAGTCGTCAGAAGTCCTACGCCGACAAAAGGCGTCGACCTTTAGAGTTTAGAGTAGGTGCATAGGTGTGGTTGAGAGTGTCACCTACGAGAGGAGTTAGACGTTTCGGCATTAAGGGGAAGCTGAGTCCCCGGTACGTCGGCCCATTTGAGATCGTAGAGAGAGTCGGAGAGGTTGCCTACCGACTAGCACTGCCACCGAGATTAGAGGGAGTACACCCAGTTTTTCATGTATCTCAGCTGCGAGAGTACATTCCGGATCCGAGACACGTCATTAGCCATGAGGATCTGACAGTTGAGCCTGACCATACCTTTGTAGAGTACCCAGTAGCTGTCTTGGAGCGCAGTGCCAGACGTCTGCGATCCAAGGAGATACCTATGCTGAGGATCCAGTGGTCTAGGAGAGGAGCTGATGAGGCCACTTGGGAGACTGAAGAGAGTATTAGACGTAACTATCCCGAGTTCTTCGCGGGGTTAGAGGTTATTTCTGGTTGACGAGTTAGTACTCGGATGTTGTGTTGTTTGACCTTTCAGGTTTCCGTATTGATTTGAGCGACTCTGTTTTTGTTTTGTGATACTTGTTTGTTGATGCCTGAGTAGATGCATGGTAGAAAACGGAATGTCGAGAAAACTAAAATATACCGAAAGAAATGTGCGAGTAAAGGGAAATAATCTAACTTTCGGGACGAAACTTCTTTTAAGGGGGCACTGATGTAATAACCGAAAATTTTAAGTTTCCGGTAAAGTGAAATTAAACAAAGTCCGATGAGACCATCGTAAATAAATAAATAAGTAAAATAAAACGAGTTTAGTTCTATCATTTTATGTGACCTAGATTCACATAAAATGATAAATTAAATGACCGAAAATAATTTTACGTTGTTAAAATAAAAATAATTGTAATTTATAAATACGGAATTTAATTCCGTATTATATAAATTTCCGCACAAAATTAACGGGTTACGAGTTCCGTTTAATACATGAGATCACCGCTCAGTTGGGCCAACCATCAGCCCACTTTCCTAAGCCCATTTTAAAACTTAATTAAAAAAAGTCTTAATTTAATTCTAACCCTAATCCCTCTTAACCTAATCCGCTAATTACCCTCCCTCTTAATCTATCCTATTGCCGCTTGTGCTGACTCTCCTCGCCAACTGCACATCGCAACCTTACGCTACCGCCGGACCGAGCCTGCGCCGCCTTCATCGCCGAACCGCTGCGCCGTCGCTGTCGTCGGTAAGCCGCCTGCCCTTCTCCGCTGCCTCTCTTCCCCTCCTTCTTTTTTGTTTCGAAACTCACCTACAGTTCTGTCGTTGAAGACGACACTGCCACAGCCCTAGCCGCCACCGAGCCGCTGCTGTCGACACCGAGACACCACCGAGCCTGTGCGCCTCCGCCGTCCGCCTCCAGTAAGACCGGTAAGCTTCCGACCTCCCCTTCTTCCTTCCGTCTTCCTCTCCCGTTCTGTTTCGAGTCGATGGTTGTAACTCCGCCGCCCTGCAGTGTAGCGCCACGCCGGAGCCGCCACCGACACGCTGCTCCGCCTTCGTCTTCCTTCGGAACCACTGCGCCGCCGCCGCCGTCCGCCTCCAGTCGGGCCGGTAAGATCCCGATCTCCCTCTTCTTTCCATCCGCCTTCATTCCGCTTTCTGTTTCGATTCCGAGGGCAATAACCGCCTTCCTGCGCAGCCAGCCCTTTGCCGCCGGAACGCCAGCCCTTCGCCGCCGGAACGCCAGCCCTTTGCCGCCGGAACGCCAACCCCTTACCGCCGGACTGCAGTTCCGTAAGCTGGCTCCTCCACTTTTCAATTTCACTGTCATAAATATGTATGTGAGCTGCTGTTGTTCAGCCTTAAGCATAGATAAAATAGTGTTAAGTAGCTGCTGGGAATTTCACATAAAATGATGGACAAAGGCTGCTGTAAATTCATTTTATTTCCTTCAGCTTTTAGGTTACAAACAGCCCATCTTGTCGATAAATTATTAAACGTTTGGATAAAGATCCACCGTTAAATTTTGGATATGTTGTAGATGGATATATGTAGTTTAGCATATTAAAGTTTGAGAAGAAATGAACGGTCGGATTGAAAGTTATGAGCTCCCGAAGTTAGGTAGTTGAGCAGTTTTGGTAAACTTGAATTTTGGCTAAGTATAGGAAATTAGAGTGAAGGAACCGACTTTGTGAATTATTATAAAAATATTGGCTGAACAGTTTGGAGAAATTCTTTCTTCTAAGGTTAGATAGAACCTCATAGATGATCTAGAGATTTAATTCGGAAATTTTATAAGCTGTTAAGAATTTTATATTTAGAGCCGAAGTTAAACCTTTTCGATTCTTCCGGAAAATAGAAACATAGGAAAAACGTCAGTTTGGAACCAAATAAAATTTTAGGAGTTAGAATATATTTTAGAACCTCAAATAGGAGTTTAGACATGAAATTTAAGGTTTTCGAGAAAATCGGAACCAAGGGTAAAATGGTCATTTTACCCTAAAACTAATACTGTAACTAGTACGTCTTAATACCTTATTTGATCTTAGAAGTTTTAGACTTCTATCTACGTGAAAGTGTGCTAATACACTTATCGCCTTTGACAGGCAACTGAGTGGTTGCAGTTTACAGAGAGAGTGGTTTATAAAGAGTCGAGCGTTATAACAGGTAAGTCCTTTGGGCTTACTTAGCTGACTACTAAATATGAGTATAAATGATGATGGTGGTGTGTGATTGACATGTTAGAGAGATAGGTTGTGATATATAATTACCGACCTATATTTTGGCCTAAGAGTAACGGGCGGTGGCATTCTGCTCAGTAGCTCGCGGGGCGCTGGGGGTTTCTTTCGGGACTAGTCCATACATGGTTTGTAGTGATACTACCAATGGAAGTCAGCTAGACCTACACCAGTTGGATAAGGAACGGAGGCGAGAACTAATAATAATTCTCGTGTCACAACTTAAATTGAATAATGTGAATCACTTAAATAATAGATAATAATTGGTTGAGTGCCAGCATGATGTTTGTTTAATTATGTTTCTGCATGTGTTTGTGCTGTTATCATTTTGCTTATATTTGGATAGTTAGCTAACTGTTGATATGTTGTTTAGACTTGACACAGGTTAGAGCAGATGCCGAGTGATCCAGATGGTAGTGGTCAGCCGGGGTGTCGTACTTTAGGACATTTTACAGTTTCTACATTTGTGGGTTTTACAGTTGAACATTGTTTCCTTTCGTACTTTGTTATATTCCGTTTTCCGGCTGTAGTCGATCTGGTCACATTCATGCATTATTAAGAACTATTTTATGATTTCTGATTTTTCCTTATCTATGCCTTGTTGTAAGATCTCGTTAAGTTGTTGTCAAACTAAGGTCGGGACCCACTGTGCGGTCCTAACCAGTAACTCCCTAAGTTGTAAAATTTGGGGTGTTGCACTTCGGTGCATCCCTAAAGAAATCTAGAACTTTACTAGGAATTTCAAAGGGAGTAAGAGAAGGCACCTTATAAAGTTCTCCAAATCTTGGGACAAGTTTCATGTTAGGTTGATAATCCACACATGAAATCTTTCCCAACTCAGCTGATCTGTCTTCCACCTTGGCCACAATCTCAGTAAATTGGCCAAGGTTCTTTGCATCTTCCACTTCCAGTTCTACAAATTCTTCTTCCATCTCGGCCGATCTCTCTTCCACTTCGGCCGATCTCTCTTTCACCTCGGCCGAAGTCTCAACAGTTGGATCAAGATCTTCCACATCTTCCTCTTCCTCAAAAGCTTCAGGAGAAACTTCCGGTTCGATTGGAGGAATACTTGAAACTTGCAGTACTTCCTTATGCTCATCTTTCCGCTTAGCATATGATAGGGTACTTTCCTTGAGCTCCTCCAACTTCTTCATCATCTTCTCCAATTTTGATTCAAGCGAATCTTCAAAAGGTTGCTCATAAATCTTTCTAGGAACATTCAACTCATCCCATATCGCAAGCTCCTTCTCAATGGTTTTTTCTCTTTCCTTTTCATTGTTAAACCAATAAAAGGAGTATTTTTCTTCCAAGTATTCATAATGGTCCGCCCTAGCACTTTGTCTTGCTATCCAGGTTGGATCAAATGTAGTCATCGGATATCCTGAAAACTGCAAAACTCATAGGAAAATGGTTTATAGCAACAAGGGCAATAGCCCCGAAAGACAACCGCAACCGGCTCGGTCTAGACCAAGTCCCCGGCAACGGCGCCAAAAACTTGTTCGCTCCAAACGGTGTGTGCAAGCTTTAAATTTATAACCCTAGATGTAAGCTTAAAACAAGGATGCGAACCCGCAGTGTACGGGTCAATCGTAGTAAAAAGCAAGAAATTCTAGGGGTCGATCACAGGGACTTAGAGAAACAAAGCAGGTGTAGGTAGTCTATGTAATTACTAACCACAAAGCGATTAAAGTAATCAAAGATGATAAAAAGTTAATTAAAGGAAATATGCAATTCTAGGGATTAAAGCATCTAGTTGTGGTTCCAACTCAAGATCTAAAGATTAGCGGACAAAGCTGAGATTTCGCAAAGGGAAGGTGTTACTAAAGTGGAATAGATCACCGGGTAAGTCTCACTACTCACTAATCCCAAACAGTAACTCCTATTACCGGGTAAGTCTCAAGGAATTAAGTAAAAGAAATATAACCTCAAACCAACACACCACCTAAGGGAATAGAATCAACCTTTACTGGGTAATCTCAGGCTAACTCACAAAGATGGAATGAAAGCACACTCAAACCATAATAAAGGATAAGCCTTTATTACCTATATTTATGATCTTGGGTAAACAAACAAAGGAATTACCGGGTAAGTCTCATCCTAAGCTTGCATTGAACCAAGAAAGGTGTAATAAGAATAGGATTTGGCAAACTCTAACACTTAACTCTCAGTTACGGATCAGAAAAGGTCACCTCGATCAGACGAATTCCACCCCGGCCGAGATGTTGATCGACTGAGCGAGATGTTCTAGGGTTAAGGATAAAGACTCGAGCTTTCAGGGTCCTACTGGAATTTAAGATTATTCTATCATTGTTTTTCCCACAACCTTCAGCCAATCACCCTAGAATCACACAAGGAAATTAGCCACTCATCATCATGAAAGCAATAATTAAATATAAGGGAAGAAAATGAATAATTGAACACAAAAACCTTAAGAGAAAGGCTTCAATAACTGAATCAATTATCAAACAAACAAGCGTTCCTTGGATCACAATCCAACAAGACAAATCAACAAGAAGGGAATCTAAGAAAGTCTTACAAAACCCTTCACAAAAGATATAAAAGCTATCAACTTCCTTCCTTCAATCTTCCTTCAACCTTCAAAAAGGTTCTTCAAATCTCTCAGCTGTGGTGGGGTGTAACGGATGTCTAAGCACGCGGTGATCCGAAGATGGTTGAATTGTAGAAAATCCAACCCTTTATATAGGACAATTATCTTCCAAAGATAAAATATCTTCAAAAGATAATTTCCTATAAAATATATCCATATCTCCTAAAATAAATATCTTCTTAAGATAATTTTTGTAACACCCCGAATCCGCGGGACTCGGGGTACTACGGGTTGGGACCTCGCAATGGGTCCCGACCCTTAGCTTGACAACAATTTCACCGGATCTTACAACAAGACACAAATAAAGGCAAAACTAAAATACATTTTTATGCAAATGATATGTTCCCAAAACAAAAAAAAACAACTTCGGCCGAGTTCTCAACTCCAAAGACTCGAACATCAAAAACATAACAATATGCAAGAAAAAAAACCCAAATACAACTCCAACCAAACCCCTCCTAAAATGTACGGAACCCCGGCTGCCCACTCTTCCGGATCTCTCGACCGCATTCCTAACCTACAAAACAATCTACAACAATCGGTATAAAACTGTTAGCTAATATTCGAGGCATTAGAATCAAGGTGAAAGGCACAAACACAAGTCAATCATCATAAACACCCAATACACTCCAAAACACACAAATCCGGTTTATTATCTTATTATTATTAAGTCATATCCCGTTCTAATTCAACTTAGGTTGTGACACGAGAGTCACCGAAACTCGCCTCGGTCCCTACTTACCGGCATGGAATGGTACTGATGCATCTGACCGTCTACCAGCGCGGGATAGTCGCCGAGAACCTCCTAGCTCTCGCGGGAGCCAGGCAAGTTGTCACCGCCCGTTATCATACACTTGGGCCAAAATAATATAAAGGTCGGTAATCCTATTTCCGGTTTAGTTGTTATAAATAATAAAGAATAAACACACACCACCAAACACACATCAATGCTAATACAAGGAATACGAGCTAAGTAAGTCCGGAGACTTACCTCGTCCCAAAGATAATCCTGCTAACCACCGCTCTAAACTTCCCGTAGGAAGACACTCAACGCCTGGTCAAAACAAGGCACACAATCAACATCTCTCTCACATGCTAGAAGTCCTTAGACTTCTAGTCCCAATGATCTCGCAAGATCATAAACCATAACCATGATAGGATACTCTCGTCCTAGTCTCCACAATCTCAACAAGATCATACAATCATAATATCAATCCTCATAAGCTCACAAGATCAACCCAAACACTCAATGCCCTACAATCCTCACAAGATAACATCAACACCTCAAGCCTTATAACGATCATAAATCCTCAAAACTCACCTAAGGTCCAAAGCCACTACTTGGCATTCACTCTAAGTTATACTAGATTATCCAACCTAGCATGATACGAATACTAAACATAACTAAATCGAGTAAGATTATAAGCTCGGGGGAGAGGGTACTCACGTGACGTCAAAAGACGGAAGACGATCTATGGATGTCGATATGGATTTGTTGGGCCTTTATCGGGGCGCTTCCGAACCTAAAACCACAACTAATCAAATTTAGCATAACGCTAAATTTGAGGCATAGTATATAACGTATATAAAATAAGAATAAACCCCGTATTAAAAATCCAAGTTAAAATCTTAAAAACACTTTCCGGGCAATTTATACAATTTTTAGAAGCTTGGTCATAACCCAAAATTTCAATTGGAACCAAAGCTCCATTTAAAATCCGTAATAATATTTTCCGCGCAAACTCCAACAACATCATAAACCCAATGATAAAACTCGTTCTCAAAGCCAAGGATAACCAAAACCGTTCAAACATTTTCCGGGCAAATTATACCATTTTAGAAATATGGGTCATCCTCAACAATTAAAATTCTGGGCCAATTTTGTAATTAATTCAGGAGAGGTCATAATTGCAAATTCTGGAAATTAGGGCTATAAACGCAAATATAAAATATAGGGTACAAACTGTAATTTCACCAAATATAGGGGGCCCGATTTGATTTCTTAAAAAGGTCATCTTCAACCCTAATCAACACGCAGAAGGAGAAGAGGCTTGCAAGGGAGGCGGCGGCGACTACACAGGGCTCCGGCCGGCAGGGCGAGGCGACGACAGCGGAAGCAGGCTGTAGCCAGGCTCGTGGGGTCCAGGGCGGAGCCTCTCCCTCTGCGTTCTGTTTCTAGCAGAAGTAGGTTCCACTTCCGGTGGACTCGACAGAAGTTCGAGAGAAGAGATCCGATAGGGAAGGGAAGAAGAGAGGGACGAAGGCGGCACCAGTCTCCGGCGGTTTCATCAGGGCTGCCAAAGGAGAGGTGAAGACGACGGCTCGGATATGGAGTAAGCGTCATCTCGTTCCTGGTGGCAACTCGCGGCTGACAAGGATGTGCTTGGCGGGTCTGGACTTCCGCAAGGTGACGGTCGGGCAAGGCTGGGCAGCACGAGGACCTCTCCGGCGGTTTTGGTGGCGTCCTTTGGTGGCTGCAAACGAGACGGTTTTCCTGGGTGAGGGAGTTACAGATGGGGATTGGAGTGAGGAGTGAATGGTTGGGGCTGGGGTTAGGCGACGTGCAGCGGGGAGGTCGAAGGGTCGGCCTGCGGCTAGGGCCCAGTAAGGCTGCAGACGGATGGGGATGACGAGGCGACTCTTCGCCTGTCTCCTGGCGGGAGACTCCATTCACAAACGACAGAAGAAAGAAAGGAAAAGAAAAGAGAAGAAAAAGAAAAAGAATAAAAAGGAATAAAGTAAAATAAATAAATACATAAAATAACTCGATCAAAAGTATCGGAGCGAATTTTCAGATCCAAACACTTTCCCGACTTTTCCGGAAAAAAAAATGAAATCATAAAAACTTAATTAACAACGCGAAAAATACTCGTAAAAAATATTTAGACTATTAAAATATCAATAAATATACGAAAAAGAATAAATCGCAAACGCGACTAATTTTGGGGCGTTACAATTTTATAGGAAATATCTTAAAAGATAATATCCTAATAAAATATATCTTATCTCTAAAATAGATATCCTAAATATATGATCTTCCTTCCAGAAATCCATCCCAAAAATATAAGATCTCTCCTTCCAAAAATAAAAGATCTCAGCCAAGAATAAACGATCTCGCCGCGTCAGGGCATTCGCCTCGGTCGAGACGCTCCTCGAGATCACCTCGGTCGAGATCGTACTGTAGCTGACCGAGGTGACTCTAAACTGAATGTGAAATCTCTCAAATCTTGTCCAAAGTGAATCTTTAATCCATTTCCATGCTTCCTAGATTCTTCCTTAAGCTCCTGAATGTAGCTTCAATGATTCCTTAGCTTCTTTAGCTCCATTTTGATGCAAAACGTGCCATTTTACCTACGATTACAACGAAACTTGGTGTAGACCTCGATTCCCGCAAAGGTAGATGAAACGACAATATAATCACATAATATACATTCAAACATGCAGATTATTGAAGATAAAACGTCTAAATAGGTCCCAAAATATAGACAATAATTCATGCTATCACCAAACGTCTTCTCTTTTCTTCAGCTCTTCTCTGTTTAATAACTTCATACTCAACTTTGGGCAAGAACATTGGTTGTTCATGAGTTGGGTACAAAATTGATTTATTCTGAACACGCCTTTTACAATTCAACAGCATATTGTCAACCTACGCTTGAGTATGTTGAGCTACATCTTCAGGTATGGGCAAAATACTTCCCATTGTAGTTAGTGTAAGAGCATTCATCAAATACATCTCATTGACTTTAGCATTGATGGTAGCTAGTAACTCGAAATTTGAGTCCATTCTCCTTTTGGCATCAAACTTAAAATTAGATAATTCACGATTGACATGAACTATTTCATTTTCACAACCCTCTAACCTGATTTCTGGAGTAAGAGATATTTTAACTTCTTCATTTGGATTCTGAGTAACTCCTTTTCCTTTTAAATTCCATGTTCCTGCAAGAGTTTTCTCAATCCCTAGACGTTCTAAGTAGTTCTCATCAATTTTGTTGTTAATGGACTGTCTTTCCTCAAAAGATGTATCAATTCTGTAATAATCAAAGACCTTAGGCAGCAAATTTCTATAGGGAAAAGGAATAGATCTTTTAGAGTTAACAAAATGCAGCATATGATTCATTGAGAATCAGATTAGGCACATCTATAGCCACATCAGACATAAGTAAATGAATTAATTCCAGAGATTGATCAGTGAGCACTTCTCTTGACTTTGCACGGGGAACAACACATCGAACCAGTATGGTGAATACTATTTTAGCCTCTAACGTCAGAGAAGTATGAGTGAGTTGACGTGAGTTTGAATTGGAAATCATAAAATTCTCTTTAGAAATTCGAACACTCTTTGTCCTTGAAGGATAATTGGAGTACCTTTGACTGAAGATTCAAGAGTAATACACCTTTGTCCTTTTTTGTGGTGAGATTAACATATAATAGTCTCGTGAGCCGTGGAAAAGCTAAATCCCCAGGGTTTAAAACCTTCAAGATAATCGAACTCTTCTGCTTGTCTATATAGGGTATCTTGAGAGTATCGAGAAAGTTAGTATCCATCAAATCACACATACAGAGTGGTCGATTGTGAAAGCCATCAAGCCAACATCCAAAAGCTTGAAAATTTATAAACCATGATGAGGGAAGCCTAGTAATCTGAGATGTATCACGATCTTTAGAAGGGTTTTTCTTCTCTCTCGATTGAAGAATTTTGAACAACTTCCTTATTTGAAGATGGATGAGCAGATCTCTTACTTCATGGTGCCATGAGGAAAGTTTGAGAGAGAAATCAAAGAATTTTGAAGTAGGGTTTCTTGTGAAACAATAAAAAGCTAAGAAATTAGGTCCTTTTATCAGGGATATGACAAAATCTTTTAAGAGAATCAAGCTTTTTAAAACCAAAATCAAAACTGTCTCAAGTAAAGGATTTTTTATAAAAAAATTTAAAAGTTAAATTATCTAACAGATATTAACTCTTAAAAGATCCGTAAAGTCAATTTACCCTTTACAATGTTTCAAGGTCCCTTGAATTTGATTTCAAGGCCTTTGAAATCATCAATTGGGCTTGCATGCGTAGGATGATTAAAACTCGTTTACTCCCCCTATGTTAATGCTTCCTTTTTCAACATACCAAGTTCCAATCTAATAAAATTAAATTGTTCCTCAGGAAGAGGCTTGGTAAAGATATCTACAAGCTGGAAGTTAGTTGAGATAAAAGAAATCAAAACATCACCTTTCTCAACATGATCACGTATGAAGTAATGCCTCACATCAACATGTTTAGTTCTTGAATGCTGCACAGGATTTTTGGTTATAGAAATAGCACTAGTATTATCACATTTTATAGGAATACCTCTCAAGTCAAAGCCAAGGTCACAAAGTTGTTGAGCAATCCAAAGAATTTGAGCACAACAGGCTCCAGTAGCTATGTATTCAGCCTCAACTGTGGATAGGGCTACAAAATTTTGCTTCTTGGAATGCCAACTAATTAGGGATGACCCTAAGAATTGACAACATCAAGAAGTACTTTTTCTATCGACCTTATAACCTGCAAAGTCTGCATCTGAATAGCCAACAAGATGAAATGAGCTTTGACGTGGGTACCATAAGCCTAGATCCTTAGTGCCATTGAGAAACCGAAATTTTTTTTCACAGCTATCAAGTGTGACCCTTTAGGATCAGCTTGAAATCTTGCACACATGCACACACTAAATATAATGTCAAGACGACTAGTAGTTAGATACAACAATGAACCGATCATACCTCGATACTCCTTTTGTACTACACTTTTGTCATTCTTGTCATGATCTAGCAAAAGTGTTGAACTCATAGGAGTCTTTGCAACCTTAGATTTGTCTATTTTGTACTTTTTAAGCAAGTCTTTAGTATACTTGCTTTGATTGAGAAAAATTCCTTTCTTTGCTTGTGTAACTTGAAGTCCAAGAAAGAAATTTAACTCTCCCATTAAGCTCATCTCAAATTCCCTGCACATAATATCTTGCAATAGGAGCAAAAGTCTCCTCATAATCAATACCTTCTTCTTGGTTATAGCCTTGTGCTACAAGTCGTGCTTTGTTTCGTATGACTTTGCCACTTTCATCCAATTTGTTTCGAAAGACCCACTTCGTGCCAATAACTGATTGATGCTTTGGTCTTGAAGTAAGAGTCCATACTTTGTTCCTCGCAAATTCATTTAATTCATTTTGCATGGCAATGATCCAGTCTGGTTCTTGAAGAGCTTGAATGTAGTTCTTTGGCTCGACAAGTGATACAAAAGCGGGGAAGGCACAAAGATTATTCACTTTTGATCGAGTTTTAACTCCATCATTTGGATTTGAGATCACATTTTCTTGTGGATGATACGAGGAGTGTTGAACTTTTCTTCTTTTGACAGATGATGTAGATCCAGAAGGTGGAGCTGAATATGTCTAACTTGATTCAGGTACCGTTTGTGCATTACCTATTATTCCAATCTCAAGGCCTTGAAGTTGGGTTTCAAGCCCTTGAAGTGGAGTTCTGTTTTCACAGTTTCCAGTTTCAAGGTCTTGAAGGTGTGTTTCAAGGTCTTGAGGATTTTCTTTGGTATCTTGAATCTTTTCTTGCATATTCTTGTCTTGACCTTTAGGATCTTCCTCTTCATCCGAAATGTGATATTCTCCTTGATTCAGATTGAAATCTGCAAAACTCTCACTCAAAGTATCATCATTGCTTTCATCAAAAATAATATGAATGCTTTCTTCAACAACTTTGGTACGTTTGTTATATACTCGATAAGCTCTGCTATTTGAAGCGTGTCTAATGAATATAGCTTCATCACTACGTGCATCAAATTTTCCGAGATTGTCTTTTCCATTGTTGTGAACAAAACAAGTACATCCAAAAAGTTTAAAGTATGAAATGTTTGGTTTTGTTCCTTTGAAGAGTTCATAAGGAGTCTTTTTCAAAATAGGGCAAATTAAGCATCGATTTAAAATATAATTTGTGGTGTTTACTACTTCAGCCCAAAAACTTTTTGGCAAATGATTTTCTAAAAGCATTGTCCTAGACATACCCTCAAGAGTGCGGTTCTTGCGTTCCACAACTCCATGTTATTGAGGAGCTCTAGGAGCTGAAAAACTATGAGAAATACCATATTTTGCACAAAATAAATCGAACTTTAGTTGATCAAATTCTCTACCATGATCGCTTCTTATAGAAACGATTGGTAGGTTTTTCAAACTTTGTAACTCCTTGCATAATTTTGAAAACTCAAATAAGGCTTCAGATTTTTCTCGTAAAAAGGATATCCATGTAAACCGAGAGAAATCGTCTACTATAACAAGGATGTATTGTTTTCCTCCAGGAGATTTGACACGCATAGGTCCACAAAGATCCATATGTAAAAGTTCAATAGGTCGAGAAGAACTTACAACTTTCTTAGGTTTGAATGACCCTCTTGTTTGTTTAGCTTGTGTACAAGCCTTACATAGTCATCAACCTTGAAGTTTAGGTTTGGAAAACCACGTACCAAATCTTTTGTAAGTAGCTTCTGCATGATGTGCATTCTTACGTGGCCAAGTCTTCTATGCCAAAGCCTTGGATCATCAGTCAAGACCTTTAGACATTTTAGCTTAGTTCTTGTAACTTGGTTAGTACTCAAAGAATAAACATTATTACACCTAGGAGCAGTAAGCAATACTTCTCTTGTCTTTATGTCTTGAACTTCACATTTTTCTGAATCAAACATGACTTTATTGCCTTTATCACAAATTTGAGAAATACTTAGCAGATTATATTTCAAACCATCAACTAAATAAATATCATCAATAAAGTTGGATGAATCATAGCAAATTTTACCAATGCCAATTATGTCACACTTTTCTTTATCACCAAGAGTAATAGTTCCAAATGATTGCTTCTTTAAATTTGAGAATAAAGAACTCTTTCCACTCATGTGTCTTGAGCAACAACTATCTAAAATTCATTTGTGCTCCTTTACCTTGGTGATATCCTACAAAACAGCAAACATGAACCTTTCCGGGTCAACCAAATGACATATTTTGGTTCATACTCAGTTTCGATCATGTTTGGTGGTAGAGTACCTTTAGGAACCCAGATTTGTTTGACTTGTTTCCTTAAACATAGAGAATAGGTGTTTCTGATGATATAAGGATCATTTCTTCTATAAGGACATGTAGATTTAACATGACCCTTTTTACAACAATAGAAGCAGGTAGGCATGTGAATGCTTCCTTTTGCTGTAACGAAAGTGGTAGTAGGTTTTCTAGGAAAGCTTCTATGATACCCTATACCATTTTTGTTAAGTGAAGATTGTTGTTCACCCATCATTCTTTTTAGATTAGCTTTTGAACGAGTAAACTTAATGAGTGATGCCTTCTGGTCTTGACACATCAAAGTTAGATCAACTTTCTCTTTCTCTAGATCGATATAGCTTCGATGTAGAAAAGAGAGGTTGTTCCTGAGAATCAGATTTTCTGATTCTAAGGCCTTGATATTGTCATCAAGTTCTTCCTTTTCTTTTTTAAGATTTTCAATCTCCAAAGATATTTCACTCAATTGTTTATCTTGTTCATGAATTTTTTCTTTGAAAGAATTTATCCTTATTCTATGTTCCTTATCACTTAAGATAATATCCTTGAGAAATTGTTTAAGGTCAATCTTAGGTTGAGACAAGATTGTACTTACCATATTGTCGATGTAAAGATTTAAGTTATCTTCATGATCGGCCATAAGACACAAGTTTGCTTGTTCTTGTTCATCTTTTGATTCATTAGTTGAATCTGAATCACTCCATGAAGAACCATGGCTTTCTTCTTTTGATCATTCTTCTTGAAGTTGGTCCTCTTCTTTTGTGGACAATCCTTCACCAAATGATCTATTTCACCACATTCAAAACAAGTCAGTACTTTCGTTTTCTTATTAGAGTTAGAAAACTTATCTCGTGGTTTTGATGCTCGTGGGAATTCTCGGATTGCAGATTGTTTTTTTATCTTGAGAATTCTTGTTAAACCTTTTGAGATCATGGCGAGAGCATCTTCTTCATTATCATCCTCACTATTTTCTTCATCAAAAAGTAACTCATCTTTTCTGGATTTTAATGCTAAATTTTTGGAGTTGGATGGAAGTTCTCCATCTTCTTCGCCAAGAATCATTTCATGTGTGATGACTTTTCCAAGTAAATCATCACTAGGAAGAGTAGTAAGATTTTGAGCTTCTTCAATAGCAGTCATCTTTGGTACCCACTTGGATTTGGGTAAACTTTTTAGAACCTTTCTCACTTTTTCTTCATTTGTGAAGGTCTTTCCAAGTGGGTCTAGATTGTTCACTATCCAGTGAATCTGGTGAACATTTCTTTGACTGGTTCATTTGGATTCATATTGAATAGCTCGTATTGTCTGAGAAAGATTCTAAATCTTTGTTTTCTTGACTTGACTTGTTCCTTCGTAAGTGACAACAAGCTTGTCCCATATTTCTTTTGCACTTTTGCATGATGAGATGCGGTTGAATCATTAGCATCTAATCCACAGTAAAGTAGATTCATTACTTTGTAATTCTTTGACACATTGTCCAGGTCAGCCTGAGTGAAGTCTGATTCCTTCTTCGGGACTTGGACGCCTGCAACCGTTGTCATTGGAACTTTTGGTCCATCTTGAATAATGCTCCAAAGCTCCATATCCTGGTCAATCAGGAACATACACATTAGTGATCTCCAATGAGCAAAGTTGTTGTCACAAAAGAGTGGTGGTCGAGATGAGGATCTTCCTTGAGCAAATCCATCATCACCTACAAGATTCATGATCGGTACTTGGACGCCTTCAACCGTTGTCATTGGAACTTTTGGTCCATCTTGAATAATGCTCCAAAGCTCCATATCCTGGTCAATCAGGAACATACACATTAGTGATCTCCAATGAGCAAAGTTGTTGCCACAAAAGAGTGGTGGTCGAGATGAGGATCTTCCTTGAACAAATCCATCATCACCTACAAGATTCATGATTAGTCTCACTAATGCTTAAATCAATAAACCTAAGTCTAGCTCTGATACCAAGTGAAGAACCGTTAGGTGATATAAATAATATTGATAATACTCTAGAAGGGGGGGTTGAATAGAGTATGAGAACTTTTCGCAAACCAAATCTCAAGGCCTTGAAACTCCTTTCAAGGGTCTTGATGTCAATCTATGTTACTAGTGAAACTTCGATTTCAAGGGCCTTGACTTCTTGCTCCAGCAAAACAAAGTTAGTCACAGTAAAGCTTATATGGTGCGGAATTGAAAAGATTGACACGAGATATGTTTACGAAGTTCGGCTCTAAATAGCCTACTCTCCGTCCCAGGGTATATCCGTAGGATCTAACTATCTGTTATCAGGTTCAAAGAGTCCTAGATACAAACTAGAAAAAATCCCCTTCTTCTCTCACTTGTAGCCAATGCTACGATCTAACTCCAACTCTTAACCTAGCTATAATAGCCTAGTAACTTCGCAGAGTAACACACTCTAGTATAACACTTTTTAGATCTACCAATGGAGCTCTTGTGTTTTTTCTCTCTCTAAGGGATAAAACTTTTACGTGATTGTGAGAAAGAAAAACAACAAATGAAGATGATTAGGTTGCTTGAGGATGTAAAGATGTTTTCCGATGTAGGCTTGTGTATCTACTTCTTCGACCATCCTCTTCATTTATATCTTCTGTGGAATGATCTTCTAGCCGTTGTAGAGATGACCGTTTGAAGATTAGCCTTCTTTTCCATGAAGATCGTAAGATAGACGGTGCACGTCTTCGATCCCTACGAACACGTTGAGTCTTTTACTCCTTGATCTTCTCGTCTTCTGTTAGATAAGAGAGAGAAGATATTTTTGCCGTTTTTGTTGTTTAGAGAATCTTCTTGAAATGATTTTCTATCCTTCGGTTGAGATCTTCCTTTGGTTGACAAAATCTTTGTTTGATAGGATCTTCTTGTTACAGAATCTTAAACGAAGATCTTCAATTTATTTGAAACCTTTGTTTCGTGCAGTTTAGATTCCAAGGCCCTTGATCTTCGTCTTTTTGAACTTGTTTTTCAATCCAACTTCAAGGCCCTTGACATGTAAATATATAACTTGCACTGAATTCAAACCAAACATCTAGAAATATAATCAACTACATTGTTAGAGATCCAACTACTATATTTGTGTGAAGTCTTCCATCATCAACACCTGTAAAACATTTCAATCAAGGTGGAGTTTTCAAGTAGTTTAAGCATGAAGCTTCCAAGCTAGACTATTGTGCACTGAATTTGGTCTTGACCAAATCCCCGGCAACGGCGCCAAAAACTTGTTCGCTCCAAAAGGTGTGTGTGCAAAAATTCTTAAATTTATATCCTAACGATAAGCAAACCCGCAGTGTACGGATCTATCGTAGTAAGATCTAATATTCCGGAGTCGATCTCGGGGATTTGGTGAGAATAAATTCAGAAAAGCAATCTAACTTAGTAAGCATGCAATAGCAATGATCAAAAGACAAGATAAGAATATGTGATATGATTAGAGATCAAGGTATCCAGTTGTGGTTTTGACTCAAGATTACTAAGGATGAAGGTGGACAAGCTGAGGTTTGCAAAGGGAAGGCATTTCTACGATGGGATAGATCACCGGGTAAGTCTCACGTTAACTCTGAAAGGTAGGATGAAGGCACACTCAAACGCTAACAAAGGATATACCTTTGTTACCTAACACTCATTATCATCTGTAAACAAGCAAAGAAATCACCATGTAAGTCTCATCCTATGCTTGCATGTAAAACCAGGAAAGGTGCAATAAGGATAGGATTTGGCAAACTACAACCTAAACTCAAGATCGGCAATATAGTGGGCAATCTTGAGCAGTTCTTATCGATCTCGGTCGAGATGACTCCAAAAACAGCCCAAGAGGGGTTTCGGTTTAGGGTTAACTCAACTTTCAAGGACCATCGCGATAAAGGTCTATTCTTCCATCGTCTATACCACAACCTTCAACTAATCACCCTAGAATCGCAGGGGATTTATCCAACAATCATCATGTTCAAACAATCAATTAAGATATCAAGAAGTCAAGACAAGGGAATAAAACACTCAACAAAGGTATCTCAATTATCAAAAGCAAAACAATCCACAAACGTATTAATAATGTGTTCCAGAAAGTATCATAACAACTCACAATCACTTCCGAAGAAAATCTCACAACTAATCTCTTCTCTTCCTTGAACCCTAAGCAATCCTTCTTTATATCCTTACCTTCCATGAATCCTTCCAAAAGCCGTAATGTAAGCATAACTCCAGTAATCCGTAGATCAGCCGTCCTCTACTGTGACAGTAACCCTCCATTCTTATAGAAGAATTTTAGGTTAATCTTATATTTTATTTCATCTTGGACTTGGGTCGTCGACCTCGAGCTAGGCCCAGTAGGCCATCTCGATCGAGGTGCATGACTGTATCGGTCCGAAATCAATGGTGAATACGTGCATGTCTTCGTATCATCAATTGAATCCTTCCTTCATCCTTCCAATATGGTTCCTTCCTTTCTTCTTGCCCTACCTAATGCTCCATAATGTAGCTTTATGCCTTCCTTAGATTTCAATGCTCCAATTTGATCTAAAATATGCCTTATTTCCTACAATTACAATCAATCATGGTGTAGATTCCGATTCTTGCAAAGTAGATGAATAATGACATAATCACCGAGAATATATGTACATGCATGCAGAATAATGATGATAAAACGTCAAAACCATATCCGAAATATAGACAATAATTCATGCTATCATATGTTGAACAAGGAAGCATTAATTTAGGGGGAGTAAATCGTTTTGTTTCCTCCTTATAATGCAGCCCACTTTTCCATTTCAAGGCCTTTAAAGGCAATTCCAAGTATTTTAAACGGAATTCAAGGGCTATATGGAAAATCACGGATCGGTTTAATGGTTTATATCTTTTTAGATATTTGATCATTAAATTTTTTTAAGGAAGTATTTTTTAAATGATTTCAAAAGATTTTGTTTTCAAATTCAAATATTTTTTGAAAAGTAGTTGTGATTTAAGAGGAAAACATGCCAACCAATTTAGATTTTCAAGGTCTTGATGCTCTCAAGATCTTATCACACCATAAATTGATTTGATATACTCCTTTTAAATACAATTCTCCTTCTTCCTTTATCTCTTTCCTTCTTCAAACATTTTACAGCTCCTATATGCTTTCTTCTTCTTCTTCCGAAAATCTTTCGGTTGCTCTCACAAACACATCTATGGCTCCCAAGAGAAACGCAAAGAGGAACACAAACCCTATTGCTTCGACTCACAAAGCATCCACCGCCACATATCCCTTGCTTCGGAAGAATAGCAGTTTCAAGAGGATGTTTAGATTTCACCGCACACCGGTCTTCCAGCCTCCTAGTTCATCAACTTGAAAGCCACTGGAACATGGCTGGACGGATTCCATAATCGCCCCCTCTGCATGTGCGATTTGTAGAAATGGAGTTCTTCGAGACGCTTCAATTTCCCTGTGTCTCGATGCTAAAAAATTGCGCCATCTGGAAGGTCCTCAACCCAGGAGACACAACGTTCACCAGACTCACAAGATTGTTTTATGTCAACCTCTCAACAAAAAGGAAAAAAGGGGACCCCTCATGTAACACCCCAAATCCGCGGGACTTGGAGTGTCACATTGGGCTAGGATCTCACAATGGATCCTAACCCTAGCCTGACAACAAGTTCACTGGATCTTACAACAAGGCACAGGTAGATTAAAATCAAATACATAAAAGCGGAGTATGATACATCAAAAGAATTTACAAACTCATAGCCGAGTACAAAACAACAACATAAACCACAACCACAAAAGATCCCACATCCCATGCATCCTAATGTACAGAAGTCCTCGGCTTGTCACACCATCTGGCTCACTCTGCAGTATTCCTAACCTCCAGAACACTACAACACGGTATGAAACCGTTAGCCACAGCAATGAAAAGCATGAAGGTAATAGCACAACCACACATCAACATCTCAAACATGCAATGCCACACACATTCATTTATTATCTTTCATTACGTTATTCCATTACTAATTAAACTTCTTTTGTAACACGAGGAGCCTCAAGAACCCCGTCCCATCCAACGTAACACAGGAGTTTTGCATGGGGGTGACCTTCACAAGTCCCCTCTTGTGAGATCATCTTCAAGGCACCTCCTCCTAACCAGCAGGTTATAATACACTTGGGCCAAATAAATGTAATGAATGGTCATCCTAGTCCGGTTTAGGTTATAAATGCACAATCATATGAACACACACAACCATCACAATCATACAATCCACAACTGGACTCTAAGTAAGTCCTATGGACTTACCTGATATACTCATAACTTGTACCACGTCAAAGCTTCCCCTTGGGGAAGTAATCAACGCCTGCAATAGCAAGGCACACACAATCACATACTACAAAGGTTAGGAGACTCGTCTCACTAACCACAACCAACCTATATCTCAAATCTAACCTCAGATCCTCAACACATTCATAAATGCCTAAGGCATATCCTCAACATAACATCTCATCATACTCGTACACATACTAATCCTTAAAGCCATAACCGATATCCATAACATCATCATGATCCTCAAATCATTCTGACACCTAGCATGCATCTAATCAGTATTCCTCCATCTCAAATTTAATCCTAATTTAATTAATTAACCTTTAATTAATTAATTAAATTTCACCAGAATAACGTTTTGCCCCGCAGGCCATTTCTAAACCCACCTATCATCAGATTTCGTCAACAAACAACCCATAAACACCAGAATAATATAATGATCATAATGGAATTTCTAATTATCCATTTTGAAAAGCCTAAGGACGATTTAGGCCAAATCGCAGTACGGAAAACGAATAAATTCATAACTTATTCGTTACTAACCCGATTGACGATCTAAAAGAAGATTCGGAATCACAACGACGCAGGCTACGCATGTACAACATCAAATTCACCGGAATCTGAGCGACGGAACTGTCCTGGTGACATATATGCTCGACCACGTCTTCATCTGCTCGGAAATGCAGAAACTCGGTACCGATATGAAGAGAATGAAGAGAGGAATCCAAAAACTCAAACGGAATTGAATTCGGATTAGAAACAGAGAGTAGATCTGAGTTTGAAGTTTGAGAGAAATCAGAGCTTTTAAGAGGAAACGTGAAAGGAAATGAATTAATAAACGATTTTCCGCTATTTATAGTGAAGTCGATAATTATCCTTTAGCGAAGTGGATAATTATCCTTTAGCGAAGTGGATAATTATCCTTTTGTCGATCCAATGGTGGGTTGAACCCCCTTCTCCAAACATCTCGAAATTGGAATAATAGATCTTGAATATTGTAGGGATAATTATTCCACAATTGCCTCGGAAAACGTGTATTCCTAAGCCGTCTTTCTTAGCCGTTAAAAACGAAATAGCGACTCTTTTGTCCGTTTTGCCTTTCCATGTTATTTCATATCTATGTCCTGATCATTTCTCTCAACTACATTTTTATTAGTTGGAGCTCCCAAATGCTCCAAATAATACCGGAGGGTAAAAATAATTACCCGGGAGAAAAAGTGAAAATTTCACCATAAGCCCAAAATTACGTCAGGAACATAACGGTGAGACTTATACTCAACACTTACGCAATCTTCACAAGTTATATATCAATTACTATCACTGATTAAGTTAATCAACAATAATTAGAATTCAGAAACCCTAGCTATTACACCTCACCCTCGAGACAACGGTTAAAGGTACACCGATTTCTCTCACCCCTATTGTTTTGAGTGAGATTTTAGGGCTTTCCATAGATCTTTCCCTCCAATACCCATCCCGGTCTAAGAGTGTTAGGCTTGCAAAACAGCAATCTCTGGTCCCAAACTCTAAATCCCGCCCGCTAACTCATACATCCCTAACCCTAGATGCAAAAATCATATTTATTGTTTTGGTTAGGTGTGTAATTCCTCGAGCAAATTTGAGAGAGTTGTTGACTGATCAGACTTTGGAGCTTATCCATTTGATTATGTTTGGATTAAATGTAGACCTGCCTAACCTCATACTGAACCACATGGTCCGCAAAACAAACTCCACCCGATCCATCCCTTTGCCATATGGGAATCTACTGCCTAATATTTTTGCTCACTTTTCCATCGACACATCCTCTTAAGATCATCAGTTGGCGACTAGAAGAATAGATGAGCAGTGTCTGGAGAGACTTGATGTAGAGAAGACTCTTGTTGGTGCTTGGATGATAAAACGCAAGGTTGTTGCTATGACCCCCATCCTCTCAGTTACCTCAACTCCTTCTGTTTCCCAAACTAGGCTGGATGGTCTTGAAATGGAATTCCATTGCCTAAATAGATAAATGTCCGACTTACAGTTGGATATGATAAGAAGAATGGATGCGAGTCATGAGGTCATGTCAGTTATGCATGCCAAGATAAACCAGATGTAACTTCTGAACGCCCTTACGCTTACCACCACTGGCAAATTCTTGCCCCTGACCGAAGATGCAGCACAACACACTCAGGAAGCGGTGGAGAATGTGCTCATGAACTACAAGTGTAGCGTGCAGAATAAATTCATCATCTACCCCACGCATGTAGATACTACTGTTCTAACCGTTGAGGAGTGTCGTGGTCAATGAATATCGACTTGCTGAGAGGAAAAGGCAATTAGAGGCCAATATCAGGGACATGGGCAAAGGATCTGCTCAATTGAGATGGAGGAAGAAGGTCTACGAGGACACCCAGGAGTAAATTTCAAAGTCTTGAAATTAGTTTCAAGGCCTTGAAATGGATGTCAAGGCCTTGACATGGATTTCAAAGCCCCTTGGTTTTGATTTCAAGGCCTTGATAACCGTTTGTGGGACTTCATTTTTTTAACTGTTTTTGTTTTTCTGAAATACAGTACGTGGGTTTGTAATAATTTTAAACTCCCGTATTTTATTGAATTTTCTCCCTTGTTGAAAGACAAAGAGGGAGAAATTAAATATGCGTTGATCCGATATTAGTATGTTTTGATCTGATATTTTTGTATTCAACATTTTTTCGATATTATTGCATATATATCGGTAATTATGGCAGATCCGGACAACATTTGGGTTAGAATAATCGAAGAAAAATATCTTAAAGGCTCATGCTTCTGGAACTACAATTGTGGGAAAAATGTATCGTGGCAATGAACTAGTGAAATTAAGACAACATTTCGACAAAGGACTTAGATGGCGGATTAGAGACGGAAAAATAATTAGATTATGGACAAACAGATGGATCAGTGATAAACTGCTTCAGGAAATCGTGACCAATAAGGACTTGCTAAATCAGAACGAATGCACTTTCTCGTACATTGTGAAAAAACAGTGGAATTACCAACTACTAAATCAACTAAACATAGTACTTCCTATTAATATCATCAAAAAAATAAAAAGTTATAATCTTCCCAAAAATGATATAAGAGATAGACTATACAGGGTGGAGAACAATGAAGGATGGTACTCTACTAAGTCAGCTATGAAAATGAAAAAAAAGGAAGGTCGGTGTCACCTCAGACAAAACACGGATATGAAAGATTAACGCAATGCCCAAAATAAAAAATTTCCTATGGAAATTAACACTCGATGGTCTACCAACAAAACAAAACCTTGACAGGTAGAGAATTCTGTTGTGATGAATTGTGAATTTTGTAATCAACACACTGAAAGTTCCAAACATTTGTTCTTCCAATGTCCATATATGCTACAAACAATCGACCATCAATACATTTCATCTTTTCTACTAAAATATGACTTTGACCAGTAGAACAATGTAGAGACCCTTGTCGACCTTACTAGTCTATTAACAACTTCGGAGGTGAGATACCTTGATGTCATTTGGTGGAACATATGACTATCTAGAAACTAAACTATCTTTAACAAAACGAAGACTTCACATAATATCAAACAAATTGTTTTAAATAAAATCGCCGATTGGGAACTAGTTAACAAAAACCAGAATAATAATAAAAACAAGTATGTCCAGCAGAGGAAAATTAAATAAAATAAAGTGGACACGACCAAAATATGGGTTTCTTAAACTTAATTTTGATGCATCAAAAAACTCAAAGAACCACTTTTCTTTTGGTTACATCATTAAAAATCAGTGTGTCGTTCCTATTGATATGGGAAGCGAAAGATGCAACGCCGATTTTGTACTTGAGGCGGAAGCGTTTGCTCTTCGGGAAGGCCTTCAAAAGGTGAAGGGGATAGGATTTAGATCCACTGTGATCGAAGGAGACAGCTTGATGCTTATTGATGCGATCAACTGACTATGGAAACCTTCATGGGAAATGGACATGATGATACGGGGTTGAAGCCGCAGTTCCCGATCTTGATTGAAAGTCCTCAAATTGAACAACAGAATGAAATCTCGTGTAACTTAGACAAAATCTCGGGTGAGATTTAGGCAAGAACATGCCGAGGTTTCTTGTAAATCAGAATGCAGAATAATGGATGATATGGAAAGATAACAAGATGATAATATGGAATGATAAATATAGGAAGATAGGACTATTATAAGACTTACAAAGAACCTTGACCAATTATGTGTCAAAACCACAAACAAAGTAAAAACTCCACCTCGATTATATATTTGAATATGTGATGAAGGAAGACTTAACACAAAACAAAATATCGATTTTATTTCTAGATTGCTTGGTTTGTGTTTGTGTTTGTCAAATGTATGCAGGCCTTGGAAAGAATTTAAAAGGATAGATGGAGGCCTTGAAATCGGATACAAGGGACAAGCGCAGAGATTGAAGAGTATTTCAAAGGTTCGACAAGGAAGCCTTGTAAATCATTTCAAGGGATCAAAACCAAAGTCCGAAACGGCTAGGAAGGATTTTGAAATTCAATCTTAACAATATATACCAAGGATCAAGAGAAGATCTTACAAGGAGATTCGGCCAACTAGAAGATCTCGACCAAAAAGATTCGGTCCAACAAAATGGATCTTGCAAAGATCCTCAACGAGACGCAATACTTCTTCTCAACAAATATTATAAGATCTTGATGATCTTCAGCCAAAGATTCTCAACAAACCTGAAGATCTCGATGTTTGAACGACAAAGATCTTTAACAGTGTGAGAAGATTACGGAGATGAAGAATCAACGTGCTTTAAGGAGATGAAGAAGATAAGACAAATGTACAACGGCTATGTCATCTCAACCAAGAAGCGTTTTTCTATGGAGAAGAAGAAACATCAACAACGGTCATCTTCCCAACGGCTAAAAGACTTCTCCATTGAAGACTATAACTGAAGATGTCGATTGAAGAAGAACGACAACAAGCTTACACGGAAATATTAAAAGTCTTCAAGCGATCCAAAGCATCTTCATTTGATCCAAGAATTTCTTCTTCCTCTTTAGTTACAAAAGCTTTATTCCTTAGAGAGAGAAACACACGAGAGCTCCATTGGAATATCAAAAGAGTGTTATACTCGAGTGTGTGTTGCTCTGTGAAATAACTAGGCTATTATAGCTAGGTTAAGAGTTGGAGCTAGATCATAGCATTGGCTATAGTAAGAGAAGATGGGGAATTCTTCTAGGTTGTATCTAGGAGTCTTTGAAGATGATAATAGATAGTTAGATCCTACGGATAAACCTAGGACGGAGAGGAGGTTGTTAGAGCCGAACTTCGTAAACATATAACCGTGTCGATATTTTCAATTCCACACCATATTCTTCTTTATTGTGACTAACTTTGCTTTGCAGGTTCACAAAGTCAAGGCCCTTGAAATCACTTTCAAAGACCTTGAAATCCAGTCGTGTCACAAAGAGCTCAGATCGACATCCAGGCCTTTGAAATCGGTTTCAAAGCCTTGAGATAGGCTTTTGCAAAAAGTTCTCATACTCTATTCAACCCCTCCTTATAGAGTATTTATATCCTTTATGTTCACCTTACGGTTTTTCAATTGGTATCAAAGCTAGACTCACGTATATTGATTTAACTATCTGTGAGACTAATCATGAACTTTGTAGGTGATGGAGGATTTGCGCAAGAAAGATCTTCATATCGACCACCACTTTTCTGTGGCAACAACTTTGGGCATTGGAGAGCACTAATGTGCGAATGTTCATTATTGATCAGGACATGGAACTATGGAGCATTATTCAAAATGGCCCTAAAATCCCAACCACCACGGTTGAAGCAATCCAAGTCGAAAAGAAGGAAGCTGACTTCACAAAAACCGACTTGGATAGTGTTTCTAAAAACTACAAGGCCATGAACTTGCTCTATTGTGGATTGGATGCAAATGAATTCAATCGTATCTCATCATGCAAGAGTGAAAAAGAAATATCGGACAAACTTGTTGTCACATATGAAGGAAAAAGTCAAGTCAAGGAAACAAAGATAAGCATCTTCCATAGACAATATGAGCTATTCAGATGAACCCTAATGTACCAGTCAAAGAAATGGTCACAAGATTTACCGAGATCGTGAATAACCTGGACTCTCTTGGAAAAGTCTTCACAAAGGAAGAGAAAGTAAGGAAGGTTCTAAAGAGCTTACCTAAAGCCAAGTGGGAACCAAAGGTGACTGCAGTCGAAGAAGCTCAAAATCTCACAACTCTTCCTCTTGACGATCTTCTTGGAAAACTCATCACTCACGAGATGGTTCTTGGTAAAGAAAATGGAGAACTTCCATCCAACACAATGAATCTGGCACTAAGATCTAAGAAGGATGAGATACCATCAAAGGAGGAAGATAGTGAGGATGAAGATGAGTGAAAACTCCACCTTGATTAAATTGTTTTACAAGTGTTGATGATAGAAGACTTAACACAAATGTAGTAGATAGATATACTAACAATGTATTGATTAAATTCTCTAGATATTTGGTTGGTTTGAATTCAGTACAGGTTTTATTTAAATGTCAAGGGCCTTGAAGTATAACTCAAGGACAAAGAGGACAAGGACCATGGAGTTATAGATGCACGAAACAAGTATTCAATTGAGCTGAATATTTTCCAAGAGATTTTTTAACTAAAATATCTCATCAACCGAAGAAAGATCTCAACCGAAGATTAGAGAATCTTTTTAGAAGATTTTCTAAACAAAAAGCGGCAAGGATAATATCTTCTCACTCTCAATTCAAAAGACGAGAAGATCAAGGAGCTAAGGACTCGGCGTGTTCTCAAGAGCGAGCTGAAGATTTGCAACGTCTACCTTATCTCGAAACAAGAAACGATCTTCATGGAGAAGAAGATTCATCTTCAAAACGGTCATCTCTACAACGGCTAGAAGACCTCTCAATAGAAGAGTATAAATGAAGATGATGGTCGAAGAGGACAAATACACAAGCTTACGCAGGAAAACGTCTTTACATCTTCTAAGCAACCTCATCATCTTCATTAGTTGTTTTTCTTTCTCTCATTCATACAAAAGCCTTATCCCCTTTGAGAGAGAAAACACTAGAGCTGCATTGGAAGATTTAAATAGTGTTATACTAGAGTGTGTTACTCTGCGAAGTAACTAGGCTATTATAGCTAGGTTAAGAGTTGGAGCTAGATTGTAGCGTTGGCTATAGTGAGAGAAGAAGGGGATTTCTTCTAGTTTGTATATATGACTCTTTGAAGCTGATAATAGATAGTTAGACCCTAAGGCTATACCCTGGGACGGAGAGTAGGCTATTTAGAGCCGAACTTCGTAAACATATCCTCGTGTCGATCTTTTCAATTCCGCACCATATATACTTTACTGTGACTAACTTTGTTTTGCAGGAGCAAGAAGTCAAGGCCCTTGAAAGGAGTTTCAAAGCCTTGAAATCAAAGTTTCACAAAGAGCACAGATTGACATCAAGGCCCTTGAAAGGAGTTTCAAGGCCATGAGATTTGGTTTGCAAAAAGTTCCCATACTCTATTCAACCCCCCTTCTATAGTATATTTTACCTTATTTACTTCACCTACCGGTTCTTTAATGAGGAAGATCCATTTGCCTTGATCTCTAGGGGTCTCGCGAAGATTCTTCAAATGAAGAAACAGTTTGCAAACAATAAAGAATATCCACGAACATCAAGAGCTCGAGGTAAGTTTTCTAACTCCAATAAGAAAACTAAAGTTCGGACTTATTTTAAATGTGTTGAAACAAATCATCTCGTAAAGGATTGTTCACAAAAGAAGAGGAGCAACTTTAGGAAGAATGATCGAAATAAGAAAGCTATGGTAGCTTCATGGAGTGATTTAGATTCCACAAAGGAATCAGAAGACAAAAAATAACAAGCAAACCTTTGCCTTATGGCCGATCATGAAGAAAACCAAGATCATATGTGATAAAGAACATAGGGTAAGGTTAAGTTCCTTGAGAAAAAAGCTTATCAAACAAGAAAAAAGATTAAGTGATATGTCTCTGGAGATTGAAAATCCTAACACCGAAAAGCTAGACCTTGATATCAATATCAAGGCCTTGGAATCAAAAAACGTGATTCTCAAGGGCAATCTTTCTTCTCTCCATCGAGAATATATCGATCTAGAGAAAGAAAAGGTTGATCTAATTGTGACGTGTCAAGACCATAACGCTGCACTTATTCAATTCACTCGTTCGAAAGCTAACCTCAAAAGGATGATGGGTGAGCAACAATCTTTCCTTAACAAAAATGGTATAGGATATCATGTCAGTTTTCCCAGAAAAACAACATGTCCACATATTTCTACTTTGTAAAAAGGGTCATGTAAAATCAACATGTCCATATAGAAGAAATTATCCTTACAACATTAGAAACACTTATCTTCTATTAGATAGCAGTTGTTTTGCAGGATATGGACCAAAATATGCCATTTGGTCAATCCGGAAAGGTTGATGTTTGTTGTTTTGCAAGATATTACCAAGGTAAAGGAGCATAAATGGATATTAGATGGCAAATGCTATTGACATATGAGTGGAAAAAACTCACTATTCTCGGATCTAAAGAAGCAATCATTTGGAACCATTACGCTTGGTGATAAAGGAATTGTAACATTATTGGCATTGGTGAAATTTGTTATAATTCATCAAACTTTATTGATGATGTATATCTTGTTGACGGTTTGAAGTATAACTTGCTTAGCATCTCTCAAATATGTTATAAAGGCAACAAGGTGATTTTTTATTCAGAAAAATGTGAAGTTCAAGACAAGATATCGGGTGATGTTGTGCTTACAGCTCCTAGATGTAACAATATTCATTCTATGACTACTAACCAAGTTTCGAGAACTAAGCTAAAGTACCTCAAGGCCTTGATTGATGATCCAATGCTTTGGCATAGAAGACTTGGTCATGTAAGCATGCATACAATGAAGAAATTACTTTCAAAGGATTTGGTACGTGACATGCCAAACCTAAACTTCAAGGTAGATGAACTATGTAAGACATGTACATAAGGTAAACAAACAAGAGGTTCATTGTAACCAAAGAATGTTGTAAGTTCTTCTCGTCCCATTGAAACTTTTACATAGAATCTTTGTGGTCCTATGCGTGTCAAATCTCCCAAAGGTAAATAGTCTATCCTTGTCATTGTGGATGATTTTTTTGATTTACATCGATATCATTCTTACGAGAAAAATCTGAAGCCTTGTTTGAGTTTTCAAAATTGTGTAGGAGTTGCAAACTTTGAAAAACCTACCTATCGTTTCAATAAGAAGTGATCATGGTAGAGAATTTGATCAACTAAAGTTTGATTTGTTTTGTGCAAAATATGGTATTTCACACAACTTTTCAGCTCCTAGAACTCCCCAACAAAACAGTGTTGTGGAATGTAAGAATTGCACCCTAGAGGATATGTCTAGGACCATGCTTTTAGAAAATAGTTTGCCAAAACGTTTTTGGGTTCAAGCAGTTAATACTTTTAACTACATCCTCAATAGATATTTAATACGCCAATTTTGAAAAAGACTTCTTGCGAACTCTTTAAGGAGAGAAAACCTAATATTTCCTATTTTAAACCCTATGGATGAACGTGATTTGTCCATAACAATGGCAAAGACAACCTTGGTAAATTTGATGCACGTAGTGACGAAGCAATATTCATTGGATATGCTTCAAATAGCAAAGCTTATTGTGTTAATTATAAACATACCAAAATTGTTGAAGAAAGTATTCATGTTATATTTGATGAAAGCAATGATGATACTTTGAGTAAAAGTTTTGCAAATCTTAATCTGAATCAACATGAAGATCACAATTCTGATGGAGAAGAAGATCCTAAATCTCAATAAAAGAATATGCAAGAAAAGATTCAAGATACCGGAGAATAATCTCAAGAGCTTGAAACGCATCTTCAAGACCTTGAAATAGAAAATTGACATGTCAGAACTCCGTTTCAAGGCCTTGATATAAAATCCAAGGGCAATACTCTAGCGGTACCTGAATCTAGTCAAGCTTATGAGCCCTAATCTTCAGGATTTGTTCCATCTTACAAACGAAGAAAGTTTCAACACTCTTCATACCATCCACCAGAGAATGTGATCTCAGATCCAAACGTAGGAGTTCAAATTCGATCCAAAGTTAACAAGCTATGTGCATTCTCGGCGTTCGTGTCTCTTATTGAGCCCAAAAATTATGTTCAAGCTCTTCAAGAACCCGACTGGATCATTTTCATGCAAAATAAACTAAATAAGTTTGAGAGAAACAAAGTTTGGACCCTCACGTCTAAACCAAAGCACCAATCCGTCATTGGCACAAAGTGGGTTTTTCGAAACAAGTTGGATGAAAATGGAAAAGTCATTTGAAATAAAGCACGACTTGTAGCTCAAGGCTATAACCAAGAAAAAGGTATTGATTATGAGAAGTCTTTTGCTCCGGTTGCAAGGTTAGAACCCATATGTATGCTACTTGCTTTTGCATCCTTCATGCGCATCAAGTTATTTCAAATGGAGGTAAAATGTGCCTTTCTAAACGGCTTCTTAGAAGAAGAAGTCTACGTTGCTCAACCACCTGGTTTTGAAAATGATGAATTTCCGGATCATGTTCTTAAATTGGACAAAGCTAATATTGGTCTTAAGAAAGCTCCTCGAGCTTGGTATGAAAGATTGTCCAAGCATCTCCTTGAAAACAATTTCAAAAGAGGTTTGATTAACAAAACTTTATTTATCAAAACTAGTGGCAATGATATATTAGTAGTACAAATCTATGTTGATGATATATTATTATGTGCTACTAACGATTCTCTATGCAAGGAGTTTTCAGACATTATGTGTAGGGAATTCGAAATGAGCTTAATGGGAGAGTTAAATTTCTTTCTTGGACTTCTTGTTACACAAGCAAAGAAAGCAATGTTTCTCAATCAGAGCAAGTATACCAAAGACTTGCTTAAGAAGTATAAGATGGATCAATCCAAGGTCACAAAAACTCCTATGAGTTCCACACTTTCACTTGTCCATGACAAAGATGGTAAAAGTGTTGTACAAAAGGAGTATCGAGATATGATCGTTTGTTTGTTATATCTAACCGCTAGTCGACCTGACATTATGTTTAGTGTGTGCATGTGTGCAAAATTTCAAGTTGATCCTAAAGAGTCACACTTGATAGCTGTGAAAAGGATATTTCGGTATCTCAATGGCACTAAGGATTTAGGGTTATGGTACCCACGTCAAAGCTCATTTCACCTTGTTGGCTATTCAGATGTTGACTTTGCAGGCTATAAGGTCGATAGAAAGAGTAATTCTGGATGTTGCCAATTCTAAGGGTTATTCCTAATCAGTTGGCACTCCAAGAAGCAAAACTCAATCGCCCTATCCACAGCTGAAGCAAAATACATAGCTGCGGGAGCCTGTTGTGCACAAATTCTATGGATAGCTTTACAACTCCGTGATCTTGGATTTGATTTAAAAGGTATCCCGATTAAATTAGACAATACTAGTGCTATTTCGATCACTAAAAATCATGTGCAGCATTCAAGGACAAAGCATATCGATGTAAGGCATCACTTCATACGTGATCATGTTAAGAAATGTGATGTTTCGATATCTTTTATATCAACTGACTTGCAGCTTGTAGATATATTTACTAATCCTCTACCTGAAGATCAATTCAATTTTATTAGATTAGAGCTTGGAATGTTGAACAAGGAGGCATTAACGTAGGGGGAGTAAATCGTTTTATTTTCTCCTTCGAATGCAGACCATTCTTCAACTTCAAGGGCCTTGAAATGCAATTCAAGGGCCTTGAAACCAAAATTCAAGGGCAAAACTGAAAATCACGGATCTATTTAGGGATTAATATCTTTTAGATATTTTGATCTCTAAATTATTTTAAAGAAGGATTTTTAAAATGATTTCGAAAGTCCTTATTTTCGGATTCAAAGATTTGTTTTGAAAAAGTAGTTGAGATTAAAATTAGAAAGAATTTAAACAAATTTTCGTTTTTCAAGGCCTTGATTTTCTCAAGATCTTGTTAAAACCATAAATTGTTTTTATTTTCCCTTTTTAAAGCTAAATCTTCTTCCTACCCTATTCAACGTCTTTACAGCACCCAAAAACGCCTCGCTGTGCCTTTTCCAAAACCCTTGATTTTCTCTCACAAATCCATCTATGGCTCTAAGAAGCAAGAAAACTGCTCACCGTCTAGCTTCGACGTTCAAGAAGGAATCGGCTCACATCTCCTCAGCTACAGATGTTGAGCAATTTTCTGAAGATATGGAGATCTCACCGAATATTGGATTTCCAACTTCTTGGTTCGTCAACTTTCAAGCTACGTGATCTTGGCTTGACGTGTTTCACAATTGTCCTCTTTGTATGTGTGACATGGTGGATATCGAGTTTTTGGAAACTCTAATGATTCCCTACATTGCAAAGCTTAAAAGCTCAACAATATGGAAGATCTTAATCCCCTGACATATGGCATTCCCGAGGCTCACAAGATTGTTCTATGTAAACCTCGTCACAAAACGGGAAAAGGGAATTCTCACCCTTGAAACATTTGTTAAAGGTACTCCAACTTTTCTCACTCCCACTATCTTATGTGAGATTTTAGGAATTCCTACAGATCTTTCTTTCATACACCCCTCCTGGTCAGACAATGTTCGTCTTGCCAAAGAGAATTTTTTTGTCCCTAACTCCACATCTCGTCAACTCACTCACACTTCCGAAACCCTAGATGCTAAAATCGTGTTTACCTTTTTGGTTGGATGTGTTATCCCTCGAGCTAATTCAAGAGAATTTTTGACAGATCAGTCTTTAGAATTGATTCACCTGATCGTGTCTAGACTAGATATTGATGTGCCTAACCTAATCCTTAATCATATGGTCCATACTGTTAACTCCAAACGAGCTATCCCTTTGTCTTATGGAAACCTACTGCCCAAGATCTTTGATCATTTTTCTATTGACACATCTATTGAAGATCGATAGTTGTCCTCTGGAAAAATTGATGAATCGTGCTTGGAAAGGTTAGGGATAGAGAAAACACTTGCAAGAGTTTGGACATTGAAAGGAAAAGAGGCTATTCCAACTCCTTCCCCCGCAGCCCCATCATCTTCTTCTATTCCAGAAATCAGGTTAGATGGATGTGAGAAGGAATTGGGGTCTCTAAATTGTGAACTCTTTGATTTTCAATTTGACACAATGAGGAGGATGGATGCTAATCATGAGATGTTGTCTATTATGCATGCCAAGATAAATGAAATGTATCTTATGAATGCTCTCACTCTCACCACCATGGGAAGAATATTGCCTTTAACTGAAGATGCCGCTCAACACACCTAGAAAAATATGGAGAACGTCCTTATGAACTGTAAACGAAGGGTACAACACAAGTTCATTCTTTATCCTACATATGTTGAGCCAACCATTCTTATGGTGGAGGAATACGAAGTTGTCAAGGAAAGACGAGCTGAAGAGAAGAGACGACGATTAGCAGCTGAAATGGATGATAGAAGTCACTGCTCCATCCAGGACACGAAGGTAGTTTTATGAGGATGATCAAGACTGAGCACGTAATGTCTGTGGGCCTTCTGTTTTAAAATTTTTTATGGTTTTTTAAAAATCTTTGATGGGTCTGTAACTGTTTTTAAACCTCCCTTGCTTTAACTGTTTTTCTCCCTTGTTGAAAGACAAAGGGGGAGAAATTATGGTGATCCAAAATTTCTGAAATTCGATATTTCTACATTCTTCATTTAAGTTTTATGCATCGCTAACCCTAAAATGCAGGTACGATATTTGTGTTGTCTTCCATCAAGGGGGGATCAAAAACTCCACCTCGATTATATATTTGAATATGTGATGATGGAAGACTTAACACAAATGAGCGGTTTTTATACTAACAAAATATCAATTTTATTTCTTGATTGCTTGGTTTGTGTTTGTGTTTGTCAAATGTATGCAGGCCTTGGAAAGCATTTCAAAGGATAGATGGAGGCCTTGAAATCGGATACAAGGGAAAAGCGCAGAGATTGAAGAGTTTTCCAAATCTTCAACAAGGAAGCCTTGTAAATCATTTCAAGGGATCAAAACCAAAGTTCGAAACGGCTAGGAAGGATTTTGAAATTCAATCATAACAAAATCTACCAAGGATCAAGAGAAGATCATCCAAGGAGATTCGGCCAACTAGAAGATCTCGACAAAAAAGATTCGGTCCAACAAAATGGATCTTGCAAAGATCCTCAACGAGACACAAGACTTCTGCTCAACGGATATTAAAAGATCTTGAAGATCTTCAGCCGAAGATTCTCAACAAACCTGAAGATCTTGATGTTTGTGATAGCATGAAATATGACCATATTTTAGGCACTTGTTTTGATTGTTTTTCCCTTTTGGTTGTGTACATGGATAAGAGTTTGAAGCATTTATGAGCACATTCACCTATTTTGTCGATATAGAGATCTACACAAGCTTTGTTGTGTTTTTAGGTGAATAAAGGGTTAGATTGGAGCATATATGAGAAGTGTAGGAGTATTTGATCATGCTAGGCATCAAGAGGATGCATTGGAGAAGCTAAGGAAGGAGCATGATTGGAGAACTTTACGAGACAAAGGCTTTTACAAAGGAATTTGACAAATCATGGCCAAACCAAGAGAACCACGACCGTGGTTTTAGCATTGAGGGCGTGGAAAACCATGTCGAGAGCAACAGAAAGGTTCCACGACCAGAACCACGACCGTGGAAGATTACACTAGACCATGATTTTTATAACGGTTGCCACGTGTCATATTTTCCACGTTAGCAGCGGTTAACGGGCTTTTTGATAACCCTACTTTTTCCCTATAAGAAGGCTAAAGAAAGGAGAAATTACGGACGGCTGCATATGCTACATTTCATTGGAGATTGCTTAAGAAGATTCCATCGCGTACACGCATTTCGATATTGCGTACTTAGGAAGATCTTAGGGTTTACATTCGAAGACGGATTGACATCCCGTTCTTCATTGTTCCTATAGATTCTTGTGAGGATTTCTGTTCCCTATTCCACTTTCATTGAACACATATATTTTGGATTGAATTGAGATTGATTATTTGGTTATTATTGAGTTTTTGAGATTTTACCCTTTTTCTCTTTTAAACTTGATTATTGGTTCAATAATGATGATTGTTGGCTAAAGCCCTTTAGAAATTCTAAGGTGAAGGGTTGATAGTCATGGCTTAGATAATGATAGATTGAACGTAAACAGAATGGACCCTGAGAGTTGCGAGAAACCTTGTCGTCGACATTTTCCACGGCCGTGGTTCTTCAAGATCCAGCCGTGGTTTCCTCTATCGTACGTCTTTTGCTTTTGCTTTGATCCAAAGTTAGAGATATGCTTTAACCTAGCGTTGGCATACCTTTTCTAGGTAGTAGTGAGACTCAACATCCTCTACTTCGGTTTCGAGTGTCACAACCTTAACCGTTTTGGCCGATCTTTGATTCCCTTGGGTTTGGGCATGGGTATTTGAGAGTAATTCTTATCCTTTGATCCTTTCTATACCGCAGCCTCACCAACCTTTGTAGAGAGAGCCTTTGGGTAAGATATATAGGGTTTTGAAACTTCAACGTACATAACCTTACATTTTGCATTCCCGACTTTGTCCTTATATCTATAAAATATCTAGAATCAATTGCCACAATTGGATACCTTGATCTTTAGATTTGCAGTTTTCCCAATATGTTTGCAAAGCTTCAACATTTACTTTCTTGACAATTTGTGAACTGATTTTGTTCCCCACCAAATCCATGAGTTCGATACTCTGGAATTCTTGCTTTACTACGCCGATCCGTACACTGCGGGTTCGCTTGATTTGATTTCAATTTTATAAATTTAAAGCTTTGACGCACACACACATTTGAGCGAACAAGTTTTTGCGCCATTGCCGGGGATTTGGTTTAGGCCACATTCGGCTCTCGGTTTTCGAGCTTGGGAGCTTTGCTCTTGTTATTTGATTTTTCTTTTTGAGTGATTTTGCAGAATTTTTAGGTGTTTATGAAGGTCTAGATCCTTGAATGACCTTGTTCCTTTTGATCCAGAACCTGAGAAGACTTTGAAGCGAAAGTTAAGGGAGAAAAGGATGGCTGAACATAACGAGAGGAATAACCAACAAGAGTTGGAAGAGGCTAGAGCCCAATTGAATACAAGTGAAAGACTACGTCTTGAGGAGCAAGTTGTTGCTCGAGCTGATCGAGAGAGAAATCAAGCTCAAATTGAGGAGCTTAGGGCGATGATTCTACAAATGCAATTAGATAAAGGCGGCGGAAGTAAGAAAGCTAATTCAAATAGATCCATTAGAGCTGAACCATCCGATGATGATTATATGCCGGACCTAGAGGATATACTACCATTTAATCATCAGGCTCATGTTGATCCTCGCCCGCGTGCTAGAGAGGTGAGAGCTGGTGATGTCGTGCCTGGACCACGAACCCTTGGGCAACGTATGGACCAAATTCAACCACCACGCCGTCTAGGTGTGAATCTTGGAGAGCAAGATGATCATGACTTTGGGATGCGTCCACAAGTCATCACTATGATCCGCCAAAATCAGTTTGGTGGAAGGGAAACTGAATCTCTGCATCAACACTTCCAAAATTTTAAGATTTTCAAGGAGACTTTGAAAAACCGAGGGTTAAGAACAACAACTACAAGTTGAGGCCGTTCTTCTCTTTGAAGGACAAAGCTTTAGCTCGGTATCAAGCTCTTCCGGTTGCAAAGCTCAACACATGGGAGGACTTGACTTCGGAGTTTCTCACCAAGTTCTTTCCGCCATCCGAAACGGCGGAATTGAGAGGTAAGATAAATGCTTTTTATATGAAACCTAACGAAAGTTTGTTTCAATCTTGGGAAAGGTTTCAGGATCTTTTACTGGATTGCCCACACCGTGGCATTTTCAAAGCTGGAATTATTGGAGATCTACTACAAGGGATTGAATATGGAGACACAATTCAAGCTCCAATCTCTTTCTTGTGGTACATTCATTGACATGGGAGAAGATGATGCTTGAGACTTCATTGAGAATCAAGCCCAAGTGAATTAGAAGTATTCCCATAGGAAGATGGATAATGGGAATCGGAATTCGGGGGAACTAGGAGAAAAATTAACTCAAGCTGCTCAAGCTCAAATATTTTCCCTCAACAATGAGATCAAAGAGTTGAAGGAAGTCATAAGATCCGGCCTTCAAAAGACGAAGGAGCAAGATGTTGGCTACCTAGGAGGGGATAATAACCAAGGCAATAGGAACAACTACCGGAACAATAATTGGAACAACAACAATAGGAACTCCAACAACAATTGGAGATCCAACCTACAAAATTTCGGTAATCCCTATTCAATGTTGAAAATACCCTAACATCTCCATCTTCTTCTAGTCCTTTGAAAAGCCAGGGTCAAACTTCAAATAATTCAAGTAAACCGGAGAAAGATAAGCATGATGCCATGCTGGAGACAATCTTGGGGAAACTCCAGGTACTAGAGAATCATATCACTTCGGTTGATAAAGCATAAAAAGCTTTAGAAAACCAAGTTTTCAGCAAGGCTGGAGAATTCCTAGAGACCAAGGGAAGCTTCCCGGAAAAACGGAGGACAATCCAAAAGGAAGGGTGATGGCTATTATAACTAGAAGTGGTGTAACAACCACCGACTCGCAGCCAAAGTTCGTCGAAGTCCCCGTTGAGAAAGATAAAGAAAGAGAGAAAGAGAAGGATGATATACATGTTCCTCCTCCAGCTTACAAACCTCCTCTACCATTCCCACAATCTAGAGCAAGAGCGCGTCTAGACAAGCAATTCGGTAAGTTTATTGATCAAATGGGCAAACTGCATATTAACATACCTTTCATTGATGCAATTGTAGGTATGACCGCTTACGAAAAGTTTTTAAAGGAAATCCTCTCTAACACAAGGGGCACTTGGATAAGAAAATGGATACAAGAGATTAAGAATAGAGAAAGAGCATACCTTGAGTTTGTGTAGTTAGAAAGAGAGATAGCCGGGATTGGTTTTGGGTATGGCAAGGACTCTTAACTAGATCAATGTTGGTACATAAACTCTTCCTTTGTTGTACTCTTGCACAGGGGGCACTTGGATTACTTGTGATCTTTTACGACTGGAGAAGCGTATACATAGTTGCTTTGACAAGAATGGATAAGATATTACCTACTAAATAAGATCTCAATTTTAAGGGAAAACTTTGATCGCACTTTCTGTAGGGTTGGGCGAGGTTTTCAAGGTTCATGGTTGGCTTGTGTTTGGCTATGGCGTTTCTCTCCTCCAACTTACACAAGTCAACGCACATTATGTAACACCCTAAATCCGCGGGATATCGGAATGCTACTGGCGAGACCACACAATGGGTCCCGACCCTTAGCCTGACAACAATCTCACCGGACCTTTCCAACATGGCACAAATAAAGGCTTAAAACTCGAAAACATTTTGATGTATGCAAGACGAAAAAGGTACAGATTACAACTTGGAAACTCAGCCGAGTCCTCAAAATAACATAAACTCTACAAGACATAAACCGAAAACGTATAACAACCACAATCCCAGCAAAACGGTAACATAACAAACACAACAACCCCAAAAACGCCCCCGTCCTACAATGTACGGCAACCCTCGGCTGTCCACTCCTCCACCTCACTCGGCGACGTCCCTAACCTGCGGGGCATCTACAACAAGCGGTTTAAAACCGTTAGCTACATTCGAAGCATTAAAGACATGGTGAAGGCACAAACACAAACATATATAACACATCACATAAACATGCTCAACAAACAATCCGGTTATTATCTTTATTTATTAGGTCGTATCCCGTTCTAGTTCAACTTCTTTTGTGACACGAGAATCTCCCGAAACTCGCCTCGGTCCCTTCTTCCGGCAATGGAGCGGTCGGATGCCTCCGACCGTCTAACCAACACGGGCCAGTCGCCAAGAACCTCCTAGCTCTCGCAAGAGCTAGGTAGTGATGTCACCGCCCGTTATCATACACTTGGGCCAAAATAACATAAACATCGGTAGTCCTATTATCCGGTTTATAAGTTATAACAAAATGATAAACACACACCACCAAGCACACAATGAATCTAATATGACGAATATGGATAAGTAAGTCCGGAGACTTACCTCGTCTCTCAACTCACAACACTCTGGCTTCCTTAATGAGGAAGCACACAACCTGCTCATACACGAAAGTACTCATCAACACAAGTCCACACTAATGAAGTAATAGACTTCATTCTAAAGATCTAAGCAAGATCCCACCACTCTCAAACTAGGAATGTATCCTAGGGTCCAAGGTACACAAGACACTAACCACTACTAAAGAAAGCTCACAACAGCCTATACAACCTAAGAACAAGATCAACAACAACATCCTAGGAGAAGCAACTAGTTTAGGAAGGCCAACATGCTCACACTCAAGATCAACATTCAAACCAAGGCATAAGGGCTCCAAGGATAGCAGCCACTAGATGGCATTCTCATAAGCCCTAGGTCCATCCTAAGCATGCTTCTAACTATAAACATCAAGGATCTAAGTATGGAACAAAAGGAAAGGGAGGGAGGAACCTACTGGTGAAGAAAACGCAGTCTCGGAAGCAAGCTGACGCCCCGGTGCAAAACCTGTCGCCGCCCCTGCGCCCCTGGGAGCCGCCCATGCGGTGGTTCAGGCCGCCCCTGCGGTGGTCCAGGCCGCCCCTGCAGTGGCCTTAGTCCGCCCCTGCGCCTCTTGCAATCCGCCCCCGCGGTCAAACAGTAGAAGGTTCGTCTTCTTCGTTTCTTCGACTGGTTCTTTGCTCCTATTGCCTCCTTCTCTTGTTGGGCGTCCTCCAAACCTTTACCACAGGTCTTAGCCTCCTCAACACGACCTAAAAGAGCTAGGGAAAGGGACATGCAAAGGCTTTACAAGATATCTCTTCAAAGCTTCCTCCATAGCCATGGAGGTGAAGAGAAAGGAAAGAAGGGAATACAAGCAGCAAGAGGAAGAGGAGATAGAATCACTTACCACTACAGATCCGGAAAGCTCAAGCTACAACTCCACACACCACTCCTTCAAGGTGTAAGAGACGAGAGGTCCAAAGGAAGAAGAAAGGGATGTGGAAGGGAAAGAGCGTAAAAGAGGAGAAGGAAAAGAAAGAAGGGAGGAAAAGGGCTAACAAGGAGGTGGGATATCCCCAAGTGTCAGCCTCCTTGTCCCCTCACTCCACTTCCCAAGGTCGGAAAGTAGAACGGGAATCTCTCTTCTCGCGTTAAAAACGCGTACTCAGCAACATGCCTGCGGGAAATAAGCCGCCAACGCGGGAAAGATCGAAAACACCTTAACTTCCGGAAATAAAATTTCTGGATGTTACACATTAATCTCAAATAATATGGCAAAGATGGCGAACAAGAAAAGACTCAAGTTTGATATGACTCAAAGAAGACTCAAAATATAATTTGACTCAAACCTGAAACAGACTTCAATCGCTTAGCTCTGATACCAATTTCGTAAGAGATAAGATTTTTGAATTCTAATTAATGATGATTAATGTTGATTAACTTGATCATCGATAGTATTCACGAAGAGTGCGTAAGTGATGAGTATGAGTCCCACCGTTATGTTACTGGCGTAATTTTGGACTTATGGGGAATTTTTTACTTTTTCCCCACGTAATTACTATTATCATATGGTGTTATTTAGAGCATTTGGGAGCTTTAATTAATAAAAATTACAATTGAAAGAAATGATCAAGACATTGGACATGCCCTAGATATGAAATAACATGGAAAGACATAACGGCCAAAAGAGTTGCTATTTCGTTTCATAGCGGCTAAGAAAGACGGCTTAGGAATACGCGTTTTCCGAGGCAGTTGCGGAATAATTATCCCTACGATATTCCAGATTTATTATTTCAATTTTGTGAAATTTGGATGTAACACCCCAAATCCACGGGACTTGGAGTGTCACATTGGGCTAGGATCTCACAATGGATCCTGACCCTAGCTTGACAACAAGTTCACTGAATCTTACAACAAGGCACAAGTAGATTAAAACCAAATACATAAAAGTTGTATATGATATATCAAAAGAGTTTACAACTCAAAGCCGAGTACAAAACATTAAACCACAACATCTGATACAAAAGATCCCATATCCCGCGCATCCTAATGTACAGAAGACCTCGGCTGGTCACACCATCTGGCTCACCCGCCAATCTTCCTAACCTGCAGATCAACTACAACACGGTATACACCGTTAGCTACAGTAATGAAGAGCATGAAGTTAATAACACAACCACACGTCAACATCTCATACATGCAATGCCACACACATTCATTTATTATCTTTCATTACGTTATTTCATTACTAGTTCAACTTCTTTTGTAACACGAGGATTCTAAAGAACCTCATCCCTTTCCCCTTTAACACAGAGGTTTGCATGGGGGTGATCATCACTCGTCCCACCCTGTGCTACTGACTTCCAGTCACCTCCTCCTAACCCGTAGGCGGAGACCAGTGGTTACCGCCCGTTATAATACACTTGGGTCATTTAACTGTAATAAATGGTCATCCTAGTCCGGTTTAAGGTTATAAACTCACAATCATATGAACACACACAACCATCACAATCATACAGCTTCCCCTTGGGAAGTAATCAACGCCTGCAATAGCAAGGCACACACAATCACATACTGCAAAGGTTAGGAGACTAGTCTCACTAACCACAACCAACTTATAACCACAGATCCTTAACACATTCATAAATGCCTAAGACATATCCTCAACAAAACATCTCATCATACTCGTCTACATACTAAACCTTAAAACCATAACTGATATCCATAACATCATCATGATCCTCAACTCATTCTGACACCTAGCATGCATCTAATCAGTATTCCTCAATCTCAAATTTAATCCTAATTTAATTAATTAACCTTTACTTAATTAATTAAATTTTACCATAATAACGTTTTGCCTGCAGGCGATTTCTAAACCCATGTGTCATCAGATTTCATCAAACAAACAACCCATAAACACCAAAATAATATAATGATCATAATGGAATTTCTAATTATCCACTTTGAAAAGCCTAAGGTCAATTTAGGCCAAATCTCAGTACGGAAAACAAATAAATTCATAACTTATTCGTTACTAACCGGATGGACGATCTGAAAGAAGATTCGGAATCACAACGACGCAGGCTACGCATGTACAACTTCAAATTCACCGAAATCTGAGCGACGGAACTGTCCTGGTGACATATATGCTCGACTAGGTCCTTATTTGCTCGGAAATGTAGAAACTTGGTACCGATATGAAGAGAATGAAGAGAGGAATCCAAAAACTCAAACGGAATTGAATTCGGATTAGAAACGGAGAGTAGATCTGAGTTTGAAGTTTGAGAGAAATTAGAGTTTTTACGACGAAACATGAAAGGAAATGAATTAATAAATGATTTTCCGCTATTTATAGTGAAGTCGATAATTATCCTTTAGTGAAGTCGATAATTATCCTTTAGCGAAGTCGATAATTATCATTTAACCGATCCAATGGTGGGTTGAACCCCCTTCTCCAAACTTCTCGAAATTGGAACAATAAATCTTGAATATTGTAGGGATAATTATTCCACAATTGCCTCGGAAAACGTGTATTCCTAAGCCGTCTTTCTTAGCCGTTAAGAAATGAAATAGCGACTCTTTTGGCCGTTTTGCCTTTCCATGTTATTTCATATCTAGGACATGTCAGATGTCCTGATCATTTCTCTCAACTGCATTTTTATTAATTGGAGCTCCCAAATGCTCCAAATAATACCGGATGGTAAAAATAATTACCCGGGGAAAAAAAGTGAAAATTCCACCATAAGCCCAAAATTACGCCAAGAACATAACGGTGGGACTTATACTCAACACTTACGCAATCTTCGCCAGTTATATGTCAATTACTATCACTGATTAAGTTAATCAACATTAATTAGAATTCGGATATCCTAGCTATTACATCGGAAAAGGGGGTTCAGCCCTCCTTTGGATTGGTTAAAGGATAATTATCGACTTCGCTAAAGGACAATTATCATCTTCGTTGTAAATAAAGGAAAATCTTTATTAATTCCTTTCCTTTCACATTTCCTCGTAAAAGTTCTACTTTCTCTCAACCTTCAAACTCATATCTACACTCTGTTTCTAATCCGATTTCCAATCCGTTTGAGTTTTTGGATTCCTCTCTTCATTCTCTTCATTTTGGTACCGAGTTTCTACGTTTCTGAGCTAATGAAGATCTGGTCGATCATATACGTCACCAGGCTGGTTCTGTCACTTAGATTCCAGTGAATTTGATGTTGTCCAACTGTAGCCTGCGTCGTTGTGATTCCGAATCTTCTTTCAGATGGTCAATCAGGTTAGTAACGAATAAGTTATGAATTTATTCATTTTCCGTTGCGGTTTGGCCTAAATTGACCGTAGGCTTGTTCAAATGGATAATTGGAAATTCTATTATGCTTGTTATACTATTATGGAGATTATGGGTTGTTTGATTGATGAAATCCGATGACATGTGGGTTTAGAAATTGCCTGCAGGCAAAACTTTAATCTATTAAAAATTAATTTAATTAATTAAAGGTTAATTAATTAAATTAGGATTAGAATTGAGATTGAGGAATGTTGAATAGATGATACCTTGAAAGGCTTGAGGAATTGTGAGATGTTGAGTTTATGGATTGATAGTTTTGATCTTTGAGGATATTTATGGTTATGATCTTGCGAGATCTTGAAGACTAGAAGGTGGAATCTCCTAGCCTGTGGATACTGAATGATACTTGTGTGCCTTGTTTATACAAACACTAATCATTTCCTCGAGGGGAGACAATGACCACTGTTTAGGACTATCTTGTGACAAGTAAGTCCTTTAGGATTACTTAGCGAGCGTTTATTAGTTTAAATGATTGTGATAGTGGTGTTTGTGCATATGAATGTTGCATTGATAACCTAACCAGCCTAGGACGACCACATATGTATATTAAATGGCCAAAGTGTATTATAACGGATCGTGACAACTTGCCTGAAGCTTGTCGAGAGTGTGAAGGTTCTCTGCTACCGGTACTCCAAGTGGGGAGGCTTGATCCCCGATTCCAAACCTGTGTGAAAGGGGACAGAGGCGAGGTTCTAGGTGTTCCTCGTGTCACAAAATAAGTTGAATTAGTAATGGTATAACATAATGAAGATAATAAATGGATATGATGTGAGCATTGTGTTTTGTGATGTGATTGCGCGTTTGAATATTACGTTTATTCTTATTCATGAACTATTAGCTAACGATTTTATGTTTTAGATATTTTTCACGATAGGAAGACTGCAAAGTGATACAAATGGGTGATCAACCAAGGGCTATTGTACATTAGGATGTGTGGGATTTTGGGATGTTTATGTACACAAATGTTTATGTTGTTGCCTTTTTGTACTCGGTTGTGACTTTGTATATGTTTTGATATACGATCATACAGTTTTATGTATTTGGCTTTATATTTATTTGTGCCTTGTTGTAAAATCCAATCAACTTGTTGTTAGGATAGGGTTAGGATCCATTGTGAGATCCTAGCCCGTAGCGCTCCGAGTCCAGCAGATTCGGGGTGTTACAAAGTTGGTATCAGAGCCTTAGGTTGACAACAATGACACTTGCAATCTGCGATAAAGGCCGAATAAATAAACAAACTGAACCTGAAAGGGGTCTAACTTTTCCAAAAGATTATGGTTTTGAAATGTATACAGTGATTTGGTATAAAATGTACGGAAGCCATCACCCCTTGTGAAGATCTCGGCAGTATAGATATTGATAACTCCAACTTGGTTATATATTTGTATATGTGATGATGGAAGACCTAACATTATGAGCGATTTATAAACTAACAAATATCGATTATATTTCTAAATTGCAAGGTTTGGTTTTGTGTTTGTTAAATATGTGCAGGCCTTGGAAAGCATTTCAAAGGGTGAACGGAGGCCTTGAAACACATTACAAGGAACAAGCGCAGACATTGAAAAGAAATTCAAGTGTTCAACACGGAGGCCTTCAAACACGTTACAAGGGATAAAAGAAGAAGCCTTGAAACGCGATGCAAGGGAAACATTGGCTGGAAGCAATTCAACATAAAGATTCATTCTCAACAACCAAATCTACGAAGGATCAAGAAAAGATCTTCAAAAAAGATATCAAGAAAAGATCTTGGCCAACTCAATAAAGAAAATCTCCAACGGACTTTGAAGAGGAGATATCGGCTCAACAAGAAGATCTTGGAAAGATCTTAACTGACGCAAGATTAGAAGATTTCCTCCAACGGATCTCACAAAGATCTCGTATCCAAGGAAGACCTTCAGCGGCTATCAAAGAGAGTTATCTTCAACCGAAAAGATCCTCAACAACTTGGAAGATCTCGGAGCTTGAAACCAGGACTTCAACGGCAAGATCTTCAACGGCTCTTTTGAAGATAAGATCTCGAATAAGAATCTCAACATGCGTCAAGGAGATGAAGAAGATAGAAGATCTTACAACGGCTACTTCATCTCAACCCAATACCGTCTTTCATGGAGAAAGAAGAACCTCACAATGGTCATCTCTACAACGTCTAGAAGTTCTCCATCAAAGACTATAAATGAAGATGGCGATTGAAGAGAAGAACAACAAGCTTACACGAAAACATCTAAGTCTTCAAGCGATCAAAGCATCTTCATTTCGTTCCAAAAGTTTTTCTTCCTCTTAGTTTAAAAAAGCTTACATCCCTAGAGAGAGAAAAACACGAGAATCTCATTGGAATATCTAGAGAGTGTTATACTCGAGTGTGTTACTCTGAGAAGTAACAAGGCTATTATTTCTAGGTTAAGAGTTGAAACTAGATCGTAGCATTGGCTACTGTGAGAGAATAAGAGGATTTTATCTAGGTTGTATCTAGGACTCTTTAAAACAGATAATAGATAGTTAGATCCTACAGACAAATAAACTATAGGATAGAGACGTAGGCTTTTAGAGCTAAACTTCGTAAACATATCACAATGTCAATCTTTTAATATCCGCATTCTATCTTGCTTTATTGTGACTAACGTTGTTTTGCAGGGTTTCGAAGTCAAGGCCTTGAAATCACTTTCAACGCCCTTGAAAACCTATTATGTCACAAAGAGCACAGATCGATATCAAAGCCTTCAAATCAGTTTCAAAGCCTTGATATAGATTTATGCGAAAAGTTCGCATACTCTATTCAACCCCTCTTCTAGAGTATTTATATCCTTTATATTCACATATACGGTTCTTGTTCGCTCCAAGAGGTGTGTGCAAGCTTTAATATTTATACCAAGAATAATTGGAAATAGCGAACCCGCAGTGTACGGATCGATTGTAATAAAAGCAAGAATTCCAAGGTCAAACACAGGGACTATGGTGAAACAAAGATCGGTGATTCAGGTTGTCAATAGAACACAAGCCACAAAGCAAAGCTATCAAAGATGATATAATAGTAAGATAAAGAAAATGCGGATTCTAGAGATTAAAGCATCCATTTCTGGTTCCGACTCAAGGTCTCAAAGGATAACGTGGACAAAGATGAGGTTTGCAAAGGGAAGGTGTTTCTAAGGTAGGAATAGATTACTGGGTAGGTTTCACTATTCACTATCCCAAACCAAAGATCCTCTCACCGGGTAAGTCTCAAGGTACTAAGGAAAGGAACCATAATCTCAAACCAACACACCACCCAAGGGGATAGAATCAACCTTTACCGGGTAAGTCTCAGGCTAACTCTCAAAGATGGGATGAAGGCACACACAAACCCCAATAAAGGATAAACCTTTATTACCTACCACTCATGATCTTGGGTATACAAACAAAGGAATCACCGGGTAAGTCTCATCTTAGGCTTGCGTTGAACCAGGAAAGGTATAACAAGGATAGGATTTGGCAAACAGAAACCTCAACTCAGATAAGGATCAGAAAAGGGCTCGCCTCGCTCAGTTTATGTACCATCTCGGTCGAGATGTTCCACATCTGAACGAGGTGTTCTTTGGTAAAGGTAAAGGCTCGAGCTTTCAAGGTCCATTGGGATAAAGAACTTAGCCAACAATCATCATTATAACAATGATCAAACAAACAAACAATCAGCGTTCCTCAATCACAAATCAGAAAAGACAACAAAACCAAACCAACTAAGAAAATCTTACAAACTTCCTTCAAACTTCTTCAAACTAGATTATTTCCTTCCTTGATCTTCAACCTTCCAAACTTCCTTCAAAACTTCCTCAATCAGAGAATTAGTGATCCGAAGATGGTTGTATTCCAGAAAATCAGCCCCTTTATGTAGGAAAATTATCTTCCAAAGATAAGATATCTTAGAAAGATAATTTCCTTCCTTAAAATATCTTCATATCTTCAAAATATATCAGCCAAAAAGATATTCTTCCTTCCATAAATCAATCCAAAAATATGTGATATTCACTTTCCAAAAATAGAAGATCTCAACAAAAGATAAAGATCTTATGTCCCGTCATCACATCACCTCGGTCCAGTCGGCCTTGAAGATCACCTCGGTCAAGGTGGCACTGTAGCCAACCGAGGTGAATCTCAACTGAGTGTGAATCTCTCTAATCTGGTCCAAAATCAATCTTCCATCTCATTTCAATGCTTCCTTATAGTTCCACAATGCTCCAGAATGTAGCTCCAATGACTCCTTAGCTTCCTTAGCTCCAAAACGTGCCATTTTCCCAACAATCACAACGAAATTAGGTGTAGACCTCGATTCCCGCAAAGGTAGATAAAACAACATAATGATCAAAGAATATACATCCATACATGCAGATTTATGAAGAGTAAATGGCCAAACCAATCCCAAAATATGGACTATAATACATGCTATCAAAATACCCCATACTTGTCACTAGCTTGTCCTCAAGCAAGATCCAAATCTTAGATACAAGATAGAATGGATTATAAGTCATCAAAAAGATCAATGAAAAACATTTCAAAACCTTTTGGTGGTGTTCTCCACTCATAGATCACCCTAAGAGAATGCTTCATGGCAAATAAAATCAAAACATGATCAAAACATTTTATAAATATAAGAAAGTTGTTCATCTTTGCATAAAATCATAGGATGCATAATAAATCATATTTATCGAAATCAAGCATGTATAATCCAGTTTAAACCACAAAGTCAATCATCAAGCTCGAGGTCTCAAGGGCTTCCAAAAGAGGTCAAGAAACGTGTTAGGGTGGGATGTATATAGGGTAATGTGGTGCTAGAATCCGGGAATAGGATCTTTTCTTCACTTTCTTTGAATCACAACATCTTCCACCAATAAACTTTGCTAATTTTCACTTTTTTTTTACTTTTTGGGATGCATGGACAGAGGTGCACAATAACCGAAGCCTAGGAGATTAGCAATCATCAATTTCTCGAGATGCTTCAAACCCTTGATGCACATACCATGACCCGTTAGGAATATTGCTCAATCCGACTTTGGCAAGACACAAACACCCGACTATGTGAATGGTGCCGATTTACTCATCATCAAGATCAACGTCCCCAAACCTAATTTGTTTCTTTATAATACTTTCAGCCAAGATCTCAACTTCACTTCACTTGCTTTTCGTCACTTGCATCCAAATTCCCGGATAGTTAAAGGGAGGCAAATATGTATATGAGGGGTTAAAGCATGATCAAGAAGGAGAAGAAGAGAGTGAAATGCCTTAGTCATCCCAGGAAGAATGTGAGAGAACTCATAATATGGCGTCAACCTTCAAATACAACATAGTTTTGATAAAAACAAAGTATTAAGCATGCTAGAATTTCAAACAAAGCATTTTGCAATTTAAACATATCATAAAACCTTTCGAGCATATAAAGATTTGAAAACCAATGTGCAAACAAATATCTTCATCGAGGTCATATCCTGAAAAGAAGCACAAATCATTTCGAAAATCTTTCAATTAAGAACCCATCTCGGTCGAGATTAACTGACGTCATCCGAGGTGTTCAACCTCGATCGGCCATGAACGTCTCAGTCAAGCCACACAAAAAATTTTCAAACTGGTTTTTGACGTTTTATCAAACAGAAACCTGTAGGTATGCATGTAACAACAGATAAGCACATAAAGCCAAATAAGACAATAATATCCAAGAGTCATACAAGCAAAATGACATAAGTCACATAATACATCACAAATACCCCACTTGGGACACATTGTCCCAATGGGTCAAATATAATTCTAGAATCAGAATACTCACCAGACCTAGCTGAACTGCATAAAAAATAGAAAAGAAATCCATGAAGCTCTAGTCCTCGTCAGTTGGCGGTGGTGGATGTGGAATGTAGGGATGCTGGACGGGTCGAATGGATAGCCCATCATCTGTTGAAACTGAATCTCCTGCATGCGTCGTTGGTAATTCAGGCTCTCCTCCATACGATGCATCGGTGCTCAACATCGAAGCGCTGGGAGATGTCAACTGTCATAGCCGCGTAGTAATCTATCATCTCATCTGTGAGCTCATCAATCCGTCGGTGTGCCTCGGGATCTCTACGGCGGCAGGATCTGCGTTGATGTGGCGGTGGTGGTGCTGCTGCTCAATCATCATCCGTCGCCTCGTTGTCAAGATCGACGGTGAGAACACTAGGCCTGCCGGTATCAATACCAGTTTCCATAGCAGCTCCTCCTCCATACCCCTCATCATCATCATCATCGTCATCAGTTGTTGCATTTCTAGCATCCTACATATAAGGGAACCAAGCTGCAGACCAATATTGACGATCAAAGACAGAAAACTAAAATGACCACATAATGCCCTGTGGAGATGTCGTCTCCCATGGCATGGCAACGTAGGGTGTGCCAAGGCCATGGGGAACCAAAATGCTGCGAGTGATCATCTCTTGCAATCCCAACGGCTTTGGAGCCGCAAAAAGTGTACATCTTGACAAGTCTAAACCCATGGAAGTGGCGATGTGGGTCACAAACCCACCATTGGAGATATCACTCTTCGACTTCCCCTTTATCTTGTGCAAATCATCTGCCAGCATGGCATCAAAGTCTGGAACTCCTCCTGTCACCATACAAAACAAACTCAAAAGCTCCCCCTATCGGACTTTCTGGGGCGTCTCAGTACACGCCAGAAGTGTCTCACTAAAGATCCGGTGAGCTAATCGGAAAGTAAGGTAGAAGATAATCCGCTCCCGAGAATCTCCGGGCTGTCATCTATCCCTATGATCTGTAACATGGGCAATCTCGCCCCAGAAACTCCGAGCTACCGCTTGAGAAGGAAAATCTGTGACTTTGGGTGTCGGGTAGCCAAAAATCTCTCCAAACTGGTCAAGAGGAACTGCATAGTTCCTATTCAGCAGCCTATACTTTATTCCTCGATGCTCCGGCACATATGTCACTGAACTCACAAACTCCATCGTCAGCTCCAAATAAGCCGGCGCCCTGATGGCCATGAACTCCTCCAAGCCAACCATGGAGATCATCTTCTTCAAGTCCTCCACCACGTGGATGCACTCGAAGGCGTCAACATGAAGGAATCGCAGGGCAATGATGGGGTACCCGCAAATCCGGTCATAATCCCGTTGGTGTCGCTCGTGGATCACCGGGATCAAAAATTGAGAAGCTAAAGAAGGAGAGGAATGATGTAAACTGCTAGGCCTATCTCTCAAGGCCAACTGACGATCTGATCTACGAGGGCTAGTCATTCTGGATGAACACCTCGGTCGCACAAGAACACCTCGTCCGAGACACAGTTGACTGGACCGAGGCGAACTACTATTCGTACGCACTTCCTGAATCTATAGGCTTTTTCCTCCACAAACACTACCAAAAGCTTCCTAAGGGGTACTTAAATCTTTTTCAACAACAATCTATGGCAACCAAAGCCAGATCTATCTAGAATCGACGAAAGAAGGAAGGGGTTAGGGTTTAAAATGAAAATACCCCAGATTCTGCAGAATGAAGTGTTTTCCTTGTTGTTTGATGCTTGGAAACTGAATCTTGTTCTTCCTCCGGTGATTTCGAGCCAAGAACCGTGGAAAACGAGCAAAAATCGAGATTTTGAGAGTGGGAGCAGACGCAGTCGAGGTCTTCTTTGAGAGGGAAAAGGTGAGAAGAGAGAGAAACCGTCTCGTCTTTTATTCCCCTCGTTGAATTTAATTACACCTCGGTCGAGATGTTCCTGAGCGGACCGAGGTGTTAGAATGGATGTCATACCTAGTCGCCTCGGTTGACCAAGAACATCTCGGTCAAGATCCTGTGACAACACCCGAGATGTGTCTCAATCAGACTCCGTCTTCTCAATTTCTCAAACTTCTGTCTTTCCATGTAGCTCCTGAGCTGTAATTCCTTCTTAGAGAGTACTTGGTTTCTGTCTAGGAAGACGCAAAAACTAAACGAAGCAAACTATCTAAACTAAGCTAGAAAAGGGAAAAGAAAGCAATATCTTGGGTTGCCTCCCAAGAAGCGCTTGGTTTAAGGTCGCTAGCTGGACCGTATGCTATCCTCAAAAAAGGTATAGGGGTGCAATCTCTTCAGCCGGGACTTCCGGTCGATACTTTTTCAGCCTATGGCCGTTGACATTAAAGCTTCCGCTTGTTTCACCCCAAATTTCAACTACACCATGACGAAAAACATTTTTCACAACGTAAGGTCCTGTCCATCGAGATTTTAACTTACCTGGAAAGAGGCGGAGGCGGGAGTTGAAGAGTAGAAAGAGATCTCCTTCTTTGAGCTCATTAGGAATGATATGATTGTCATGCCATCTCTTCGTTCTTTCTTTGTAGACTTTGGCATTCTCATAAGCATTTAAGCGCAACTCCTCCAACTCATTAATGTCTAAAAGTCTCTTCTCTCCGGCTTCCTTGATGTCGAAATTCAACCACTTGATTGCCCAATATGCCTTGTACTCCAGCTCAACGGGTAGATGACAAGACTTCCCATAAACTAAATTGTAAGGGATGGTACCAATGGGACTCTTGAATGCGGTCCTATAAGCCCAAAGAGCATCATCCAACTTTATGGACCAATCCTTCCTTGTCCTTGAAACGGTCTTCTCCAAAATTGCCTTGATTTCTCTATTCGAGATCTCTACCTGCCCACTAGTTTGAGGGTGATAAGGGGTTGCTACCTTGTAGGTTACCCCATACTTCGATAAAAGTACCTTGAACTTCCGGTTGATGAAATGTGTCCCTCCATCGTTGATGATGATGCGCGGTGTCCCAAAACATGGAAAGATAGTTCTATTGAAAAACTTAACAACCACCACGGCGTCATTAGTTGGAGAAGCAATGGATTCTACCCACCTAGAAACGTAGTCAACAACTAAGAGGATGTAGAGGTTCCATGTGCATGATGGGAAAGGTCCCATGAAATCAACTCCCCATACATCAAAAATCTCAACCTCTTGAATATTGTTTAGTGGCATCTCGTTCCTTCTAGATAAGTTCCCTGTTCTTTGGCATGCATCACAAGAGACAACAAATGCTTGCACATCCTTAAATAATGTAGGCCAAAAGAAACCAAAACGTAATACCTTAGCGCATGTTTTGTGAGCGCTAGCATGTCCTCCACAAGGAAGAGAGTGGCAATAACGTATGACACTAGCAGCTTCATCTTCCGGAATGCATCGTCGAAGCATCCCATCTGGACCTCTCTTGAAGAGTAAGGTTCATTCCAGTAGTAGTGGCGTACATCCTTGAAGAACTTTTTCCTTTGAGCGTACGTCAATCCGGGAGGTACTTCTTGACAAACAAGGTAATTAACAATATCAGCATACCAAGGCTCTTTATCATCAGAAACTTGGCGAAGCCAGTGCTCCACCAACTTTGAGTGATCATCAGAGAATGAATCAGAAAGATTGTCGTCCTCAGTTGAAAATATCTCGCTTGCTATCTCAGTCGGGGTCCGAGGTAGGTGACCGAGGTGTTCTTCAGACAAGATCACCTCGCTTGCTCCAGAAAGTGCCTCAGTCGAGGTACTGGAACTAGGACCGAAACCTAATGTACTTTGCTTCTCCTGAATCAGTTTATCGCAGATCTGTATCACAAAAGACATCTATACCTTCCTCCATCATACTAAAACTTATAACTTTCTCGAGAGGATCTTTAATAAGGATAGAGCTCACCAATTCTCAAGAATCTTCTTCATCGTAGATGTTGAATATGTCATCTTCCAGTGGCTTTCCCTTCATTGCAGCCAGCAATGCAAACTCCACATGATCGCCATCAATGTTGAATTTCAACTTGGCATTCTTACAATCAACGTTGCAACCTGAAGTTTTGCTCGAAATGGTCTCCCGAGAATGATGGGAATGGGATAATCTGCGGGAATGTCAAGCACAACAAAGTCTATAGGTATATAGAATATACCTAACTTGATGGGAACATCCTCCAAGATACCAACGGGATGGGTAATGGAGCGATCCGCCATGTATAACGTTATCTTCATGGGCTTGGGCTCTCCAAGTCCGACTTTCTCACAAAGATCCAGCGGAATAATGCTCACACTAGCTCCTAGATCAAAAAGTGCATCATAAGTCACATCCCCAAATTGGATGGAAATGCAAAACGAACCGGGATCCCTCAAATTGGGTGGCATCTTCTCCTTCATGATTTGAATGAGCTCCGAAGATCTAGAGGTCATCCTTACTTCACCAAAATCCTCCAGCTTTCTCTTCCTTGACAAGATCTCTTTCAGAAACTTCCTATAGGCGGGCATCCCTAAGATAGCATCAATGAAAGGAATGTTAATATGTAGCTTATTCATAAGGTTAAGAAACTTACCAAAGTGCTTGTCTAGATGTGCCCGAGCCCTTGACTGAGGGAACGGGAGTGGTGGTTTATAAGCAGGAGGGTGGAACATAAACTTCAGACTTTTCTTTCGCTTTCTGGGGCTCCATCTCGGTTTGCAGCTCGACCGAGGTGTTCCTCTTCTGGTCGTGGTCCTAGGTGTTCCTTATCTGATCGGGGCTTGACCGAGGTACTGGATCTGCAGTCTTCAATCCACTGCGTGGTATGATAACTGTTCGCCCCTAAAGGTGTGTGCAAATAAGCTTTAAATTTATAAAACTAGAATCAAGCAGTGAACCCGCAGTGTACGGATAGACGTAGCTAAGCAAGAATTCCAGAGTATCGAACACAGGGATTTGGGTGGGAACAAATTCGATTGCAGATTATCAAGCGAGTAAATATGAGAGTTTTGCAAATATTGGGAAAACAACAATCCTAAAGATCCAAGTATCCAGCTGTGGCAATCGATTCAAGATATACTTAATGATATAAAGACAGAGTTGAGATATGCAAAGGTATACTAATGTAAGGTAATCGTACGGTGAAGTTCCAAAAACCTTATGTAACTCACCTACAAGACACTCTCTATACAGGTTGTTGAGGCTCAATATAGAAAGATTCTAAAGATGAGAATTTATGTCAAATACCCAAACTTATAACCCAAAGATCAAGACTAACTTAACCGATTGAGGTTGTGACACTCACAATCGAGGTAGAGGTTGTTGAGGCTTCACTACCGCCTAGAAAAGACAAGTCTAAACTAAGTTAAAGCAAATCTTTAATTTTGGATTAAAGTAAAAGCAAGCTCGTAGATTTAGGAGAAATTACGGTTAGTTCTTGGTGTTCCACGGTCGTGGACTCAAGAACAGGCCGTAATTTATGGTTTGTCGACGATTTTCTCTAACTCTCAGGGTCTAATCTATTTGCGATCGATCTATCATCATCTAAGCCACAACTATCAACCCTTCACCTTAGAATTGTTAAGGGTTTTTAGCCAATAACAGTCATGTTGATATCAATTCAAGAATTAAAAGATAAAAAGATGAAAACTTTCAAGAACTTTCAATAATCTTCAAACCAATCTCAAAGTCACAATCAAGAACGAGTGTTGTCAAAGGATTCAAAATAAAGTAAACAATCACAACCTTAGGAAAGAAGGGAAAACGGGATGTCAATCCGTTTTCCAAATCAAACCTAAACAAGAAGAGAGATCTTCTTGCAAAATCTTCCAAAAGCTTCGATCTTCCGCCAATCCGGAGATCTCAACAGCAATCTCCACCAAAAGTGCGAGATTAGGGCAATTCCCCGATGCGAAATTCGATCTCCAATGAGATGATCAATGCTTCCAAGCGACGGTGTAAAATGAGGTAGCGGGCGTAAACGATCCTAAGCGTCGATGATGGAATCTCCTTTCGTCCGTCTTTTTATAGGGCAAGATAAAATATCGGCCCGGCCCAATCTTCAAAAGATCGTGGCTTCAAAGTGTGGCGAAAAGATTCGCCAAGATCACGGTCGTGGAAGTTTCCACGACCGTAATTTAGGGCGTGGATTAGGTCACGGTTTGCATCATATATTCCACGACCGTAATAGTTACTGGAATGCATCACGCTTCTCTTGCAAGGTTCCACGGCCGTGGAACTGAACGTGGTTTGTAATACGGCCGTATTTTAGAGCGTGGTTTAGGGCAAGAATGTGATTCTTCCCTAGCCTCGTGCATTCCTCAAGCTAAAACTCCAATTTGCTCCTAAGAATGCCCTTAATTCATGGACATATCAAATCAAATCTTCTTTGCTCGATTCCGTTCGGAAATAGCTCCAAATCACCTATAATCAACATAGAACTAGTGTAGATATCCATATCGACAATATAGGTAATACTAGCTCACATATGCACAAAGTTCAATCAAAGACTATCAATATGAATCAAATACGTTTAGAAAACGTGCCTAAAATATCACAATATTTCATGCTAACAAATAACCCCATACTTAACACTTGCTTGTCCCTAAGCAAGGTCTTTCAAAAAGCTTTAAACAAGAGTTAGGATGAAATATGTGTACCTTCTTTTTGGGTGAATGTGACTTTTAAAGAATAGATCATTCTCAAACCTTGCTTCAATCGTTCATCAAACATTCACACACTCAATTAAAGAGTAAAAAGCAAAGAAAATTCATGAATAAATTTAACTTCTAAACAAGCATCATAACCTTCAAACGTTATCAAAATCAATCATAAGAAACTTCAATTTGGATCACCAAGTCATATAACATTCTTTTGATCTTAAGGACTTTCAAAGAAAAGGTCTAGAATGTGGAAGGGAAGGGAGAACTTTAAGGGAAAGTGGTGCATGAATCCGGGAAAGTGGACAACTACCTTCTTCTTCTTTTGCGGTTTCGCAACACTTCAACTTAGAGCTTCGCTCTCTTCTCTTTATTTTTCGACTTTACTTTTGGAGTTATGGACAGAGGTGCACAAAAACCGAAGCCTAGGAGATCGGCGTTTTTCAATTTTTATGGGTTTTTCAAGTTATTTTTCATGCAATGCAATAAGGAAACGTGCAACACATAATGAACATGCAACGATAGTCTCAAATGAAAGTGAACATAGTAAGTAGAGTTATTACAAACTTTTAGTACATCCCACCCCATACTTAGGACGAACATTGTCCCTAATGTTCAAAAGAAAGAAGGAAAAGAAAGAAAAGAAAAAGAAACTCACAAAGTGGTGGCGGGAATGTCTAAAACGAACGGTCATGCATCAAATCACTGCGGTGCCGGTGGAGGCGGGAATGGGGAGAAGCTGGAGTTGTAGGGCCGCCCAAACTACTAGCGGTAGACGTCCCTCATCATGTGGTCGAGGTCGTCGAGGCGTCCGTCTCTAGCGTCGGCCCGGATCTCTAACGCTCCAACTCTCTCTGAAAGTCCGGTAGCCCAATCCGGCATCTGCTCGTACCATCCCGGGGCGTGACTGTACCATGCTGGGGCGTCGGATGGTGCTGGTGCTGGTGGTGGTGCTGTTGGCTGCTCCGTGGACCAAGGAGGGGGAACGCCATACCATGTGGGAGGTGTGGTCATCCACGTAGGCCTCTCACTCACGCTAGCGCGGCGAGATGACGAGCCTGAGGCTCTAGCTGGACGTGGAGAGCGTCTAGGTACATCTGGGGCCGCCTTCGGCTGGTCCGGAAACGTGCCAAACTCCTGCTCCGCTCCTCCTCCACTCTCAAACTGATCTCCCATATCCTCCTCCTCGACAACCGGTGGTGGGACGTAAGGGGGAGCTACTATTCTGTTCGCATGCATCGCAACGAACGTCTCCTTCCAATTATGGCGTCCCGCCATAATGGAATACTCCGGCAGCCACTCTATACCCCTGCCCGTCCTACTCTCCCAAGGCATGCCCGCATAAGGCGGACCTCCATGTGTGGGGAAAATGAGACCCCTAACCATGAATGCATGTAGCCCTAAAGGAACGGCCGGTATGCGGGTGCAAGCAGAAAAATCCACACCAAAACTCCTAGCAATGTGGGTAACTATCCCACCATATTCGATGTTTCCCTTCGCCTTATTCTTGAGCTTGCTCATAGTAGCAGCCAAGAGAGTAGCACAATCTGCACGGCGTCCATAAAGCATGCAATAGAGCAAGAATAGTTCATCCGTCTTGATCTTTTGGGGCGTCTCCGTCCTAGGAAAGAGACACTCCGAAAGAACACGGTGAGCTATCTTCAAGGCTAGATGGTACATCAATCTAGCCGGTGAGCTATCTTCAAGGCTAGATGGTACATCAATCTAGCCTTGGTATCAGCGGGTTGCCAACGGTCCTCGTCGGCGTAAATCATTGCAACTTCCTTCCAAAAATCCTTGGGGTAAACACCACTCGGAAATCGACCATTGAAGGTCTCATGAAACCCAAAAATAGTCCCAAACTCAACGATACTCAAATGGTAGTCTCTTTCCATGAGACGGAAAGAGACGGTCCTATCTACGTGGCTGTGCTCGAAAGACGTCACAACCTCCCGGGTGATCTCCTCATAGGCGTGTTCTCGGATAGCCGAGAAGATAACTAATCCGGCTCTATCCAAGAGCCAAGTAAGATCATCAACTATGTTGAGAGGATATAGATCCTCCAACAACAAATATCTAGGGCCAATCACTGGCCTCTTCGTGATCTTCTCAAAAGCAGCGAGATGATTCTCATGTATGGTCGGGATTCTAGGGTGAGGAGGTGAGGATGGAGGTGAAGGTGAGGATGGAGATGAAGGAGAGGAGGGTGGTGGTGCCCTAGAGGATGAGGAGGTGGAGGGATTGCCTTTCCTTTTCTTATTCTGCTCACCCTTCTTCTCTTTTATCCTTCCCGACACTCTCCTTACGAAATCCATTCTGCACAAAAATTACGGTCTGTTCTTCAAGAATTACGGCCGTGGTTTACCCAGAGGCCGTGGTTCGTCTCAGAATTTCACAAATCTCAGCAAATTCACAAGCAATGAATCACCACAACAAGCAGTCCTAGTCTAATTCCTTCCAGTCTCTATCAGTTCTTCCTAAAAATCTATAGCAAAAACGAACCAAATTGGCGAGAATCAAGAAGAAAGAATAAACCTCTTTTTCGGATTGAAAAATCCGAAATGCGAGTTTGTTGATGAATTTCCGTTCGATTCGTCGTTTGGATATTGTTTGTGGTTGAATTTGCTGCAGTTTGGGAAGAAGAATCGTTAGAAACGATTAAGAAACGAGGATTTTGAGGAGGTCGTGGATTTTCGGCAATTAGGTCGTGGAAAGAGGGATTTTTAGGATGAGTTTGTGAAGAACGTGGCTTATATAGTTGCAGGCAAAATTTTGAAAATCACGGTCTGTCGGGGTGTTCCACGGCCGTGGAAGTGTACGGAACCGTGGTTTTGGTGATTTTTCAAAGGCTTTTGGGAATTACGACCACTGTAGCTATGACGACCGTAATTTAGACCGTGGAACCTTCTGTAAAGCTTCAAAGTCCAAGTTTCGTCACTCCTCTTCAACATCATCCTCCTCTTTTCCTTTTCCATTGATCCTACAACCAAAAACACGAACATACCGGAAGAAATCGAGGCAAAAACAAAGCAAAAACGTTTATTCTAAGCTAAACTATGAATCGAAAACAAAAACGAAAATGCAATACCTTGGGTTGCCTCCCAAGAAGGGCTTTGTTTAAGGTCCGTAGCTAGACCAATCTCGCACTTATTGGAGTGCGGTAGGCGCAAACTCCTCAGTTTGGAGTTCCGGCGTATACTTCTTGAGTCGTTGGCCGTTCACCTTAAAACTTCCGCTCGCTTCACCCCATACTTCAACTGCACCATGGGGGAAAATACGCTTAATTAGAAAGGGTCCGGTCCAACGGGATTTAAGCTTACCTAGAAAGAGGCAAAGTCTTGAATTGAAGAGGAGAACTTGATCTCCTTCTTTGAAGTCCTTTGGAATGATATGCTTATCATGCCAACGCTTTGCTCTTTCCTTGTAGATCTTGGCGTTTTCATAGGCGTTCAAGCGGAGTTCATCCAGCTTATTGATGTCTAGGAGATGCTTCTCTCCCGCTTCCTTCATGCCGAAATTCAGCCACTTGATAGCCCAAAACGCTTTGTGCTCCAGCTCCACCGGAAAGTGACAAGACTTCCCATACACAAGATTGTATGGTGTGGTTCCTATGGGAGTCTTGTACGCAGTCCGGTACGCCCATAATGCATCATCTAGCTTCAAGGACCAATCCTTCCTAGTCCTTGAAACCGTCTTTTCTAGAATTCCTTTGATCTCCCTATTTGAGATCTCAACTTGTCCACTAGTTTGTGGATGATAAGGGGTAGCGATCTTGTGAGTAACCCCATACTTAGCTAGAAGAGCTTCAAAGCGACGGGCTATGAAGTGAGAACCTCCATCACTAATGATCGTCCTTGGTGTCCCAAATCGCGGAAAGATGGTCTTGTTGAAGAACTTAACCACCACCATGGCATCATTTATGGGAGAGGCAATTGCTTCCACCCATCTAGAAACGTAATCTACCGCCAATAGTATGTATTAGTTTCCACAAGAAGATGGGAATGGTCCCATGAAATCGACTCCCCAAACGTCGAAAATCTCCACCTCTTGGATGTTGTTGAGGGGCATCTCGTTCCTTCTAGAAATATTGTCTGTTCTTTGACAAGCATCGCAGCAAGAAACAAAAGATTGCACATCTCTAAACAATGTAGGCCAAAAGAATCCAGATTGCAATACCTTTGCGCTAGTCTTGTTCGAACTAGCGTGTCCTCCACAAGGTAGTGAATGACAATGGCGGATGACACTTTGCATCTCATCTTCCGGCACACATCGCCGAATGATGCCATCCGGACCTCTCTTAAAGAGGAGAGGCTCGTTCCAATTGTATTCCCGGACGTCCTTAAAAAACTTCTTCCTTTGTGCGTAGGATAGTACGGGCGGTATCTCCTGGCAAACCAAATAGTTAACAAAATCAGCAAACCATGGTTCGTTACCTTTGGAGATCACGTTGATGCACTCCTCTATGATGTGTAAGTGTTCGTCCGGAAAGGAGTCATCATTGGGTAGATGGTCGTCCTCTAAATGTGTTAGGCGACTCAAATGATCCGCAACAGAATTTTCTGAACCTTTCTTGTCGCGGATCTCAAGATCGAATTCTTGTAGGAGAAGAATCCATCTGATTAGCCTTGGCTTCGCGTCTTTCTTCGCAAGGAGGTACCGGATCGCAGCATGATCCGTGTAGACAATCACCTTTGCACCTACAAGATAAGAGCGAAACTTGTCAATAGTGTAGACAATGGCTAGAAACTCTTTCTCTGTAGTGACGTAGTTGAGCTGCGCTTCGTCTAGCATCTTGCTAGCATAGTATATGGCATGGGTTCGCCCTTCCTTTCGTTGTCCAAGAACAGCTCCAATAGCTACGTCACTAGCATCGCACATAATCTCGAAGGGGAGAGTCCAATCCGGAGGTTGGATAATAGGTGCTGAAATTAGAGCTTGCCGAATGGTGTTAAACGCATCCAAACATTCCTGCGAAAACTCAAAAACCGCATCCTTCATCAATAGATTAGTGAGAGGTTTTGATATCTTAGAAAAGTTCTTAATGAAACGTCTATAAAATCCAGCATGTCCTAGGAAACTTCTTATCCCTTTCACCGAAATTGGGGGAGGAAGTTTCTCTATGGTCTCTATCTTAGCCTTGTCTACCTCTATCCCTCTACTAGAGACTAAGTGACCTAATACGATTCCTTCCTTAACCATGAATTGACACTTCTCCCAATTAAGAACTAGGTTAGTGTCTTCACATCTTTGCAAAACAAGAGAAAGGTTAGAAAGGCAATCGTTAAAAGAGGAACAGTATACGGAGAAGTCGTCCATGAAGACTTCCATGATTTCCTCTACGTATTCGGAGAAGATGGCCATCATGCACCGTTGAAAGGTGGCTGGGGCGTTGCAAAGCCCGAACGGCATTCTCCTATAGGCGAACGTACCCCAAGGGCACGTGAATGTGGTCTTCTCTTGATCATCCGGATGTATCGGAATCTGAAAGAAACCACTATAACCGTCAAGGTAGCAAAAATGTGAATGTTGTGCTAACCTTTCAAGCATTTGATCGATGAATGACAATGGAAAGTGATCCTTCCGCGTTGCGTTGTTGAGCTTGTGGTAGTCTATGCACATTCGTCATCCAGTCACGGTTCGGGTAGGAATGAGTTCGTTGTTCTTGTTGGTGATGACCGTCATTCCTCCCTTCTTCGGAACTACTTGAACTGGACTCACCCACTTGCTATCGGAGATAGGATAGATGATACCTGCATCAAGAAGTTTAAGAATTTCCTTCTTGACAACCTCCTTCATGGTCGGATTCAACCGCCTTTGAGGTTGTCTTGAAGTTCTAAAGTCCTCCTCCATTAGTATCTTATGCATACATAGGGAGGGTTTAATTCCTACTAAGTCCTCAATAGTATAGCATATGGATTTTCTATGTTTCCTAAGGACAATCATGAGCTGCTCATGTTCATCTATGCTCAGTTCGGAACTAACGATAACCGGAAAGGTAGAATTAGATCCTAGAAAAGCGTACCTTAGATGAGTAGGAAGCGGTTTGAGTTCCATCACTTTCGGAGCTTCCAATGATCCTTGAGGAGCATCCGACGTTTCCTTAGAAGTTTCTAAGGGTGTTGAGTGAGTTGGAGAAGAATCAAAAGAAGTTGAAGAAGTATGCCGATCACCCTCTTCCACGGTCAGAATTACGGACTCTCCATATGTTCTACGGCCGTGTAATCCCCTGGAATGGAGGTCGATTTTGGTTGTGAAATCCACGGTCGTGGAATACAGGGTATGACCGTGGATTCTAACATTCTCAGCCTCATCGTGGAGTTTCTCAAACTCCACTTCATGCATCTCTTCTTGTGCTTCTAAGGCTTCAATTTCCTCTTTGCACTCTCCTTCTTCCCCTACATCTGTTAGACTCATGGTAATGACTTTTTGTAAAGGATCGTTAAAGAGAATCACACTTACCTCTTCCCTAGATAAACCTTCTTCATCTTGGACATCGTAAATATCCTCGTCGAAGATCGGCTCCTTCACTAGAGTGGAAAGAACGAACTCTACTTTCTCTTCTCCAATATCAAAAGCGAGTCTTCCATTCTTGCAATCGACCATGCAGCCGGAAGTTGCAAGAAACGGTCTTCCGAGTATGATCGGGACCGGACTATCTGCAGGAATGTCAAGCACGACAAAATCAATGGGAACAAAGAATTTACCTAGCTTGACGGGGACGTCTTCTATAATACCGACGGGGCGAGTGATGGATCGATCCGCCATGTACAACGTCATCTTTACCGGTTTAGGGTCGCCTAAACCGATCTTCCTACACAATGCAAGTGGTATGATGCTCACACTTGCTCCTAAGTCACATAAAGCATCATATGTGACATCTCCCACTCCAATGGGAATGCAAAATGACCCCGGATCCTTCAACTTTGGGGGCATTTTCTCCTTCATGGTCTTGATGAGATCTGAAGAATCCGAACTCATCTTGACCTCACCAAAATCTTCTAGCTTCCTCTTGTTGGAGAGGAGCTCCTTCAAGAACTTACCATAAGCCGGCATACCTACAATAGCATCAATGAAGGGTATATTAATATGCAGCTTACTCATGAGTTCTATGAACTTACCGAATTGTTTGTCTAGGCGCGCTCGCGCTCTAGATTGAGGGAATGGTAGGGAGGTTTGTAAGCTGGAGGAGGAACATAGACATCTTCCTTCTCCTTCCCCTTTTCCTTGTCCTTTTCTACGGGGACTTCAACGAACGTAGGCTGCGGATCGGTGGTAGTCACTCCGCTCCTAGTTGTAATCGCCATCACCCTTCCCTTAGGGTTGTCCTCCGTCTTTCCTGGAAGTTTCCCTTGATTTCTAGGAACTTCCTCCGCGTGGTTGAACATTTGGTTTTCCAAAACTTTTTGAGCTTTGTCAACCTTAGAGACTTGATCATCAACCTTGATGAGGCGGTTCTCCAACCCTTGAAGCTTTCCCAGAATCGTTTCCAATATGGGATCGGGCTTCTCCTTCCCCGAAGTGTTTCCTACATTAGATGATTGCCCTTGGCTTTTCAAAGGAGTAGAGGAAGGTGGAGTTAGTGAATTTGAGTTGGGAGGGTAAGAGTTACCGGAATTTTGTTGATTTGAGCGCCAATTGTTGTTGTTTGAACCCCTATTGTTGTTCCAATCGTTGTTCCGGTTGTTGTTGTTTCCATTCCAGTTATTATTCCGGTTGTTGTTCCGGTTATTGTTGTTGCCCAAATAACCAACATCTTTCCCTTGTTGCTTTGGGAAGTTGGTCTTGATAGCCTCCTTCAACTCTTTGATCTCATTGTTGAGGGAGAAAATCTGATTCTGGGCTTCATGTGTGAGATTTGCTCCTTGCTCCACACGATTTCCCTCCACTTTCCGGTGGGAATACTTCTCTATGACTCTTGCTTGCTTCTCGATGAAGTCCCAAGCGTCATCTTCTCTCATGTCCATGAACGTTCCACATGAGAGGGATTGGAGGTTGAATTGCGTTCCCGCATCCCGCCCCTTGTAGTAAATCTCTAGCAGGGCAAGCTTGGATATGCCATGATGAGGGCAATCCAAGAGCAAATCCTGAAACCTTTCCCAAGATTGAAACAAACTTTCGTTAGGTCTCATGGAAAAAGCATTAATCTTACCTCTAAGTTCCGCCGTTTTGGAAGGCGGAAAGAATTTGGTGAGGAACTCCGCGGAAAGGTCTTCCCACGTATCTAGTTTCCCACTAGGAAGAGCTTGATACCAAGATAACGCTTTCCCCTTCAAGGAGAAGAAGAAAGGCTTGAGCTTGTAGCTGTTGGTGGTAGCATTCTTCGCTCTCATCGTCTCCATCATACACTCAAAGTTTTGCAAGTGTTGGTGTGGAGATTCAGTGCTTGTACCGCCAAATTGGTTTTGGCGAACAAGAGTAATAACTTGAGGGTTAAAGCTAAACCCTTGCACATCTTCAGCATCAAAATTCACGCCCAAGCGGCGTGGTTGTTGTGTTGGATCCATCCGCTAGCCAAGAGTTCTTGGCTCATTATCCACATGTTCGACCCTCACATTCCTAGGTGGAATGCGGCGATTAGCAGCTCCTTGTGGATGGAAAGGATTCATATTGATTGTGGGATCAATCTCCTCTAACGGTGGCATGGAAGAGTCACTATCATCAGCGGACGAGTGGCTTCTTCTTCTAGTTCTTGATCCCCTCCTTGAGGATTTCTTGCTTCCTTTATTCTTAAGGTCGCTTAACTCCATCCTCATTTGGAACATCGCATCCTGCAGTTTGCTAACTTCAGATTGATGACGATCCATTTCATCCCGGCGGAGGTTCTCGTTCCATTGGAGTTGAGCTTCCTTCTCCGCCAACTCCGTTTGAAGATCACGTTCGTGTTCTTCGGCCATCTTCTTTTCCTTGCGCTTTTGCCTCAAGGTTTTCTCTAGCTCTTGATCAAGAGGTAAGAGATCTTCGGTGTTCCTAGACCTGCGAATGCACTCAAAGTAATATCAAATAACGAGAGCAAGCTCCCAAGCTTGACAACCGGCTACCGAATTCGGCCGAAACCAAATCCCCGGCAACGGCGCCAAAAACTTGTTCGCCCCTAAAGGTGTGTGCAAATAAGCTTTAAATTTATAAAACTAGAATCAAGCAGCGAACCCGCAGTGTACGGATCGACGTAGCTAAGCAAGAATTCCAGAGTATCGAACACAGGGATTTGGGTGGGAACAAATTCGATTGCAGATTATCAAGCAAGTAAATATGAGAGTTTTGCAAATATTGGGAAAACAACAATCCTAAAGATCCAAGTATCCAGCTGTGGCAATCGATTCAAGATATACTTAATGATATAAAGACAGAGTTGAGATATGCAAAGGTATACTAATGTAAGGTAATCGTACGGTGAAGTTCCAAAAACCTTATGTAACTCACCTACAAGACACTCTCTATACAGGTTGTTGAGGCTCAATATAGAAAGATTCTAAAGATGAGAATTTATGTCAAATACCCAAACTTATAACCCAAAGATCAAGACTAACTTAACCGATTGAGGTTGTGACACTCACAATCGAGGTAGAGGTTGTTGAGGCTTCACTATCACCTAGAAAAGACAAGTCTAAACTAAGTTAAAGCAAATCTTTAATTTTGGATTAAAGTAAAAGCAAGCTCGTAGATTTAGGAGAAATTACGGTTAGTTCTTGGTGTTCCACGGTCGTGGACTCAAGAACAGGCCGTAATTTATGGTTTGTCGACGATTTTCTCTAACTCTCAGGGTCTAATCTGTTTGCGATCGATCTATCATCATCTAAGCCACAACTATCAACCCTTCACCTTAGAATTGTTAAGGGTTTTTAGCCAATAACAGTCATGTTGATATCAATTCAAGAATTAAAAGATAAAAAGATGAAAACTTTCAAGAACTTTCAATAATCTTCAAACCAATCTCAAAGTCACAATCAAGAACGAGTGTTGTCAAAGGATTCAAAATAAAGTAAACAATCACAACCTTAGGAAAGAAGGGAAAACGGGATGTCAATCCGTTTTCCAAATCAAACCTAAACAAGAAGAGAGATCTTCTTGCAAAATCTTCCAAAAGCTTCGATCTTCCGCCAATCCGGAGATCTCAACAGCAATCTCCACCAAAAGTGCGAGATTAGGGCAATTCCCCGATGCGAAATTCGATCTCCAATGAGATGATCAATGCTTCCAAGCGACGGTGTAAAATGAGGTAGCGGGCGTAAACGATCCTAAGCGTCGATGATGGAATCTCCTTTCGTCCGTCTTTTTATAGGGCAAGATAAAATATCGGCCCGGCCCAATCTTCAAAAGATCGTGGCTTCAAAGTGTGGCGAAAAGATTCGCCAAGATCACGGTCGTGGAAGTTTCCACGACCGTAATTTAGGGCGTGGATTAGGTCACGGTTTGCATCATATATTCCACGACCGTAATAGTTACTGGAATGCATCACGCTTCTCTTGCAAGGTTCCACGGCCGTGGAACTGAACGTGGTTTGTAATACGGCCGTATTTTAGAGCGTGGTTTAGGGCAAGAATGTGATTCTTCCCTAGCCTCGTGCATTCCTCAAGCTAAAACTCCAATTTGCTCCTAAGAATGCCCTTAATCCATGGACATATCAAATCAACTCTTCTTTACTCGATTCCGTTCGGAAATAGCTCCAAATCACCTATAATCAACATAGAACTAGTGTAGACATCCATATCGACAATATAGGTAATACTAGCTCACATATGCACAAAGTTCAATCAAAGACTATCAATATGAATCAAATACGTTTAGAAAACGTGCCTAAAATATCACAATATTTCATGCTAACAATAACCATGACTTGCCCTTTTGGGTTGTTCTCTGTCCTTGCTGGAAGCTTTCCAGCATCTCTTGATGCTTTATTCACCTTGTTGAAATATTGTTGTTCTAAGGATTTTTATGCCTTTGAAAATGAATTCATTGATGTCTCCACAACTTTGAGCTTGATCAATATTGCCTCCAGCACAGCGTCCGGTTTCTTGGGTGGTTGGGACAAACTTGATGCATGCTCCTGGCTTCTCAATGGAGTAGAAGAAGAAGAAGAAGAAGAAGAAGAAGAAGAAGAAGAAGAAGAAGAAGAAGAAGAAGAAGAAGAGGGAGCGTTAAGAGCATTTTCAGCATGAGAATAAGGGTTACCGGAATTTTGTTGATTTGATCTCCAATTGTTGTTGGAATTTCTGTTGTTGTTGTTGTTGTAATTGTTGTTCCGCAGCCCTTGATAGTTGTTTCTTCCTTGGTATCAACCATCTTGCTCCTTCTTTCCTTGAGCCATTAAAAGCTCCTTCAATGCCTTTACTTCATTGTTGAGCGAGGTGAGTTGAGCTACATTTGATGGGAATATTTCTCCATGTGTAAAGCTTGTTTTTCTATGAAATCCCATGCTTCATCTATCGGCATATCCATGAAAGTGCTGGCAGAAAGTAATTGAAGATTGAATTGAGTATCTCCATCCAAACCCTTGAAGTATATCTCCAGCAACTCGATCTTTGGAATCCCATGATGAGGGAAATCCAACAAAAGGTCCTTGAACCTCTCCCGTGACTTAGACAAACTTTCTTTGTCCTTCATAATAAGAGCATTGATCTTGCCCCTCAATTCAGCGGTCTTAGAAGGGGGAAAGAACTTAGTAAAAAACTCTGTCGTCATCTCTTCCCAAGTGTTGAATTTTCCAGCCGGAAGAGATTGATACCAAGAAAGCACCTTGTCTTTCAAAGAGAAGTAGAAAGGCCTTAACTTGTAATTGTTGTTCTCCACTCTTGATGGTCTCAAAGTCTCCATCAGAATCTCTTAGTTTTGCAAATGCTGATGTGGAGATTCTCTCTCCAAACCTCCAAATTGACATTGTCGAATCATGGTAAGAACTTGAGGTCGAAGTTCATAATCATGCTCAGTTGGATCTCCTAGATTGACTCCTGGACGCCGCACTTGCTGATTGGGGTCCATCCTCTGTCCTAGGGTTTGTGGAACTCCACCAAAAAGAACATCTCGGACTAGCATCCGAGGTGGTGGGTGCATCTCGACCGATGCAACTAGGATTGGGTCTTGCCTCGGTCGAGCATTTGGGATCGGTCAAGGTAAAAATTGAGCCCTTAGAGCAGCCATATCAGCTTCAATTCCTTTAGTTCTTACTCGAGTCTCGTCTCTCTCTCGCGTCAATTCTTCTTTACTGAGGCGTAGTTGTTCCAATGCCTCTTTCAATTCGGCTTCAAGATCGCGATTGTCTTGATATGCCATCTTAGCTTCTTTCAATCTTCTTTTGTAGGTCTTTTCTGGTTCGGGATCGTAAGGAACGATTTCCTTTCCAGCACGAGTTCCTCGCATAAACATAAGAAAAGATCATGTGAAATCACTTCAAGTAAAGTGGTCAATAGCAACAAGGGAAATAGCCCTGAAAGACAACCGAAACCGAACCTGGTCTAGACCAAGTCCCCGGCAACGGCGCCAAAAACTTGTTCGCTCCAAGAGGTGTGTGCAAGCTTTAATATTTATACCAAGAATAAATGCAAATAGCGAACCCGCAGTGTACGAATCGATTGTAATAAAATCAAGAATTCCAGGGTCGAACACATGGACTATGGTGAAACAAAGATCGGTAATTCAGGTTGTCAGTAGAACACATGCCACAAAGCAAAGCTATCAAAGATGATATAATAGTCACATAAAGAAAATCCGGATTCTAGAGACTAAAGCATCCAGTTGTGGTTCCGACTCAAGATCTCAAAGGATAACGTGGACAAAGCTGAGGTTTGCAAAGGGAAGGTGTTTTTAAGGTGGGAATAGATTACCGGGTAAGTCTCACTATTCACTATCCCAAACAAAAGATCCTCTCACCGGGTAAGTCTCAAGGTACTAAGGAAATGAACTATAATCTCAAACCAACATACCTCCCAAGGGGATAGAATCAACCTTTACCGGGTAAGTCTCAGACTAACTCTTAAAGATGGGATTAAGGCACACTCAAACCCCAATAAAGGATAAACCATTATTGCCTACCACTCATGATCTTGGGTATACAAACAAAGGAATCACCGGGTAAGTCTCATCTTAGGCTTGCGTTGAACCAGGAAAGGTATGACAAGGATGGGATTTGGCAAACTGAAACCTCAACTCAGATAAGCATCAGAAAAGGGCTCGCCTCGCTCAGTTTATGTACCATCTCGGTCGAGATGTTCCACAGTTGACCGAGGTGTTTGTCGGTTAAGGTAAAGGCTCGAGCTTTCAGGGTCCACTGGGATAAAGGCTCATTCTTTCATCGTCTTCCCCACAACTTTTAGCCAATCACCCTAGAATTGCATAAAGAACTTAGCCAACAATCATCATGATAACAATGATCAAATATGTGAGAAAGGAATCAATATTCAAACAAGAAAACCTTAACACAAAGGTCTCAATAATTAAATCAAACAAACAAACAAACAATCAGCGTTCCTCAATCACAAATCTAGAAAAGACAACAAAACCAAACCAACTAAGAAAATCTTACAAACTTCCTTCGAACTTCTTCAAACTAGATTTCTTCCTTCCTTGATCTTCAACCTTCCAAACTTCCTTCAGAACTTCCTTCAATTTCCTCAATCAGAGAATTGGTGATCCGAAGATGGCTGTATTCTAGAAAATCAGCCCCTTTATGTAGGAGAATTATCTTCCAAAGATAAGATATCTTAAAAAGATAATTTCCTTCCTTAAAATATCTTCATATCTTCAAAATATATCAGCCAAAAAGATATTCTTCCTTCCAGAAATCCATCCAAAAATATGTGATATTTACATTCCAAAAATAGAAGATCACAACCAAAGATAAAGATCTTATGTCCCGTCATCACATCACCTCGGTCCAGTCGGCCTTGAAGATCACCTCGGTCGAGGTGGCACTGTAGCCAACCGAGGTGAATCTCAGCTGAGTGTGAATCTCTCTAATCAGGTCCAAAAACAATCTTCCATCTCATTTCCAAGCTTCCTTATAGCTCCTCAATGCTCCAGAATGTAGCTCCAATGACTCCTTAGCTTCCTTAGCTCCAAAACGTGCCATTTTCCCTACAATCACAACGAAACTAGGTGTAGACCTCGATTCCCTCAAAGGTAGACAAAACAACATAATGATCAAAGAATATACATCCATACATGCAGATTTATGAAGATAAAACGTCCAAACCAATCCCAAAACATAGACTATAATACATGCTATCAGTTCTTCAATTGGTATCAGAGCTAGACTCACGTATATTGATTTGGCCATCAATGAGACTAATCATGAACTATGTAGGTGATGGACGATTCGCTCAAGGAAAATCCACATCTCGACCACTACTCTTCTACAGCAACAACTTTGCCCATTGGAGAGCACTAATGCAAATGTTTGTTATTGATAAGGACATGGAACTATGGAGAATTACTCAAAATGGCCCTAAAATCCCAACCGCCACGGTTGAAGGAGTCCAATCCCAAAGAAGGACATGGAACTATGGAGAATTGCTCTATTGTGGATTGGATGCAAATGAATTCAACCGTGTATCATCATGCAAGAGTGCTAAAGAAATATGGGACAAACTAGTTGTCATGTATGAAGGAACAAGCCAAGTTAAGGAAACGAAGATAAGCATCTTCCTCAGACAACATGAGCTATTCAAGATGAACTCAAACGAATTAGTCAAATAAATGTTCGCACGATTCACCGAGATCGTGAACAACCTCGACTCACTTGGAAAGGTCTTCACAAATGAAGAAAAAGTAAGAAAGGTTCTAAGGATCTTACCTAAAGCCAAGTGGGACCAAAGTTGACTGTAGTCGAAGAGGCTCAAAACCTCACAACACTTCCTCTTGACGACCTTCTTGGAAAGCTTATCACCCACGAAATGGTTCTTGGTGAAGAAGATGGAGAGATCCCATCCAACCCTAAGAACCTAGCTCTAAGATCCAAGAAGGATGATATGCCATCAGAGGAGGAAGATAGTGATGATGAAGATGAGGAAGATCCGTTTGCCTTAATCTCGAGGGGTCTTGCAAAAATTCTTCAAATGAAGAAGGATTTCACAAACAATAAAGAGTATCCATGATCATCAAGACCTCGAGGTAAGTTATCTAACCATAATAAGAAAACTAAGGTTTTAACTTGCTTTGAATGTGGTGAAGCAGATCATCTCATAAAGGATTGTAAACAAAAGAAGAGGATCAACTTTAGGAAGAATGATCGAAAGAAGAAAGATATGGTAGCTTCATGGAGTGATTCAGATTCTACCAATGAATTAGAAGACGTTAAAGAACAAGAAAACTTGTGTAGAATGGCCGATCATGAAGAAGATCCAAATCACTGTGTTGATGGTGTGGTAAGTACGACTATGTCTCAACCTGAACTTGAACTTACGCAATTCCTTAAAGACATAATCATATGTGATAAAGAACATAGGGTGAGGATAAGTTACTTAAGAGAAAAGCTTCTCAAACAAGAGAAACGATTAAGTGAGATGTCTCTCGAGATTGAAAATCTTAACACTGAAAAGTTAGACCTTGATATCAATATCAAGGCCTTGAAATCAGAAAATGCGATTCTCAAGGGCAATCTTTCTTCTCTCCATCAAGAATATATATATTTAGAGAAAGAAAAGATTGATTTAACTGTGACGTGTCAAGACCAGAAGGTTGCACTTATACAATTCACTCGTTCGAAAGTCAAGCTCGAAAGGATGATGGGTGAGAAACAATCTTCTCTTAACAAAAATGGTATAGGATATCATGTTAGCTTCCCTAGAAAAACAACTACCACTTTTGTTAAAGCTAAAGGAAGTATTCATATGCACACATGTTTCTATTGTTGCAAAAAAGGTCACGTAAAATCAACATGTCCATGTGGAAGAATTGACCCTTACATCATTAGAAACACTTATCCTCTATCTTTAAAGAAATAAATTAAGAAAATATGGGTTCCTGAATGTACCACACCACCAAATATGATTGAACCTGAATATGGACCAAAATATGCCATTTGGTCGACCCGAAAAGGTTGATGTTTGCTGTTTTGCAGGATATCACCAAGGTAAAGGAGCATAAATGGTTATTAGATAGTGGTTGCTCAAGACATATGAGTGGAAAAAGCTCATTGTTATCTGATCTAAAGAAGCAATCATTTGTAACCATTACGCTTGATGATAAAGGAAAGTGTAACATCATTGGCATTTATAAAATTGGTTATAATTCATCTAACTTCATTGATGATGTCTATCTTGTTGACGGTTTAAAGTATAACTTGCTTAGTATCTCTCAAATTTGTGATAAAGGCAACAAGGTGATTTTTGATTCAGAATAATGTGAATTTCAAGATAATATACCGGGTGATGTTGTGCTTACTGCTCTTAGATGTAACAATGTTTATACAATGAGCATTGACCAAGTTTCAAGCACTAAGCTAACATGTCTCAAGGCCTTGATTGACGATCCAAGGTTTTGGCATAGATAACTTGGTCATGTAAGCATGCATACGATGAAGAAATTACTTTCAAAGATTTGGTACATGGATTGCAAAACCTATAATTCAAGGTAGATGAACTATGTAAGGCTTGTACACAAGGTAAACAAACAAGAGGTTCATTCAAATCAAAGAAGGTTGTAAGTTCTTCTCGACCCATTGAACTTTTACATATGGATTTATGTGGTCCTATGCATGTCAAATCTCCCAATGGTAAACAATACATCCTTGCCATTGTGGATGATTTTTCTCGTTTTACATGGATCTCGTTCTTATGGGGAAAATCTGAAGCTTTGTTTGAGTTTTCAAATTTTTGTAAGGAGTTGCAAACTTTGAAAAACTACCTATTGTTTCGATAAGAAGCGATCATGGTAGAGAATTTGATCAAATAAAGTTTGATTGTTTTGTGCAAAATATGGTATTTCACATAACTTTTAATCTCCTGGAACTCCTCAACAAAACGGGGTTGTGGAACGTAATAACCGCACCCTAGAGGACATGTCTAGGAATATGGTTTTGGAAAATAGTTTGCCAAAACGTTTTTGTGCGGAAGTTGTTAACACAACTAACTCCATCTTGAATAGATGTTTATGTCGTCCTATTTTGAAAAAGACTCACTACGAACTCTTTAAAGGAAGAAAACCTAATATTTGCTATTTTAAACCCTTTTGATGTACTTGCTTTGTCCATAACAATGACAAAGACAACCTTGGTAAATTTGATGCACGTAGTGACGAAGCTATCTTCATTGGATATGCTTCAAATAGCAAAGTTTATCGTGTTTATAATAGACGTACCAAAATCGTTGAGGAAAGTATTCATGTTATATTTGATGGAAGCAATGATGGTACTTTGAATGAAACTTTTGCATAATTATGATGGAGAAGAAGATCCTAAAGCTCAGGAAAAGAATATGCAAGAAAAGATTCAAGAAACCGGAGAACAATCTCAAGATCTTGAAACGCATCTTCAAGACCTTGAAACGGAAAACTATGATGTCACAAGTCAGTTTCAAGGCCTTGAAACTCAACTTCAAGGCCTTGATATAGGATCCAAAGGCAATACTCCACCGGTACCTGAATCTAGTCGAGCAAATGAGCACCAATCTTCAGGATCTGCTCCATCTTAAAAAAGGAGAAAAATTCAACATTCTTCATACCATCCACCAGAGAATATGATCTCGGATCCAAACGTAGGAGTTCAAACCCGATCTAGGGTTAACAACTTATGTGCTTTCTCGGCGTTCGTGTCTCTTATTGAGCCCAAGAACTATGTTCAAGCTTTTCAAAACCCCGATTGGATCATGACCATGCAAATGAACTAAATAAGTTCGAGAGAAACAAAGTTTGGACCCTCACGTCTAGACCTAAGCAACAATCCGTCATTGGAACAAAATGGGTATTTCGAAACAAGTTGGATGAAAATGGGAAGGTTATTCGAAACAAAGCACGACTTGTAGCTCAAAGCTTAAACCAAGAAGAAGGCATTGATTATGAGGAGACTTTTGCTCCTGTCGCCAAGTTAGAAGCCATACGTATGCTAAATGCTTTTGCATCCTTCATGAACATAAAGCTCTTTCAAATGGATGTAAAATGTGCTTTTCTAAATGGCTTCTTTGAAGAAGAAGTCTACTTGCTCAACCTCCTGGTTTTGAAAATGATGAATTTTCGGATCATGTTTTTAAATTGGACAAAGCTCTTTATGGACTTAGGCAAGCTCCTCGAGATTGGTATGAAAGATTGTCCAAGTATCTCCTTGAAAATGATTTCAAAAGAGGTTTGATTGACAAAACATTATTTATCAAAACAAGAGGCAAAGATATTTTATCAGTACAAATCTATGTTGATGATATATTATTTGTTGCTACTAACGATTCTTTATGGAAGGAAATTTCAGATATTATGTGTAGGGAATTCGAGATGAGCTTAATGGGAGAGTTAAATTTCTTTATTGGACTTCAAGTCAGACAAGCAAATAAAGGAATATTTCTCAATCAAAGCAAGTATACCAAGGACTTGCTTAAAAAGTATAAAAAAGATCAATCCAAGGTAGAAAAAACTCCTATGAGTTCCACACTTTTACTTGATCACGACAAGGACGGTAAAAGTGTTAGACAAAAGGAGTATCGAGGTATGATCGGTTCTTTGTTATATCTAACCGCTAGTCGACTTGACATTATGTTTAGTGTGTGCATGTGTGCAAGATTTTAAGCTGATCCTAAAGAGTCACACTTGATAGATGTTAAAAGGATATTTCGGTATCTCAATAGCACTAAAGATTTAGGGTTATGGTATCCACGTCAAAGCTTGTTTCACCTCGTTGGCTATTCGGATGTTGACTTTGCAAGCTATAAGGTCGATAGAAAGAGCACTTCTGGATGTTGCCAATTCTTAGGGTCATCCCTAATCAGTTGGCACACCAAGACGCAAACTTTTGTTGCCCTATCCACAGTTGAAGCCGAATACATAGCTGCGGGAGCCTGTTGTGCACAAATTCTAAGGATAGCTCAACAACTTTGTGATCTTGGCTTTGATCTCAAAGGTATACCTATTAAATGTGATAATACTAGTTCCATTTCAATTACTAAAAATCTTGTGCAAGATTCAAGAACAAGGCATATCGATGTAAGGCATCACTTCATACGTGATCATGTTGAGAAAGGTGATGTTTCAATTTCTTTTATATCGACTAACTTGCAGCTTGCAGATATATTTACTAAGCCTCTACCTTAAGATCGATTCAATTTTATTAGATTAGAGCTTGATATTTTGAACAAGGAAGCATTAATTTAGGGGGAGTAAATCGTTTTATTTCCTCCTTATAATGAAGACCACTTTTCCATTTCAAGGCCTTGAAATGCAATTCAAGGGCGTTGAAAAGGAATTCAAGGGCTACATTGAAAATCACGGATCTATTTATTGGTTATTATCTTTTAGATAATTGATCATTAAATTATTTTAAAAGATGGTTTTTAAAATGATTTCAAAAGATTTTGTTTTCAAATTCAAAAGATTTTTTTGAAAGTGGTTGAGATTTAATAGGAAAGCATGCAAATCAATTTAAGTTTGTAAAGCCTTGATTCTCTCAAGATTTTGACAGGCCACAAATTGGTTTGACTTGCCCCCTTTAAATCTCTTCCTTCCTCCTTTATCTATTTCCTTCTTCAACGATTTTACAGCACCCACATGCTTAGCCCTTCTTCTTCCAAAAACCTTTCGGTCGCTCTCACAAAAACATCCATGGCTCCCAAGAAGAGGAACTCAAACCCTATTGCTTCGTCCAAGAGCATTCATCGCCCATATATCCCCCATATCAAAGGAACAGAAGTTTCCAGAGGACATGGAAATCTCACCGCACACCGGTCTTCCAACCTCATGGTTCATAAACTTCAAAGCCACTGGAACGTGGCTAGACGGATTTCACAATCGATCGATGTGTATGTGCGATCTAGTGGACATTGATTTTCTGGAATCTCTTCAAGTCCCCTATGTATCCATGCCCAAAAGTTGCTCCGTCTAGAAGGTGCTTAACCCAGGAGATACAACATTCACAAGACTCACAAGGTTGTTCTATTTCAACCTTGTCGCAAAAAGGGAAAAGGGAATACTCACCCTTGAGACGACGATCAAAGGTACTTCAATCTCTCTCACTCCCCCTATTTTGTGTGAGATTTTAGGGCTTCCTACAGATCTTTCCTTTAAACACCCACCCCGGTCTGAAAGTGTTCGACTCGCCAAGGAGTAATTTCTGGTTCCTACCTCAACATCTCGTCAACTCACCCACACTTCCCTAATCCTAGATGCCAAAATAAGTTTCACCATTCTAGGTAGGTGTGTTATTCCTCGAGCCAACTCGAGGGAATTGTTGACGGATCAATCTTTGGAATTAATTTATTTGATTATGACTGGTTTAGATGTAGATCTGCCTAACCTGATTCTAAATCACATGGTCCACACCATCAACTCCTTCCGAGGCATTCCTTTACCCTATGGTAACCTTCTCCCTAAGATCTTTGCTCACTTTTCAATTAACACGTCCTTTGAGGATCAACAATTGTCAACTGGAAAGTTTGATGAGCAGTGCTTGGAACGATTAAGGGTAGATAAGACTCTTTCTAGAGTTTGGACTTTGAAAGGAAAGGTTGTTACACTAACCCCCTCCTCCACAGCTCCCTCAGTTTCCTCTGTCTCAGAAAATAGGTTAGATGGGTTTGAAATGGAACTCAGTTCCCTCAATCGGGAAATGTCTGACTTCCAGCTTGACACAATGCGAAGAGTGGATGCTAATCATGAGGTCATGTCTGTTATGCATGCAAAAATCAATCAAATGTATCTCATGAATGCTCTCACCCTCACCACCACTAGTAAACTTTTACCACTCACTGAAGACGCAGCTCAGCACACCCAGGAAAGAGTGGAAAATGTACTAATGAATTGCAAGCGCAGAGTATAAACCAAGTTTATTCTTTATCCCACGCATTTTGAGCCAACAGGTCTAACGACCGAGGAATATGGTGTTGTCAAGGAGCGTCGTGCTGTAGAGAGGAAACGTGGATTAGAGGCTGAAATAAATGACATGAGTAACAAGAATGTTCAATCCAGATGGTAGAGGCAATATTATGAGAATCATCAGGAATGAACTTCAAAGCCTTGAAATGGATGTCTTGACAAGGATTTCAAAAAGCCCCCTTGGTTTTGATTTCAAGGCCTTGAATTCTGTTTGTGGGACTTGCCTTTTTAAATTATTTTTGTTTTTGGAAATACACTTTGTGCGTCTGTAATAACTTTCAACTCCCGTGTTTTAACTATTTTTTCTCCCTTGTTGAAAGACAAGGGGGAGAAATTTTATGCGTGATCCATTATTTCTGCATTTTGCATTTTATTTTCGATTTTATTGCATATGCATCACTAACATTAAATGCATATTCGATATTTGTTTAGTCTTCCATCAAGGGGAAGATTGATAAGTCCACCTTGGTTATATATTTGTATATGTGATAATGGAAGACTTAACATTATGAGCGGTTTGTAAACTAACAAATATTGATTATATTTCTAGATTACATGGTTTGTGGTTTTGTGTTTGTTAAATATGTCAGGCCTTGGAAAGGATTTCAAAGGATGAACGGAGGCCTTGAAACACGTTACAAGGGACAAGAACAAAGATTGAAAAGCAATTCAAGGGTTCAACACGGAGGCCTTGAAACATGTTACAAGGGATAAAAGCCGAAGCCTTGAAACGCGATACAAAGGAAACATCGGTTGGAAGCATTTCAAATCAAGATTCAATCTCAACAGCCAATTCTACCAAGGATCAAGAGAAAATCTTTATACAAGATATCAAGAAAAGATCTCGGCCAACTCAATAAAAAAAATCTCCAACAGAATTTAAAGAGGAGATATCGGCTCAACAAGAAGATCTTGGAAAGATCTTAACCGACGCAAGATTATAAGATTTCCTCCAACGGATCTCACAAAGATCTCGTATCCAAGGAAGATCTTCAACGGCTATCAAAGAGAGATATATTCAACCGAAAAGATCCTCAACAACTTGGAAGATCTCGGAGCTTGAAACAAGGACTTCGATGACAAGATCTTCAACAGCTCTTTTCAAGATGAGATCTCGAAGAAGAATCTCAACGTGCATCAAGGACATGAAGAAGATAGAAGATCTTACACCGCTACTTCATCACAATGGTCATCTCTACAACGGCTAGAAGTTCTCCATCGAAGACTATAAATGAAGATGGCGATTGAAGAGAAGAACAACAAGCTTCGACGGAAACATCTAAGTCTTCAAGCGATCAAAGTATCTTCATTTCGTTCCAAAAGTTTTTCTTCCTCTTAGTTTACAAAAGCTTACATCCCTAGATAGAGAAAAACATGAGAGCCTCACTGGAATATCTAGAGAGTGTTATACTCGAGTGTGTTACTCTGTGAAGTAACTAGGCTATTATTGCTAGTTTAAGAGCTGGAACTAGATCGTAGCATTGGCTACTGTGAGAGAAGAAGAGGATTTCTTCTAGGTTGTATCTAGGACTCTTTGAAGAAGATAATAGACAGTTAGATCCTACAGGCAAAGAAACCCTAGGACGGAGACGTAGGTTGTTAGAGCTGAACTTCGTAAACTGTAACGCCCCAAATTTTGGCGCGTTTTCGATTTTTTTTATTTATTTTCCAACTTCTATCGGTATTTTATTAGATTAAATATTTTATTTAAAGTATTTTTACGACTTAAAAATAAATTCCCGAGTATATTTATGTTGCGGATACGTTCCTTCATGCCCATACTTTTATTATTTTGTTTAGTCGGAAAAGTCGGAAATTCCCGATTGGAGATCCCGTCCCGGATGTTTAATCGAGTTAGTTATTTTAACTCACTCCTCAATACTCATTTGTTTCTTCTTCTTTTTTTTTTCCTGTTTCCCTTTTCCTTCTATTTCTTTCTATTTTTATTTTTGCTTCCCTCCTGCGCTGGTGTGATACGCTCAGCAAGAGAAAAGGGCAAGCCGACTCTTCGTTCCTCTCCGCCCATAGCCCTGCACGCCGTCTGCGCCTACCGCCTAGCCCTGTTGCTCAGCAGGCCGGCCTTTGGCCACCCGACTCCTCGTTCTCCTCTCGATGCTATGACCTTCAGCCTCTCCTTCTGCATCATCAGCCAGCCCTCACTTCTCTCCCTTCTGTTGCCTCAACGCTGAACTTCTCTTTTTGTTTTACGCTCTTCTATTTAGATCGATTGGAGGCTGCACCACCACGGGAGAGGAGGTTGCAGCATCGGGAACCACCGGAAGCCGCCGCATCGACCCCACCGGAGCCACCAGCAAGTGCTGCCGTCGCCGCCTCGACCCCTTCAGCGCCTGCAGATCGATTCCTCCCTTTCCCCTACGCGGTGCTTCTCTGCTGCAAGGAGAGACGACGCTGCAGCCTGGAGGCCGCCGTTGTAGAGAGCTGCACCGCCGCCGGCCGCCGCTCCTTCCCCGCCTGCACCGACGCCGGATCTCTCTATCCCTCCGCCTGCTTAGCCGCCGGAAGACCTCTTTCCCCTTCCTTCTTCTGTAATCGCGTAACAGTAGGTTGAAGATGGGTTTATTTTACAATATTGTAATTTTGGCCCTAAAATTGATATAATTGCAAACTGTACCCAAATCATTATATATATTTCAGTTTGAACCCACTCTTTTGGAATTTGCAACCTAAGCCCCTGCTGATTTGTATAATCAAGGTTTTGACCCATTATTCTTGAGATATGCAGTTTTTGCCCTTGTGAATAAATTACAGTTTTGGCCCAAAGTCATTTTCGGGAATTAGCCTAAGTTTCTTGAGTTCCATATTTATGGTCCGGAGATTTAATTGCGGATTTTAACCTATGTTTATATAATTGTATAATCCCCGGAAATGTTTTTACGAGTTTTAACCTTGGTTTTGAAAGCGAGTTTCCTTAGGTTTATATACGTTAAATCCTCCGTTCAAATTAGCATATATGCTAAATTTCCTTAGCTTTGGTTTTAGGTTCGGAAGCGGCAATTATAGACCAACGAATCCAATCTCGACGTCCGTAGATCACCTTCAACCTCGGATCGTGTGTGAGTACCTTCTTCCTCGATCTAATTATGTTTAGTGGTAGAATCATGATAGGTTGGATCTAGCATAACTTAGGGCAAATGCCAAGTAGTGGCTTGGAACCTTTAGGTGAGTGTTTGAGGTTATTAATGTTCTATGACATGTGGTGTGTTGATCTTGAGTTGTTATACGTTTGTGAGCCTCGTGGTTGATCTTGTGAGACTTGAGGCGATATTTATATGTTGGTTGACATTGTGGAGTTTAGGATGATAGTATCCTAGCACTTGGTGCTATAGTTGAGATCTCGTGAGTTTATGAGGGCTAGGATTGTATCCTAGATTATGAGAGTATATGACCTAGTAAGATGATATAGGACTAGAAGTCTAAGGACTTCTAGCTTGTGAGTAGTTATTGATTATCGTGCCTTGTCTTGAACAGGCTTTGGTTATATTCCTTCGGAGAGTGATTCGGTTTCGTTTAGCTTTGAGACGAGGTAAGTCCTCGGACTTACTTAGCCGCTTTTATGCCTTATTTGGATATATATGGTGGTGTGTGCTTTACCTTTGTTTATAATCATGAAAATGGATTAGGATTTACTTGACCTTATTTATTGGCCCATCGTTACTACTATTATCATTATCGGGCGGTGACATCACCGCTCAGTTTCCCGAGGGAGACTGGGGGGATCTCTGCGACCAGGCCATACACGGTATACGGGCGGGCTTCTTCATCACTCCCATAGGGTATACGGGTTGGGCGCTGCCACACTCCTGTTGGTTACACGGGGACAGAGGCGAGAGTTATAAGACTCTCGTGTCACACTTTAAACCAATGAATTAGATATGGAATAACCTAAAAAGATACTATGTAATAAATGATCATGTTGTGTGCTTTGTGTGCTCATGTGTGTGTTTGTGCCATGTTATTCTTATAATGCATAGAATGTGAGCTAACGGTTTAAAACCGTTTTGGGTAGACGACTTGCAGGTTAGGGATGCCGCCGAGTGAGGTGGAGGAGTGGACAGCCGAGTGGTCTCCGTACATCATAGGACGGGGATGTTTTTGGGGGTTTTATTTGTTGTCGGAATATGTCTTGTTGTACGTTTGGATTCTTTTATGTTGTGTCGTTTTGAGGACTCGGCTGAGTTTCCAACTTGTATCCCTTCCTTTCTTTTCTTGCATACATTATAAACTACTTTTGAGTTTTATGCCTTTAATTTGTGCCTTGTTGGAAAGGTCCGATGAACTTGTTGTCAGGCTAAGGGTCGGGACCCATTGTGAGGTCCCAACCCGTAGCATCCCGAGTCCCGCGGATTCGGGGTGTTACAAAGTGGTATCAGAGCCCTAGGTTGACAACAATGGCACTCGCAACCTTCTAAAGGCCGAATGAGGAATAAACAGAACCCCTCGGGTTTTGACTTTTCGTTTTTAAAATTCATATGCATGAGTCGGGATTGGGTTAGAATGTACGGGACCTCCACTCCTCACGCAAACCTCGGCGACGTAGATTTCTGGACTTGATGTATACTCATAGTTGCATAGCTCTATATATATATATATGGCCTTAGGATGTTTATTGGACTTGTATGTACTTAGATATACATGTGACCTTAGGATGTTTGGGCTTTTATGCCTTGTTTGTACCATGGATTTTGGCTTCTTACTTATCATGCTTTAATAAGTCTTTGTCATATAATACTATAAGTACGACATACACATCAAATTAATTACTCCTAAATAAACGCGAACGATACCAGATGGCACGTACGAGAGCGACCGCTTATGTAGGACCCGTCCGGGGTAGAGCACCACTTCCTCCTACCGTCCCGAGACGAGGGCGAGTAGGGAGACCTCCAGGTACGAGAGGTCGGGGACGTATCCCCATTGCAGACCCACCCGTTGTGGATCCGCCAGTAGCTGAGATTCCTGTAGAGGACGTAGCAGAGAGTGTCATTCCCGAGGGAAGGGAAGGGACACTTGTGAGGTCTGGAGCGCGTAGTTCCTCTTCTGCTAGGACCGGTGGAGCATCGATTGGGGCTACCATGTTCGAGGATTATGTACGTCGAGTCGAGGAGGCGTATAGGACTGGAGCACCACCTCCAGCACCACCGGTGCCGGTACCTGCACCTGCACCTGCACCCGCGAGATCGGCTGAGGTCTCACAAAGGGTTACACAGACTAGGGTCGTACCCGAGATTGTTACACCAGCAGTAGTTATACCCGCACCGGTTGTAGAGATTGCTAGGGCTGGAGACGGGCTGAGGTCTCCTGGACCTGATTCTTGGTTGAAGGCTTTCAACCAGCAGCACGTACCTTACTTTGACGGGAAGGTAGGGTTAGAGGTCGAGCATTGGATCGGGCATGTGGAGACAGCACTTGAGGCGATCCGTTGCCCAGAGGAGAGGCATGTAGAGGTGGTCCAGACATTGTTTAGAGAGCAGGCCCACTACTGGTGGAGGTCGGTACGAGGAGGTGTGACTAGGATGTACCAGTTGTTGAGACTTGTTAGAGAGACTTTCTGCCCAAATTCGTTGAGGAGAGACCGAGTCCAGGATTTCTTAGAGGCTGGGTTTGAGGACGTCCCAGTTATCGATGCGATCCGACGTTTCAGAGCGGAGTTGGCTTTGCTGGGGCCCGCCGCACCTCCGGCGGACCAACATGTTTATCTCTTTTCTAGGAGATTGAGGGAGTCTACTCGGGCATACCTTGCAGGATTCCGTTGTGAGTCTTTGGCCGAGTACCAGGACCGAGCCTCGGCATACGAGAGAGACAGACTGGGGGCTAGGAGAGGGGCGCAGTCCGGAGGACCGGACAAGCGTCAGAGGACTGGACCCACTGGTTTGGGGGCAGGAGCCTCAGGACAGGGCCGTGGTCCGGCTCAGGGACATACAGGACATCCGCCTGCTACTCAGGCGCCGGGCAGAGGGAGGCAGTGTTTCAACTGTGGAGGAGATGATCATCTTAGGCCCAATTGCAGGAAGCCTCCAGTGACGTGCTTCTCTTGTGGTCAGACGGGCCACAAGGCAGCTTTTTGTAGACGGGGTGGGGCACCGTCACAGCAGGGGTCTTCACCTGCTAGCGGGGCACGTAGAGGACAGAGGCCACCTCAGTTTCCGGCTCAGGGTTTTCAGCAGAGAGGTCTTAGTCAGTCTCATACACAGGGATCAGCCCAGGGACAGGGCCGAGGTAGAGGCCGTGGTGGAGGCACCCGGGAGTCTGGAGGCACTCAGGCCAGGGTTTTTGAGTTGAGGAGCGCCGTTGATCCAGCAGCGTCGGACGCTACAGGTAATATTCGGACTAATGACTTCCCTTTCAGGGTATTATATGATATTGGTGCTACGTACTTCTTTATTTCGATGATTTTGTAGCTAGGTTGTCCTTATTTACAATAGAGGGGAGACCCTTCTTCGTAGGGCTACCCGATAGAAGGGTAAGGTTAGTGGTATCCGAAAGGTACCCGGTTGTCCCATTCGTTGGGAAAACCGTACTGGGGTAGCCGACTTCTATGTCATGCACCTAGTGCATGAAGAAGTCATCTTAGGGATAGATGAGAAGGACCGCCATCAAGCTGCTTTGGACGTTAGACGGAGGACCGCAACGATCTCCACGGGAACGAGACCTGAGGCATCTATTGTTGTCGCACAAGGAAGAATACATAAGGAGGGAGTATGGTATGCTGGAACCGTTATAGGACTATTCGTGGAATACCAGGAGATGCACAAGGTGACCAACAAGAGTGGGGAAGGCCGAAGTTGTGAAGCTGGATGTCGACTTGAGATATCCGGGGGGTATATGAAAGATTAAGATTTGAACCCTTATGGTCGGATTGATACTTCACCTACTTAAAGGAATGATACAAGCATATGAAGAATACGAAGAACTCCCCCAATGTGATGGGATTTAGTTGGACCCTTCTGGTTGCACAAAAAAAAAAAAAAAGCTTAGAAGATTTTCCTTATCACCATTCCTTAGAGGCGGGGTAGATCTTTGGTATCATGACCACCTGTCAAGTGTAAATGCAAGGTTGTGTTGATTACTACGTTGTAGGACGGGAAAAGAAAAGACGAAATCCGAGATACCCCGGAGTTCCAATACGCCAGAACCACTAAGGTTAAGCTCGACTCAATTTCGATATCTAAGGCGCCGTACGAAATGACACTTATGAAGAGTCATGAGTTGGAGAAGCAAGAGAAGGAGCAATTGTAAGAACTTATTGAAAAAGAGTTCATTAGAATTAGTGAAATGCTATGGAGAACTCTGAATGTTATCTTCAACTCTTGATTTGAAGTCGTTATGAAGAACATCAGTGCGGAAGGAGAGACGGTTATCGCCGTTTATACATTGATTTCTGTAAGGCGCGCAAGATGAAAATGAAGGACCGATATCCCTTACAACGAATGGGAGATCTACTCGAACAGCTGCAAGGGTCGTAGTCCCTTCTAAGATTAAGTTAAGATTTTCTTGTCACTATTTGATAATAGAGTTTTGAGAATTAAAGAGGAGATTTATAGGTACAACTGTTTTGATTTGCTTGGAGGAATGATGGGTTTGAAGTGTACAAGTGATTCTTCAGGACAAGGCCTTGATCAAGTATTGAGGAACGATAAGTAATAGCATACGGGTCTCGATAGGAGAAGCGGTGTGATGTAAAGTACTTCCTTCATCACTTAGAATTTGTAACAAGAATTTTGGAAACGTAACATCAAGTTTGGTTTGACAAGAACCAAAGCCAACGTTGTGAGCTGGAAGTTCGATCTTCTTTGTTAGAGACAAGCATAATGGAAATGCTGTATTGAAAGGACCCGAGAGGGGAGTTGAGATTCCGATATATCGGACCTTTTTGAAATCTTAGCGCAAGTTGGGAAAGTGATTTTACTAGTTGGAGTGACCGCCAAGAGTAGAGAGTGTTCACCCGGCGTTCCTGTGTATCAGTCTAGGGAGTACATACATGACTCGAGAAAGATTGTCAGTTGGTGATTTAGCCGTAGACGGAGTATAGTATCTTTGGTTTAGTTTTACGCCAAATTAGTAGCTTGATAGAATCGACGGGTTATACCTAGTCCTTCCCTTAATGTGTATATGTGCGATGTTATATGTTGTTTGCGCCGTGCGAGAACGGGTTTTATGACCGGTTATAGTTATATTGCGATGGTGGTTGGAGCAGTTTTAGTGTATATAGATTAGAAGGTCTAAGCTTTCCTTGTTATGAGTTTATACCTCGGCCTTAGGGACCGAGAAGTTCGACGTATATCAAGTTTCGGGACGAAACTTCTTTTTAGGGGGATCTAATGTAACGCCCCAAATTTTGGCGCGTTTTCGATTTTTTTTATTTATTTTCCAACTTCTATCGGTATTTTATTAGATTAAATATTTTATTTAAAGTATTTTTACGACTTAAAAATAAATTCCCGAGTATATTTATGTTGCGGATACGTTCCTTCATGCCCATACTTTTATTATTTTGTTTAGTCGGAAAAGTCGGAAATTCCCGATTGGAGATCCCGTCCCGGATGTTTAATCGAGTTAGTTATTTTAACTCACTCCTCTATACTCATTTGTTTCTTCTTTTTTTTTTTTCCTGTTTCCCTTTTCCTTCTATTTCTTTCTATTTTTATTTTTGCTTCCCTCCTGCGCTGGTGTGATACGCTCAGCAAGAGAAAAGGGCAAGCCGACTCTTCGTTCCTCTCCGCCCATAGCCCTGCACGCCGTCTGCGCCTACCGCCTAGCCCTGTTGCTCAGCAGGCCGGCCTTTGGCCACCCGACTCCTCGTTCTCCTCTCGATGCTATGACCTTCAGCCTCTCCTTCTGCATCATCAGCCAGCCCTCACTTCTCTCCCTTCTGTTGCCTCAACGCTGAACTTCTCTTTTTGTTTTACGCTCTTCTGTTTAGATCGATTGGAGGCTGCACCACCACGGGAGAGGAGGTTGCAGCATCGGGAACCACCGGAAGCCGCCGCATCGACCCCACCGGAGCCACCAGCAAGTGCTGCCGTCGCCGCCTCGACCCCTTCAGCGCCTGCAGATCGATTCCTCCCTTTCCCCTACGCGGTGCTTCTCTGCTGCAAGGAGAGACGACGCTGCAGCCTGGAGGCCGCCGTTGTAGAGAGCTGCACCGCCGCCGGCCGCCGCTCCTTCCCCGCCTGCACCGACGCCGGATCTCTCTATCCCTCCGCCTGCTTAGCCGCCGGAAGACCTCTTTCCCCTTCCTTCTTCTGTAATCGCGTAACAGTAGGTTGAAGATGGGTTTATTTTACAATATTGTAATTTTGGCCCTAAAATTGATATAATTGCAAACTGTACCCAAATCATTATATATATTTCAGTTTGAACCCACTCTTTTGGAATTTGCAACCTAAGCCCCTGCTGATTTGTATAATCAAGGTTTTGACCCATTATTCTTGAGATATGCAGTTTTTGCCCTTGTGAATAAATTACAGTTTTGGCCCAAAGTCATTTTCGGGAATTAGCCTAAGTTTCTTGAGTTCCATATTTATGGTCCGGAGATTTAATTGCGGATTTTAACCTATGTTTATATAATTGTATAATCCCCGGAAATGTTTTTACGAGTTTTAACCTTGGTTTTGAAAGCGAGTTTCCTTAGGTTTATATACGTTAAATCCTCCGTTCAAATTAGCATATATGCTAAATTTCCTTAGCTTTGGTTTTAGGTTCGGAAGCGGCAATTATAGACCAACGAATCCAATCTCGACGTCCGTAGATCACCTTCAACCTCGGATCGTGTGTGAGTACCTTCTTCCTCGATCTAATTATGTTTAGTGGTAGAATCATGATAGGTTGGATCTAGCATAACTTAGGGCAAATGCCAAGTAGTGGCTTGGAACCTTTAGGTGAGTGTTTGAGGTTATTAATGTTCTATGACATGTGGTGTGTTGATCTTGAGTTGTTATACGTTTGTGAGCCTCGTGGTTGATCTTGTGAGACTTGAGGCGATATTTATATGTTGGTTGACATTGTGGAGTTTAGGATGATAGTATCCTAGCACTTGGTGCTATAGTTGAGATCTCGTGAGTTTATGAGGGCTAGGATTGTATCCTAGATTATGAGAGTATATGACCTAGTAAGATGATATAGGACTAGAAGTCTAAGGACTTCTAGCTTGTGAGTAGTTGTTGATTATCGTGCCTTGTCTTGAACAGGCTTTGGTTATATTCCTTCGGAGAGTGATTCGGTTTCGTTTAGCTTTGAGACGAGGTAAGTCCTCGGACTTACTTAGCCGCTTTTATGCCTTATTTGGATATATATGGTGGTGTGTGCTTTACCTTTGTTTATAATCATGAAAATGGATTAGGATTTACTTGACCTTATTTATTGGCCCATCGTTACTACTATTATCATTATCGGGCGGTGACATCACCGCTCAGTTTCCCGAGGGAGACTGGGGGGATCTCTGCGACCAGGCCATACACGGTATACGGGCGGGCTTCTTCATCACTCCCATAGGGTATACGGGTTGGGCGCCGCCACACTCCTGTTGGTTACACGGGGACAGAGGCGAGAGTTATAAGACTCTCGTGTCACACTTTAAACCAATGAATTAGATATGGAATAACCTAAAAAGATACTATGTAATAAATGATCATGTTGTGTGCTTTGTGTGCTCATGTGTGTGTTTGTGCCATGTTATTCTTATAATGCATAGAATGTGAGCTAACGGTTTAAAACCGTTTTGGGTAGACGACTTGCAGGTTAGGGATGCCGCCGAGTGAGGTGGAGGAGTGGACAGCCGAGTGGTCTCCGTACATCATAGGACGGGGATGTTTTTGGGGGTTTTATTTGTTGTCGGAATATGTCTTGTTGTACGTTTGGATTCTTTTATGTTGTGTCGTTTTGAGGACTCGGCTGAGTTTCCAACTTGTATCCCTTCCTTTCTTTTCTTGCATACATTATAAACTACTTTTGAGTTTTATGCCTTTAATTTGTGCCTTGTTGGAAAGGTCCGATGAACTTGTTGTCAGGCTAAGGGTCGGGACCCATTGTGAGGTCCCAACCCGTAGCATCCCGAGTCCCGCGGATTCGGGGTGTTACATAAACAAATCACCGTGTCGATCTTTCAATATCCGCACTATATCTTCCTTTATTGTGACTAACGTTGTTTTGCAGGGTTTCGAAGTCAAGGCCTTGAAATCACTTTCAAAGAGCACAAATTGATATCAAGGCCTTGAAATCAGTTTCAAAGTCTTGAGATAGGTTTATGCGAAAATTTCCCATACTCTATTCAACCCCCCCCCCCCACCCCCTCTAGAGAATCTATATCTTTTATATACACCTATATATATATATATATATAGGCTTTTGTTCAGGTACGGTTCAATTAATGCGGTACGGCCGTACGGCTGACACGTGTCCTAGAAATTTTTTTTTTTCTGAAACGATTTTTTTTTTTTCAGAAACGAATAAAAATTTGTTTGAACTACCATGTTATAATTTATGCACTATTCTCCTATAAACTTTGAACTATTCTCATATAATCCATGAACTATTACTTTTTAATATATTTTATCAAATTATTCATAAATTAATCGTTTATATGTTATGAACTATTCAATTATAATTCATGAACTATCATTTTATAAGTTATGCACTATCCTTTATAAATTTTGCACTTTGAACTATTCTATTATAATTCATGAACTATTCTATTATAATTCATGAACTATCTCATAATAAGTTTTGAACTATTACTTTCACTCTTTTATAAATTTTATACTTTGAACTATTTTATTATAATTCATGAACTATTCTATTATAATTCATGAACTATCCCATAATAAGTTTTGAACTATTACTTTCACTCCTTTATAAATTTTGCACTATGAACTATTCTATTATAATTCATGAACTATCCTTTTAGAAGTGATGAACTATTCCTTAATAAGTTTTGAACTATTACTTTCATTCCTTTATAAATTTTGCACTATGAACTATTCTATTATAATTCATGAACTATCCTTTTATAAGTTATGAACTATTCCATAATAAGTTTTGAACTATTACTTTTACTCGTTTTTTAAAAAAAAACTCGTTCAGAAAGAAAAAAAAAATTCCGGGACACGTGTAGGCCGTACGGTCGGCCGCACGGCCGTACCGGAATAATGTGCGTTACTTGAACAACACCCTATATATATATATATATATATATATATATATATATATATATAGAGTATAGATCCTATGAGAACACCCCTAACGTGTATACATGAGAACATATTCGTAATTATTATTAGTTTTGTTACGAAGGTGTCATATCGTTTAATGTATTATTTGTAGTTATTGTTGGTTGAGTGGATTATTCGTGTAGTTATTGTTGGATTCCTAATTATTATTATTCGTAGTTATTATTAATTATGATATCTGAGTATACCGCAGATGTAATATCCGGAATTTTTTATTCCGTCTAATTCCGTCGCTGACGGTTTCCCATTCTATCTAGTATCTCTTCCTTCACAAATTTCATTATTTTATGTAGAAGTTAATTCACATAAAATGATGAAATTATATCAAACTCTATTCCTTAGAAATATCCATTATTTTATGTAGAATTTAATTCACATAAAATGATAAAATTATATCAAACTCTAATCCTTATAATTATCTATTATTTTATGTAGAATTTAATTCACATAAAATGATAGATTTATATCAAACCCTAGTTATTATAATTCATTATTATCGATGACAAGTTGTGACGAGATCATGACTAAGCTGAGACGAGATCATGACTAAGCTGAGACGAGATCATGACAAGTTGTGACGAGTTCAGGACTAAGCTGAGACGAGGCCATGACAAAGCCCAACAAATCTGTGACAAACTCATTCATGGGCCTGACAAGGCCATGACGAGTTTTGACAGATTTTTGACAAGTAATTCAGCCCACACTCAACTTCAGCCCACTCGTTACCCTCATTTTTTTTATCCCAGTAATGCAGCAACTCCCAGCCATTCTTCGGCCCAACTACATGAGAAGATCAGCGAGGCTATTGTTACAGATTTCCTCCCTTCTCATGTAACCGTCTACTCTCTCCTTATCTGCGTTTATCCCTCCCTCTAATTTGTCCAGATTCCTCTTCTGACGCTCTCTTCAGATCAACACAGATCTCTTTCCTCTCACGTTGCTGTACAGAAACAGCCTCGAAGTCGATCACCACTGCACCACAGACGACTTGCATCTTCAACCGGAGGCTGGCGACGAGACCTAGACGATAGAACAAGGTGAGTCCCGACCTGCTCCCAGTTACCTTCTCTTGTGAGTCTTCTTGTCTGAACACACTTGTTACACAACCATCGGAAGCCTCGAAAGGACGATGGGCTACCCACTGCAGAAGCGTTGCCAATCGGTGAAGTATAGTTCTACAACGTTTGCCCTGTCGGAAAGCCATAGAGCCAGTGCAGTAGAGAGCCTGTTGATAGCCAACACACCAGCAAGGAGTCCGAATGTGTCCAGATGCTCAGCAGCGCAGCACACCTTGGACACAACTCTAAACTGAACCTTCCATCCCCTTCGGTTCGTGACAGCAGCAGCAGCCTTCGAGCCATCTTCCTTAATCCCCTCGAGTCGTGGAATCGAGTAAGGCTTGTACCTCTCTCTCTCCCTTGCATTTCTGTCCACGTATCGCCTTCTAAACCTACACAGATCATTGTAGATGAGCAGTAAGGAGGCACGCGTTTTCTGAGTTTTTATGAAGTGATGAGCAGTCACCTTCGAGTCCTGATTTAGGTATGCTAAACTCATTCTTTTTGGCTGGTTTTCGGATATGTCATATACAGTAGAACATAGTATAACATACTAAAATTTGGGAAGAATCGGAGTTACGGTTTGAGAGTTATTGTGTTTCAAAGTTGACGTTTTTATATATGTGCTGAGTGTTGGGGAAAACAGCAAGTGATGCTGTTTTGTGAGATGGTTTTGAATAAGCTCTTCATCTCCGTTGGGCTTTAATTTTGGATATGATATAGTTTACATATTGTTGTAGAACATATTAAAATTTGAGAGGAATACAGCGAGTGGTTTGGGATTTATGATTTTTCAAAGATTGAGTCGTAAGCAGTTTTTCGGTTGTGCTGAAATTCGGTTTTGTGAGATAGTTTTAAATAGGATTTTGATCTCCTTTTCAGCTCAATTTTGGATATATTATAGATAAGATTTTATATTAGAACATATCAAAATTTGGGAAAAATCCATCGAGTAGTTTAGGAGTTATGATTTTTCAAAGTTAAGACAGTGTGTTGTTCGTTAGGTGTTGTAACCAACTTTAGAAATTTTTGTAGAAGTGATGCTTTAACAGTTTTAAGAAACTCTTTCTCCTATGAGTAGATGGAATATCATAGAGGACCTAAGGAATTATTTCGGAATTTTTATAAGATTATTCGAATTTTATATTTGAAGCTGTAGTTGAACTTTAGTGACTTTTCGGGAAATAGAAAATGGGTAGTTTTTCTAGTTGTTACCTAAAATCATCCTAGGGAGTAGAATATGATTAGTTAGCCTCAAGTAAGAATTTAAGTACATATTACGGGTTTTTGGAAGTCTCGGGACCAAGGGTAAAATAGTCAATTTACCTTAAATAAGCATTGTAATAACTTCTGCACATAGAATCGTACATCTTAGGAGTTTTAGACTTCTAAGTATCCAAGGAAAAGTGTTGACCCACGTGTCTCCTTTGACAGGCAACTGAGTTCCTGCAGCTACTGATTGAGTGTTGCTAAGAGAGACGAGATTTAATTCGGTAAGTCCACGGACTTACTTAGTTGGCTTCTTGTATGAGTGTAATGTGTATGAGTGGTGTTTGTTAGTTATGATAAACAACGAAACCGGATTAGGCCGACTTTATTAGTTACGTAATTGACCCAAGTGTATGATAACGGGTCGTGACATCATCTGCCTAGCTCTTGCGAGAGTCTAGGAGGTTCCCTGCGACCAGCCCAGTCCGGTAGACGGTCAAATGCATTAGTACCATTCCGCGTTGGTAAACGGGGACAGGGGCGAGGTTTGGGAATCCCTCGTGTCACAAAATAAGTATCATTATTAATAACCTATCACCTAATTAAAGATAATAAAAGGATTGAGTGTTGCATGTTGATTGTGTATGTTGTGTGTTTGTGCTTTTACCTTCATACTTATGCATAGAATGTTAGCTAACGGTTTTATACCGCTTGTAGATATCTTGCAGGTTAAGACAGTTGTAGAGAGATCCGGAGGGAATGGTCAGCCGGGTCCACGTACATATTTAGTTGGGGACGGGATGTCTTCTATTCTTCTTATGTGTCATTTTAGTACCTTTGCTTTGTAAGGCTGATACATATTCTTCATGTATATATTGTTTAAAGTTTTCAAATGTTTTAAATACTTTTGTGCCTTGTTGTAAGATCCAAGTTAAATTGTTGTCAAACTAAGGTCGGGACCCATTGTGAGGTCCTAACCAGTAGCTCCCCGAGTTCTCAGAATTTGGGGGTTACAGCAGATGGCTCAAACTAGAGCAACATCTGCTATAGGACGGGGAAGAGGTAGACCACCTCTATCTCCGGTAATCGTAAGTCGTGGACGAGTTGGTGGACCTCCAGTCCCCATTGTTGATCCGTTGAAGACAAAAGATAGAGTTGTGAATGATGTTGAGAATATAATTCCCGAGACTGACGACGGTGTGAGAAATGTAGTGGGGAAGGAGATTGTTACCTTACTTAGATCACAAAGTACTTAAGTGGTTGATTCAAGTTGCACCTTGGTGAAGCAACGAGCTTGAGAAGACGTCTAGCGTGTAACAAAAGTGGCGAAGAAGGAACGATGAGTTCCATATCCTTCGGCATCACTAGATCCGCTGAGGTGTTGTAAAAGGTGATTTCGGTGTTAGTTACACCAAAGAGGATGGCTAAGGTTGTTAAGGCTCAAGAGAAGCCAGGAACATCGACGCTATATGTATGATTGAAGATTTACACTTACTAGAGAGTATTGGTATGAAAATGTAGAGACATCATTGGAGTCCATCCGTCATCCAAGGGATCGACGGTTTGAGCTGTGGTGAGGCTAATTGGACAGGATTGTGACACCTTTAGGTGCGACGTTAGATGGTATTTTGTTGAATGCAAGTTGGCGGATGCGTTTTATACGCCATCTAGTTTATTGTTACTGAAGAACGTGGATTTCGGCATCGAGTTAGAGTTGGGAATGAGACCGATTTTGAACGCACCATATCATATGGCGCTGTTAGAGTGGAAGAAGCAACTTGAAGAGTTAGCAGCGAAGGACTTCATACGCCCTAGCGTTTCCCCATTGGGTGCACCGATGTTTGTCGTGCGGAAGAACGGATCGATGAGGTTGTGCATGGATTATTAAGAGTTAAATAACATGATAATCAAGAACGAGTAGTCATTTCCCTACAATGATGATCCGTTGAATCTGTTATAGGAAGATCTAGTGTATTTCCAGATAGATTTGAGATCCGACTATCACCCGATGAGAGTGACAGAGAGTAGGATATGCCCAAAATGGCATTTCGGACTCGGTACGGCCACTACCAATTTAAAGTGATGCCATTCGGGCTCACGAATGTGCTTTTCGTCTTTAAGGAGTAACGAATAGCATCTTTATCAACTTTCTAGATCAGTTTGTGGTGGTCTTCATTGATGATATTTTGGGGTACTCTCGTAGCATAGAGGAACACACAGGATATCTAGGACGGGTTTACGAGTTTTACAAGGTAGAGAGATGTATGTCAAGCTCTCTAAGTGCAACTTTTGGATGTTTGAGGTGACCTTTTGAAGTCATGTGATTTCTGTTGAAGAGATCAAGGTTGATCTAACGAAGAGTGAGTCTGTACAACATAGATGACACCGAAGAATATCGAGAAGGTTTATAGTTTTTTGGACTAGCCGGATATTACCACCGGTTTTGTGGAAGAAATTTATGCGATTGCCCGATCACTTATTAGCTGGATGAGGAAGACTACCCGGTTGGTATAGTCCGAGCCTTGTACTCAGAGTTTTGAGAAGCTGGTGAGGAGATTGACATATGCTCCTATCTCAGCACAGCCGGAGGGCACTGATGATTTTGTAGTGTATAGTGATGCATTTAAGCAAGGCTTGATGCAGCGAGGTAGGGTAATCGCCTATGCGTCTCGGCAGTTGAAGACATATGAAGGGAATTACCCGATTCACAACCTCAAGTTAGTTGCAGTAGTTCATGCTTTAAAGACCCAACGACATTATTTGTATGGAGTTTCATGTCTGATCTTCTAAGACCATAAAAGTCTGAAGTCTAGTTTTACTCAGCAAGGATTGAACAACTGCTAGAATTGATGGCTTGAGTTGATTAAGGATTGTAACCTGGAATTCTTGTGTCATTCGATAGAACGAATGTAATCTCTGATGTTGTAGCAGGAAGATGCCTCGAGAGAAGGCGATTGCACGACTGACGATTCAACCCCAGTTGCAGAGAGATCTACTATGGCTAGAGATGGACATTCGGTTCCCTGATGAGGACTGTAAATTGTTTGCTCTAGAGGCTCTACCTGATCTGTGGAGAGAGATCCAACAGAAACAAGAGACATGCCCGACGTTGAGACAGATTCGAGATAGGATGTCTCGTGGTGAAGCGCCACAGTTCTTCATAAGATTAAATAGAGTAATGGGACGCCGCGAGTGCATCTGTGTATCCGCTGATGCAGAGTTGAGGTAGAGGATTTTGTAGGAGACCCATGTCACTCCTTACTCAGTGCACCCAGGTGCGAGTAATGTAAAACCCCGAATCCGTGGGACTTGGGACGCTACGGGGTTAGGATCTCACAATGGTTCCTGACCCTAGCCTGACAACAAGTTCATTGGATCTTACAACAAGGCACAAATAGATTAAAACCAAAACATCAAACTGTATAAATATATACAGCCAGAGTTTTACAAAAAACCGCTGAGTACAAAGCAACAATTCATAACCATATATATACAAAACATCCCATAATCCCTAGAACAACCTAGTGTACGAAAGCCCTCAGCGGATAACCCATCTGGCTCACTCTACAGTCCTCCTATCAGGCAGAATATCTACAACACGGTATAAACCGTTAGCTAACAGAAATGAAATAAAATGAAGTAATAGCACATACACACATCAACACATCACAATATGCAATGCCACATACACAACCGTTTATTATCTTCAATTTCGTTATTCCATTACTAATTCAACTTCTTTTGTGGCACGAGGAGCCTAAAGAACTTCGTCTATTCCCCCGTTAACACAGGTTTTGCATGGGGATCCACCTCCCCCCTGTGTTACTGGCTTCCGAGCACCTTCTCCACTCTCGGCGAGCTTTGACAGGTGGTCACCGCCCGATTATAATACACTTGGGCCATTTTAAGGTAATAAGTGAAGTCATCCTAGTCCGGTTTAGGTTATAAATGCAACAATCATATGCGCACACACAACCATTACAAACACTCAAATCCACAACTGCTCGCTAAGTAAGTCTTATGGACTTACATGTCACAAACGTCAACCTTTACCACGTCACAGTTTCCCTTGAGAAAACGATCAGCGCCCGCATCAGCAAGACACAAAATAAGTCAAACGCGATCCAAGGTTAGGAGATTCCACCTCCTAACCCCATATCCATCCCAAAACCATAACTCGAATCTAAATCTCGATATCTCAACATAACTCACAATTCCTCAAATCTCAAGGTAGCATCTAATCAACATTCCTCAATCTCAATTCTAATCCTAATTTAATTAATTAACATTTAATTAATTGATTAATTTTCACCAGAATACAATTTCTAAACCCACCTATCATCAGATTCTTCAAACAAACAACCCATAATTCCCACAATAATATAACGACCATAATGGAATTTCCAATTTCCATTTTGACAAGCCTAGGTCAATTTAGGCCAAATCGCATTACGGAAAACGAATAAATTCTAAACTTATTTCTTTATTAACCCGATTGACGATTTGAAAGAAGATTTGGAATCACAACGACACAGGTTACGCATGGACTGCATCAAATTCACCGGAATCTGAGTGACGGAACCGTCCTGGTGACATATATGCTCGATCAGATCTTCATTAACTCAGAAGCGCAGAACTCGGTACCGATAGAAGAGAATGAAGAGAGGAATCTAGAAACTCAAACGGAATTGAAATCGGATCAGAAACGGAGAGTAAATCTGAGTTTGAAGGTTGAGAGAAATCAGAGCTTTTACAAGGAAACGTGAAAGGAAATGAATTAATAAACGATTCTCCGCTATTTATAGCGACGACGATAATTATCGCCTAGCGAAGTCGATAATTATTCTTTATCCGATCCAAAGGTGGGTTGAACCCCCTTCTCCAAACTTCTCGAAATTAGAATAATAAATCTAGAATATTGTAGGGATAATTATTCCGCAACTGTCTCGGAAAACGCGTATTCCTAAGTTGTCTTTCTCAGCCGCTAAGAAACGAAATAGCGACTCTTTTGGTCGTTTTGCCTTTCCATATTATTTCATATCTAGGACATGTCCGATGTCCTGATCGTTTCTCTCAACTGCATTTTTATTAATTGAAGCTCTCAAATGCTCAAAATAACACCGGAAGGTAAAAATAATTACCCGGGAGAAAAAGTGAAAAATTCCCCCATCAGCCCAAAATTATGCCATGAACATAACAATGGGACTCATACTCATCACTTATACAATCTTCGCAAGTTATGGGTCAATTACTATCAATGATTAAGTTAATCAACATTAATTAGAATTCAAAAATCCTAGCTCTTACATCAGATCCCTCTAAAAACAAGTTTCATCCCAAAACTTGAACAATTCCCAAATTCTCTCGGACCCATACGCCAAGGTATAAACACTCTCTCTGTCGAAGGTATCACATATCCGTTCAAAGGTATCAACTTATAACACTCTATAACCTCAAAACACAGCATGGAGGAATCATCAACTCCAACAACAAGATCACTATACTACCCAATGGCATAGAGGAAAACCATCTCTAGCCAAACCATAACCACATCACAAAGGCATGGAGGAAAACATCTCCAGCCAAACCGTACTCATAAAACAAGAGCATGGAGGAAAACCATCTTCAGCCAAACTATGTCCATAAAACAATAGCGTTGATGAATAACCATCTCCAGCTAATTTTGATAGCATGTATTATAGTTTATGTTTTGGGTCTTGTTTAGACGTTTTATTTTGGAAGTTTGAAGGAAAGATTGAAGATTCAAGGAAGTTCATAGCTTTGTGATAGCTTTTGAGGGGATTTGTAAGATTTTCTTAGATTCCCTTTGGTTTTATTGTCTTGTCGGATTTGTGATTCAAGGAACGCTAATTTATTTGATATTTGATTCAGTTATTGAAGCCTTGTTCTTAAGGTTTTTGATAACACGATTTATAACTTAGGTTTAGGTAATCATTTAGATAGATTTCCCGCTCATTCGTGCATGGTTTAGCACTACTTCACGACGTTTACACTCAATTCATGTATTTTGTCGAGATAGACGTCTACACGGACTTGTGCATTGCTTTGTAGGTGTTTTGGGAGATTTAGGAGCTAAAACGATGCGTTTGAGGATCGTTCATCAAGATGACACACCCTCGGGCTCATTAGGATGCAAACTAAAGGCTAAGGAGGGCTCATGGAACCTTGCCAACACAAGCCATGCACCAAATCGAAGCTTAATGATCAAAGGCAAAGCTGAAGCACAAAATCACGGTTCACTGGAACTCCACGGCCGTGGTTTCAACCGTGGATTTTGCCAGGTTTTCGTGACAGCTGTGCCACGATCTCTTGGCCAGCTCTTGCAAAGTTGTAGTATAAAAGTGGTCCTGCATTGGCTGAGAAAATCATCTTGGAGCAGCTCTCCATTATCCACTATCATCCAATCAAAATATTCTCTCAACAAGAAGATTCTTTGGAAGAAGGAGGTAGAAGGAAACCACCATTGGAGAGGAGCTTGATTGGTGGAGGAGAAGACACACCATTGATAGACCTAGAAAGTTTTTGTAGTGAAGAATTTCGGATTCAATCTCTAGAGTTGTATGAACCATTTGAACCTTCTTTAAGAAGGATTGTGAGTTATTCTAATTCCATTTTCAGCTTGGTTTTGTTTTAGTTCACTTGTTCATCTCTTTCTCTTCATTATCTTGCAAATGGATGCCATGATTTTATGTTTGATTGTTTCGATTTCTATTATGAATGTTTTAGGCTAAATAGATGTGGTTCTAGGGTAAGGAAAGGATGGTTATGGCTAGGGCTATGATAGGATGGACTTAGATTTACCTTTGGATGACTTGTGTGCATGAACGTAGTTTCTGTTAGGAATCACGGCCAGTTCTTGCCAAACCACGGCCGTGGAAGAATAGAACAAACCGTGATCTTACCTGGTTCGATGGATCTAGTCTTAGATTGTTAGAATGTTGAAATCCTAAGTGTTTGTTGAGTCAATCTATCCTAGGGTGACCTAGTGTTAGCAACTAAGTGTTATGAGAGACTTATCCGGTAATCCTTGCTCTTAGATCTCAAAGATGACAAACCCTAGGTAGTGGTGAGCCTCATAAGCCGCCATTGGATTAAGTGTGCTAGGATGGTTTTTTAGGACTAACCCTTCCGAGACTTACCCGGTAAGGATAGGTTAGATCTCTAGGTAACAATCCGGTTTGTGTAGAATTCCTTCCCTTAGGTTCTTAGAGACTTACCCGGTGATGAGACCTTAGGGATGGCCTAGTGGACCATGAGACCTACCCGGTGATTGATCCCAATCTAGAAACACTTACTCCCAACATATCATAGTTAATCCAAGGAATGATTAGATAGCTTGAGTCCTATGCCATAATCGGAACTTCCAACCCCTAGAATCCACTTCTCTTCCCTTGATCTATATCTTGTTTATCTTGTTTGCTTGCGTTGATTTGTTAGCATAGTTGATTTGTTTATTTCGCATGCTTAGTGATCCTTGATTAATCACCAAAAATCCAACCAAAAACATTGAGATTTTCATTTCTTTATTTCTCTCTCTTTTCTTAACTTAGATCTTCACTAGACTTAATCACTAATTAAATCAATTTCACCTTAGTCTTTGTGTTCGACCTCGGAATACTAATCCCTACTACAAACGTCCCGTACACTGCGGGTTCGCTAGGAGTTAGGATAAATATAACGAGTATAAATTTAAAGCTTATTGCGATTCACACACACATCCTGAGCGTAACAAGTTTTTGGCGCCGTCGCCGGGGACTAGGTCTAGATTGAGTCTTTTTATGATTGATTGTAGTGTAGATCTTTCTTGTTGCTTTTGATCTCTTTTTTGTTTGTGTCTTTGCTTTTCAGGACATCTCTTACTTTTTAGGTGTATGCGAAGATCTGGTGGCAAGGATTTAGCTCCATTCGATCCCGAACCGGAGAAAACCCTTAGATCTAGATCCAAGAGCATTAAAAGGGGAAAGGAGATGGCCGGAAGAGATCTCCAAGCTGAGTTGGATGAGGCTTTAGAGCAAATTAGGATAAGGGACGAAGCCTTGGAGAATGAAAGGAGACTTGCCAATGAGAGGCAAGAGGCCACTAGGAGGGAGATTGAGGAGATTAGGCAAGCTCTCGTGCAAAGGGAGCTTAACCGTCAACAACCTCCTCCACCTCCACCACAACCGCAGCCGGCGGCGGTAAATATTAGGGTTGTGCCCATTGCTATGGAAGAACCAAAAATGTTGGGGCAACGTATGGATCCGGCACAAAGAGCACACCGTCCGGGTGTGAACTTAGGAGATCCCGCAGCCCATGATTACGAGCTCCGCCCTCAAGTTCTACAAATGATCTGGCATAATCAATTTGGAGGGATGGAAGGAGAGTCTTCTCATCAACACTTGATGAATTATGAGATCTTGTCTCTTAGACCGCCAAGATTGGAGAGCAACAACCATAAGCTTAGGGCTTTTTCCTTCTCTCTTAAGGATAAAGCCTTGGCTTGGTATCAATCTATTCCACAAGGGCGAGTTGGTACTTGGGAGGAGATGACAACCGAGTTTTTGACTAAGTTCTTCCCACCTTCCAAGACTACCGAATTAAGAGGGAAGATCAATGCCTTCGTGATGAAGGATAGAGAGAGTTTATTCAAGTCTTGGGAGAGGTTCAAAGATCTTCTCCTAGATTGTCCACACCATGGTATACCGAAAATTGAGCTATTGGAGATCTACTTCAAGGGACTTGATGAAGATAGCCAATTCAAGCTTCAATCTCTTTCCGGTGGGACTTTCATGGAGAAGCATGTAGATGAAGCTTGGGAGTTTGTGGAGAAGCAAGCTCTAGTGATTGAGAAATACTCCCATAGGAAGAGTGAAGGGAGAAAGGCGGGAGCGTATGAGGTGAGTGAAGTCACCATGAGCAATTTCAAGCTTGACGCCATCAACAATGAATTGAAGTCTTTGAGGGAGTTATGTGCTACAACCTTGAAGAATCAAGCAACTCCTCAAGTGCTTCCACAATCCAATTTGTCTTCCAAGGAGGAGGATGTGAATTACATGGGAAGGGGCAACTACAACAACAATTATCAAGGCCCAAGGAACTTCAACAACAACCGGCAATTCAACAATTACCGGCCCAACCACAACCATCCCGGGTTTTCCTACTCTAACCCGGATGGGGCCTTGAACCCTCCCGCTTCCACAAGCACAACTCCACCACCAAAAGCTTCACAAGAACCTCCACCCGGATTTACTCAACCTCCAAAGGATAGGACCGAAATGATGTTTGAGCAATTGCTTGGAAGGTTGAGTGGTCTTGAGAGCACCGTGACTTCAATTTCCAAGGCTCAAAAGGTATTGGAAGCACAAGTGTTCCAAAAGGCGGGTGAAGCCCATAGAGATCCGGGAAAGCTTCCCGGAAGAACCGAAGACAACCCAAGAGGTCAAGTGTTGGCTATCACTACATGGAGTGGGTTGAGCATGAAAGATCCTTTGCCCAAGGAGAATGCTAAAGGGAAACAAATGGTGACAGAGGAAGAGACTGTGCAAAGAGATGGAGGCAAGAGCAAGGATGTAGAGCCAACCTATATGGCACCACCTCCATACAAACCACCACTACCATTCCCTCAATCACGAGCAAGAGCTCGTTTGGACAATCACTTTGGTAAGTTCCTTGAACTAATGTCTAAATTGCATATTAACATTCCGTTCATGGATGCTATTTTAGGAATGCCGGCATATGGAAAGTTCTTGAAAGAGATACTCTCCAACAAAAGGAAGTTGGAGGAGTATGGGGAGATAAGAATGACCAAAAGATCTTCGGAATTGATCCAAACGATGAAGGAGGAAATGCCTCCCAAGCTAAGAGATCCGGGCTCCTTTTGTGTCCCAATAGGAGTGGGAGATGTGAAGTATGAATCCCTTTGTGATCTTAGGGCAAGTGTAAGCATCATACCGCTTGCACTTTGTAACAAGGTTGGGCTAGGGGAGCCAAAACCGGTCAAGTTGACCCTCTACATGGCGGACCGTTCTATCACTCATCCGGTTGGGATCTTAGAAGACATCCTGGTGCAACTGGGAGGATTTTATGTGCCAATTGATTTTATTGTCTTGGATATTCCGGCAGACTATCCGGTTCCCATCATCTTAGGAAGACCTTTCCTAGCCACCTCCGGATGCCTAGTGGATTGCAAAAATGGGACTCTCTCCTTCAACATTGAGGAAGAGAACATCAAGTTCAAATTGTCCACAATGATGAAAGGGCCAACCCTTGATGAGGATGTCTTCAACATAGTCGAGCAAGAAGAATCCAGAGAAGTTGTGAGCTCGATCTTGATCAAGGACCCCTTGGAAGGTTCTTACCTTGAGTATGATGGAGGAAGGTGTTGAGGAGGCTTGCAATGAAGAGATCAAGGCCTTGGAAGCACTAGAAAAGGAGACAAGAGTTGAAGATGAAGACCACGAAGAGGTGCTGAACAGCTTCTTGTTCCACGGGCGTGGAAGTGGTTCCACGGCCGTAGAACTCTCTGGACAACTCCGAGAAGCAGGCTTGGCAGCAACCACGGCCGTGGACTTAGAGCAAACCGTGGAGTTGGCCGTGGTTTCCCCTGAATCAGCCCTTGATGATGATCAAGCTTCTAGGAGCCATGGAGAGTCTTCATTTGCTTTGGATTCATCTCATCCAACCTTATTTGGATCGTCTCCGCTCGATAAAGGTCCTCCTAAACTCGAACTCAAACCCCTCCCCTCTCATTTGAAGTATGCTTTCCTTGGTGATAATTCTGTATATCCGGTGATTGTTAATGCATGCTTGAGTGATGATGAACTTGCTAAGTTGTTGCATGAACTAAGATTGCATAGGAAAGCCATTGGATATACTATTGATGATTTGGTTGGCATTAAGCCTTCTTTGTGCATGCATAAAATATTGATGGAAGATAATCATAAACCCTCTATTGAACATCAAAGGAGATTAAATCCTATAATGAAAGAGGTAGTCAAAAAGGAGATCATTAAGTTGCTAGATACGGGGATAATCTACCCTATCTCGGATAGTAAGTGGGTTAGTCCCGTTCATGTAGTACCTAAGAAGGGTGGGATGACCGTAGTGACTAATGAGAACAACGAACTAATCCCGACTAGGACGGTTACGGGGTGGAGGATGTGTATTGATTATAGGAAGTTGAACATGGCCTCTAGGAAAGATCACTTCCCTCTCCCCTTCATTGACCAAATGCTAGAAAGGTTGGCTCACCATTCTCATTTTTGCTACTTAGATGGCTATAGCGGATTCTTCCAAATCCCTATCCACCCCGATGACCAAGAGAAAACAACATTTACATGTCCATGGGGTACTTTTGCATATAGGAGAATGCCGTTTGGGTTGTGTAATGCACCCGCCACCTTCCAAAGGTGTATGATGGCTATCTTTTCGGAATACATTGAAAATATCATGGAAGTGTTCATGGATGATTTCTCTGTTTATGGTTCTTCCTTTGATAATTGCTTGGCTAACTTGTCATTAGTATTGCAAAGATGTGAGGAGACAAATCTTGTCTTAAATTGGGAAAAATGCCACTTCATGGTAAGTGAAGGTATTGTGTTAGGACACTTGGTGTCCAACCGTGGCATTGAGGTTGATAGAGCCAAGATTGAAACGATAGAGAAGTTGTCACCGCCTACCTCGGTGAAAGGGGTAAGGAGTTTCTTGGGGCATGCCGGTTTTTACCGGAGGTTTATTCAAGACTTCTCTAAAATTTCTAAGCCTCTCACTAACCTAATAATGAAGGATGTTGATTTTGTCTTTTCCAAAGATTGTCTTGAGGCTTTTTGTATGTTGAAGAACGCCTTGATCTCCGCACCTATCATGCAACCTCCGTATTGGAGTTTACCATTTGAGATCATGTGTGATGCAAGCGATGTAGCCGTTGGGGCTGTTTTGGGGCAAAGGAAAGATGGGCGCACTCATGCTATTTATTATGCTAGCAAGACGCTAGATGATGCCCAACTCAATTATGCTACCACCGAGAAAGAGTTGCTAGCGGTGGTGTATGCTTTTGAGAAGTTCCGCTCATATCTTGTTGGAGCGAAGGTCATAGTTTATACGGATCATGCTGCGATCCGTTACCTCCTTACCAAGAAGGATGCCAAGCCTAGGTTGATTCGGTGGATCCTTCTTTTTCAAGAGTTTGATTTGGAAATCCGGGACAAGAAGGGATCCGAGAACTCCGTGGCGGATCACCTTAGTAGACTCCCACCATTGGAGCTTGAAAGAGATGACATCCCGATTGATGATTCGTTCCGGGATGAGCAATTGCAAATGGTGGAGGAATGCTTGTTCCAAGTGTCTAGAGGAAGCGAGCCATGGTTTGCCGACATTGTGAACTACTTAGTGTGTGAGGAAGTGCCTCCCGGTTTGACATATGCCCAAAGGAAGAAGTTCTTCAAAGATGTGAGGCATTACTATTGGAGCGAGCCACTTTTGTTCAAGAGAGGGCCGGATGGAATGTTTAGAAGATGCATACCGGAAGATGAGGTGGAGAGTGTGATCCGCCATTGTCATTCCTTGACATGTGGAGGGCATGCTAGCTCCCACAAGACATGTGCGAAGGTGTTGCAATCGGGCTTCTTTTGGCCAAGTTTGTTCAAGGATGTGCAAAGCTTTGTGGTAGCTTGTGATACTTGCCAAAGGACGGGCAACATCTCAAGGAGGAATGAGATGCCCTTGAACAACATTCAAGAAGTGGAAATATTTGATGTGTGGGGTGTGGACTTCATGGGACCATTCCCTTCTTCATGTGGCAACCTCTACATCCTATTGGCGGTTGACTACGTTTTGAGATGGGTAGAGGCAATCGCCTCTCCTACAAATGACGCCAAGGTTGTGGTGCGCTTCTTCAACCGAGTGATCTTTCCTAGGTTTGGAACACCAAGGGTGATCATAAGTGATGGAGGGAAGCACTTCACCAATAGGAACTTTGAGGCACTTTTGGCTAAGTATGGGGTGACTCATAAGGTGGCAACACCTTACCATCCCCAAACTAGTGGCCAAGTGGAGATCTCCAACCGGGAGATAAAGGCCATTCTCGAGAAGACGGTATCTAGAACTAGAAAGGATTGGGCTATGAAGCTCAATGATGCCTTGTGGGCATATAGAACCGCTTTCAAGACACCAATTGGCACTACTCCTTACAAGTTGGTCTATGGCAAGTCTTTCCACCTTCCGGTGGAAATAGAGCATAGAGTGCATTGGGCCATCAAGTGGCTAAATTTTGATCTCAAAGAGGCCGGAGAGAAGAGATTGCTTGATATGAACGCACTTGAGGAGATCCGGTTGGATGCATACGAGAATGCCCGGATCTACAAGGAGAGGACCAAGCGGTGGCATGACAAGAGGATCATCCCCAAGGAGTTGAGGGAAGGGGACCTTGTCCGTCTCTTCAACTCAAGGTTGAGGCTCTTTCCCGGAAAGCTCAAATCAAGATGGACCGGGCCATATGTGGTGAAGAAGATCTTTCCCCATGGAGCTATTGAGATTGGAGGGGATCATTGTGAAAACTTTAAGGTGAATGGGCACCGGTTGAAGAGGTATATCCCGGGAGCTCCGGTGGATATGATTGCCCCACTTTACCTTGAGTAGACGCCCCCGAGTTTGGTCAAGCTAATGACCTTAAAAGAGCGCTTGGTGGGAGGCAACCCATTGGTAACGTTTTTCCCTTTCTCGTTTTGTTTTTGTTTTAGATTTTTCTATCTTTGTGTGTGTTTCGTGTGCTTAGTGTGTGTGCTAGAACCTTAGTAGCATTGGAAGCCTTGCTTGGCATGAGAATGATGATAATGAACCCCTCATCAATTACGGGTGGAGCGGACGCGGAACTTGGACGGCTAGCGGTGCCTAGCGCGGGTCCCGACGCCTTGATGAACACTTAGAGCTCTCTACCATGGTTGATAGGATCATCCAACATCAATTCACTTGAGCAATCCCAAATACCATAGCAAACCATTTTTACATTGTGAGAACCTTCTTTCACTCTTCTTTACTTCATTTACACATTGGGGACAATGTGTTATTAAGTATGGGGTGGGGTTTGCATAATCCTTTGCATGATGAGCATCTAGGGTAGTTTAATATTATCACATGTCTTGCATTGTATATATTCATTTCGAAAAATCCCATAAAAATTCAGAAAATTTAAAAAAAATTTGTGCTTTCTAGGCTTGGATATGACCCTAATGATGAATCTTGTCTTGTGGATTGGCTATGGATGGCTTTATGTGTTAAATTGATGAATGCATATGTGAACTTGAAGTACTTCTTTTGAAATCCATGGATGATTTGTGATCATGATGTTTGCCTAGAATGGATTGAGTATTGAAGGTCGAAATTACATGATAGTTCTTGCATACCATCTAGGAATGAATGAGGCAATTCATCTTCTTCTACTTCTCGTCTTAATCATGATTGTTTGAGCACCTCAATGGATATAATTTGACCTCTTTTGACCCATCCGGGAATAGGAGCATGATAGTGTGTTGATGTGTGTGAAAAGCAAGTATGGGGTGAAGATGTTGATGAAAGAATATCATGCATAAAATGCTGAATTTGTTGTGAAAGTGTAGCCAAAAATATAGGCTTGGGGACGTTGGCTTAAATGACAAGTAACTCGGTACACTTCACATAATCGGGTGTTGGTGCCTTGCCAAAGTCAAATAAACCAATAGTCCTAACGAGCTTTGGTATGTGTGCCCGGTGTGGATGCACCTCGAAAAATAGAAAAAGCCCGAGGATGGCTAATCACCAAGGTTTCGGCTTTTGTACACCAATGCCATTGTCTCAAAAATAAGAGAAAGAAAAAGAAAAGAAAAAGGAAAGAAAAAGAAAAGATAGAGAAAAATATACACTTGAGGGAAGTTGATCGAGGACAAGATTGTGGAGTTAGTTCCATTCCCGGATTAGCACCACATAGCCTAGAAAAATCCCCACCTAATCACAACGTTTCTTGGCCTTTTAGTTCATAAAACCTTATGACCTATTTGCATGTTTGTAAGACTTAGTAATCTAGATTGGATATGCTCTTGATCTTCTTGGTTTCTCCATTTTTACATTTCATGCATGCTTTTGAGTTAAGTACAATTGTCTTTTCATGCCTTCATTTATTTGATGCATAATTGCTTGTCTGTTGCCATAAAACATGACTATGAAGGTGATCCAATAGTAGAAGCACAAACCCAAAAAGATTTCGCCATTTTTCTGCATACATAAATCATGTTATCTCGTAGTCTATAGTTGAGAATTTGCTCGGGGACGAGCAAACCTTAAGTATGGGGTATTTTTGATAACACGATTTATGACTTAGGTTTAGGTAATCATTTAGATAGATTTCCCGCTCATTCGTGCATGGTTTAGCACTAGTTCACGATGTTTACACTCAATTCACGTATTTTGTCGAGATAGACGTCTACACGGACTTGTGCATTGCTTTGTAGGTGTTTTGGGAGATTTAGGAGCTAAAACGATGCGTTTGAGGATCGTTCATCAAGATGACACACCCTCGGGCTCATTAGGATGCAAACTAAAGGCTAAGGAGGGCTCATGGAACCTTGCCAACACAAGCCATGCACCAAATCGAAGCTTAATGATCAAAGGCAAAGCTGAAGCACAAAATCACGGTTCACTGGAACTCCACGGCCGTGGTTTCAACCGTGGATTTTGCCAGGTTTTCGTGACAGCTGTGCCACGATCTCTTGGCCAGCTCTTGCAAAGTTGTAGTATAAAAGTGGTCCTGCATTGGCTGAGAAAATCATCTTGGAGCAGCTCTCCATTATCCACTATCATCCAATTAAAATATTCTCTCAACAAGAAGATTCTTTGGAAGAAGGAGGTAGAAGGAAACCACCATTGGAGAGGAGCTTGATTGGAGGAGGAGAAGACACACCATTGATAGACCTAGAAAGTTTTTGTAGTGAAGAATTTCGGATTCAATCTCTAGAGTTGTATGAACCATTTGAACCTTCTTTAAGAAGGATTGTGAGTTATTCTAATTCCATTTTCAGCTTGGTTTTGTTTTAGTTCACTTGTTCATCTCTTTCTCTTCATTATCTTGCAAATGGATGCCATGATTTTATGTTTGATTGTTTCGATTTCTATTATGAATGTTTTAGGCTAAATAGATGTGGTTCTAGGGTAAGGAAAGGATGGTTATGGCTAGGGCTATGATAGGATGGACTTAGATTTACCTTTGGATGACTTGTGTGCATGAACGTAGTTTCTGTTAGGAATCACGGCCAGTTCTTGCCAAACCACGGCCGTGGAAGAGTAGAACAAACCGTGATCTTACCTGGTTCGATGGATCTAGTCTTAGATTGTTAGAATGTTGAAATCCTAAGTGTTTGTTGAGTCAATCTATCCTAGGGTGACCTATTGTTAGCAACTAAGTGTTAGGAGAGACTTATCCGGTAATCCTTGCTCTTAGATCTCAAAGATGACAAACCCTAGGTAGTGGTGAGCCTCATAAGCCGCCATTGGATTAAGTGTGCTAGGATGGTTGTTTAGGACTAACCCTTCCGAGACTTACCCGGTAAGGATAGGTTAGATCTCTAGGTAACAATCCGGTTTGTGTAGAATTCCTTCCCTTAGGTTCTTAGAGACTTACCCGGTGATGAGACCTTAGGGATGGCCTAGTGGACCATGAGACCTACCCGGTGATTGATCCCAATCTAGAAACACTTACTCCCAACATATCATAGTTAATCCAAGGAATGATTAGATAGCTTGAGTCCTATGCCATAATCGGAACTTCCAACCCCTAGAATCCACTTCTCTTCCCTTGATCTATATCTTGTTTATCTTGTTTGCTTGCGTTGATTTGTTAGCATAGTTGATTTGTTTATTTCGCATGCTTAGTGATCCTTGATTAATCACCAAAAATCCAACCAAAAACATTGAGATTTTCATTTCTTTATTTCTCTCTCTTTTCTTAACTTAGATCTTCACTAGACTTAATCACTAATTAAATCAATTTCACCTTAGTCTTTGTGTTCGACCTCGGAATACTAATCCCTACTACAAACGTCCCGTACACTGCGGGTTCGCTAGGAGTTAGGATAAATATAACGAGTATAAATTTAAAGCTTATTGCGATTCACACACACATCCTGAGCGTAACAGTTTTTGTGTTCAAATATTCATTCCCTTCTCATCTATTTGATTATCGCTTTCATGATGATGAGTGGCTAATTTTCTTGTGCGATTCTAGGGTGATTGGCTGAAAGTTGTGGAAAAGACGATGATAGAATAATCTTAATCCCAGTAGGACCCTGAAAGCTCGAGTCTTTAACCTTAACCCCAGAGTACCTCGTTCAGTCGATGAGCATCTCGGCCGGGGTGGAACTTGACTGACCGAGGTGACCTTTTTTTATCCGAAATTGAGAGTTAAGTGTTAGAGTTTGCCAAATCCTATTCTTATTACACCTTTCCTGGTTCAATGCAAGCCTAGGATGAGACTTACCCGGTGATTCCTTAGTTTGTTTACCCATGATCATAAGTGTAGGTAATAAAGGTTTATCCTTTATTGGGGTTTGAGTGTTCCTTCATTCCATCTTTGTGAGTTAGCTTGAGACTTACCCGGTAAAGGTTGATTCTATTCCCTTAGTTGGTGTGTTGGTTTGAGATTATAATTCCTTTCCTTAGTACCTTGAGACTTATCCGGTAATAGGAGCTTTGGTTTGGGATTGTGAGTAGTGAGACTTACCCGGTGATCTATTCCATTTTAGAAACACCTTCCCTTTGCAAAATCTCAGCTTTGTCCGCTTATCTTGAGATCCTGAGTTGGAACCACAACTAGATGCTTTAATCCCTAGAATTTGCATATTCCCCTTAATTGACCTTATTATCATCTTTTGATTGCTTTAATCGCTTTTGTGGTTATTAGTTGCATTGACAACCTATACTTACTTTGTTTCACCTAAGTCCCTGAGATCGACACTCCGGAATTCTTGCTTTTTACTATAATTGATCCGTACACTACGGGTTCGCATCCTTGTTTTAAGCATATTTCTTGGGATATAAATTTAAAGCTTGCACACACCTTTTGGAGCGAGCAAGTTTTTGGCGCCGTTGCCGGGGAAGACCACTTTCACTTGTCCATAGGGGACATTCGCTTATAGGACGATACCATTTGGATTATGTAATGCACCCGCTACCTTCCAGCGATGCATGATGGCTATTTTTTCCGAGTACATAGAGGAGATCATGGAGGTATTTATGGATGCTTTTCAGTATATGGTTCCTCTTTTGATGATTGCCTATCTAACCTTTCTCTAGTTCTACAAAGATGTGAAGACACTAATCTCGTTTTGAATTGGGAGAAGTGTCATTTTATGGTTAATGATGGCATTGTGCTAGGACACCTTGTTTCCAACCGAGGTATTGAGGTCGATCGAGCTAAGATCGAGACTATTGAGAAACTTCCTCCCCCTTGTTCTGTTAAGGGTGTGCGGATTTTTTTCGGGCATGCAGGTTTCTATAGGAGGTTCATCAAGGATTTCTCAAAGATTTCTACACACTAACTAAACTCTTGAATAAGGATATTGTTTTTGAGTTTTCGCAAGAATGTCTTGATGCATTTTACAGGATAAAGGAAGCATTGATCTCCGCTCCCATTATTCAACCTCCGGATTGGACCTTGCCCTTTGAGATCATGTGTGATGCAAGTGATGTGGCGGTAGGAGCGGTGCTTGGACAAAAGAAGGATGGCCGGACCAACGCCATTTACTATGCTAGCAAGACGCTAGATGAAGCTCAACTAAACTACGCCACCACCGAAAAGGAGCTTTTGGCGGTTGTATATGCTTTTGAGAAATTTCGTTCTTACCTAGTGGGGGCAAAAGTTATTATTTACACTGACCATGCAGCTATTCGTTACTTACTTGCTAAGAATGATGCAAAGCTGCATCTTATTCGATGGATTCTCTTGCTTCAAGAGTTTGACCTAGAGATTCGCGATAAGAAGGGATTCGAAAATTCTGTTGCGGATCACCTCAGCCGGCTACCTCCCTCTTCACGCGAGAAGGACGAACCACCTATAGACAATTCATTCCCCCGATGAGCACTTGCATTTGTTGGAACGTTTGATAGACTTCTTTATCTCACCCCATGATGAAGGCGAAGTATGGGGTGAGGATACCTTCCAGCATGTGTAAGGATGTCGTACGGTCCAGCTAGCAACCTTAAATCAAGCACTTCTTGGGAGGCAACCCAAGGTATTGCTTTCTTTTCCCTTTTTCTAGTCTAGCTTTAGATAGTTTGCTTTTGTTTTGCTTTGTTCTGTTTTTGGCATCCTAGACAAAAACCAGGTACTTTCTAAGGAAGGATTACAACTCAGGAGAAACACTGGAAGGACAAAAGTTCGAGAATTCGAGAAGACGGAGTTTGACTGAGACACATCTTGGTTGTTGTCACAGCACCTTGACCGAGATGATTCTTGAGCAACCGAGGCGACTAGGGCTGACAAAGATCCACCTCGGTCCAGACACCTCGGTCCAGTCGGGACCACCTTGACCGAGGTGACAGGAGAATCGGCGAGGGGTATAAAATGGGAAACAAATTCTCCCTCTTCCCTCCCATTCACCCCCTCGACCGCGGCGCTCTCCATCTCGTTTTCTTTGTTTCTCAATCGTTTTCTATGATTTTTTTCTCCGATCTCCCAAGGAAAAGCAAGGTGATCAGATTGCAAGCAAGAAACTGCAACAAAAATGCCTCGAATCGACCGAATCTGGGGTAATTAATCGAAAACCCTAACTCTTTCTCTCTCCGCTGATTTTGGAGAATTGTGGCTTTGGTTGCCACATTTTTGTGCTGAAAAGAATATAAGTACCCCATAGGAAGCAATTGGTAGTGAATTTGGGGGAAAAGAACTGAAAATCAGAGAGTAGAAATCAAGCAGTTTTTCACCTCGGTCCAATCGAGTTGTGTCTCGGCCGAGGTGTTCTTGAGGTTGTCAGACCAACCGAGGTGCTTGTCAGCAGTAGTTATGAGTTCCAGATCTAATCGCCAGCTTGTTCTGAGGGATGCTTCCAGTAGTTCCTCACCTTCTTCTGCCTCTAGACCTTCCATTCTGGTGATTCATGAGCGTCACCAGGCAGACTTTGACCGTATATGCGCGCGCCCTGTGATTGCGCCGCGTTTCTTGGATGTAGTTGCATTTGATTGCCTCCACGTAGTTGAGGATCTGCGGAGGATGATTTCTATGGTAGGGCTGCAAAGTTTTATGGAGATTCGAGCTCCAGCCTACCTCGAGCCCACACTAGAGTTTGTGAGTTCTGTTACTCACATACCAGAGAGGAAATCCATCAAGTACCGATTGCTGAACCGGAACTACATCGTTCTCATGGACCAGTTTAGAGATATTTTTGGCTTCCCGACCCCTACAGTTCCCGACTTTCCCTCTCGAGCCGTAGCTCGGCAGTTTTGGGGACAGATTGCTCATGTGGTGGAGCACGCTGACAGATGGAGACCAGGAGACTCCAAGGAGCGCATCATTTTCCACCTTGCTTTCCGTCTTGCCCGCCGCATCTTTAGTGAGACCCTTCTGGCGCGTACTGAGACACCCCAGAAGATTAGTTAGGGGGAGCTTCTGAGACTTTTCTATATGGTGACTGGGGGAGTGCCTGATCTTGGGGCAATGTTTGCTGAGGATCTACATCGGATCAAGGCTAAGGGGAAGGTGATATCTATTGTGGAGAACTGGTGACTCATATCGCGACAGTCATGGATCTTGACCTGAGTGCTTGTACGTTAGTGGCGGCTGCAAAGCCGCTAGGACTTCAGGAGATGATCACGAGGAGGATACTGGTTCCTCGTGGCCTTACTACACCTTACGTGGCGATGCCTTGGGAGCAGACTGCCCCTCAGGGTATCATGTGGTCGGCTCAGTTCTCAGTCTTCGATCCTCAGAATTGGTCTACGGCTTGGATACCCTACATAAAGGATGCTAGAGACGTTGCAGCTGCTCAGGTAGAGGAGGAGGTTGAGGATGATGATGGCAGTGCTGCCATGGAGACAGGGACAGATACAGCCGGCCCTAGTGTTCCAGTTGTCGACTTAGACGACGAGGCGACAGAGGAGGATGCAGTTGCAGCACCATAACGTCCTTCTAGGCGCAGAGTCCGCAGATAGAGGGATCCCATAGCTCATCGACGAATTGACAAGCTGACGGACCAGATGATCGACTCTTACGCTGCCCTGTCCTTAGAGATGATGGAGATGAGGGAGAGTCAGCACTACCAGCGCCGGATGATGGAGATACAATTCCAGCACACCATGGGTTATCCATTTGACCCATCTCAGTATCCCTTGTCCCGTATCCACCACCACCAACAGATCAGGATTAGAGCTAGCAAGGATTTCTTTTCTTTATTTATTATGCAAGTCAGCTTATGTCCGGTGAGTATTTTGTTTTTAGACTTATTTTGACCAATTGGGACAATGTGTCCCAAGTATGGGGTATTTGGATGTATCTTACTTGACATTATGTGTATGACTTGTATGACTTGTTATTTATGATCTTTCTTATGCTCTATATGTTTATCTGAGACTACATGCATGCATACAGGCTATTTGATTGAGAAAAACATCAAAAACTGGTTAAGAAAAAAATTTTATGACCTCGACCGGGATGATTCTGACCAAACGAGGTCAAGTACCTCGGTTGACGTAGAACATCTCGACCGAGGCGGTTTAACTGAAACAGTTTTCGAAATGATTTTTGTGTTTCTTTTCTGGATATGACCTCAGTGATGATTTTGTTTGCATATTGGTTTTAAAATCTTTATATGTTTGAAAGGTTTTATGATATGTTTAAGTTGCTAAATGCTTTGTTTGAAATTTTGGCATGTTTAATACCTTATTTTTATCCAAATTATGTTGAATTTGAAGGTTGACACCACATGATGAGTTCTATCACTTTCTTCCGGGGATGATTAAGGCAATTCATTCTCTTCTCTTCTTCTTCTTGATCATGCTTTAGCCCCTCATATATATATTTGCCTCCCTTTACCTATCCGGGAATTTTGAAGCAAGCAAGTGAAAAGCAAGTGAAAGTGAAGTTGAGATGTTGGCTGAAAGTTTAGAAAGAAACAAATAGGTTTGGGGAAGTCAATCATGATGATGAGTAACTCGGCACCATTCACATAGCCGGGTGTTTGTGTCTTGCCAAAGTCGGATTGAGCGATATTCCTAACGGGTCATGGTATGTGCATCAAGGGTTTGAGGCATCTCGAGAAATTGACGATTGCTGATTTCCTAGGCTTCGGTTATTGTGCACCTCTGTACATGCATCCCAAAAAGTAAAAAGTAAATAAGCAAAGCTTATTGGTGGAAGATGTTGAAGTTCAAAGCAAGTGAAGTAAAGATCCTTTTCCCGGATTCTAGCACCACATTCCCTATATACATCCCACACTCACACGTTTCTTGACCTTCTCTTGAAAAGCCCTTGAGACTTCGAGCTTGTTGATTGACTTGGTGGTTTAAACTGGATTATACATGATTAATTTCGATAATTATGATTTATTATGCATTCTATGATTTTATGCAAAGATGAACAACTTTATTATATTTATAAAATGTTTTGATAATATTTTGATTTTAATTACCATGAAGCGTTCTCTTAGAGTGATCTATGAGTGGAGCACACCACAAAAATGTTTTGAAATACTTTTCATTGATCTTTTCTGACTTATAATCCATTCTATCTTGTACTTAAGATTTGGAACTTGCTTGGGGACAAGCAAGGGACAAGTATGGGGTATTTTGATAGCATGTATTATAGTCTATATTTTGGGACTTGTTTAAACGTTTTATCTTCAATAATCTGCATGTATGGATGTATATTATGTGGTTATATTGTTATTTCATCTACCTTTACGGGAATCGAGGTCTACACCAAGTTTCGTTGTAATCGTAGGTAAAATGGCACGTTTTGGATCAAAATGGAGCTAAGGAGCAAAGAAGTCATAGGAGCTACATTCAGGAGCTTAAAAGAGAACTCAGGAAGCATGGAATTAACAAAGAAGATTTACTTTGGACCAGAATTAAGAGATTTCACATTCAGCTGAGATTCACCTCGGTCAGCTACAGTATCACCTCGACCGAGGTGATCTTGAGGAGCGCCCCGACCGAGGCGAACACCCTGGCGCCGGCGAGATATATTTTTTGACTGAGATCTTTTAATTATGGAAAGAAGATATCTTATATTTTCAGGCTGGATTTGTGGAAGGAAGATTATATATTTGGGAGATCTATTTTAGAGATATGGATATATTTTATGGGAAATTATCTTTTTAAGATATTATTATCTTTGGAAGATAATTCTCCTATATAAAGGGTTGGAATTTCCACAATTCAGCCATAATCTTTTATCCTCTTTTCACCATCCAATATTTGGATCAACCAGCAGTTAGGAGAATTTTTGAAGTTTGAAGGAAAGATTGAAGATTCAAGGAAGTTCATAGCTTTGTGATAGCTTTTGAGGGGATTTGTAAGATTTTCTTAGATTCCCTTTGGTTTTATTGTCTTGTCGGATTTGTGATTCAAGGAACGATGATTTATTTGATATTTGATTCAGTTCTTGAAGCCTTCTTCTTAAGGTTTTTGTGTTCAAATATTCATTCCCTTCTCATATATTTGATTATTGCTTTCATGATGATGAGTGGCTAATTTCCTTGTGCGATTCTAGGGTGATTGGCTGAAAGTTGTGGGAAAGACGATGATAGAATAATCTTAATCCCAGTAGGACCCTGAAAGCTCGAGTCTTTAACCTTAACCTCAGAGTACCTCGTTCAGTCGATGAACATCTCGGCCGGGGTGGAACTTGACTAACCGAGGTAACCTTTTCTGATCCGAAACTGAGAGTTAAGTGTTAGAGTTTGCCAAATCCTATTCTTATTACACCTTTACTAGTTCAATGCAAGCCTATGAGACTTTCCCGGTGATTCCTTAGTTTGTTTACCCATGATCATAATTGTAGGTAATAAAGGTTTATCCTTTATTGGGGTTTGAGCGTGCCCTCATTCCATCTTTGTGAGTTAGCCTGAGACTTACTCGGTAAAGGTTGATTCTATTCCCTTTGTTGGTGTGTTGGTTTGAGATTATAATTCCTTTCCTTAGTACCTTGAGACTTACCCGGTAATAGGAGCTTTGGTTTGGGATTGTGAGTAGTGAGACTTACCCGGTGATCTATTCCATTTTGGAAACACCTTCCCTTTGCAAAATCTCAGCTTTGTTCGCTTATCTTGAGATCTTGAGATGGAACCACAACTAGATGCTTTAATCCCTAGAATTTGCATATTCCCCTTAATTGACCTTATTATCATCTTTTGATTGCTTTAATCGCTTTTGTGGTTATTAGTTGCATTGACAACCTATACTTGCTTTGTTTCACCTAAGTCCCTGAGATCGACACCCCGGAATTCTTGCTTTTTCCTATGATTGATCCGTACACTGTGGGTTCGCATCCTTGTTTTAGGCATATTTCTTGGGATATAAATTTAAACCTTGCACACACCTTTTGGAGCGAACAAAATCCTAATCACATGTCAATATCATGGAGGAAGAACCATCTCCAGCTATACACACAGCTCGCTCTAGCAAACAAGATCTAAAAAGATCAAATGCACACATCACCGCTAGCACAAAAACACATAATATCATATAAGCACATAACATGACACTCACCAAGATAGCTTTAAGATCTACTCGTTGATCCTACAGGTGCATCTATCTCGGCATAGAACTCTAGAGAGTTCCTTTGGATACTATCCTCAGTCTCCCATGTAGCCTCATCAGGTCCTCGTCTAGACCAGTATATCCTCATCATAGGAATATCCTTCGAACGTAGGCGTCTCACACCTCGCTCTAGGACTGTAATTGGGTGCTCAACAAAAGTGTGGTCCGGCTCAACCACTAAGTCATCACAGTTGATGATGTGTCTCGGATCTGGTATGTACTCTCTCAGCTAAGACACATAAAACACAGGGTGAACACCCTCTAATCTCGGTGGCAAAGCCAATCTGTATGTTTCTCTCTACACTCTGCCCAGTATCTCAAAAGGACCGACATAGCGGGGACTCAACTTCCCCTTTATGCGAAAACGTCTGACGCCACGCGTCGGTGAAACTCTCAGCCAGACATGAGCTCCAACCCTGAACTCTAGAGGCCGACGCCTCTTGACGAGGCTAAAAACCTATGGTCGTTGTCTTTTAGCTTAGTCAAAGTAGATTACTTAACGTTACACTAACCGGATTGTATAGTGTAAGTAAGGGTCGAACCAAACAGAGGTTTAGACGAGTTTTGATTATATTGAATTACCGAATTTTAACTAATAAGGGGGGGGGGGGGTTGGATTGTAACGAAAGCAAGACAAAAGCAAATAGAAATTAAGCAAAGATGGTGATAATAGATATGGAATGAAGAGCTACAATGGGTTGGATCTTAGCATGCACACTACTTGGTTGGTTCTTTTTATAAGTTATTCACCAAAGTCTCATCTTGATCTTAGATATGTGTTGAGCCAACCGGCATCAACACAACTAAACGAGATTATTGATCCGTAAACCTACAAGATCAAAGCACAAATTATCATTCTAGTAAAGACAAAGAGATATAAAGAATGAATAAATAACCCGTTAATCTTTCTTTATAATTATATTCCTTTCCTTTAAGTAATTACAACCAGTTTTCACCTAAAGGTTTACTACTAGATTAAGCACCCGAACCCGGAATCGATTAATCCTAGTACTTTGCATGCATTAAACACTTAAGGTGATCAATCTACGTAATAAGAGACATGCAAACATAAGTTAAAGCTCAAGGAAATAGAACACAATTGACTGAATAAAACTTATATTATAAAAGACTTACAACCAAGTAGCAATGCAGTTTCAAAACGACTCAATGTAGCAAAGGAAGCTAGAAACTCATTAAAAGATGGCACCAAGGAAAACAGAGCTTTTTGGAGAAAATGAGGGATGATTCTAACAATCAGCTAAGGGCTCTATTTATACTACAAATTACATTAAAAGGGAGTAAATGGGCTGTCTAAACAACCACCTTAAATGTCATAAAGGTGGTGCAAATATCCGGAGTTAAGTCCTTTGGCGCTAAATCGCGGGGGTGGCCTAGTGTCACCGCAAGGGCGGCGACACTGGCCCTTTGGCTTCACAGGTTCGCAGGCTGATCTGCAAGCAAATGCGCAAGGGCGCCAGCTTCGCTTCTTCAGGACGAGTCAATGCAGGGGCGCCATAGGCGGCCGTAGGGGCGGTGACAAGGTTGTTCTGTGAGCTGGTGAAGGCGCAGGCTGCGGTGCCGGACTGCAGTGCCACCGCATGGGCGGTAACACTGCTCCGCGGGGGTAATGTGGCAGCAGAAACATTTCTTCGTTGTGGTTCTCCAACTCCCAAGTGTTGCTAATACCTTCTTTTGCTTCATTTGGACTTCTTCATCTAGATCAAGGTATTAGTAGCACAAACTGACTCAAAGACACTAAAAACTATCCTAATTGATAGTGATTCCATCACCTATCAAAAACCCCCATATTAGACTCTTTACTCGTCCCGAGTAAACAACACTTCAAACAGTTAACCATACAAAAGTCTCAGGAAGTAAGGTGCAGAAGACAGATGAAGAAAGCAAGAGAAATTCATCAAAAGAAAGTGAGAAAAGAGAGAAAGTGAGAAAATTTGAGAAACCACCATCCTTATTGCTCCAAGAGTAACCTACCCGGACATCCTCCTTATGACTCCCCTTCTTATGTCGCCAATGCCGGAAGGAGAACCTATACTCGGTACGACTCATTTTGCCAAGGATCCCTTTTGGGTTTTCACATTGCCACTCTTCTTCTTTTCATGATGATCTCACCAAAATTCTGACATCCCTGAAGTCCAATTTTGCACCAGCCTAGAGTTGGTCGGACTACCTTCTTTTTGTCTAAACCGCCTTTTTGGGTTTTCGGTTTATCCAAGGATTTTCTTGCCTTTTTCTCAATTTCTTTGGCTTTTCTCCTATTTTTGACTGAATTTCAACATTTATTACAAACTAGAATTCTTAAAAACAAGCACACAAAACTGTACATGCATGATAGTATTCCCTCCCCCATACTTGAAGATCACTTTGCCCTAAAATTGTGAAAATGAAAGCAAAGAATATAATGTGGAGAAGGGATAGAGAAGCTCACTAGTGGGATGGTCCGGCGGGACCGTTCGGACCTTGCTCCGGCGGGACCGTTCGGACCTTGCTCCGGCGGGTAAGGGAAATGACCGAAGAAGTGCTCCTGCTGCCGGTATATGTCGTCAAGGCGGGTATGCTGAGCATTAAATCGAGCCCCAAAGGTAGTCTCAAAGTTGGCTTGCCAAGCCAATTGTTGAGCCTCCATCCTCTGCTGTTGAGCCGCCTACCAAGCGTCCTGACGCTGGTCAAAGTGAGCGGTCATGCTCGCCTGGAAACCGGTCTACCAGATTTGCTGCTGCTGAAGCATAGTCCATTGGTAATCGGTCTACCACTGTTGGTGTTGAGTGATCAAAGTAGCCTCTGGGCCTGGAGACTCTCAAGATCGGGGCCATCCTCTCCCGCTATTGTGCGCATCTCCTCATCCTCACGAATGGGCATGTGGTCCTCATATGGGGCCCGGCTGGAGCTCGCCGCATGCCTCTCAACAATGGAAACCTGAGGCCTCCTCGTTACCCATGGATCAGCGACAATATAAAGCTCGAAGAGCTCATCTCCGAATGGAAACAGCTGGGGCAAGTAGGTGATGTGACTCTCATCTACAAAGGACAACCAGAAGAGGTTCTCACTATCCTTCCTTAGGAGCTTGCAATGCCAGAGAAGACCTTCATTGTAGAACGGGATCGGCATCCCATCCTCCAACTCGGCCAAATCCATAACTTTCTCCGAAATCAAGGAGACAAATCCTCCACCAACAATGTCCCTCAGCTCGTTCTTCCTAATCCGCTTCAAAGCGGTGAGGAAGAGGAAGATCCAATCCGACACGTTGTCACATGCCGGAATGCAAGCATACAGTAGGGGAAGGTCCTTGAGAGCGACCTTGTTCTCCTCCTTCTGTCCACATAAGACACACATGATGATCTTCGAGAGGAGGCTCAAGCAGGGGTGATTGAGTTTGTTGTTGTACTCACCCCCTCATGAAACTCAAAACCGGTAGCCGCTTGCCAAAACTCCACCAAGTCCGGTGTTGGTGCGGACTCCCACCATTTGGTAGAGGGGTTAAGAGTAACCCCAAAGGCCTCCTGCAACTGAGCAAAGTTCATCGTGTAATTCTTTTTGTTGTATTTGAAGGTGAGGCCGACACAAATATGGTCCTCCTTCTCCATATTGAATGTGGCAATGAACTATCTGGTGAGCTCAGGATATGTGGGGGAACTCTTCTTGAGAAATTCCCCGAGCCCAGCGTTGTCAAGGAAGGAATGCATGCTTTCCAATATGCTCAGCTTCTCCAAGGTTGGAATGTGCAAAAACCGAGTAGCAAAGACCACTCGATCTTGCACAATCTTATAACGTGCCTTCTCGGTCCGCAGGGGGGCGGGTGGGCGATCCGCGGGGGGGGGGGTGTCGCAGGTGCGGGCGAAGTGGGGAGAGGCGATTTATGACAGTTTTGTTGGTGGTGATATTGTTGCGACTTCTCCAGGTGGCTGGTGTCGATGCCGATGGTGGTTGGTGGTGGAGGAGGTGTGAAGTAGGTGGTGGAGGAGGTTGGTGTTGGAGGGTGAGTTAGGGTTTGGGTTTGTGTGAGAAAGGGGTACGGTGATGGAAAAGCAGGTTGTGCAGCAGAAAAGGAAGTGGCGGTGGCGCTGGGGCGTGGTGTTAGTGGTGCTGGGGCGTTGCACTGGTGGTATGAGTGACGGAGATTGGAGGGAACGCAGGGGGCGTGGTGGTTGCTGGGTTAAGGGAGAGTTGAGAGAACGTAGGGGCGTGAGGGATAGGAAGGTAGGTGAGGAGGTGAGAGACAAAGAGGTGGGTGGGGTAGGTGTAGGGGTTATTTTTTAGTTATTATTTTTTTCTTTTCTAGGTAGACCCGCACGGGTTGGTGGTTGTCACCGCGGGGGCGGTGACAAGGGGAGGGGAGACGTAGGCCCAGCGTTGGGGGCGGAACTAGGGCGTCTGGCAAGGGAAAGAGCCGCAGGGGCGGGGGTCTGTCACCGCGAGGGCGGTGGCAGATTTGAGCTGGTGCTGGCCTAGCGCCGGGGGCGGGCTAGGAAAGCAATATCACCGCAGGGGCGGTGACATAGGGCCGCAGGGGCAGATTTCTTGACAAAGCCTCCTCTTCTTATTTTCTCGGGTTGCCTCCCGAGCAGCACCTTTGTTTTACGTTATTGGCTCGACGTAAGGACCTCACTTCTCTTTTTGGGCCTCCTCCAATACCATCTCATCGATTGGATCATTCTTCACTCCCTCGTGGTATGGCTTGAGCTTTTGCCCATTGACTTTGAAGATCTTGCATGTTTGTGGATCGTAAAGATCCACAGCACCATGTGGATGGACTTCGGCTATCATCACATAAGGACCCATCCACCTTGAGTTAAGCTTTCCTGCAAAAAGTTTCAAACGTGATTGAAATAGAAGGACTTTGTTACCTGCTTGGAAGTCCTTTAGGAGGATATTCGCCCCTAAACGTGCATGCAAATAAGTTTTTATAATAAAACTAGAATCTAAGCAAGCGAACCCACAGTGTACGGATCGGCGTAGTTAAGCAAGTATTTCAGAGTATCGAACTCAGGGATTTGGTGAAACAAAATTCAGTTTCAAGAAATGAGCAATCAAAATATAGAAGCTTTGCAAATATTGGAAAACAACAACCCTAAAGATTCAGGTATTAAATTGTGGCAATCGATTCAAGATATTCTATAAGTATAAGGACGGAGTTGAGATTTGCAAAGGTATAACTAAGGTAAGTTTACGTGCGGTGAAGTTCCAAAACCTTATATGTCTAACCCAAAGACTCTCTCTATAAAGGTTGTTGAGGCTGTAGTATAGAAAGGATCTAAGGACAAGAATTAATCTCAAATACCCATGCCCAAACCCAAGGAATCAAAGATAAACTAAAATGGTTAAGGTTGTGACACTCGAAACCGAAATAGAGGATGTTGAGTCTCACTACTACCTAAAAAAGGCAAGCCAAGTCTAGGTTAAAGCAAATCTTTAACTTTGGATCAAAGCAAAAGCAAAGGTCGTAAACCAGGGAAAATCACTGCTAGATCTTGAGAACCATGGCCGTGGAACTCAAGAACAGACCGTGGTTTAGGGTGTCGACGATGTTTCTCACACTCTCAGGGTCCAATCAAGTTACGATCGATCTATCATCATCTAAGCCACAACTATTAACCCTTCACCTTAGAATTGCTAAAGGGTTTTAGCCAACAATCATCATTATGATATCAAAAATCAAACTAAGAAGAAAGAAAGATGAAAACCCTCGAAAACTCAATAAACAATCAAAGTCAATCTCGAAATCCAAACAACAAAGTATGTTTATGAATTCAGAAAAGTAAGAATAGAAATTCTCACAATAATCTAGAGAAACCACAAAGAACGGGATGTCAATCCGTCCTCTAATGAAAACCCTAGAATATCCCAAAGTACACAATCTCTCAAAATCACGTCTTTCACAATCTCCAATCCTCAAGGTCGAAATGAAACCCTAAGGCTACCGTCAATTAAGCTCTCAACGAATGCGTAAGCGAAGGTTCTCGAAACTCCTTTCTCAAGCCTTTTGATAAGGCGAAATAGGGTTACGGGAAAGCCGAATAACGTTGTTGACGTGGCAAATATAACACGTCACAAAATCACCAAAATCACGGTCATGACCAACTTTCCACGGCCGTGGTTTAGGCCGTGTAACTTTCTGTTGTGCTTCAACTCACTTTCCACGATCATATTGCCAAATCCACGGTCGTGTTTTAGAGCGTGGTTCTTCCAAAGTCTTCTCCACGACCGTAATTCAGGGCGTGGTTCCTTGAACTCTTTGTTTTTGCCTTTGTTTCGTGACATTCTTCATCCATGCTCCTTCCTTAGCCTCTCCAATGCATCTCCTTGCCATCAAACTTGATCAATTACTCCTTTCCTTCCACATTTTGCTCCAATCCAAGCCTTTATTCACCTAAAAACAAAACGAAGCTAGTGTAGATCTCTATATCGACAAAGTGGGTGAATGAGCTCACAAATGCTTCAAAGTCATATCTATGTACACCTAAAAGAGGGAAAAACAACTAAAACAAGTGGCTAAAATATAGTCATATTTCATGCTAACAAAATACCCCATACTTGTCACTTGCTTGTCCCCAAGCAAGGTTTTCAAAAGCTTAGAACATAAGGTAGAATGAAATATGAATGCAAAATGAAACAAAACAATCTTTTTAGTAATGTGCTTCTAATCAATAGATCATCCTCAAAACTTGCTTCATTCATCCTTGAAAACGCTCATACACATAACCAAAATATGCAAAGTAAAGAAACATCATAAATTGTATAAACTTCAAGAGAAACATCATAACCTTCAAGCATTGTCAAAATCAAGCATGTGAAACTTCAATTTAGATCACCAAGTCAAATAACACTCTTATGATCTCGAGGACTTCCAAGTAAGGCAAAGAATACGGAAAAGGTGGGAAACTTGTAAAGGAATGTGGTGTATGAATCCGGGAAGAAGGAACAACACAATTCTTTTCTTTTTCACCATTTGAACTAACCACCAACTTAGAGCTTTGCTCTAGACTTTTTGCACATAACTTTTTTCGACTTTACTTTTGGAAGTATGGACAGAGGTGCACAATAACCGAAGCCTAGGAGATTGGAGTTTCTCAATTTCGAGATGCCTCAAACACTTGATGCACATACCATAATCCGTTAGGAATATCGCTCAATCCAACTTTGGCAAGACACAAACACCCGGCTTGTGAATGGTGTCGAGTTACTCATCGTCATGATTGACTTCCCCAAACCTAGAATTTTCCTACACTTTGAATTCAATTGCTTTCATGGCCCTCCCACATCAAACATGCCAAAGTCAACTCTTCCTAAATCCCGAATAGGTAAAGGAGGCAAATATTTTCATTGAGGGGCTAAATGATCAAAGAAAGAAGTAAGAAAATTGAGGTGCCTTGATCATTTCATAAAGAAGTATAAGAACTTATATTGCGATTTCAACCTTCGTTTCTCAAAATGATTTAGATAAAACCTTCACATTATGAAGCTTGCAAGAAAGGATAAACAATATACTCAATCTCTCCACAATTCATACTTCAATTCAAGTATACAATTGTCATCAAAAACTCATTCCACGAGTATTTTTCATCATAGAAATCATCTCTAATCTTAGAAGCACAAAAGTTTTCAAAAGTTTTCAAATTTTTATGGTTTTTCAAAGCCTTTTTCATGCAATGCAATAATGAAACGTGTGACAATGAAAGGAAACATGCAAGTGTTCATAGTCATGCAAAGCAAAGTGAGTAGAGTTATTACAAACGATAGTCACACCCCACCCCATACTTGAAACATACATTGTCCTCAATGTTCAAAAGAATATAAAGAAAAGAAAGAAAAGCAAAAGAAACTCACTAATGGCGGTGTGGCGGCTCTAACCGGCGGTCAATCAACATCATCATTGTGGAGGAGGCGGTGGTGGATATGGAAAGAAATCCGAGCTAAAAGGCCGCCCAAACTGCTGGCGATAGACGTCCCTCAAGATACGGTCGTTCTCTTGGCTCCGTATGTCCTGAGTCTCCTGTCGAATCTCTAGATCTCCCACTCTCCTTGAAATATCGGTAGCCCATCCCGGAAGCTGCGAGTACCAATCCGGTGGCTGTCCATACCATGCAGGAGCGTCCTGAGGAGGAGGAGTCGGTGCCACTGGTGCATGCTCATACCATGGAGGAGGAGCTCCTATCTATGATGGCTGCTCTCCATACCAAGCGGGAGGAGTCTCCATCCAAGTCGGTCACTTACGCTAGCCCTGTGTGAAGAAGAGGAACCGGAAAATCTAGAAGGGCGGGGAGATCGTCTAGGCGGCTCCTTGAAGTCGGCCGGCTGTTCCAAAAATGTACCAAAGGTATGCTCAGCGCCTCCTACATCATGGTCATCCTTCCATCTCCTCATCATCATCCCCAGCTGGGACATCATCCGGCACATACGGAGGAGCTACAAGTCTATTGGTGTGCATAGCCACAAAGGTCTCCTTCCAATTGTGGCGACCCTGCATAATGGAGTACTCAAGAAGCCATGAGATACCTCTACCACCTCTCTTCTCCCATGGCATGGCTGCGGTAGGTGGAGCTTGGTGGCAGGGAAAGATAATACCTCTAGTCATAAGCCCGTTGAGACCCAAAGGTCCCGTCGCTATCCTAGTACAAGCGGAGTAGTCTATCCCCAATTGGTTGGCTATGTGAGTCACCATACCCCCATAACCAATGTTCCCGGCCTTCTTGTTCTTCAATTTACTCATGGTGGAGGCAAGGAGGGTGGCACAATCGGCAGATCTACCAGTAAGCATACAATAGAGGAGGAAGAGCTCATCGGTTTTGATCTTTTGTGGGGTCTCGGTCCTAGGGAAAAGACACTCCGAAAGGAACCTATGAGCTATCTTCAAGGCCAAGTGGTAGATGAGCTTAGCCTTGGTGTCGGCCAGTTGCCAACAATCCTCACTAGGATATATCATGGCAATGTCCTCCTAAAAATCCTTAGCATACACTCCACTACGATACCTACCATTGAAGCTCTCATGAAACCCAAAGAAGGTTCCAAACTGAACAATGGAGAACTCATAGTTTTGCTCCATTAGCCTAAAGGAGACCGTTCAGTTTACATGGCTATGATCAAAGGAAGTCATAAACTCCCTTGTTATCTCCTCATAGGCATCCTCTCTAATAGCAAAGAAGATGATCAAGCCGGCTCTATCCAAGAGCCAAGTCAAGTCGTTCACAACATTGAGCTCCTCAAGGACTAGGTATCGAGGTCCTATGATCGGTCTTTTCTCAATCCTTTCTAAGGCTCCTAGGTAATCTTCATGGATAGTTAGGATTCTAGGAGGTGGTAGTGATGGTGGTCGGCTAGGAGGGGGTTGGGAAGAGGAGTAACTATCATCTTTCCTCTTCTTGTTCCTACTAGACTTTCTCCTAAACATTTTTCTCAACGACAATGAAAACCACGGTCTGTTCTTGGTAAACCACGGCCGTAGAATGTACAGAGACCGTGGTTCTGGTCTGTTTCTCTCAAATCACAGCAAATTCACACCAAACTCAGCAGTCACTGTCCTAGACTAATTCCAATTCCAATTTCGTTCAGTTCTCCTAAATTCTTGCGAAGAAATTGAACCAATTTGATAAAGTAGAGAAAAGGGAGAAAAACCTAGGTTTTGGATTTTTCAAATCCAAATTCCGTCTCCAACGTGGATTGTTCACTCAGTTTGTTGGTTGGATCTTGTAGATGGTTGAAAATGCTCCACTTTAGGCTGAAGAATCGATCGAATCGGACTTTGAACGAAGAATTATGGGTTGAGGAAGGTTGTTGGCGATTTTGGGGGTGGAATTGGGTTTTTGTTGAGTTTTTGTGAAGGAAGGTGGTTTATATAGTGGCCGTAAAATTTTGAAAACCACGGTCACTCGGGTCCTTCCACGACCGTGGAATTGTACGGAACCCGAGGTTTTGCCAATTTGTGTCAAATTTTGAAGAATTACGGCCACCTGTTACTTCCACAACCGTGGTTTAGGGTGTGGAACTCTCTGTTGTATGCCAAAATCCAAGTTTCGTCAATTCCTTTCAACTTTTGCTTCTTTCCCTTTCCCCTTCCTTATTCCTACATCCAAAAACATAACATACCGGGAGGTATCGAGGAGAAAACAAAACAAAAACAACTAAACTAAACTAATCTAAGAAAGAAAAAAACAAAAATGTAGATGCAATACCTTGGGTTGCCTCCCAAGAAGCGCTTGTTTTGGGTCCGTAGCTAGACCGCTCCTGAGTTTATTCGAGGACAATCGGAGTGATTTCCTCAACCGGGAGGTCCGGTGAATACTTCTTAAGTCGTTGGCCATTCACTTTGAAACTTCCGCTCTTTTCACCCCATACTTCAACTGCACCATGGGGAAAAACACGTTTGATTAGATAAGGTCCAGTCCAACGAGATTTAAGCTTACTTGGGAAGAGACGAAGTCTCGAATTAAAGAGGAGAACTTGGTCTCCTTCTTTGAGGTCTTTTGGAATGATATGCTTATCATGTCAATGCTTCGCCCTTTCTTTGTAAATCTTGGCGTTCTCATAGGCGTTCAAGCGGAGTTCTTCAAGCTCATTAAGGTCCAAAAGGCGCTTCTCACCCGCTTCCTTCATGTCGAAGTTCAACCACTTCACAACCCAGTACGCTTTGTGTTCTAGCTCCACCGGGAGATGACAAGACTTCCCATACACAAGGTTGTATGGTGTTGTACCTATGGGAGTCTTGTATGCAGTCCTATATGCCCATAGTGCATCATCTAGTTTCAATGACCAAATCTTCCTTGTCTTTGACTCCGCTTCTCAAGGATGCCCTTGATCTCTCTATTCGAAATCTCCACTTGTCCACTTATTTGTGGATGGTAGGGGGTGGCGATCTTGTGAGTCACCCCATACTTAGCTAGTAGAGCTTCGAATCGTCGGGCAATGAAGTGTGAAGCTCCGTCGCTAATGATGGTCCGTGGTGTCCCAAACCTTGGGAAAATAAGTTCTATTAAAGAACTTGACAACAACCATGGCATCATTAGTTGGAGAGGCAATAGCTTGAACCCATCTCGAAACATAATCTACAGCTAGAAGTATGTATTGGTTTCCACAAGATGATGGGAAAGGTCCCATGAAGTCTACTCCCCAAACGTCAAAGATTTTCACCTCCTGAATGTTGTTAAGGGGCATCTCGTTTCTCCTAGAGATATTTCCTGTTCTTTGACAAGCATCGCAACAAGAAATAAAGGTTTACACATCCTTAAATAAAGTAGGCCAAAAGAATCCGGATTGCAATACCTTAGCGCAAGTTTTATTGGAACTAGCGTGTCCTCCACAAGGTAGTGAATGACGAATGACACTTTGCATTTCGTCTTCCGGCACACATCTCCTAATGATGCCTCTGGACCTCTCTTGAAGAGTAGAGGTTCATTCCAAAAGTATTGTCGGACATCCCTAAAGAACTTCTTCTTTTGTGCATAGGATAATCCGGGAGATATTTCCTGACAAACCAAGTAATTTACAAAATCAGCAAACCAAGGTTTGTTACCTTTAGATATATTGTCGATGCACTCCTCTATGATGTGTAAGTGCTCATCCGGGAAGGAGCCATCTATGGGTATATCGTCGTCTTCAATGTGTGGTAGACGACTCAAATGATCCGCAACAGAATTTTCCGAGCCTTTCTTGTCACAGATCTCTAGATCGAATTCTTGTAGGAGAAGAATCCATCTAATCAGCCTCGGTTTCGCATCCTTCTTGGCAAGTAAATACCGGATCGCGAATGGTCCGTGTATACAATCACCTTAGCACCTACAAGATAAGAACGAAACTTTTCAAATGCGTATACAATAGCTAAAAACTCTTTCTCGGTTGTGGCGTAGTTGAGCTGCGCTTCATCTAGCGTCTTGCTAGCATAATAGATAGCATGGGTTCGGCCTTCTTTCTTTTGCCCCACTACCGCTCCAACAGCTACATCAATTGCATCACACATAACCTCGAACGGGATATTCCAGTCCGGAAGTTGGATAGTCGGGGCTGAGATGAGAGCTTCCCGGATCTTGTAGAAAGCATCTAAATAATCCTGCGAAAAATCAAAAACTGCATCCTTCATCAAGAGATTAGTTAGCGGTTTCGAAATCTTAGAAAAGTCCTTGATGAATCTTCTATAGAATCCATCATGTCCTAGAAAACTTCTTATCCCCTTCACCGAAGATGGAGGAGGAAGTTTCTCTATGGTCTCTATCTTAGCTTTGTCTACCTCAATCCCTCTACTAGAGATCAAGTGTCCTAGTACAATTCCTTCCTTAACCATGAATTGACACTTCTCCCAATTAAGAACTAGGTTAGTGTCTTCACACCTTTACAACACAAGAGAAAGGTTAGAAAGGCAATTATCAAATAAGGAACCATAAACTGAAAAGTCATCCATAAAAACCTCCATGATTTCCTCAATGTACTTTGAGAAGATGGCCATCATGCACCTTTGAAAGGTGGCTGGAGCGTTGCAAAGTCCGAATGGCTTCCTCCTATAGGCAAACGTACCCCACGGGCACGTGAATGTGGTCTTCTCTTGATCGTCCGGATGGATCGGAATTTGGAAGAAACCACTATAACCGTCAAGATAGCAAAAATAGGAGTGTTGTGCTAACCTCTCAAGCATTTGATCAATGAATGGTAGCGGGAAGTGATCCTTCCTAGTTGCATTGTTCAGCTTGCGGTAATCAATGCACATCCTCCATCCCGTCACGGTTCTTGTAGGAATGAGCTCATTGTTCTTTTTAGTGATAACCGTCATTCCTCCTTTCTTTGGGACAACTTGAACGGGGCTTACCCACTTACTATCGGAGATAGGGTAAATGATACCTGCGTCAAGTAACTTAAGAATTTCCTTCTTGACAACCTCCTTCATGATCGGATTTAACCGTCTTTGAGGTTGTCGCGAAGGCTTAAAATCTTCTTCCATTAGAATCTTGTGCATGCATAAAGATGGTTTAATTCCTACAAGATTCTCTATGGTATAACCTAAGGCTTTCTTATGTTTCCTTAGAACAGCCATTAGTTTCTCATGTTCATCTTCACTTAAATCGGAACTAACAATAACGAGAAAGGTAGAATTAGTTCGAAGAAATGCATACCGAAGATGTGTTGGAAGTGGCTTCAATTCCATAGCCATTGATGCCTTTGATGAGTCTTGAGGTGTGTCCGACGCTTCCTTAGAAGTTTCTAAGGGTGTAGGAGTGAGTGAAGAAGACTCAAGAGTAGTTGTGGAAAGAATGGAGTTGTTCTCAGAATTTCCCAAAATTACGGCGTCACTGTAGCTTCCACGGTCGTAATTCTGGGCGTGGTTCTCAATTACGACACCACTTGTGGTTCCACGGCCGTGGTTTTGGCCGTGTAACTTACTGTTGCTCTCAAAGAAGTAGTTTACGGACAGCTTGGGTGAAACCACGACCGTGGAATAGCACCAATGGCCCTGGTTTCTCACGTTTTCGGAGCCACCGTAGAGTTTTTCAAACTCTTCCTCTTGTACTTCCTTTAGCTCCTCCAAGGCTTCAATCTCAGCATTCCAATCCTCTTCCTCTCCCTTTTCCATGATGCTCATGGTTATGACTTTTTGCAATGGATCCTTGAATAGAATTGAGCTCACTTCTTCTCTAGATGCCTTCTCGTCATAGATGTTGAACATGTCCTCTCCAAGAGCTGGCTTTTTCACCAAAGTTGAGAGAACAAACTCAACCTTCTCTTCACCTATGTCGAAGGCTAGTCTAGCATTCTTGCAATCCACCATACAACCGAATATTGCAAAAAACGGTCTTCCGAGTATGATCGGGACCGGACAATCTACAGGAATGTCAAGCACAACAAAATCTATTGGAATGTAAAACTTATCGAGCTTGACTGGGACGTCTTCAATGATACCGACGGGACGAGTTATGGATCGATCCGCCATGTACAACGTCATCTTCACCGGTTTAGGTTCAACTAAACCGATCTTTCTACACAAAGCAAGCGGGATGATGCTTACGCTTGCTCCCAAATCACATAGAGCGTCACATGTGACTTCTCCTTCTACAATTGGAATGCAAAATGACCACGGATCTCTCCACTTTGGGGGCATTTTTTTAGTCATCGTTTTGATGAGCTCCGGAGATTCCGAACTCATCTTGACTTCTCCAAAGTCTTCTAGCTTCCTCTTGTTGAAGAGGAGCTATTTCAAGAACTTCCCATAAGCGGGCATACCTACAATTGCATCAATGAAAGGTATGTTAACATGCAGTTTGCTCATGAGTTCAATGAACTTACCGAATTGTTTGTCTAGACGTGCTCTTGCTTAAGACTGCGGAAATGGTAGAGGAGGTTTGTACGTTGGAAGAGGAATATATATATATATATCTTCCTTCTCTTTCTCCTTTTCTTTTCCCTTCTCAGTTGGGACTTCCACAAACTTGGGCTGTGGGTTGGTGGTCATCACACCACTCCTAGTAGTGATAGTCATCACCCTTCCCTTTGGGTTGTCCTCCGTCTTCCCGGGAAGCTTCCCTTGATCTCTAGGAACTTCTCCGGCTTTGTTGAATACTTGGTTTTCCAAAGCTTTGTGTGCTTTATCAACCGAGGTTATGTAGCTCTCCAATCCTTGGAGCTTTCCCAAGATAGTCTCCAACATAGGATCGGGCTTCTCCTTCTCCTTATTGTCTGAACCATTTGATGTTTGCCCCTGACTTTTCAAAGGGGTAGAAGAAGATGGAGATGTTAGTGAATTTCTAGAATTTGGATAGGAATTACCGAAATTTTGTTGTTAGTTGCAACGCCAATTGTTGTTGGAATTTCGATTGTTGTTGTTATTCCAATTGTTATTTCGGTTGTTGTTCCGATAATCATTCATGTTCCCTTGGTGGTTTTTGTTGTTTCTTATGTAGCCAACATCTTGCTCCTTTGGCTTTTGAAGGCCAGCTCTAATGATTTCCTTCAACTCCTTGATTTCGGTGTTGAGGGAGGATATTTGAGTTTGTGCAGCTTGTGTTAGCTTAACTCCCGGCTCTCCTTGATTCCGGCTATTTGAATCCACCTTCTGGAGGGAATACTTCTCAATTACTTGGGCTTGCTTGTCAATGAAGTCCCAAGCGTCATCTTCTCTCATGTCCATGAATGTACCATAAGAGAGAGATTGGAGCTTGAATTGTATTTCCACATCCAGCCCCTTGTAGTAGATCTCCAACAATTCCAGCTTTGAAATGCCATGGTGTGAGTAATCCAATAAGAGGACCTGAAACCTTTTCTATGATTGAAACAAAGTTTCGTTAGCTTTCATAAAAAATGCATTAATCTTACCTCTCAACTCCGCCGTCTTGGATGGCGGAAAGAACTTGGTGAGGAACTCCGAAGATAGATCCTCCTATGTGTTAAGCCTTCCAGCTGGAAGTGCTTGATACCAAGCCAAAGCTTTGTCATTCAGAGAGAAGAAGAACGGTTTAATCTTATAGTTGTTGTTGTTGGCTCTTTTCGGCCTCAATGTCTCCATGAGAATCTCAAAATTCTGCAAATGTTGGTGTGGAGATTCAGCACTCATTCCACCAAATTGACTTTGACGAACCATGGTAATCACTTGCGGGCTAAAACTGAGGAGCCTGCCTTCACCTCTGCACCAGAGCCCCGCCTTCACCCCTGTATTGGAGCCAGCCTTCACCTCTACACTGGAGCCCCTCCTTCACCTCTACACTGGAGCCCCGATTTCTATATCCTCATCCGTAGCTCTCTACAGTCCTTCTTCTGGAGCCTGTGTCGAGCCACAGGAAGAAACGGAGAAGCCGGTCTCGCATTGCCGCCGCCTGGATCATACTTCCTGCCACCTTTCGAGCCTCCTCTTTCCTCGCCGGAGCCCCTCTGTGTTTCCCTCTCGCAGCCCTCTGCCTTGCTTCGCTCCGTTGGAGCCTCCTTGAGAGAGCAAGGTCGTCGACGCCGGACCCACTGTCGTCTCCGCCGGTGAGGCCCTCAACGTGCCCTGTCTGCACGAGCCTGGCCGGAGAATGAAGGAGCCGCCGCCTCCTTCTCTACTCCTCACCGCCAACAGGAAATGGGTTCAGGAAACCCTTCTTCTTCTTTTTTAATCGGGCCCCCAAATTTTAATGTAATTACAAATTTTACCCATTGTTTTGCATTTACATATTTGGCCCTAATTTTGGAATCTTGCAATATTACCCTTGCTGGAATAAATTACAGGAAATAACCCAAAGATTTATTTACAGTTTATGACACAAGTTTCTAGCATTTCATAAATTGCCCTTGACAATGTTTCTATGGGTTTTAAATTTGGGATTTATTTGAATTATATTCTTATTTATATATACCATATATATTATGCTCATGTTGGATTAATTCCGGGTTACGACTCAAAGATTATTTACGAGATTTTAACGTGGCTTTTGAAAAAGAGTATTCTTTAGACTTATATTATATATTCCGTTCAAGTTCAGCGTATGAGCTAAACTTGCTTAGTTTCGATGTTAGATTTGGAAGCGTCCCGATAAAGGCCTAACGAGTCCAAGTCGACATCCGTAGATCGACTTCCGTCTTTTGACGTCACGTGAGTATCCTCTCCCCCGAGCTTATGATCTTACTCGATTTAGTTATGTTTAGTATCAGTATCATGCTAGGTTGGATAATCTAGCATAACTTTGAGTTAATGCCAAGTAGTGGCTTTGAACCTTAGGTGAGTTTTGAGGATTTGATATTGTTCTATGGATTGATGTTGATTCTAAGCTTGAGGTGGTATTGCGGTCTAGTGAGGTTGTTAAAAAGATTCGAGTATATGGTTTGATCTTGTGAGAATCATTAGGCTTGAGGTGTTGATATTATCTTGTGAGGTTGTTTATGGCTTTAAGTTGTATGTTGAGCTTGTGAGAATTTAGGGGTTGAGGTTGTATGATTGTTGAGGTTGTGGATTAGAAAGAGAGTATCCTAGTGGTGTTGTGAGTTATGATCTTGCGAGATCCGAATGTTTAGAAGTCTTACGATTTCTAGCTTTTGATGAGTGTGATGTGAGCACGAGGGATTTTAGGATGCGGTCCTAGAATTGAGAGTCAAATGGTCTTGTGTAGATCATTTGTATAGAAGTCTAAGACTTCTATTATAAGTGGGTTGTTGTTGTTGATAGTTATCTTCTTGTGAGCAGGTTATGGGCTTCCTCCCCTAAGGAAGCGAGAGTGTTGTGAGTTGAGTGTGGTGACAAGGTAAGTCTTCGGACTTACTTAGCTCGTATTCCTTGTATTAGCATTGATGTGTGTTTGGTGGTGTGTGCTTATTGTTTATTGTATATTACCACTAATCCGGAACTAGGATTACCGACCTTTATATTATTTTGGCCCAAGTGTATGATAACGGATGGTGACAACTTGCTTGGCTCCCACGAGAGCTAGGAGGTTCTCGGTGACTATCCCGTGTTGGTAGACGGTCGGATGCATTAGTACCATTCCATGCCGGTAAGTAGGGACCGAGGCGAGTTTCGGTGACTCTCGTGTCACAACCTAAGTTAAATTAGAATGGGATACGACTTAATGATAATAAAGATAATAAACCGGATTGGTGTGATTTTAAGTATGTTGTATGCTTGCAGTGTTCTACTCGTGTATGTGCCTTTCCCGTTAATTCTAATGCTTCGAATATGAGCTAACAGTTGTATACCGATTGTTGTAGATTGCGTTGCAGGTTAAGAATGCGGCCGAGAGATCCGGAAGAGTGGGCAGGCGGGGTCCGTGCATTTCAGGAAAGGTTTTGTTTGGAGTCATGTTTGGAGTTTTGTATATTGTATCATTGTATGCCACATATATGACGTTTGGTCGTGTAGTTGTTTTCGGCTGAAGTCCGTTGATTGTTTTCTTTCGGGTTTTCTTACATTGCATAAAAATGTATTTCAGTTTTGGCCTATATTTGTGTCTTGTTGCAAGATCCGGTGAAATTGTTGTCAAGATAAGGGTCGGGACCCATTGTGAGGTCCCAACCCGTAGCGCCCCGAGTCCCGCGGATTTGGGGTGTTACAGTTATCGCTCAGATATTAGGGCTTCCCACCTTCACCTCTTATGACCACCCTCACAAGGCCATATCTGTTAAATTGGCCAAAGAACAATTTCTCCTACCTAACTCTCCTCTGCAGCCTACCCAAACATCTCTCACCTTAGAAGCCAAAATTGTGTTTGATGTACTTGTGAGATGTGTTGTTCCGAGAATAAAGTGCAGGGATTTGCTTAATGGTCAAATCTTTGCGTTGTTGTACCATGTGTTGAATGAATTAGATACCGAACTCTCCAGCATCATCTTTAACTACATGCTTCACATGATCAACGCTCCTAGTGATACCCCTCTCCCGTATGCCAATATGCTTCCACAAATCTTTTAATACTTCTCTGTTGATACTGTTGATGAAGAAACACAACCTGTTTTTGGAAAAATCGATGAGGAATGCTTCGAAAGCATGAGGATCGAAAAGACACTCACTGGAGAGTGCATCCCGAAGGAACAAAGAGTTGGTTCATCTTCTACAACCCAAAGGCTTGATGTAGTGGAATTTGGTCTGGAAACTCTAAGGAAGGACATGCTGGATTGTAGGTCTGAGATTAAAGATAAGTTGGATGAATCACAAGACCTGTTGGATATTATGCATCAAAAAATAAGCCAGATGTTCCATGTGAATGCACTCACTTTCAATCCTGCAGGAAGTATCAAACCCTTAACAAAGGACGATGCTGAAGCAACCAGGAAACAAGCAAAAGAAGTGATGCTTCAGTGTTACAAAACAGTCAAGGGTCGCCCTATTCGTCAACCTGTAGCTGAGGAACCGGATATTCTGCACATTGAGGAGTTTGAAGTGGTGAATAAGTACAAGAATCAGAAGGATCAACGAAGAGTTGATGAATACATGAAAACCATCGACCTGGATAATGCTCATGCCCGATGGAAAAAGAAGTGTTATGATGATATCCGAGGAAAAGGCCATTTGAATCCTAGATGGTACCAGGAGTAGCCTTTTAAAGTCTTGAAAGTAATTTCAAGGCCTTGAAATGGATGTCAAGGCCTTGACATGGATTTCAAAGCCTCCTTGATTTTGATTTCAAGGCCTTCCAAACCGCTTGTGGGACTTGCTTTATAAAACTGTTTTCATTTTGGAAATACTTTGTGGGTATGTAATAACTTTATAAACTCCCGTGCTTTAATTATTTTTCTTCCTTGTCGAAAGACAAATGGGGAGAAATTATATGCGTGATCCGATATTTCTACATTTTGCATTTTTTGTTTTTCGATATTATTGCATATCTATCGCTAACATTAAATGCAGGTATAATATTTTTTTTATCTTCCATCAAGGGGGAGATTGATAACTCCACCTTGATTATATTTGTATATGTGGATTATGGAAGACTTAACATTATGAGCGGTTTATAAACTAACAAATATCAATTATATTTCTAGATTGCATGGTTTGGTTTTGTGTTTGTTAAATGTGTGCATGCCTTGAAAAGCATTTCAAAGGATGAACGCAGACCTTGAAACACGTTACAAGGAACAAGCGCGGAGATATTGAAGAGTAGTTCAAAAGTTTGACACAGAGGCCTTGAAACTCATTTCAAGGGATAAACGCCGAAGCCTTTAAAAGCGATACAAGGGAGACATCGGCTGGAAGCGTTTCAAAATCCAAATTCAAATCTCAACAACCAAATCTACCAAGGATCAAGAGAAGATCTTCAAACAAGATATCAAGAGAAGATCTCCAACAGATCTTGTAGAGAAGATATCGGCCCGACAAAAAGATCTTGTAAAGATCTTAACCGACGCAAGATTGGAAGATCTCCTCCAACGGATCTCACACGAAGATTTCATATCCAAAGAAGATCTCCAACGGTCATCAAAGAGAGATATCTTCGAACAAAGAACCTCAACAACTTAGAAGATCTCGGATCTTGAAACAAGGACTTCAATGACAAGATCTTCAACGGCTCTTTCAAGAGAAGATCTCGAAGAAGACTCTCAACGTGCGTCAAGGAGATGAAGACCGTTTTCCATGGAGAAAGAAGAACCTGACAACGGTCCTTTTTACAACGGCTAGAAGCCTTCTCCATCAAAGACTATAAATGAAGATGACGATTGTGGAGAACAACAACAAGCTTACACGGAAAAATCTAAGTCTTCAAGCGATCAAAGCATCTTCATTCCAAAAATTTGTATTCCTCTTAGTTTACAAAAGCTTACATCCCTAGAGAGATAAAAACACGAGAGCTTCATTGGAATATCTATAGAGTGTTATACTCGAGTGTGTGTCTATGCAAAGTAACTAGGCTATTATTCCTAGGTTAACAGTTAGAACTAGATCGTAACATTGACTATAGTGAGAGAAGAAGAGGATTTCTTCTAGGTTGTATCTAGGACTCTTTGAAGCAGACAATAGATAGTTAGATCCTACGGGCAAAGAAACCCTAGGACAGAGACGTAGGCTGTTAGAGCTGAACTTCGTAAACATATCACCGTGTTGATCTTTTAATTTCACACTATTTCTTGCTTAATTGTGACAAACGTTGTTTTGCAGGTTTTCGGAATTAAGGCCTTGAAATCACTTTCAAAGCCCTTGAAACCAGTTGTGTCACAAAGAGCACAAATTGACATCAAGGCCTTGAAATCAGTTTCAAAGCCTTGAGATAGGTTTTTGCAAAAAGTTCTCATACTCTATTCACCCCCCTTCTAGAGTATTTATATCATGTATATTGTTACGTTAAGATCGTGATGCGCAAATGGGTTTTACATTTATAACTCGAACTAAATCCTAAACTACCTAGCGAAACCCGCAGTGTACGGGACGTTTGTAGAAGGGATAGTATTCCGAGGTCGAACACAAAGACTAAGGTGAAATTGATTCGATTTGTGATTGAGTTTAGTAAAGACCTAGGTTGAAAGAAAAGAAAGAAATAAAGAAATGAAAATCTCAAATGTTTTTGGTTGGTTTTTGGTGATCAATCAAAGATCACAATTCATGCAAAGTAAACAATCAAACTAAACTAGGGATCAACACAAATAAACAAGCTAAACAAGATAATGATCAAAGAAAGAAAGGACGGATTCTAGGGGTTGGAAGTTCTGGTTATGGCATAGGACTCAAGCTATCTATTCATTTCTTGGATTAACTATGATATGTTGGGATTAAGTGTTTCTAGATTGGGATCAATTACCGGGTAGGTCTCATGGTCCACTAGTCCATTCCTAAGGTCTCATCACCGGGTAAGTCTCTAAGAACCTAAGGGACGGAATTCTACACAAACCGGAATGTTACCTAGAGATCTTAACCTATCCTTACCGGGTAAGTCTTGGAAAAGGAAGTCCTAAACAACTATCCTAGCACACTAAATCCAATGGCGGCTTATTAGGCTCACCACTAAGGTTTGTTATCTTTGGAATCTAAGAGTAAGGATTACCGGGTAAGTCTCTCCTAAAACTTAGTTGCTAACACTAGTTCACCCTAGGATAGTTTTAACTCAACAAACACTTAGGATTTCAACATTCTAACAATCTAGGACAAGGTCCATCGAACCAGGAAAAATCACGGTTTGTTCTACCTAAACCACGGCCGTGGTTAGGCAAGAACTACCCGTAATTTTTAACAGCAGCTACGTTCATGCACTCAAGTCATCCAAAGATAAATCTAAGTCCGTCCTATCATAGCCCTAGCCATAACCATCCTTTCCTTACCCTAGAACCACATCTATTTAGCCTACAATGTTCATAATAGAAATCGAAACAAGCAAACACAAAATCATGACATCCATTTGCAAGATGATGAAGGAAAAGATATGAACAAGTGAACTAAAACAAAACCAAGGTAGGTGGTGGCAACTAAGAAACTCCTTACCCCCTTCACCGAGGTAGGTGGTGGCAACTTCTCTATCGTTTCATTAGTAGGTTAGTGAGAGGCTTAGAAATTTTAGAGAAATCTTGAATAAACCTCCGGTAAAAACCGGCATGCCCTAAGAAACTCCTTACCCCCTTCACCGAGATAGGTGGTGGCAACTTCTCTATCGTTTCAATTTTGGCCCTATCAACCTCAATGCTACGGTTAGACACCAAGTGTCCTAACACAATGCCTTCACTTACCATGAAGTGGCATTTTTCCCAATTCAAGACAAGATTTGTCTCCTCGCATCTTTGCAATACTAATGACAAGTTAGCCAAGCAATTATCAAAGGAAGAACCATAAACAGAGAAATCATCCATAAACACTTCCATGATATTTTCTATGTATTCCGAAAAGATAGCCATCATACACCTTTGGAAGGTGGCGGGTGCATTACACAACCCAAATGGCATTCTCCTATATGCAAAAGTACCCCATGGACATGTAAAGGTTGTTTTCTCTTGGTCATCGGGGTGGATAGGGATTTGGAAGAATCCACTATAGCCATCTAGATAGCAAAAATGAGAGTGTTGAGCTAACCTTTCTAGCATTTGGTCAATGAAGGGGAGAGGGAAGTGATCTTTCCTAGAGGCCATGTTCAATTTCCTATAATCAATACACATCCTCCACTCTGTAACCGTCCTAGTCGGGATTAGTTCATTGTTCTCATTAGTTACTACGGTCATCCCACCCTTCTTAGGAACTACATGAACGGGACTAACCCACTTACTATCCAAGATATGGTAGATAATCCCCGCATCTAGCAACTTAATGATTTCTTTTTTGACCACCTCTTTCATTATAGGATTCAATCTCCTTTGATGTTCAATAGAGGGTTTGTGGTTATCTTCCATCATTATCTTATGCATGCACAAAGAAGGCTTAATGCCAACCAAATCATCAATAGTGTAGCCAATGGCTTTCCTATGCAATCTTAGTTCATGCAACAACTTAGCAAGTTCATCATCACTCAAGCATGCATTCACAATTACCGGATATGTAGAATTATCACCAAGAAAAGCATATTTTAAATGAGAGGGGAGGGGTTTGAGTTCGAGTTGAGGAGGACCTTTATCGGTTGGAGACGATCCAAACAATGTTGGATGAGATGAATCCAAAGCAAATGAAGACTCCTCATGGCTCCTAAGAGCTTGACCATCATCAAGGACTGGTCCAGGGAAAACCACGGCTGGAAACACGGTTTGCTCAACTTCCACGGCCGTGGTTCTTGCTAAGCTTGCTTCCCGGAGTTGTCCAGAAAGTTTGACGGCCGTGGAAAATAAATCTCGGCCGTGGAACTTGCAGCTGTTCAACACCTCTTCGTGGCCTTCAAATTCAGCTCTTGGCTCCTCTTCCAATACTTCCAATGCCTTGATCTCCTCATTGCAAGCTTCCTCAACACTTTCCTCCATCATACTTAAGGTAAGAACCTTCTCCAAGGGATCCTTGATCAAGATCGAGCTCACAACTTCCCTAGATTCTTCTTGCTTGACTATGTTGAAGACATCTTCATCAAGGGTCGGCCCTTTCATCATTGTGGACAATTTGAATTTGATGTTCTCCTCCCCAATGTTGAAGGAGAGAGTTCCATTCTTGCAATCCACTAGGCATCCGGAGGTGGCTAGGAAAGGTCTTCCCAAGATGATGGGAACCGGATAGTCCGCCGGAATGTCCAAGACTACAAAATCGATTGGCACATAGAATCCTCCTAGTTACACCGGGATGTCTTCTAGGATCCCAACTGGATGAGTGATAGAGCGGTCCGCCATGTAGAGGGTCATCTTGACCGGTTTCGGCTCTCTTAGCCCAAACTTGTTGCAAAGTGCAAGCGGTATGATGCTTACACTCGCTCCAAGATCACAAAGGGCCTCGTACTTCACATCTCCCACTCCAATTGGGACACAAAAAGAGCCCGGATCTCTTAGCTTGGGAGTCATCTCCTCCTTCATTGTTTGGATCAATTCCGAGGATCTCTTAGTCATTCTTATCTCCCCATACTCCTCCAACTTCCTTTTGTTGGAGAGTATTTCCTTCAAAAACTTGCCATATGCCGGCATTCCTAAAATGGCATCCATGAACGGAATGTTAATATGTAATTTGGACATTAGTTCAAGGAACTTACCAAAGTGATTGTCCAAACGAGCTCTTGCTCTTGATTGTGGGAACGGTAGTGGCGGCTTGTATGGAGGCGGTGCCACATAGGTTGGCTCTACATCCTTGCTCTTGCCTCCATCTTCTTGCAACTTTCCCTCTTCTACCACTACTTGCTTTCCCTTTGCATTGTCCTTGGGCAAAGGATCTCTCATACTCAACCCACTCCTTGTTGTAATAGCCAACACTTGGCCTCTTGGGTCGTCTTCGGTTCTTCCGGGAAGCTTTCCCGGGTCTCTATGGGCTTCACCCGCTTTTTGGAACACTTGTGCTTCTAAAACCTTTTGAGCCTTAGAAATTGAAGTCACCGTGCTTGTTACGCTAAAAGGTGTGTACGCAATAAGCCTTAAATTTATACTCGTTATAATTATCCTACTTCTAGCGCACCCGCAGTGTACGGGACGTATGTAGCAAGATAAGTATTCCAAGGTCGAACACAAAGACTAAGGTGAAATCGAATTAAGTTGTGATTGAATTTAGCAAGATCTAAGTCTAAAGAAAAGGATGCAAATAAAGGAAGAAAATCTCAATTGTTTTGGTTGTTTTTAGGTGATCACTTCAAAGATCAAATGCATGCAAACAATCAATCAAACTAAGTCGGAAAATTGGCACAAATAAACAAATCGAACAAGATGTTGATCAAGAGAAAAGGGAAGACGGATTCTAGGGGTTGGAAATTCCGGTTATGGCATAAAACTCAAGTTATCTATTCATTCTTTGGATTGATTATGATATGTTAGGATTAAGTGTTCCAAAAATGGGATCAATTACCGGGTAAGTCTCATGATCCAACTAATCCACACCTAAGGTCTCATTACCGGTTAAGTCTCTAAGAACCTAAGGGTAGGAATTTAACACAAACCGGATTGTTTAATTAGGGATCTAACCTATCCTCACCGGGTAAGTCTCGGAAAGGGAAGTCCTAATCAACTATCCTAGCACATTTAATCCAATGGCGGCTTATTAGGCTCACCATTACCTAAGGCCTTGCTATTTTAGATTCTAAGGGCAAGGATTACCGGGTAAGTCTCTCCTAACACTTAGTCGCTACACTAGAACACCCTAGGGTAGGTTAAACTCAGCAAAAACTTAGGGTTTCAACAACTTTATGAATCTAAGGTAAGATCCTTCGAACCAGGAAGAATCACGGTTTGTTCTACAGAAACCACGACCGTGGTTCTTCAAGAACTCCCCGTGATTTCTAACAGTAGCTACGTTCATAAGCAAAAATCATCCAAAGGTAAATCTAAGTTCGTCCTATCATAGATCTAGCCATAACCACCCTTTCCTTACCCTAGAATCACATCAATCTAGCCTACAACATTCATATTGGAAATCAAAACAAACAAGCATAGATTCATAACCTCCATTGCAAGAAAATGAGAGAAAGAAGATGAACAAATGAACTTCAAACACAATCTAAATCTGAAGATGAAATTAGAACGACTTACAACCCTTCCAAAGGAAGGTTCAAGAGTTCAAAAACTTCTAGAAATAAATCCGAAAATACAAGAGCTAAGTGTGTCTTCTCCTCTCCTCTTCAATGGCAATGGCTCCTTTCTTCTTCTTCTTGCACTTTCCTTCCTAGAAAAAGTCCTTCTTCTTCTTGGAATATATTTTGTCAAAGAAAAATGGAGAATATGTGAGCTGCTCTCAAACTACCCAAATCCCAGCTGCCTCTAACAACTATCAAGGACCACTTTTATAACCAATTTCTTCATGAGCTGGCCATGAGAGTCGTGGCACAGCTGTCACGAGAATCTGGCAAAATACACGGTCATTTCCACGGCCGTGGTTCTTCAGAGAACCGTGATTCTGTGCAGAAACTTCGCCTTGGATCATTAGGCTGTGGTTTGGTGCATGGCCTGTGTTGGCAAGGTTCCTTGAGTCCCTCCCAGCCCTTGCCTTGCGTTCTAATGAGTTTGGAAACGTGTCCTCTAAATGAGCGACCCTCAAACGTGTCGTTTTGGCTCGAAACTTCCCGAAATACCTACAAAACGCACACAAGTCCGTGTAGACGTCTATCTCGACAAAATACATGTTTTGAGTGCAAAACGTATTGGACTAGTGCTAGATAATGCATGATTGAGCGAGAATTCTACCTAAATGTGCACCTAAAACTATGCTATAAATCGTGTTATCAAAATACCCCATACTTAAGGTTTGCTCGTCCCCGAGCAAATTCCCAACTATAGACTAAGAGATGACATGATTTATGTATGCAGAAAAATGGCAAAAATCTTTTTGGTTTTGTGCTTCTACTATTGGATCACCTTCATAGTCATGATCAATGGAAATTGAATAAGCAATTATGTATCAAACAATAAAGTCATGGAAAGACAATTGTACTTAACTCAAAAACATGCATGAGTTGGGAGGACGGAGATGTCAAGAAGATCAAGAGTCTATCCAATCTAGATTACTAAGTCTTACAAACATGCAAGTAGGTCATAAGGGCTTGTGACATAAAAGGCTAAGAAACGTTTCAATTGGGGAGGGGAATTTTCTAGGTATGTGATGCTAATCCGGGAATGGAACTAACTTCACTTCCTTGTCCTCGATCAACTTCCCCTAAGTGCATATTTTTCCCTATCTTACTTTCTTTTCTTTTTCTTTAACTCATTTTTTAGACAATGGCATTGGTGTACAATAGCCGAAACCTCGGTGATTAGCCATCCTCGGGCTTTTTCTCTTTTTCGAGGTGCATCCACACCGGGCACACATACCAAAGCTCGTTAGGGCTATTGGCTTATTTGACTTTGGCAAGGCACCAACACCCGATTATGTGAAGTGTACCGAGTTACTCGTCATTTAAACCAACGCCCCCAAACCTATTTTGGCTACACTTCCACAATAATTTCAGCATTCCATTCACGACATTCTTTTCATTACATCTTCACCCCGCACTTGCTTTTTACACATTCAAACACACTAGCATGCTCCTATTCCCGGATGGGTTTAAAAGGAGGTCAGATTTTATATCAATTGAGGTGCTCAAGCAATCATGATCAAGATGAGAAGTAGAGAAAGATGAAATGCCTTATTCATTCCTAGATGGTATGCAAGAACTATCATGTAATTTCGATTTTCAATACTCAATCCATTCTAGGCAATCATCATGATCTCAAGTCATTCATGGAATTCAAGAGAAGTAGTTCAAGTCCACATATGCATTTATCAATTCAACACATAAGGCCATTCATAGCCAATCACAAGACAAGTTTTCATCATTAGGATCATATCCAAGCCTAGAAAGCACAAAAAAATTTTAAATTTTCTGATTTTTATGGGATTTTCGATTTAAGTATGTACAATGCAAGACATGTGCAAATATTAAACTATCCTAGATGCTCTTCATGCAAAGGATCATGCAAACCCCACCCCATACTTAGAAACACATTGTCCCCAATGTGGTATTCAAGTAAAGAGAGTGAAAGAAGGTTCTCACAATGTAAAATGGTTTTCTTCGGTATTTGGGAATTCTCAAGAGGATTGATGTTGGATGATCCTTTCAACCATGGTAGGGAGCTCTAAGCATCCTTCGAGCTTTGAAACCCGCGCTAGGCACCGCTAGCCGTCCAAGTTCCGCGTCCGCTCCACCCATAATTGGTGAGGGTTTCTTCTTCACCATTTCCAAGAAAGGCTTCCAATGCCACTAATGTTCTAGCACACATAAAATAGACAAAACACACAAAGCACATAAAAACAGAAAAATCTAAGCTAAAATGAAGGAAAAATATTACCGATGGGTTGCCTCCCACCAAGCGCTTCTTTAAGGTCATTAGCTTGACCAAACTCGGGAGCGTTTATGCAAGGTGAAGCGGGGCAATCATGTCTATCGGGGCTCCCGGAATGTACTTCTTCAAGCGATGCCCATTCACTTTGAAATCTCCACAATGCTCCCCTCCTATCTCAATAGCTCCATGGGGAAAGATCTTCTTTACCACATACGGCCCGGTCCATCTCGATTTGAGCTTTCCGGGGAAAAGCCTTAGCCTCGAGTTGAAGAGAAGGACAAGATCTCCTTCACTCAACTCCTTTGGGATGATCCTCTTGTCATGCCACCTTTTGGTTCTCTCCTTGTAAATCCGGGCATTCTCATAAGCTTCCAACCGGAGCTCCTCAAGGGCATTGATATCGAGCAATCTCTTCTCTCCCGCCTCCTTGAGGTCAAAATTTAGCCACTTAATGGCCCAATAAGCTCTATGCTCCATTTCCACCGGAAGGTGGCAAGACTTGCCATAGACCAATTTGTAGGGAGTGGTGCCAATAGGTGTCTTGAAGGCGGTTCTATATGCCCATAGTGCGTCATTGAGCTTCATGGCCCAATCCTTCCTTGTTCTAGACACCGTCTTCTCGAGGATGGCCTTGATTTCTCGGTTGGAGATCTCCACTTGGCCACTAGTTTGGGGGTGGTAAGGTGTTGCCACTTTATGAGTTACCCCATACTTGGCCAAAAGTGCTCCGAAGTTCCTATTTGTGAAGTGCTTCTCTCCATCACTAATGATCACCCTTGGTGTTCCAAACCTAGGGAAGATCACTCGGTTGAAGAACCGCACCACCACCTTGGCATCATTCGTAGGAGAGGCGATTGCCTCTACCCATCTTGACACATAGTCCACCGCCAATAGGATGAATAGATTGCCACATGAAGAAGGGAATGGTCCCATGAAGTCTACACCCCACACATCAAAAATCTCAACTTCTTGGATGTTGTTCAAGGGCATTTCATTCCTCCTTGAGATGTTCCCCGTTCTTTGGCAAGCATCACATGCCGCTACAAAACCTTGCACATCTCTAAACAAGTTAGGCCAATAAAAACCGGATTGCAATACCTTGGCACACGTTTTGTGTGAGCTAGCATGGCCTCCACATGGTAGGGAGTGACAATGCCGGATCACACTTTCCATTTCGTCTTCGGGTATGCATCTCCTAAGCACCCCATCCGGGCCTCTCTTGAATAGAAGTGGCTCGCTCCAATAGTAATGCCTTACATCGTTGAAGAACTTCTTCCTTTGTGCATACGTTAGTCCGGGAGGCACTTCCTCACACACCAAGTAATTCACAATGTCGGCATACCATGGCTCACTTCCTCTAGCCACTTGGAATAAGCATTCTTCCACCATTTGTAATTGTTCATCCCGGAACGAATCATCTATCGGAATGTTGTCTTTCCCAAGCTCCAATGGTGGGAGTCTACTAAGGTGATCCGCCACCGAGTTCTCGGATCCCTTCTTATCTCTTATCTCTAAATCAAACTCTTGAAGAAGAAGGATCCACCGAATCAACCTTTGCTTGGCATCCTTCTTTGTAAGTAGATAGCGGATCGCCGCATGATCCGTGTAAACTATGACCTTCGCTCCAACAAGGTACGAGCGGAACTTTTCAAATGCATACAGTACCGCTAACAACTCCTTCTCGGTAGTAGCATAATTGAGTTGGGCATCATCTAGCGTCTTGCTAGCATAGTAAATAGCATGAGTGCGCCCTTCTTTCCTTTGCCCCAAAACGGCTCCAACGGCCACATCACTCGCATCGCACATAATCTCAAATGGTAGACTCCAATCCGGAGGTTGCATGATAGGTGCGGAGATCAAGGCGTTCTTCAACCTACAAAACGCTTCAAGACAATCTTTGGAAAACACAAAATCAACATCTTTCATTAGTAGGTTAGTGAGAGGCTTAGAAATTTTAGAGAAATCTTGAATAAACCTCCGGTAAAAACTGGCATGCCCTAAGAAACTCCTTACCCCCTTCACCGAGGTAGGTGGTGGCAACTTCTCTATTGTTTCAATCTTAGCCCTATCAACCTCAATGCCACGGTTAGACACCAAGTGTCCTAACACAATACCTTCACTTACCATGAAGTGGCATTTTTCCCAATTTAAGACAAGATTTGTCTCCTCACATCTTTGCAATACTAATGACAGGTTAGCCAAGCAATTATCAAAAGAAGAACCGTAAACAGAGAAATCATCCATGAACACTTCCATGATATTTTCTATGTATTCCGAAAAGATAGCCATCATACACCTTTGAAAGGTGGCGGGTGCATTACACAACCCAAATGGCATTCTCCTATATGCAAAGGTACCCCATGGACATGTAAAAGTTGTTTTCTCTTGGTCATCGGGGTGGATAGGGATTTGGAAGAATCCACTATACCCATCTAGATAGCAAAAGTGAGAGTGTTGAGCTAATCTTTCTAGCATTTGGTCAATGAAGGGGAGGGGAAAGTGATCTTTCCTAGAGGCCATGTTCAACTTCCTATAATCTATACACATTCTCCATCCCGTGACCGTCCTAGTTGGTATTAGTTCATTGTTCTCATTAGTTACTACCGTCATTCCACCCTTCTTAGGTACCACATGAACGGGGCTAACCCACTTACTATCCGAGATAGGGTAGATAATTCCCGCATCTAGCAACTTAATGATTTCCTTCTTGACCACCTCTTTCATTATAGGATTCAATCTCCTTTGATGTTCAATAGAGGCTTTGTGGTTATCTTCCATCATTATCTTATGCATGCACAAAGATGGCTTAATGCCAACCAAATCATCAATAGTATAACCAATGGCCTTCCTATGCAATCTTAGTTCATGCAGCAATTTAGCAAGTTCATCATCACTCAAGCATGCATTAACAATCACCGGATATGTAGAATTATCACCAAGGAATGCATACTTTAAATGAGAGGGGAGGGGTTTGAGTTCAAGTGAGGGAGGACCTTTATCGGTTGAAGACGATCCAAACAAGGTTGGATGAGATGAATCCAAAGCAAATGAGGATTCCCCTTGGCTCCAAGAAGCTTGATCATCATCAAGAGCTGATTCAGGGGAAACCACGGTTGGAATCACGGTTAGCTCAACTTCCACGACCGTGGTTCTTGCCAAGCTTGCTTCTCGGAGTTGTCCAGAGAGTTTGACGGCCGTGGAACCCAAATCTCGACCGTGGAACTTACAGCTGTTCACAATTTCTTCGTGGCTCTCAAATCCAACTCTTGGCTCCTCTTCCAAGGCCTCCAAGGCTCTGATCTCTTCATTGCATTCCTCCTCATTTGCTTCCTCCATCATACTCAAGGTAAGAACTTTCTCCAAGGGGTCCTTGATCAAGATCGAGCTCACCATTTCTCTAGATTCTTCTTGCTCGACTATGTTGAAGATATCTTCATCAAGGGTTGGCCCTTTCATCATTGTGGATAGCTTGAACTTGATGTTCTCCTCTCCAATGTTGAAGGAGAGAGTCCCGTTCTTGCAATCCACTAAACATCCGGAGGTAGCTAAGAAAGGTCTTCCTAGGATGATGGGAACCGGGTAATCCGCCGGAATGTCCAACACTACAAAGTCAATAGGCACATAGAATCCTCCCAATTGCACCGGAATGTCCTCAAGAATCCCAACTGGATGAGTGATAGAACGGTCCGCCATATAGAGGGTCATCTTGACCGGCTTTGGCTCTCCTAACCCGACCTTGTTGCTAAGTGCAAGCGGTATGATGCTTACACTTGCTCCAAGATCACAAAGGGCCTCGTATTTCACATCTCCCACTCCTATTGGGACGCAAAAAGAGCCTGGATCCCTTAGCTTGGGAGGCATTGCTTCCTTCATTGTTTGGATTAATTCCGAGGATCTCTTGGTCATCCTAATCTCCCCATACTCCTCCAACTTCCTTTTGTTGGAGAGTATTTCCTTCAAGAATTTTCCGTATGCCGGCATTCCTAAGATTGCATCCATGAACGGAATGTTAATATGTAACTTGGACATTAGTTCAAGGAACTTACCAAAGTGATTGTCCAAACGAGCTCTTGCTCTTGATTGTGGGAACGGTAGTGGTGGTTTGTATGGAGGCAGTGCTACATAAGTTGGCTCTACATCCTTGCTCTTGCCTCCATCATCTTGCTTTCTTCCCTCTTCTACCACTACTTGACTCCCCTTAGCTTGGTCCTTGGGCAAAGGATCCTTCATACTCAACCCACTCCTTGTTGTGATAGCCAAAACTTGGCCTCTTGGGTTGTCTTCGGTTCTTCCGGGAAGCTTTCCCGGATCTCTATGTGCCTCACCCGCCTTTTGAAAGACTTGTGCTTCCAAGACCTTTTGAGCCTTAGAAATTGAAGTGACGGTGCTCTCAAGTCCACTCAACCTTCCTAGCAATTGTTTAAACATGACTTCGGTTCTATCCTTTGAAGGTTGAGTAAAACCGGGTGGAGGTTCTTGTGAAGCTCTTTGTGGTGGAGTTGTGCTTGTGGAGGCGGGAGGGTTCAAGGCTCCATCCGGATTAGAGTAAGAAAACCCGGGATGGTTGTGGTTTGGCCGGTAATTGTTGAATTGCCGGTTGTTGTTGAAATTTCTTGGACCTTGGTAATTGTTGAAGTTGCCCCTTCCCATATAATTCACATCTTCCTCCTTGGAAGACAAGTTGGCTCGCGGAGGTGCTTGAGGAGTTGCTTGGCTCTTCAAGGTGGTAGTGCACAACTCTCTCAAGGACTTCAACTCATTGTTGATGGCGTCAAGCTTGAAATTGCTCATGGTGACTTCACTCACCTCATATGCTCCCGCCTTTCTTCCTTCACTCTTCCTATGAGAGTACTTCTCAATCACTAGAGCTTGCTTCTCCAAAAACTCCCAAGCATCATCCACATGCTTCTCCATAAAGGTCCCACCGGAAAGAGATTGAAGCTTGAATTGGATATCTTCATCAAGCCCCTTGAAATAGATCTCTAATAGCTCAATCTTTGGTATGCCATGGTGCGGACAATCTAGGAGAAGGTCCTTAAATCTCTCCCAAGACTTGAACAAACTTTCTCTATCCCTCATCACAAAGGCATTGATCTTTCCCCTTAACTCGGTGGTCTTGGAAGGTGGGAAGAACTTGGTCAAGAATTCGGTTGTCATCTCCTCCCAAGTACCAACTCTCCCTTGTGGAATAGATTGATACCAAGCCAAGGCTTTGTCCTTAAGAGAGAAGGAAAAGGCCCTTAGCTTATGGTTGTTGCTCTCCAATCTTGGTGGTCTAAGAGTCTCCATCAAAATCTCATAGTTCATCAAATGTTGGTGAGGAGACTCTCCTTCCATCCCTCCAAATTGATTATGCCGGATCATTTGAAGAACTTGAGGGCGGAGCTCATAGTTGTGGGTTGCGGGATCTCCTAGATTCACACCCGGTCGGTGTGCTCTTTGTGCCGGATCCATACGCCTCCCTAGGGTTTGCGGCTCCTCAATAGCAATGGGAACAACCCTAACATTGGCCGCCGGCTGCGGTTGTGGTGGAGGTGGTGGAGGTTGTCGGCGATTAAGCTCTCCTTGAACAAGAGCTTGCCTAATCTCTTCAATCTCCCTTCTAGTTTCCTCTTGCCTCTCATTGGCAAGTCTCCTTTCTTCCTCCAAGAGTTCATCTCTTAGCCTTATTTGTTCTAAGGCTTCGTCCAATTCAGCTTGAAGATTTCTACCGGCCATCTCTTTCTCCTTTCGAATGTTCTTAGATCTAGATCGAAGGGTTTTCTCCGGTTCGGGATCGAATGGAGCTAAATCCTTGCCACGAGATCTTCGCATACACCTATAGAGAAATAGATGTCCTGAAAAGCAAAGACAAAAACCAAAAAGAGATCAAAAGAAACAAGAAGGATCTACACTAGAAACAATCACAAAATAGACTCAATCTAGACCTAGTCCCCAGCAACAGCGCCAAAAACTTGTTACGCTAAAAGGTGTGTACGCAATAAGCCTTAAATTTATACTCGTTATAATTATCCTACTTCTAGCGCACCCGCAGTGTACGGGACGTATGTAGCAAGATAAGTATTCCAAGGTCGAACACAAAGACTAAGGTGAAATCGAATTAAGTTGTGATTGAATTTAGCAAGATCTAAGTCTAAAGAAAAGGATGCAAATAAAGGAAGAAAATCTCAATTGTTTTGGTTGTTTTTAGGTGATCACTTCAAAGATCAAATGCATGCAAACAATCAATCAAACTAAGTCGGAAAATTGGCACAAATAAACAAATCGAACAAGATGTTGATCAAGAGAAAAGGGAAGACGGATTCTAGGGGTTGGAAATTCCGGTTATGGCATAAAACTCAAGTTATCTATTCATTCTTTGGATTGATTATGATATGTTGGGATTAAGTGTTCCAAAAATGGGATCAATTACCGGGTAAGTCTCATGATCCAACTAATCCACACCTAAGGTCTCATTACCGGTTAAGTCTCTAAGAACCTAAGGGTAGGAATTTAACACAAACCGGATTGTTTAATTAGGGATCTAACCTATCCTCACCGGGTAAGTCTCGGAAAGGGAAGTCCTAATCAACTATCCTAGCACATTTAATCCAATGGCGGCTTATTAGGCTCACCATTACCTAAGGCCTTGCTATTTTAGATTCTAAGGGCAAGGATTACCGGGTAAGTCTCTCCTAACACTTAGTCGCTACACTAGAACACCCTAGGGTAGGTTAAACTCAGCAAAAACTTAGGGTTTCAACAACTTTATGAATCTAAGGTAAGATCCTTCGAACCAGGAAGAATCACGGTTTGTTCTACAGAAACCACGACCGTGGTTCTTCAAGAACTCCCCGTGATTTCTAACAGTAGCTACGTTCATAAGCAAAAATCATCCAAAGGTAAATCTAAGTTCGTCCTATCATAGATCTAGCCATAACCACCCTTTCCTTACCCTAGAATCACATCAATCTAGCCTACAACATTCATATTGGAAATCAAAACAAACAAGCATAGATTCATAACCTCTATTGCAAGAAAATGAGAGAAAGAAGATGAACAAATGAACTTCAAACACAATCTAAATCTGAAGATGAAATTAGAACGACTTACAACCCTTCCAAAGGAAGGTTCAAGAGTTCAAAAACTTCTAGAAATAAATCCGAAAATACAAGAGCTAAGTGTGTCTTCTCCTCTCCTCTTCAATGGCAATGGCTCCTTTCTTCTTCTTCTTGCACTTTCCTTCCTAGAAAAAGTCCTTCTTCTTCTTGGAATATATTTTGTCAAAGAAAAATGGAGAATATGTGAGCTGCTCTCAAACTACCCAAATCCCAGCTGCCTCTAACAACTATCAAGGACCACTTTTATAACCAATTTCTTCATGAGCTGGCCATGAGAGTCGTGGCACAGCTGTCACGAGAATCTGGCAAAATCCACGGTCATTTCCACGGCCGTGGTTCTTCAGAGAACCGTGATTCTGTGCAGAAACTTCGCCTTGGATCATTAGGCTGTGGTTTGGTGCATGGCCTGTGTTGGCAAGGTTCCTTGAGTCCCTCCCAGCCCTTGCCTTGCGTTCTAATGAGTTTGGAAACGTGTCCTCTAAATGAGCGACCCTCAAACGTGTCGTTTTGGCTCGAAACTTCCCGAAATACCTACAAAACGCACACAAGTCCGTGTAGACGTCTATCTCGACAAAATACATGTTTTGAGTGCAAAACGTATTGGACTAGTGCTAGATAATGCATGATTGAGCGAGAATTCTACCTAAATGTGCACCTAAAACTATGCTATAAATCGTGTTATCAGTGCTCTCAAGACCACTCAACCTTCCAAGCAATTGCTCAAACATTATTTCGGTTCTATCCTTTGGAGGTTGAGTAAATCCGGGTGGAGGTTCTTGTGAAGCTCTTGATGGTGGAGTTGTGCTTGTGGAGGAGGAAGGGTTCAAGGCTCCATCCGGGTTAGAGTAAGAAAATCCGGGATGGTTGTGGTTGGGCCGGTAATTGTTGAATTGCCGGTTGTTGTTAAAACTCCTTGGGCCTTGGTAATTGTTGAAGTTGCCCCTTCGCATATAATTCACATCCTCCTCCTTGGAAGACAAGTTGGCTTGTGGAAGCACTTGAGGAGTTGCTTGGTTCTTCAAAGTTGTAGCACACAACTCCCTCAAGGACTTCAACTCATTGTTGATGGCGTCAAGCTTGAAATTGCTCATGGTGACTTCACTCACCTCATAAGCTCCCGCCTTTCTCCCTTCACTCTTCCTATGGGAGTATTTCTCAATCACTAGAGCTTGCTTCTCCACAAACTCCCAAGCTTCATCTACATGCTTCTCCATAAAAGTCCCACCGGAAAGAGATTGGAGCTTGAATTGGCTATCTTTATCAAGTCCCTTGAAGTAGATCTCCAATAGCTCAATTTTTGGTATGCCATGGTGTGGACAATCAAGGAGAAGATCTTTGAACCTCTCCCAAGACTTGAATAGACTCTCTCTATCCTTCATCACGAAGGCATTGATCTTCCCTCTTAATTCGGTAGTCTTGGAAGGTGGGAAGAACTTAGTCAAAAACTCGGTTGTCATCTCCTCCCAAGTACCAACTCGCCCTTGTGGAATAGATTGATACCAAGCTAAGGCTTTATCCTTAAGAGAGAAGGAGAAGGCCCTTAGCTTATGGTTGTTGCTCTCCAATCTTGGTGGTCTAAGAGTCTCCATCAAGATCTTATAATTCATCAAATGTTGATGAGGAGACTCTCCTTCCATCCCTCCAAATTGATTATGCCGGATCATTTGTAGAACTTGAGGGCGGAGCTCATAGTTGTGGGCTGCGGGATCTCCTAAGTTCACACCCGGACAGTGTGCTCTTTGTGCCGGATCCATACGTCTCCCTAGTGTTTGTGGCTCTTCAATGGCAATGGGCACAACCCTAACATTAGCCGCCGGCTGCGGTTGTGGTGGAGGAGGTGGAGGTTGTCGGCGATTAAGCTCTCCTTGAACGAGGGCTTGCCTAATCTCATCAATCTCCCTCCTAGTTGCCTCTTGCCTCTCATTGGCAAGTCTCCTTTCTTCCTCCAAGAGCTCATCTCTTAGCCTTATTTGCTCTAAGGCTTCATCCAATTCAGCTTGGAGGTCTCTTCCGGCCATCTCTTTTCCCTTTTTAATACTCTTGGATCTAGATCGAAGGGTTTTCTCCGGTTCGGGATCGAATGGAGCTAAATCCTTGCCACGAGATCTTCGCATACACCTAAAGAGTAATAGATGTCCTGAAAAGCAAAGACACAAACCAAAAAGAGATCAAAAGCAACAAGAAAGATCTACACTAGAAACAATCACAAAAATGACTCAATCTAGACCTAGTCCCCGGCAACGGCGCCAAAAACTTGTTACGCTAAGATCGTGATGCGCAAATGGGTTTTAAATTTATAACTCGAACTAAATCCTAAACTACCTAGCGAAACCCGCAGTGTACGGGACGTTTGTAGAAGGGATAGTATTCCGAGGTCGAACACAAAGACTAAGGTGAAATTGATTTGATTTGTGATTGAGTTTAGTAAAGACCTAGGTTGAAAGAAAAGAAAGAAATAAAGAAATGAAAATCTCAAATGTTTTTGGTTGGTTTTTGGTGATCAATCAAAGATCACAATTCATGCAAAGTAAACAATCAAACTAAACTAGGGATCAACACAAATAAACAAGCTAAACAAGATAATGATCAAAGAAAGAAAGGACGGATTCTAGGGGTTGGAAGTTCCGGTTATGGCATAGGACTCAAGCTATCTATTCATTTCTTGGATTAACTATGATATGTTGGGATTAAGTTTTTCTAGATTGGGATCAATTACCGGGTAGGTCTCATGGTCCACTAGTCCATTCCTAAGGTCTCATCACCGGGTAAGTCTCTAAGAACCTAAGGGACGGAATTCTACACAAACCGGAATGTTACCTAGAGATCTTAACCTATCCTTACCGGGTAAGTCTTGGAAAAGGAAGTCCTAAACAACTATCCTAGCACACTAAATCCAATGGCGGCTTATTAGGCTCACCACTAAGGTTTGTTATCTTTGGAATCTAAGAGTAAGGATTACCGGGTAAGTCTCTCCTAAAACTTAGTTGCTAACACTAGTTCACCCTAGGATAGTTTTAACTCAACAAACACTTAGGATTTCAACATTCTAACAATCTAGGACAAGGTCCATCGAACCAGGAAAAATCACGGTTTGTTCTACCTAAACCACGGCCGTGGTTAGGCAAGAACTACCCGTAATTTTTAACAGCAGCTACGTTCATGCACTCAAGTCATCCAAAGATAAATCTAAGTCCGTCCTATCATAGCCCTAGCCATAACCATCCTTTCCTTACCCTAGAACCACATCTATTTAGCCTACAATGTTCATAATAGAAATCGAAACAAGCAAACACAAAATCATGACATCCATTTGCAAGATGATGAAGGAAAAGATATGAACAAGTGAACTAAAACAAAACCAAGCTGTAAATAGAATTAGAATAACTCACAATCCTTCCAAAAGAAGGTTCAAATGATTCATACAACTCTAGAAATGGAATCCGGAATTCTTCACTACAAAAACTATCAAGGTATGGCAATGGTGTGTGTTCTTCTTCTCCTCTTCAATGGAGCTCTTCTTCTTCCTCCTTGGCACTTTCCTTCCTAGAAAGACTTCTTGTTGAGAGAATATTTTTGTTAGAGGATAATGGATAATGGAGAGCTGCTCCAAGATACCCTTTCTCAGCCAATGAAGGACCACTTTTATAACAAATTTTGCATGAGTTGGCCGTGAGAGTCGTGACACAGCTGTCACAAGAATCTGGCAAAATCCACGGGTGATTCCACGGCCGTGGAGTGTCAGGGAACCGTGATTTGCTCCAGAAACTTCGCTTTGGATCATTAAGTTGTGATTTGGTGCATGGCTTGTGTTGGCAAGGCTCCATGAGTCCTCCTTAGCCTTTAGCTTGTGTCCTAATGAGTCCGAGGGTGTGTCGTCTAGATGAACGATCCTCAAACGTATCGTTTTTGCTCCTAAATTTCCCGAAATACCTACAAAGCAACGCACAAGTCCGTGTAGACGTCTATCTCGACAAAGTACGTGAATTGAGTGCAAACGTCGTGAACTAGTGTTAAACTATGCATGAATGAGTGAGAAATCTATCTAAATGATTACCTAAAACTAAGCACTAAATCGTGTTATCATATATTCACCTATACGGTTCTTCGGATTGGAAGATTGCATGGAAAATACAAAATCTCGGCCAACACACAGGAATCTCGGCCGAGATTTCAGCCGATATTTCGTCTGTGACGCATGCTAGAAGATCCGGCCAAAGATCTTTAATTTTGGCACCTATCTTTTATTTTCTTACCTTAAAAGCTCTCAAACATTCTTTAAGGTAATTGTTAGTTTTTTTAGTCCTATTTTTGGGATTATTTATATCTTTTCTAGCTTATCTTCTAAAGATATCGTTTCCTAGATTACCTTTTAAAAATATCTTTTCTAACTTTTGTAGGAGAATCTTCCTTATAAATAGCCTTAGAGAGGGAGATTATTAGATTGCTCAGTTTTGAATTTGATTTCCACAATATTGTGAGACACTTGTGACTTCATTTATGAAGTTTTCATTTTATCATTTCTATTCAATCAAAAGGAGAGTTTTTTTATTGAATCGTTCTGAATCCTTGCTAGGTTGTTCTTGTGTGTGTTAATCTTTTTGAAGGTTGGTTCTACAAGTTAAACTAGTCCCTCCTTGTGCTTGTCTTATCTAGAAGGCTTGTGTAAGGTTAAAGAAGGAAGGGTGAAAGCTAATTGTTTGTTTGGGGTTTTGACACATAATTGGTCAAGGTTCTTTGCAAGTCTTATAATAGTCCTATCTTCATGTATTTATCATTTATCATTCCATAATATCATCTTCTTATCTCGGCCTATTCTTGCCTAAATCTCGCCTGAGATTTTGTCTAAGTTACCCGAGATTTCATTCTGTTGTTCAATTTGAGGACTTTCAATCTAGATCGGGAACTACGGCTTTAACCCCGCATCAAAGTTGTATCACCCCGAATCCGCTGGACTCGGAGCGCTACGGGCTAGGATCTCACAATGGATCCTGACCCTAAGCATGTCCAAGGGTCACGGGTCACCCGTGACCCGGCGGGTTCTGACCCGGCGGGAACCCCCCCCCCCCCCCCGCGCCGGGTTCCCCTAGGTCGCGGGTACGGGTAAGGGTCGTCAGATCCTTACCCGTGACCCGCCGGGTCGACCCGTAACGGTCACAAATTTAAAAAAAAAACAATATATTTTAATAAATCTAACCCAAAAACTATTCTATAAATACCCCATACCCAATTCATTTAATCTCACACCAATTCTCATTCAATCATCTATTCACTCTCTCAATCTCTCCATAATTTCCAACTCTTACATTCAATTACTCTCCTAATCTCATATTCTCATTCTCTTATTTTTCATTTTACCACTCTTACTACTACATTCTAATTCTATTATTCAAAAAAAAAATGTCTAGCCGAGGAAGACGTTCCGTTAGCAGTGCCGGTCCTTCATCCGGCGAAGGTTTTACCCGAGGACGGCATTCAGTTAGCGGTCCTCCAACCGGTTCGGATTTAAGGCGAGACTTATTAAGTGGAGATCACGAGATCTTCGAGGAGGAGGCTATCACTGAATCACCTACTTTCCCCAACACCCAAGGATCCGAGACCGAATTCACGGAAGAGCGGGAGGAGCCGCCGTTGAACAACACTCAACTAACGGCGGTCTTCCGATTTTGGTTTACAAAAGGTGCTCCCGATGCCAATGGAGTTTACTATGCCAAATGCAATTTTTATGCGGCACAATACAAGCACAAAAAGGAAGAAGGCTACGGGAACTACAAGAGGCATATCCGGAACAAGCATCCCGAAAAAATGGGATTAGCACGAGGGCAAACACAACTTACCGGGTACGCATCTACTTCTAACCAACCTCCTTCTCTATTTATATATGATCATTCTTCTTCTATCGATGCATTTTCGGAAATGTTGGTCGTAGATTCTTTAGCATTTAGTTTTGCACAAAATGTTGGTTTTAATGATTGGATGCAAAATCATGCTCAACCCGCATATAAACCGATTTCTCGCCAAACCGCTAAAAGAAAAATGATGCATAAATATAAAATTCGTAAAGAAGAATTGATTAAATATTTTATGGACAACGGTGATATTCAAGTTTCTATTTTTAGTGATATTTGGACCGACGGTTTTCAAAAAAAATCATATATGGGTATTACTTGTCATTTTGTTGATAAATTTTGGATTTTAAACAAAAGAGTTTTAGCATTACGAGTTTTCAACGAACAACACAACGCCCAAAACATTGCCCGTTTGATTGCAAATGTTTTGGAAGAATATAGATTAGTTTCACGAGTTTTTTCAATCGGTTTTGACAACGCCTCCGCTAACACGGCTTCCATTAGAGATTTAACCAACTATTGTAAGCCGACGATTGGAGGTAAATTTTTTCACATTAGGTGTGCCGCTCATATTTTAAACTTTTGTGTTCAAGACGGTTTAGCATACCTTGGACATTTAGTACAACCTATTCTAAATATTCTTAATGAACTTTGGTCTAAAAAAAAGTGTACGTACTAAATGGTATGCATATTGTAAACAAAATAACGTTTATCCTAAAAAATTTCCAAAAGATGTTTGTACAAGATGGAACTCTACTTACAAAATGATTTACGAATCATATGAATATCGAGAAATTTTAAGTGGTTTTGCCGCACAACATATTGACGGTAATTTTGTTTTCGGTGAATCTTGGTTTTTAGCAAAAGATGTAATGGAGGTCTTTAAATATTTTTATGATGCTACTAACACTTTTAGTTATGTTTATACACCAACTTCAAACATATTTTGTTATGTAGCAATTAATATTGCATTTGCAATTCAACAAAGTCTTTTAATTGAAAATATTTCACAAGCTATACTTTCAATGCGAACTAAATGGTTAGATTATTATACAACCATTCCCGATGTTTTTCTTGTTGCATTTGTGTTAGACCCAAGACGTAAAATGGATGGTTTAAAACAATTTTTAGAAAGTTATGAATTTTTAGGTTTAGAACAAAATCCTGATTGTCATGTTTCTACCATAATTGCTAAAGTTAGAAAATTATTTGATGAATTATTGGTTCAATATCGTGTTTCCGATCGAGGTCAATCTTCTCAACCCCCTCCTCGTCCTTCATCTTCAAGTTCATCTAAATTTAAATCAATTGTTAGAGATTTGTTTGGCCCAAAAACGGCAAAAACCACGTCGAGTTCCAACTCGAAACTCGACGAATATCTAACCATTTCTTTTGAGTTTGTCAATGATGAAGAAGAGGAGGATTTCAACATATTAGAATGGTGGAGCCGACCGGAGAGAATGAGGTTCCCTACCCTCTCAAGGATCGCGGCACAAATTCTCGCCGTTCCCGCCTCAACGGTAGCGGTTGAGCAAACCTTTAGCCGGAGTGGAAAGGTGCTCGATCCGACAAGATCAAACATGTTGCCCGAGACGTTGGAGGCACAAGTCCTACTAGCCGATTGGAGGAAAGCGGAAATGCGAACACAAAAGAACAACCTCTCGGCGGAGGAAGGCGACGAAGATGACGACGAGCGACAACAAACGCCATCGGATGTATCGGCGGGAGAGTCCGACTAAGGTAAGGGTCAATCGGGGATATAAAAAAAGGTAAGAGAACTACGTGAGCTTTGATTCCTCCTCCCCGAGAGGATACGTAGGCAACCGGGATTCCGGTTCAAGCCCAATTCTTCCCTCTTTTTTTTAAAGTTTAAGACTTAAACTTAAAAAAAAAGAAAATAAACTAATAAAAAGAGGACTTAAACTTAAAAAAATTGGACTTAAACTTTAAGTTTAATTTTTTTAAGTTTAAATCCTCTTTTTATTAGTTTATTTTCTTCTTTTTTAAGATTAAGTCCTATTTTTTATTAGTTTAATTTCTTCTTCTTTTTTAAGTTTAAGTCCAATTTTTATCTTCTATTTATTTTCTTATTTTTTAAAGTTTATTTCCATTAATTTTTTTTTATGGTGAGGTGGCCGACCCGTCGACCCGCCGGGTTTGACCCGTGATCCGGCGGGTCGGCCACATATACGGGTTCGGGTCCGGGTCACCCTTCCCGAACCCATGACCCGGCGGGTCGGACCCGTCGACCCGGCGGGTCCGACCCGTGGACATGCTTACCTGACCCTAGCCTAACAACAAGTTCATTGGATCTTACAATAAGACACAAATAAATATAAAACCAAATACATAAAACTGTATGGTCGTATATCAAAACATATACAAAGTCACAGCCGAGTACAAAACGGCAACAACATAAACATTTGTGTACATAAGCATCCCCAAAACCCACGCATCCTAATGTACGGTAGCCCTTGGCTGATCACCCATATGGATCACTCTACAGTCTTCCTATCTTGAAGAATATCTACAACGCGGTATAAAACCGGTAGTTAATAATTCATGAATAAGAATAAACGTAATAGCACATTCAAACACGCAATCACATCACAAAATACAATGCTCACATCATATCCGTTTATTATTTTCAATACGTTATATCATTACTAATTCAACTTATTTTGTGACACGAGGAACGCCCAAAACCTTGCCTATGTCCCCTTTCACATAGTTTTGGAATCGGGATCAAGCCTCCCCACTTGGAGTACCGGTCACAGAGAACCTCCACACTCTCGACGAGCTTCAGGCAAGAACTACCCGTAATTTTTAACAGCAGCTACGTTCATGCACTCAAGTCATCCAAAGATAAATCTAAGTCCGTCCTATCATAGCCCTAGCCATAACCATCCTTTCCTTACCCTAGAACCACATCTATTTAGCCTACAATGTTCATAATAGAAATCGAAACAAGCAAACACAAAATCATGACATCCATTTGCAAGATGATGAAGGAAAAGATATGAACAAGTGAACTAAAACAAAACCAAGCTGTAAATAGAATTAGAATAACTCACAATCCTTCCAAAAGAAGGTTCAAATGATTCATACAACTCTAGAAATGGAATCCGGAATTCTTCACTACAAAAACTATCAAGGTATGGCAATGGTGTGTGTTCTTCTTCTCCTCTTCAATGGAGCTCTTCTTCTTCCTCCTTGGCACTTTCCTTCCTAGAAAGACTTCTTGTTGAGAGAATATTTTTGTTAGAGGATAATGGATAATGGAGAGCTGCTCCAAGATACCCTTTCTCAGCCAATGAAGGACCACTTTTATAACAAATTTTGCATGAGTTGGCCGTGAGAGTCGTGACACAGCTGTCACAAGAATCTGGCAAAATCCACGGGTGATTCCACGGCCGTGGAGTGTCAGGGAACCGTGATTTGCTCCAGAAACTTCGCTTTGGATCATTAAGTTGTGATTTGGTGCATGGCTTGTGTTGGCAAGGCTCCATGAGTCCTCCTTAGCCTTTAGCTTGTGTCCTAATGAGTCCGAGGGTGTGTCGTCTAGATGAACGATCCTCAAACGTATCGTTTTTGCTCCTAAATTTCCCGAAATACCTACAAAGCAACGCACAAGTCCGTGTAGACGTCTATCTCGACAAAGTACGTGAATTGAGTGCAAACGTCGTGAACTAGTGTTAAACTATGCATGAATGAGTGAGAAATCTATCTAAATGATTACCTAAAACTAAGCACTAAATCGTGTTATCATATATTCACCTATACGGTTCTTCGGATTGGAAGATTGCATGGAAAATACAAAATCTCGGCCAACACTCAGGAATCTCGGCCGAGATTTCAGCCGATATTTCGTCTGTGACGCATGCTAGAAGATCCGGCCAAAGATCTTTAATTTTGGCACCTATCTTTTATTTTCTTACCTTAAAAGCTCTCAAACATTCTTTAAGGTAATTGTTAGTTTTTTTAGTCCTATTTTTGGGATTATTTATATCTTTTCTAGCTTATCTTCTAAAGATATCGTTTCCTAGATTACCTTTTAAAAATATCTTTTCTAACTTTTGTAGGAGAATCTTCCTTATAAATAGCCTTAGAGAGGGAGATTATTAGATTGCTCAGTTTTGAATTTGATTTCCACAATATTGTGAGACACTTGTGACTTCATTTATGAAGTTTTCATTTTATCATTTCTATTCAATCAAAAGGAGAGTTTTTTTATTGAATCGTTCTGAATCCTTGCTAGGTTGTTCTTGTGTGTGTTAATCTTTTTGAAGGTTGGTTCTACAAGTTAAACTAGTCCCTCCTTGTGCTTGTCTTATCTAGAAGGCTTGTGTAAGGTTAAAGAAGGAAGGGTGAAAGCTAATTGTTTGTTTGGGGTTTTGACACATAATTGGTCAAGGTTCTTTGCAAGTCTTATAATAGTCCTATCTTCATGTATTTATCATTTATCATTCCATAATATCATCTTCTTATCTCAGCCTATTCTTGCCTAAATCTCGCCTGAGATTTTGTCTAAGTTACCCGAGATTTCATTCTGTTGTTCAATTTGAGGACTTTCAATCTAGATCGGGAACTACGGCTTTAACCCCGCATCAAAGTTGTATCACCCCGAATCCGCTGGACTCGGAGCGCTACGGGCTAGGATCTCACAATGGATCCTGACCCTAAGCATGTCCAAGGGTCACGGGTCACCCGTGACCCGGCGGGTTCTGACCCGGCGGGAACCCCCCCCCCCCCCCCCCCCGCGCCGGGTTCCCCTAGGTCGCGGGTACGGGTAAGGGTCGTCAGATCCTTACCCGTGACCCGCCGGGTCGACCCGTAACGGTCACAAATTTAAAAAAAAAACAATATATTTTAATAAATCTAACCCAAAAACTATTCTATAAATACCCCATACCCAATTCATTTAATCTCACACCAATTCTCATTCAATCATCTATTCACTCTCTCAATCTCTCCATAATTTCCAACTCTTACATTCAATTACTCTCCTAATCTCATATTCTCATTCTCTTATTTTTCATTTTACCACTCTTACTACTACATTCTAATTCTATTATTCAAAAAAAAAATGTCTAGCCGAGGAAGACGTTCCGTTAGCAGTGCCGGTCCTTCATCCGGCGAAGGTTTTACCCGAGGACGGCATTCAGTTAGCGGTCCTCCAACCGGTTCGGATTTAAGGCGAGACTTATTAAGTGGAGATCACGAGATCTTCGAGGAGGAGGCTATCACTGAATCACCTACTTTCCCCAACACCCAAGGATCCGAGACCGAATTCACGGAAGAGCGGGAGGAGCCGCCGTTGAACAACACTCAACTAACGGCGGTCTTCCGATTTTGGTTTACAAAAGGTGCTCCCGATGCCAATGGAGTTTACTATGCCAAATGCAATTTTTATGCGGCACAATACAAGCACAAAAAGGAAGAAGGCTACGGGAACTACAAGAGGCATATCCGGAACAAGCATCCCGAAAAAATGGGATTAGCACGAGGGCAAACACAACTTACCGGGTACGCATCTACTTCTAACCAACCTCCTTCTCTATTTATATATGATCATTCTTCTTCTATCGATGCATTTTCGGAAATGTTGGTCGTAGATTCTTTAGCATTTAGTTTTGCACAAAATGTTGGTTTTAATGATTGGATGCAAAATCATGCTCAACCCGCATATAAACCGATTTCTCGCCAAACCGCTAAAAGAAAAATGATGCATAAATATAAAATTCGTAAAGAAGAATTGATTAAATATTTTATGGACAACGGTGATATTCAAGTTTCTATTTTTAGTGATATTTGGACCGACGGTTTTCAAAAAAAATCATATATGGGTATTACTTGTCATTTTGTTGATAAATTTTGGATTTTAAACAAAAGAGTTTTAGCATTACGAGTTTTCAACGAACAACACAACGCCCAAAACATTGCCCGTTTGATTGCAAATGTTTTGGAAGAATATAGATTAGTTTCACGAGTTTTTTCAATCGGTTTTGACAACGCCTCCGCTAACACGGCTTCCATTAGAGATTTAACCAACTATTGTAAGCCGACGATTGGAGGTAAATTTTTTCACATTAGGTGTGCCGCTCATATTTTAAACTTCTGTGTTCAAGACGGTTTAGCATACCTTGGACATTTAGTACAACCTATTCTAAATATTCTTAATGAACTTTGGTCTAAAAAAAAGTGTACGTACTAAATGGTATGCATATTGTAAACAAAATAACGTTTATCCTAAAAAATTTCCAAAAGATGTTTGTACAAGATGGAACTCTACTTACAAAATGATTTACGAATCATATGAATATCGAGAAATTTTAAGTGGTTTTGCCGCACAACATATTGACGGTAATTTTGTTTTCGGTGAATCTTGGTTTTTAGCAAAAGATGTAATGGAGGTCTTTAAATATTTTTATGATGCTACTAACACTTTTAGTTATGTTTATACACCAACTTCAAACATATTTTGTTATGTAGCAATTAATATTGCATTTGCAATTCAACAAAGTCTTTTAATTGAAAATATTTCACAAGCTATACTTTCAATGCGAACTAAATGGTTAGATTATTATACAACCATTCCCGATGTTTTTCTTGTTGCATTTGTGTTAGACCCAAGACGTAAAATGGATGGTTTAAAACAATTTTTAGAAAGTTATGAATTTTTAGGTTTAGAACAAAATCCTGATTGTCATGTTTCTACCATAATTGCTAAAGTTAGAAAATTATTTGATGAATTATTGGTTCAATATCGTGTTTCCGATCGAGGTCAATCTTCTCAACCCCCTCCTCGTCCTTCATCTTCAAGTTCATCTAAATTTAAATCAATTGTTAGAGATTTGTTTGGCCCAAAAACGGCAAAAACCACGTCGAGTTCCAACTCGAAACTCGACGAATATCTAACCATTTCTTTTGAGTTTGTCAATGATGAAGAAGAGGAGGATTTCAACATATTAGAATGGTGGAGCCGACCGGAGAGAATGAGGTTCCCTACCCTCTCAAGGATCGCGGCACAAATTCTCGCCGTTCCCGCCTCAACGGTAGCGGTTGAGCAAACCTTTAGCCGGAGTGGAAAGGTGCTCGATCCGACAAGATCAAACATGTTGCCCGAGACGTTGGAGGCACAAGTCCTACTAGCCGATTGGAGGAAAGCGGAAATGCGAACACAAAAGAACAACCTCTCGGCGGAGGAAGGCGACGAAGATGACGACGAGCGACAACAAACGCCATCGGATGTATCGGCGGGAGAGTCCGACTAAGGTAAGGGTCAATCGGGGATATAAAAAAAGGTAAGAGAACTACGTGAGCTTTGATTCCTCCTCCCCGAGAGGATACGTAGGCAACCGGGATTCCGGTTCAAGCCCAATTCTTCCCTCTTTTTTTTAAAGTTTAAGACTTAAACTTAAAAAAAAAGAAAATAAACTAATAAAAAGAGGACTTAAACTTAAAAAAATTGGACTTAAACTTTAAGTTTAATTTTTTTAAGTTTAAATCCTCTTTTTATTAGTTTATTTTCTTCTTTTTTAAGATTAAGTCCTATTTTTTATTAGTTTAATTTCTTCTTCTTTTTTAAGTTTAAGTCCAATTTTTATCTTCTATTTATTTTCTTATTTTTTAAAGTTTATTTCCATTAATTTTTTTTTATGGTGAGGTGGCCGACCCGTCGACCCGCCGGGTTTGACCCGTGATCCGGCGGGTCGGCCACATATACGGGTTCGGGTCCGGGTCACCCTTCCCGAACCCATGACCCGGCGGGTCGGACCCGTCGACCCGGCGGGTCCGACCCGTGGACATGCTTACCTGACCCTAGCCTAACAACAAGTTCATTGGATCTTACAATAAGACACAAATAAATATAAAACCAAATACATAAAACTGTATGGTCGTATATCAAAACATATACAAAGTCACAGCCGAGTACAAAACGGCAACAACATAAACATTTGTGTACATAAGCATCCCCAAAACCCACGCATCCTAATGTACGGTAGCCCTTGGCTGATCACCCATATGGATCACTCTGCAGTCTTCCTATCTTGAAGAATATCTACAACGCGGTATAAAACCGGTAGTTAATAATTCATGAATAAGAATAAACGTAATAGCACATTCAAACACGCAATCACATCACAAAATACAATGCTCACATCATATCCGTTTATTATTTTCAATACGTTATATCATTACTAATTCAACTTATTTTGTGACACGAGGAACGCCCAAAACCTTGCCTATGTCCCCTTTCACATAGGTTTGGAATCGGGATCAAGCCTCCCCACTTGGAGTACCGGTCACAGAGAACCTCCACACTCTCGACGAGCTTCAGGCAAGAACTACCCGTAATTTTTAACAGCAGCTACGTTCATGCACTCAAGTCATCCAAAGATAAATCTAAGTCCGTCCTATCATAGCCCTAGCCATAACCATCCTTTCCTTACCCTAGAACCACATCTATTTAGCCTACAATGTTCATAATAGAAATCGAAACAAGCAAACACAAAATCATGACATCCATTTGCAAGATGATGAAGGAAAAGATATGAACAAGTGAACTAAAACAAAACCAAGCTGTAAATAGAATTAGAATAACTCACAATCCTTCCAAAAGAAGGTTCAAATGATTCATACAACTCTAGAAATGGAATCCGGAATTCTTCACTACAAAAACTATCAAGGTATGGCAATGGTGTGTGTTCTTCTTCTCCTCTTCAATGGAGCTCTTCTTCTTCCTCCTTGGCACTTTCCTTCCTAGAAAGACTTCTTGTTGAGAGAATATTTTTGTTAGAGGATAATGGATAATGGAGAGCTGCTCCAAGATACCCTTTCTCAGCCAATGAAGGACCACTTTTATAACAAATTTTGCATGAGTTGGCCGTGAGAGTCGTGACACAGCTGTCACAAGAATCTGGCAAAATCCACGGGTGATTCCACGGCCGTGGAGTGTCAGGGAACCGTGATTTGCTCCAGAAACTTCGCTTTGGATCATTAAGTTGTGATTTGGTGCATGGCTTGTGTTGGCAAGGCTCCATGAGTCCTCCTTAGCCTTTAGCTTGTGTCCTAATGAGTCCGAGGGTGTGTCGTCTAGATGAACGATCCTCAAACGTATCGTTTTTGCTCCTAAATTTCCCGAAATACCTACAAAGCAACGCACAAGTCCGTGTAGACGTCTATCTCGACAAAGTACGTGAATTGAGTGCAAACGTCGTGAACTAGTGTTAAACTATGCATGAATGAGTGAGAAATCTATCTAAATGATTACCTAAAACTAAGCACTAAATCGTGTTATCATATATTCACCTATACGGTTCTTCGGATTGGAAGATTGCATGGAAAATACAAAATCTCGGCCAACACTCAGGAATCTCGGCCGAGATTTCAGCCGATATTTCGTCTGTGACGCATGCTAGAAGATCCGGCCAAAGATCTTTAATTTTGGCACCTATCTTTTATTTTCTTACCTTAAAAGCTCTCAAACATTCTTTAAGGTAATTGTTAGTTTTTTTAGTCCTATTTTTGGGATTATTTATATCTTTTCTAGCTTATCTTCTAAAGATATCGTTTCCTAGATTACCTTTTAAAAATATCTTTTCTAACTTTTGTAGGAGAATCTTCCTTATAAATAGCCTTAGAGAGGGAGATTATTAGATTGCTCAGTTTTGAATTTGATTTCCACAATATTGTGAGACACTTGTGACTTCATTTATGAAGTTTTCATTTTATCATTTCTATTCAATCAAAAGGAGAGTTTTTTTATTGAATCGTTCTGAATCCTTGCTAGGTTGTTCTTGTGTGTGTTAATCTTTTTGAAGGTTGGTTCTACAAGTTAAACTAGTCCCTCCTTGTGCTTGTCTTATCTAGAAGGCTTGTGTAAGGTTAAAGAAGGAAGGGTGAAAGCTAATTGTTTGTTTGGGGTTTTGACACATAATTGGTCAAGGTTCTTTGCAAGTCTTATAATAGTCCTATCTTCATGTATTTATCATTTATCATTCCATAATATCATCTTCTTATCTCAGCCTATTCTTGCCTAAATCTCGCCTGAGATTTTGTCTAAGTTACCCGAGATTTCATTCTGTTGTTCAATTTGAGGACTTTCAATCTAGATCGGGAACTACGGCTTTAACCCCGCATCAAAGTTGTATCACCCCGAATCCGCTGGACTCGGAGCGCTACGGGCTAGGATCTCACAATGGATCCTGACCCTAAGCATGTCCAAGGGTCACGGGTCACCCGTGACCCGGCGGGTTCTGACCCGGCGGGAACCCCCCCCCCCCCCGCGCCGGGTTCCCCTAGGTCGCGGGTACGGGTAAGGGTCGTCAGATCCTTACCCGTGACCCGCCGGGTCGACCCGTAACGGTCACAAATTTAAAAAAAAAACAATATATTTTAATAAATCTAACCCAAAAACTATTCTATAAATACCCCATACCCAATTCATTTAATCTCACACCAATTCTCATTCAATCATCTATTCACTCTCTCAATCTCTCCATAATTTCCAACTCTTACATTCAATTACTCTCCTAATCTCATATTCTCATTCTCTTATTTTTCATTTTACCACTCTTACTACTACATTCTAATTCTATTATTCAAAAAAAAAATGTCTAGCCGAGGAAGACGTTCCGTTAGCAGTGCCGGTCCTTCATCCGGCGAAGGTTTTACCCGAGGACGGCATTCAGTTAGCGGTCCTCCAACCGGTTCGGATTTAAGGCGAGACTTATTAAGTGGAGATCACGAGATCTTCGAGGAGGAGGCTATCACTGAATCACCTACTTTCCCCAACACCCAAGGATCCGAGACCGAATTCACGGAAGAGCGGGAGGAGCCGCCGTTGAACAACACTCAACTAACGGCGGTCTTCCGATTTTGGTTTACAAAAGGTGCTCCCGATGCCAATGGAGTTTACTATGCCAAATGCAATTTTTATGCGGCACAATACAAGCACAAAAAGGAAGAAGGCTACGGGAACTACAAGAGGCATATCCGGAACAAGCATCCCGAAAAAATGGGATTAGCACGAGGGCAAACACAACTTACCGGGTACGCATCTACTTCTAACCAACCTCCTTCTCTATTTATATATGATCATTCTTCTTCTATCGATGCATTTTCGGAAATGTTGGTCGTAGATTCTTTAGCATTTAGTTTTGCACAAAATGTTGGTTTTAATGATTGGATGCAAAATCATGCTCAACCCGCATATAAACCGATTTCTCGCCAAACCGCTAAAAGAAAAATGATGCATAAATATAAAATTCGTAAAGAAGAATTGATTAAATATTTTATGGACAACGGTGATATTCAAGTTTCTATTTTTAGTGATATTTGGACCGACGGTTTTCAAAAAAAATCATATATGGGTATTACTTGTCATTTTGTTGATAAATTTTGGATTTTAAACAAAAGAGTTTTAGCATTACGAGTTTTCAACGAACAACACAACGCCCAAAACATTGCCCGTTTGATTGCAAATGTTTTGGAAGAATATAGATTAGTTTCACGAGTTTTTTCAATCGGTTTTGACAACGCCTCCGCTAACACGGCTTCCATTAGAGATTTAACCAACTATTGTAAGCCGACGATTGGAGGTAAATTTTTTCACATTAGGTGTGCCGCTCATATTTTAAACTTCTGTGTTCAAGACGGTTTAGCATACCTTGGACATTTAGTACAACCTATTCTAAATATTCTTAATGAACTTTGGTCTAAAAAAAGTGTACGTACTAAATGGTATGCATATTGTAAACAAAATAACGTTTATCCTAAAAAATTTCCAAAAGATGTTTGTACAAGATGGAACTCTACTTACAAAATGATTTACGAATCATATGAATATCGAGAAATTTTAAGTGGTTTTGCCGCACAACATATTGACGGTAATTTTGTTTTCGGTGAATCTTGGTTTTTAGCAAAAGATGTAATGGAGGTCTTTAAATATTTTTATGATGCTACTAACACTTTTAGTTATGTTTATACACCAACTTCAAACATATTTTGTTATGTAGCAATTAATATTGCATTTGCAATTCAACAAAGTCTTTTAATTGAAAATATTTCACAAGCTATACTTTCAATGCGAACTAAATGGTTAGATTATTATACAACCATTCCCGATGTTTTTCTTGTTGCATTTGTGTTAGACCCAAGACGTAAAATGGATGGTTTAAAACAATTTTTAGAAAGTTATGAATTTTTAGGTTTAGAACAAAATCCTGATTGTCATGTTTCTACCATAATTGCTAAAGTTAGAAAATTATTTGATGAATTATTGGTTCAATATCGTGTTTCCGATCGAGGTCAATCTTCTCAACCCCCTCCTCGTCCTTCATCTTCAAGTTCATCTAAATTTAAATCAATTGTTAGAGATTTGTTTGGCCCAAAAACGGCAAAAACCACGTCGAGTTCCAACTCGAAACTCGACGAATATCTAACCATTTCTTTTGAGTTTGTCAATGATGAAGAAGAGGAGGATTTCAACATATTAGAATGGTGGAGCCGACCGGAGAGAATGAGGTTCCCTACCCTCTCAAGGATCGCGGCACAAATTCTCGCCGTTCCCGCCTCAACGGTAGCGGTTGAGCAAACCTTTAGCCGGAGTGGAAAGGTGCTCGATCCGACAAGATCAAACATGTTGCCCGAGACGTTGGAGGCACAAGTCCTACTAGCCGATTGGAGGAAAGCGGAAATGCGAACACAAAAGAACAACCTCTCGGCGGAGGAAGGCGACGAAGATGACGACGAGCGACAACAAACGCCATCGGATGTATCGGCGGGAGAGTCCGACTAAGGTAAGGGTCAATCGGGGATATAAAAAAAGGTAAGAGAACTACGTGAGCTTTGATTCCTCCTCCCCGAGAGGATACGTAGGCAACCGGGATTCCGGTTCAAGCCCAATTCTTCCCTCTTTTTTTTAAAGTTTAAGACTTAAACTTAAAAAAAAAGAAAATAAACTAATAAAAAGAGGACTTAAACTTAAAAAAATTGGACTTAAACTTTAAGTTTAATTTTTTTAAGTTTAAATCCTCTTTTTATTAGTTTATTTTCTTCTTTTTTAAGATTAAGTCCTATTTTTTATTAGTTTAATTTCTTCTTCTTTTTTAAGTTTAAGTCCAATTTTTATCTTCTATTTATTTTCTTATTTTTTAAAGTTTATTTCCATTAATTTTTTTTTATGGTGAGGTGGCCGACCCGTCGACCCGCCGGGTTTGACCCGTGATCCGGCGGGTCGGCCACATATACGGGTTCGGGTCCGGGTCACCCTTCCCGAACCCATGACCCGGCGGGTCGGACCCGTCGACCCGGCGGGTCCGACCCGTGGACATGCTTACCTGACCCTAGCCTAACAACAAGTTCATTGGATCTTACAATAAGACACAAATAAATATAAAACCAAATACATAAAACTGTATGGTCGTATATCAAAACATATACAAAGTCACAGCCGAGTACAAAACGGCAACAACATAAACATTTGTGTACATAAGCATCCCCAAAACCCACGCATCCTAATGTACGGTAGCCCTTGGCTGATCACCCATATGGATCACTCTGCAGTCTTCCTATCTTGAAGAATATCTACAACGCGGTATAAAACCGGTAGTTAATAATTCATGAATAAGAATAAACGTAATAGCACATTCAAACACGCAATCACATCACAAAATACAATGCTCACATCATATCCGTTTATTATTTTCAATACGTTATATCATTACTAATTCAACTTATTTTGTGACACGAGGAACGCCCAAAACCTTGCCTATGTCCCCTTTCACATAGGTTTGGAATCGGGATCAAGCCTCCCCACTTGGAGTACCGGTCACAGAGAACCTCCACACTCTCGACGAGCTTCAGGCAAGAACTACCCGTAATTTTTAACAGCAGCTACGTTCATGCACTCAAGTCATCCAAAGATAAATCTAAGTCCGTCCTATCATAGCCCTAGCCATAACCATCCTTTCCTTACCCTAGAACCACATCTATTTAGCCTACAATGTTCATAATAGAAATCGAAACAAGCAAACACAAAATCATGACATCCATTTGCAAGATGATGAAGGAAAAGATATGAACAAGTGAACTAAAACAAAACCAAGCTGTAAATAGAATTAGAATAACTCACAATCCTTCCAAAAGAAGGTTCAAATGATTCATACAACTCTAGAAATGGAATCCGGAATTCTTCACTACAAAAACTATCAAGGTATGGCAATGGTGTGTGTTCTTCTTCTCCTCTTCAATGGAGCTCTTCTTCTTCCTCCTTGGCACTTTCCTTCCTAGAAAGACTTCTTGTTGAGAGAATATTTTTGTTAGAGGATAATGGATAATGGAGAGCTGCTCCAAGATACCCTTTCTCAGCCAATGAAGGACCACTTTTATAACAAATTTTGCATGAGTTGGCCGTGAGAGTCGTGACACAGCTGTCACAAGAATCTGGCAAAATCCACGGGTGATTCCACGGCCGTGGAGTGTCAGGGAACCGTGATTTGCTCCAGAAACTTCGCTTTGGATCATTAAGTTGTGATTTGGTGCATGGCTTGTGTTGGCAAGGCTCCATGAGTCCTCCTTAGCCTTTAGCTTGTGTCCTAATGAGTCCGAGGGTGTGTCGTCTAGATGAACGATCCTCAAACGTATCGTTTTTGCTCCTAAATTTCCCGAAATACCTACAAAGCAACGCACAAGTCCGTGTAGACGTCTATCTCGACAAAGTACGTGAATTGAGTGCAAACGTCGTGAACTAGTGTTAAACTATGCATGAATGAGTGAGAAATCTATCTAAATGATTACCTAAAACTAAGCACTAAATCGTGTTATCATATATTCACCTATACGGTTCTTCGGATTGGAAGATTGCATGGAAAATACAAAATCTCGGCCAACACTCAGGAATCTCGGCCGAGATTTCAGCCGATATTTCGTCTGTGACGCATGCTAGAAGATCCGGCCAAAGATCTTTAATTTTGGCACCTATCTTTTATTTTCTTACCTTAAAAGCTCTCAAACATTCTTTAAGGTAATTGTTAGTTTTTTTAGTCCTATTTTTGGGATTATTTATATCTTTTCTAGCTTATCTTCTAAAGATATCGTTTCCTAGATTACCTTTTAAAAATATCTTTTCTAACTTTTGTAGGAGAATCTTCCTTATAAATAGCCTTAGAGAGGGAGATTATTAGATTGCTCAGTTTTGAATTTGATTTCCACAATATTGTGAGACACTTGTGACTTCATTTATGAAGTTTTCATTTTATCATTTCTATTCAATCAAAAGGAGAGTTTTTTTATTGAATCGTTCTGAATCCTTGCTAGGTTGTTCTTGTGTGTGTTAATCTTTTTGAAGGTTGGTTCTACAAGTTAAACTAGTCCCTCCTTGTGCTTGTCTTATCTAGAAGGCTTGTGTAAGGTTAAAGAAGGAAGGGTGAAAGCTAATTGTTTGTTTGGGGTTTTGACACATAATTGGTCAAGGTTCTTTGCAAGTCTTATAATAGTCCTATCTTCATGTATTTATCATTTATCATTCCATAATATCATCTTCTTATCTCAGCCTATTCTTGCCTAAATCTCGCCTGAGATTTTGTCTAAGTTACCCGAGATTTCATTCTGTTGTTCAATTTGAGGACTTTCAATCTAGATCGGGAACTACGGCTTTAACCCCGCATCAAAGTTGTATCACCCCGAATCCGCTGGACTCGGAGCGCTACGGGCTAGGATCTCACAATGGATCCTGACCCTAAGCATGTCCAAGGGTCACGGGTCACCCGTGACCCGGCGGGTTCTGACCCGGCGGGAACCCCCCCCCCCCCCCCCCCCGCGCCGGGTTCCCCTAGGTCGCGGGTACGGGTAAGGGTCGTCAGATCCTTACCCGTGACCCGCCGGGTCGACCCGTAACGGTCACAAATTTAAAAAAAAAACAATATATTTTAATAAATCTAACCCAAAAACTATTCTATAAATACCCCATACCCAATTCATTTAATCTCACACCAATTCTCATTCAATCATCTATTCACTCTCTCAATCTCTCCATAATTTCCAACTCTTACATTCAATTACTCTCCTAATCTCATATTCTCATTCTCTTATTTTTCATTTTACCACTCTTACTACTACATTCTAATTCTATTATTCAAAAAAAAAATGTCTAGCCGAGGAAGACGTTCCGTTAGCAGTGCCGGTCCTTCATCCGGCGAAGGTTTTACCCGAGGACGGCATTCAGTTAGCGGTCCTCCAACCGGTTCGGATTTAAGGCGAGACTTATTAAGTGGAGATCACGAGATCTTCGAGGAGGAGGCTATCACTGAATCACCTACTTTCCCCAACACCCAAGGATCCGAGACCGAATTCACGGAAGAGCGGGAGGAGCCGCCGTTGAACAACACTCAACTAACGGCGGTCTTCCGATTTTGGTTTACAAAAGGTGCTCCCGATGCCAATGGAGTTTACTATGCCAAATGCAATTTTTATGCGGCACAATACAAGCACAAAAAGGAAGAAGGCTACGGGAACTACAAGAGGCATATCCGGAACAAGCATCCCGAAAAAATGGGATTAGCACGAGGGCAAACACAACTTACCGGGTACGCATCTACTTCTAACCAACCTCCTTCTCTATTTATATATGATCATTCTTCTTCTATCGATGCATTTTCGGAAATGTTGGTCGTAGATTCTTTAGCATTTAGTTTTGCACAAAATGTTGGTTTTAATGATTGGATGCAAAATCATGCTCAACCCGCATATAAACCGATTTCTCGCCAAACCGCTAAAAGAAAAATGATGCATAAATATAAAATTCGTAAAGAAGAATTGATTAAATATTTTATGGACAACGGTGATATTCAAGTTTCTATTTTTAGTGATATTTGGACCGACGGTTTTCAAAAAAAATCATATATGGGTATTACTTGTCATTTTGTTGATAAATTTTGGATTTTAAACAAAAGAGTTTTAGCATTACGAGTTTTCAACGAACAACACAACGCCCAAAACATTGCCCGTTTGATTGCAAATGTTTTGGAAGAATATAGATTAGTTTCACGAGTTTTTTCAATCGGTTTTGACAACGCCTCCGCTAACACGGCTTCCATTAGAGATTTAACCAACTATTGTAAGCCGACGATTGGAGGTAAATTTTTTCACATTAGGTGTGCCGCTCATATTTTAAACTTCTGTGTTCAAGACGGTTTAGCATACCTTGGACATTTAGTACAACCTATTCTAAATATTCTTAATGAACTTTGGTCTAAAAAAAAGTGTACGTACTAAATGGTATGCATATTGTAAACAAAATAACGTTTATCCTAAAAAATTTCCAAAAGATGTTTGTACAAGATGGAACTCTACTTACAAAATGATTTACGAATCATATGAATATCGAGAAATTTTAAGTGGTTTTGCCGCACAACATATTGACGGTAATTTTGTTTTCGGTGAATCTTGGTTTTTAGCAAAAGATGTAATGGAGGTCTTTAAATATTTTTATGATGCTACTAACACTTTTAGTTATGTTTATACACCAACTTCAAACATATTTTGTTATGTAGCAATTAATATTGCATTTGCAATTCAACAAAGTCTTTTAATTGAAAATATTTCACAAGCTATACTTTCAATGCGAACTAAATGGTTAGATTATTATACAACCATTCCCGATGTTTTTCTTGTTGCATTTGTGTTAGACCCAAGACGTAAAATGGATGGTTTAAAACAATTTTTAGAAAGTTATGAATTTTTAGGTTTAGAACAAAATCCTGATTGTCATGTTTCTACCATAATTGCTAAAGTTAGAAAATTATTTGATGAATTATTGGTTCAATATCGTGTTTCCGATCGAGGTCAATCTTCTCAACCCCCTCCTCGTCCTTCATCTTCAAGTTCATCTAAATTTAAATCAATTGTTAGAGATTTGTTTGGCCCAAAAACGGCAAAAACCACGTCGAGTTCCAACTCGAAACTCGACGAATATCTAACCATTTCTTTTGAGTTTGTCAATGATGAAGAAGAGGAGGATTTCAACATATTAGAATGGTGGAGCCGACCGGAGAGAATGAGGTTCCCTACCCTCTCAAGGATCGCGGCACAAATTCTCGCCGTTCCCGCCTCAACGGTAGCGGTTGAGCAAACCTTTAGCCGGAGTGGAAAGGTGCTCGATCCGACAAGATCAAACATGTTGCCCGAGACGTTGGAGGCACAAGTCCTACTAGCCGATTGGAGGAAAGCGGAAATGCGAACACAAAAGAACAACCTCTCGGCGGAGGAAGGCGACGAAGATGACGACGAGCGACAACAAACGCCATCGGATGTATCGGCGGGAGAGTCCGACTAAGGTAAGGGTCAATCGGGGATATAAAAAAAGGTAAGAGAACTACGTGAGCTTTGATTCCTCCTCCCCGAGAGGATACGTAGGCAACCGGGATTCCGGTTCAAGCCCAATTCTTCCCTCTTTTTTTTAAAGTTTAAGACTTAAACTTAAAAAAAAAGAAAATAAACTAATAAAAAGAGGACTTAAACTTAAAAAAATTGGACTTAAACTTTAAGTTTAATTTTTTTAAGTTTAAATCCTCTTTTTATTAGTTTATTTTCTTCTTTTTTAAGATTAAGTCCTATTTTTTATTAGTTTAATTTCTTCTTCTTTTTTAAGTTTAAGTCCAATTTTTATCTTCTATTTATTTTCTTATTTTTTAAAGTTTATTTCCATTAATTTTTTTTTATGGTGAGGTGGCCGACCCGTCGACCCGCCGGGTTTGACCCGTGATCCGGCGGGTCGGCCACATATACGGGTTCGGGTCCGGGTCACCCTTCCCGAACCCATGACCCGGCGGGTCGGACCCGTCGACCCGGCGGGTCCGACCCGTGGACATGCTTACCTGACCCTAGCCTAACAACAAGTTCATTGGATCTTACAATAAGACACAAATAAATATAAAACCAAATACATAAAACTGTATGGTCGTATATCAAAACATATACAAAGTCACAGCCGAGTACAAAACGGCAACAACATAAACATTTGTGTACATAAGCATCCCCAAAACCCACGCATCCTAATGTACGGTAGCCCTTGGCTGATCACCCATATGGATCACTCTACAGTCTTCCTATCTTGAAGAATATCTACAACGCGGTATAAAACCGGTAGTTAATAATTCATGAATAAGAATAAACGTAATAGCACATTCAAACACGCAATCACATCACAAAATACAATGCTCACATCATATCCGTTTATTATTTTCAATACGTTATATCATTACTAATTCAACTTATTTTGTGACACGAGGAACGCCCAAAACCTTGCCTATGTCCCCTTTCACATAGGTTTGGAATCGGGATCAAGCCTCCCCACTTGGAGTACCGGTCACAGAGAACCTCCACACTCTCGACGAGCTTCAGGCAAGAACTACCCGTAATTTTTAACAGCAGCTACGTTCATGCACTCAAGTCATCCAAAGATAAATCTAAGTCCGTCCTATCATAGCCCTAGCCATAACCATCCTTTCCTTACCCTAGAACCACATCTATTTAGCCTACAATGTTCATAATAGAAATCGAAACAAGCAAACACAAAATCATGACATCCATTTGCAAGATGATGAAGGAAAAGATATGAACAAGTGAACTAAAACAAAACCAAGCTGTAAATAGAATTAGAATAACTCACAATCCTTCCAAAAGAAGGTTCAAATGATTCATACAACTCTAGAAATGGAATCCGGAATTCTTCACTACAAAAACTATCAAGGTATGGCAATGGTGTGTGTTCTTCTTCTCCTCTTCAATGGAGCTCTTCTTCTTCCTCCTTGGCACTTTCCTTCCTAGAAAGACTTCTTGTTGAGAGAATATTTTTGTTAGAGGATAATGGATAATGGAGAGCTGCTCCAAGATACCCTTTCTCAGCCAATGAAGGACCACTTTTATAACAAATTTTGCATGAGTTGGCCGTGAGAGTCGTGACACAGCTGTCACAAGAATCTGGCAAAATCCACGGGTGATTCCACGGCCGTGGAGTGTCAGGGAACCGTGATTTGCTCCAGAAACTTCGCTTTGGATCATTAAGTTGTGATTTGGTGCATGGCTTGTGTTGGCAAGGCTCCATGAGTCCTCCTTAGCCTTTAGCTTGTGTCCTAATGAGTCCGAGGGTGTGTCGTCTAGATGAACGATCCTCAAACGTATCGTTTTTGCTCCTAAATTTCCCGAAATACCTACAAAGCAACGCACAAGTCCGTGTAGACGTCTATCTCGACAAAGTACGTGAATTGAGTGCAAACGTCGTGAACTAGTGTTAAACTATGCATGAATGAGTGAGAAATCTATCTAAATGATTACCTAAAACTAAGCACTAAATCGTGTTATCATATATTCACCTATACGGTTCTTCGGATTGGAAGATTGCATGGAAAATACAAAATCTCGGCCAACACTCAGGAATCTCGGCCGAGATTTCAGCCGATATTTCGTCTGTGACGCATGCTAGAAGATCCGGCCAAAGATCTTTAATTTTGGCACCTATCTTTTATTTTCTTACCTTAAAAGCTCTCAAACATTCTTTAAGGTAATTGTTAGTTTTTTTAGTCCTATTTTTGGGATTATTTATATCTTTTCTAGCTTATCTTCTAAAGATATCGTTTCCTAGATTACCTTTTAAAAATATCTTTTCTAACTTTTGTAGGAGAATCTTCCTTATAAATAGCCTTAGAGAGGGAGATTATTAGATTGCTCAGTTTTGAATTTGATTTCCACAATATTGTGAGACACTTGTGACTTCATTTATGAAGTTTTCATTTTATCATTTCTATTCAATCAAAAGGAGAGTTTTTTTATTGAATCGTTCTGAATCCTTGCTAGGTTGTTCTTGTGTGTGTTAATCTTTTTGAAGGTTGGTTCTACAAGTTAAACTAGTCCCTCCTTGTGCTTGTCTTATCTAGAAGGCTTGTGTAAGGTTAAAGAAGGAAGGGTGAAAGCTAATTGTTTGTTTGGGGTTTTGACACATAATTGGTCAAGGTTCTTTGCAAGTCTTATAATAGTCCTATCTTCATGTATTTATCATTTATCATTCCATAATATCATCTTCTTATCTCAGCCTATTCTTGCCTAAATCTCGCCTGAGATTTTGTCTAAGTTACCCGAGATTTCATTCTGTTGTTCAATTTGAGGACTTTCAATCTAGATCGGGAACTACGGCTTTAACCCCGCATCAAAGTTGTATCACCCCGAATCCGCTGGACTCGGAGCGCTACGGGCTAGGATCTCACAATGGATCCTGACCCTAAGCATGTCCAAGGGTCACGGGTCACCCGTGACCCGGCGGGTTCTGACCCGGCGGGAACCCCCCCCCCCCCCCCCCCGCGCCGGGTTCCCCTAGGTCGCGGGTACGGGTAAGGGTCGTCAGATCCTTACCCGTGACCCGCCGGGTCGACCCGTAACGGTCACAAATTTAAAAAAAAAACAATATATTTTAATAAATCTAACCCAAAAACTATTCTATAAATACCCCATACCCAATTCATTTAATCTCACACCAATTCTCATTCAATCATCTATTCACTCTCTCAATCTCTCCATAATTTCCAACTCTTACATTCAATTACTCTCCTAATCTCATATTCTCATTCTCTTATTTTTCATTTTACCACTCTTACTACTACATTCTAATTCTATTATTCAAAAAAAAAATGTCTAGCCGAGGAAGACGTTCCGTTAGCAGTGCCGGTCCTTCATCCGGCGAAGGTTTTACCCGAGGACGGCATTCAGTTAGCGGTCCTCCAACCGGTTCGGATTTAAGGCGAGACTTATTAAGTGGAGATCACGAGATCTTCGAGGAGGAGGCTATCACTGAATCACCTACTTTCCCCAACACTCAACTAACGGCGGTCTTCCGATTTTGGTTTACAAAAGGTGCTCCCGATGCCAATGGAGTTTACTATGCCAAATGCAATTTTTATGCGGCACAATACAAGCACAAAAAGGAAGAAGGCTACGGGAACTACAAGAGGCATATCCGGAACAAGCATCCCGAAAAAATGGGATTAGCACGAGGGCAAACACAACTTACCGGGTACGCATCTACTTCTAACCAACCTCCTTCTCTATTTATATATGATCATTCTTCTTCTATCGATGCATTTTCGGAAATGTTGGTCGTAGATTCTTTAGCATTTAGTTTTGCACAAAATGTTGGTTTTAATGATTGGATGCAAAATCATGCTCAACCCGCATATAAACCGATTTCTCGCCAAACCGCTAAAAGAAAAATGATGCATAAATATAAAATTCGTAAAGAAGAATTGATTAAATATTTTATGGACAACGGTGATATTCAAGTTTCTATTTTTAGTGATATTTGGACCGACGGTTTTCAAAAAAAATCATATATGGGTATTACTTGTCATTTTGTTGATAAATTTTGGATTTTAAACAAAAGAGTTTTAGCATTACGAGTTTTCAACGAACAACACAACGCCCAAAACATTGCCCGTTTGATTGCAAATGTTTTGGAAGAATATAGATTAGTTTCACGAGTTTTTTCAATCGGTTTTGACAACGCCTCCGCTAACACGGCTTCCATTAGAGATTTAACCAACTATTGTAAGCCGACGATTGGAGGTAAATTTTTTCACATTAGGTGTGCCGCTCATATTTTAAACTTCTGTGTTCAAGACGGTTTAGCATACCTTGGACATTTAGTACAACCTATTCTAAATATTCTTAATGAACTTTGGTCTAAAAAAAAGTGTACGTACTAAATGGTATGCATATTGTAAACAAAATAACGTTTATCCTAAAAAATTTCCAAAAGATGTTTGTACAAGATGGAACTCTACTTACAAAATGATTTACGAATCATATGAATATCGAGAAATTTTAAGTGGTTTTGCCGCACAACATATTGACGGTAATTTTGTTTTCGGTGAATCTTGGTTTTTAGCAAAAGATGTAATGGAGGTCTTTAAATATTTTTATGATGCTACTAACACTTTTAGTTATGTTTATACACCAACTTCAAACATATTTTGTTATGTAGCAATTAATATTGCATTTGCAATTCAACAAAGTCTTTTAATTGAAAATATTTCACAAGCTATACTTTCAATGCGAACTAAATGGTTAGATTATTATACAACCATTCCCGATGTTTTTCTTGTTGCATTTGTGTTAGACCCAAGACGTAAAATGGATGGTTTAAAACAATTTTTAGAAAGTTATGAATTTTTAGGTTTAGAACAAAATCCTGATTGTCATGTTTCTACCATAATTGCTAAAGTTAGAAAATTATTTGATGAATTATTGGTTCAATATCGTGTTTCCGATCGAGGTCAATCTTCTCAACCCCCTCCTCGTCCTTCATCTTCAAGTTCATCTAAATTTAAATCAATTGTTAGAGATTTGTTTGGCCCAAAAACGGCAAAAACCACGTCGAGTTCCAACTCGAAACTCGACGAATATCTAACCATTTCTTTTGAGTTTGTCAATGATGAAGAAGAGGAGGATTTCAACATATTAGAATGGTGGAGCCGACCGGAGAGAATGAGGTTCCCTACCCTCTCAAGGATCGCGGCACAAATTCTCGCCGTTCCCCGCCTCAACGGTAGCGGTTGAGCAAACCTTTAGCCGGAGTGGAAAGGTGCTCGATCCGACAAGATCAAACATGTTGCCCGAGACGTTGGAGGCACAAGTCCTACTAGCCGATTGGAGGAAAGCGGAAATGCGAACACAAAAGAACAACCTCTCGGCGGAGGAAGGCGACGAAGATGACGACGAGCGACAACAAACGCCATCGGATGTATCGGCGGGAGAGTCCGACTAAGGTAAGGGTCAATCGGGGATATAAAAAAAGGTAAGAGAACTACGTGAGCTTTGATTCCTCCTCCCCGAGAGGATACGTAGGCAACCGGGATTCCGGTTCAAGCCCAATTCTTCCCTCTTTTTTTTAAAGTTTAAGACTTAAACTTAAAAAAAAAGAAAATAAACTAATAAAAAGAGGACTTAAACTTAAAAAAATTGGACTTAAACTTTAAGTTTAATTTTTTTAAGTTTAAATCCTCTTTTTATTAGTTTATTTTCTTCTTTTTTAAGATTAAGTCCTATTTTTTATTAGTTTAATTTCTTCTTCTTTTTTAAGTTTAAGTCCAATTTTTATCTTCTATTTATTTTCTTATTTTTTAAAGTTTATTTCCATTAATTTTTTTTTATGGTGAGGTGGCCGACCCGTCGACCCGCCGGGTTTGACCCGTGATCCGGCGGGTCGGCCACATATACGGGTTCGGGTCCGGGTCACCCTTCCCGAACCCATGACCCGGCGGGTCGGACCCGTCGACCCGGCGGGTCCGACCCGTGGACATGCTTACCTGACCCTAGCCTAACAACAAGTTCATTGGATCTTACAATAAGACACAAATAAATATAAAACCAAATACATAAAACTGTATGGTCGTATATCAAAACATATACAAAGTCACAGCCGAGTACAAAACGGCAACAACATAAACATTTGTGTACATAAGCATCCCCAAAACCCACGCATCCTAATGTACGGTAGCCCTTGGCTGATCACCCATATGGATCACTCTGCAGTCTTCCTATCTTGAAGAATATCTACAACGCGGTATAAAACCGGTAGTTAATAATTCATGAATAAGAATAAACGTAATAGCACATTCAAACACGCAATCACATCACAAAATACAATGCTCACATCATATCCGTTTATTATTTTCAATACGTTATATCATTACTAATTCAACTTATTTTGTGACACGAGGAACGCCCAAAACCTTGCCTATGTCCCCTTTCACATAGGTTTGGAATCGGGATCAAGCCTCCCCACTTGGAGTACCGGTCACAGAGAACCTCCACACTCTCGACGAGCTTCAGGCAAGAACTACCCGTAATTTTTAACAGCAGCTACGTTCATGCACTCAAGTCATCCAAAGATAAATCTAAGTCCGTCCTATCATAGCCCTAGCCATAACCATCCTTTCCTTACCCTAGAACCACATCTATTTAGCCTACAATGTTCATAATAGAAATCGAAACAAGCAAACACAAAATCATGACATCCATTTGCAAGATGATGAAGGAAAAGATATGAACAAGTGAACTAAAACAAAACCAAGCTGTAAATAGAATTAGAATAACTCACAATCCTTCCAAAAGAAGGTTCAAATGATTCATACAACTCTAGAAATGGAATCCGGAATTCTTCACTACAAAAACTATCAAGGTATGGCAATGGTGTGTGTTCTTCTTCTCCTCTTCAATGGAGCTCTTCTTCTTCCTCCTTGGCACTTTCCTTCCTAGAAAGACTTCTTGTTGAGAGAATATTTTTGTTAGAGGATAATGGATAATGGAGAGCTGCTCCAAGATACCCTTTCTCAGCCAATGAAGGACCACTTTTATAACAAATTTTGCATGAGTTGGCCGTGAGAGTCGTGACACAGCTGTCACAAGAATCTGGCAAAATCCACGGGTGATTCCACGGCCGTGGAGTGTCAGGGAACCGTGATTTGCTCCAGAAACTTCGCTTTGGATCATTAAGTTGTGATTTGGTGCATGGCTTGTGTTGGCAAGGCTCCATGAGTCCTCCTTAGCCTTTAGCTTGTGTCCTAATGAGTCCGAGGGTGTGTCGTCTAGATGAACGATCCTCAAACGTATCGTTTTTGCTCCTAAATTTCCCGAAATACCTACAAAGCAACGCACAAGTCCGTGTAGACGTCTATCTCGACAAAGTACGTGAATTGAGTGCAAACGTCGTGAACTAGTGTTAAACTATGCATGAATGAGTGAGAAATCTATCTAAATGATTACCTAAAACTAAGCACTAAATCGTGTTATCATATATTCACCTATACGGTTCTTCGGATTGGAAGATTGCATGGAAAATACAAAATCTCGGCCAACACTCAGGAATCTCGGCCGAGATTTCAGCCGATATTTCGTCTGTGACGCATGCTAGAAGATCCGGCCAAAGATCTTTAATTTTGGCACCTATCTTTTATTTTCTTACCTTAAAAGCTCTCAAACATTCTTTAAGGTAATTGTTAGTTTTTTTAGTCCTATTTTTGGGATTATTTATATCTTTTCTAGCTTATCTTCTAAAGATATCGTTTCCTAGATTACCTTTTAAAAATATCTTTTCTAACTTTTGTAGGAGAATCTTCCTTATAAATAGCCTTAGAGAGGGAGATTATTAGATTGCTCAGTTTTGAATTTGATTTCCACAATATTGTGAGACACTTGTGACTTCATTTATGAAGTTTTCATTTTATCATTTCTATTCAATCAAAAGGAGAGTTTTTTTATTGAATCGTTCTGAATCCTTGCTAGGTTGTTCTTGTGTGTGTTAATCTTTTTGAAGGTTGGTTCTACAAGTTAAACTAGTCCCTCCTTGTGCTTGTCTTATCTAGAAGGCTTGTGTAAGGTTAAAGAAGGAAGGGTGAAAGCTAATTGTTTGTTTGGGGTTTTGACACATAATTGGTCAAGGTTCTTTGCAAGTCTTATAATAGTCCTATCTTCATGTATTTATCATTTATCATTCCATAATATCATCTTCTTATCTCAGCCTATTCTTGCCTAAATCTCGCCTGAGATTTTGTCTAAGTTACCCGAGATTTCATTCTGTTGTTCAATTTGAGGACTTTCAATCTAGATCGGGAACTACGGCTTTAACCCCGCATCAAAGTTGTATCACCCCGAATCCGCTGGACTCGGAGCGCTACGGGCTAGGATCTCACAATGGATCCTGACCCTAAGCATGTCCAAGGGTCACGGGTCACCCGTGACCCGGCGGGTTCTGACCCGGCGGGAACCCCCCCCCCCCCCCCCCGCGCCGGGTTCCCCTAGGTCGCGGGTACGGGTAAGGGTCGTCAGATCCTTACCCGTGACCCGCCGGGTCGACCCGTAACGGTCACAAATTTAAAAAAAAAACAATATATTTTAATAAATCTAACCCAAAAACTATTCTATAAATACCCCATACCCAATTCATTTAATCTCACACCAATTCTCATTCAATCATCTATTCACTCTCTCAATCTCTCCATAATTTCCAACTCTTACATTCAATTACTCTCCTAATCTCATATTCTCATTCTCTTATTTTTCATTTTACCACTCTTACTACTACATTCTAATTCTATTATTCAAAAAAAAAATGTCTAGCCGAGGAAGACGTTCCGTTAGCAGTGCCGGTCCTTCATCCGGCGAAGGTTTTACCCGAGGACGGCATTCAGTTAGCGGTCCTCCAACCGGTTCGGATTTAAGGCGAGACTTATTAAGTGGAGATCACGAGATCTTCGAGGAGGAGGCTATCACTGAATCACCTACTTTCCCCAACACCCAAGGATCCGAGACCGAATTCACGGAAGAGCGGGAGGAGCCGCCGTTGAACAACACTCAACTAACGGCGGTCTTCCGATTTTGGTTTACAAAAGGTGCTCCCGATGCCAATGGAGTTTACTATGCCAAATGCAATTTTTATGCGGCACAATACAAGCACAAAAAGGAAGAAGGCTACGGGAACTACAAGAGGCATATCCGGAACAAGCATCCCGAAAAAATGGGATTAGCACGAGGGCAAACACAACTTACCGGGTACGCATCTACTTCTAACCAACCTCCTTCTCTATTTATATATGATCATTCTTCTTCTATCGATGCATTTTCGGAAATGTTGGTCGTAGATTCTTTAGCATTTAGTTTTGCACAAAATGTTGGTTTTAATGATTGGATGCAAAATCATGCTCAACCCGCATATAAACCGATTTCTCGCCAAACCGCTAAAAGAAAAATGATGCATAAATATAAAATTCGTAAAGAAGAATTGATTAAATATTTTATGGACAACGGTGATATTCAAGTTTCTATTTTTAGTGATATTTGGACCGACGGTTTTCAAAAAAAATCATATATGGGTATTACTTGTCATTTTGTTGATAAATTTTGGATTTTAAACAAAAGAGTTTTAGCATTACGAGTTTTCAACGAACAACACAACGCCCAAAACATTGCCCGTTTGATTGCAAATGTTTTGGAAGAATATAGATTAGTTTCACGAGTTTTTTCAATCGGTTTTGACAACGCCTCCGCTAACACGGCTTCCATTAGAGATTTAACCAACTATTGTAAGCCGACGATTGGAGGTAAATTTTTTCACATTAGGTGTGCCGCTCATATTTTAAACTTCTGTGTTCAAGACGGTTTAGCATACCTTGGACATTTAGTACAACCTATTCTAAATATTCTTAATGAACTTTGGTCTAAAAAAAAGTGTACGTACTAAATGGTATGCATATTGTAAACAAAATAACGTTTATCCTAAAAAATTTCCAAAAGATGTTTGTACAAGATGGAACTCTACTTACAAAATGATTTACGAATCATATGAATATCGAGAAATTTTAAGTGGTTTTGCCGCACAACATATTGACGGTAATTTTGTTTTCGGTGAATCTTGGTTTTTAGCAAAAGATGTAATGGAGGTCTTTAAATATTTTTATGATGCTACTAACACTTTTAGTTATGTTTATACACCAACTTCAAACATATTTTGTTATGTAGCAATTAATATTGCATTTGCAATTCAACAAAGTCTTTTAATTGAAAATATTTCACAAGCTATACTTTCAATGCGAACTAAATGGTTAGATTATTATACAACCATTCCCGATGTTTTTCTTGTTGCATTTGTGTTAGACCCAAGACGTAAAATGGATGGTTTAAAACAATTTTTAGAAAGTTATGAATTTTTAGGTTTAGAACAAAATCCTGATTGTCATGTTTCTACCATAATTGCTAAAGTTAGAAAATTATTTGATGAATTATTGGTTCAATATCGTGTTTCCGATCGAGGTCAATCTTCTCAACCCCCTCCTCGTCCTTCATCTTCAAGTTCATCTAAATTTAAATCAATTGTTAGAGATTTGTTTGGCCCAAAAACGGCAAAAACCACGTCGAGTTCCAACTCGAAACTCGACGAATATCTAACCATTTCTTTTGAGTTTGTCAATGATGAAGAAGAGGAGGATTTCAACATATTAGAATGGTGGAGCCGACCGGAGAGAATGAGGTTCCCTACCCTCTCAAGGATCGCGGCACAAATTCTCGCCGTTCCCGCCTCAACGGTAGCGGTTGAGCAAACCTTTAGCCGGAGTGGAAAGGTGCTCGATCCGACAAGATCAAACATGTTGCCCGAGACGTTGGAGGCACAAGTCCTACTAGCCGATTGGAGGAAAGCGGAAATGCGAACACAAAAGAACAACCTCTCGGCGGAGGAAGGCGACGAAGATGACGACGAGCGACAACAAACGCCATCGGATGTATCGGCGGGAGAGTCCGACTAAGGTAAGGGTCAATCGGGGATATAAAAAAAGGTAAGAGAACTACGTGAGCTTTGATTCCTCCTCCCCGAGAGGATACGTAGGCAACCGGGATTCCGGTTCAAGCCCAATTCTTCCCTCTTTTTTTTAAAGTTTAAGACTTAAACTTAAAAAAAAAGAAAATAAACTAATAAAAAGAGGACTTAAACTTAAAAAAATTGGACTTAAACTTTAAGTTTAATTTTTTTAAGTTTAAATCCTCTTTTTATTAGTTTATTTTCTTCTTTTTTAAGATTAAGTCCTATTTTTTATTAGTTTAATTTCTTCTTCTTTTTTAAGTTTAAGTCCAATTTTTATCTTCTATTTATTTTCTTATTTTTTAAAGTTTATTTCCATTAATTTTTTTTTATGGTGAGGTGGCCGACCCGTCGACCCGCCGGGTTTGACCCGTGATCCGGCGGGTCGGCCACATATACGGGTTCGGGTCCGGGTCACCCTTCCCGAACCCATGACCCGGCGGGTCGGACCCGTCGACCCGGCGGGTCCGACCCGTGGACATGCTTACCTGACCCTAGCCTAACAACAAGTTCATTGGATCTTACAATAAGACACAAATAAATATAAAACCAAATACATAAAACTGTATGGTCGTATATCAAAACATATACAAAGTCACAGCCGAGTACAAAACGGCAACAACATAAACATTTGTGTACATAAGCATCCCCAAAACCCACGCATCCTAATGTACGGTAGCCCTTGGCTGATCACCCATATGGATCACTCTGCAGTCTTCCTATCTTGAAGAATATCTACAACGCGGTATAAAACCGGTAGTTAATAATTCATGAATAAGAATAAACGTAATAGCACATTCAAACACGCAATCACATCACAAAATACAATGCTCACATCATATCCGTTTATTATTTTCAATACGTTATATCATTACTAATTCAACTTATTTTGTGACACGAGGAACGCCCAAAACCTTGCCTATGTCCCCTTTCACATAGGTTTGGAATCGGGATCAAGCCTCCCCACTTGGAGTACCGGTCACAGAGAACCTCCACACTCTCGACGAGCTTCAGGCAAGTTGTCACGACCCGTTATAATACACTTGGGCCATTTAATATACATATAGGGTCGTGCTAGTCCGGTTAGGTTAACAATGCAACATCCGTATGCACAAACACCACTATCACAATCATTCAAACTCATAAACGCTCGCTAAGTAAGCCCGAAGGACTTACTTGTCACAAGATAGTTCTAAACAGTGGTCACGGTTTTCCCTCGAGGAAATGATCAGTGCCTGTATAAACAAGACACACAAATACCAATCACTATCCACAAGCTACGAGATTCCACCTCCTAGTCTTCAAGATCTCGCAAGATCATAACCATAACACAATCCGCAATATCAATATCCTCAAAGATCATAACTATCAATCCATAAACTCAACATCTCACAATTCCTCAAACCTCTCAAGGTATCATCTATTCAACATTCCTCAATCTCAATTCTAATCCCAATTTTATTAATTAACCTTTAATTAATTAAATTGACTTTCCCCAAAGTAACGTTTTGCCCGTAGGCAATTTCTAAACTCACTTGTCATCAGATTTCATCAAACAACTCATAATCCCCAGAATAATATAACGAGCATAATGGAATTTCCAATGATCCATTTTGACAAGCCTAAGGTCAATTTAGGCCAAATCTCAATATGGAAAATGAATAAATTCATAACTTATTCGTTACTAACCCGATTGACGATTTGAAGAAGATTCGGAATCACAACAACACATGCTATGCTTGGACAACATCAAATTCAACGGAATCTAAGCGACTGAACCGTCCTGATGACATATATGCTCGACCAGATCTTCATTAGCTCGGAAACGCAGAAACTCGGTACCAAAATGAAGAGAATGAAGAGAGGAATCCAAAAACTCAAACGGATTTGAAATCGGATTAGAAACGGAGGGTAGATCTGAATTTCAAGGTTGAGAGAAATAAGAGCTTTTACGAGGAAACCTGAAAGAAAATGAATTAATAAACAATTTTCTGCTATTTATAGCGAATACGATAATTATCCTTTAGGGAAGTCGATAATTATTCTTTAAACCGATCCAAAGGCGGGTTGAACCCCCTTCTCCAAACTTCTCGAAATTGGAATAAAAAATCTGGAATATTGTAGGGATAATTATTCCGCAACTGCCAAAGAAAACGCGTATTCCTAAGCCATGTTTCTTAGTCGCTAAGAAACAAAATAACGACTCTTTTGGCCGTTATGTCATTCCATGTTATTTCATATTTAGGACATGTCCAATGTCATGATCATTTCTCTCAATTGCATTTTTATTAATTGAAGCTCCCAAGTGCTCCAAATAACACCAGAGGGTAAAAATAATTATCAGGGGAAAAAGAAAAAAATTCTCCATAAGTCCAAAATTACGCCAGGAACATAACTGTGGGACTCATACTCATCACTTGCGCACTCTTCGCGAGTTATGTGTCAAATACTTTCAATGATCAAGTTAATCAACATTAATCATCATGAATTAGAATTCGAAAATCCTAGCTCTTACATCACACACCCCTTAAGAAAACGTTTCATCCCGAAACTTTAGACAAACCCAAGTCCTCTCGGTCTCATATGCCGAGGTATAAACACTCCCTCACACGGAGGCATAACATCTCTAATAATCCTAAACTCATCCCAAAGACAAGGAGGTAGAACATCTCCGGCAAATCTAAACCCATCACAAAGGCACTGAGGTAAAACATCTCCGGCAAAACCATAATCATAACTCAAAAGCATGGAGGAAGAATATCTTCTAATGATGTAAGGGTCATTTCTTCTATATGGACATGTTGATTTTACATGACCCTTTTTGCAACAATAGGAACATGTGGGCATATGAATACTTCCTTTAGCTTTAACAAAAGTGGTAGTCGTTTTTCTAGGAAAACTTACATGATAGCCTTTACCATTCTTGTTAAGAGAAGATTGTTACTCACCCATCATCCTTTCGAGGTTGGCTTTCGAACGAGTGAATTGAATAAGTGCGGCATCTGGTCTTGACACATCACAATTAGATCAACCTTTTCTTTCTCTAGATTGATATATTCTCGATGTAGAGAAGAGAGATTGCACTTGAAAATCGCATTTTCTGATTCCAAGGCCTTGATACTGATATCAAGGTCTACCTTTTCACTATTAAAATTTTCAACTCCAGAGACATTTCACTTAGTCGTTTCTCTTGTTTGATAAGTTTTTCTCTTAAGGAACTTATCCTTACCCTATGTTCTTTATCACATATGATTATGTCTTTAAGGAATTGCGTGAGTTCAAGTTCAGATTGAGACATAATCGTACTTACCACACCATCAACATAGTGGTTTGGGTCTTCTTCATGATCGGTCATTAGACACAAGTTTGCTTGTTCTTTCTCGTTTTCTGATTCATTGGTAGAATCTGAATCACTCCATGAAGCTACTATAGCTTTCTTCTTTGGATCATTCTTCCTAAAGTTGTTCTCTTCTTTTATGGACAATCCTTTACGAGATGATCTGTTTCACCATATTCAAAACAGGTCAGTACCTTAGTTTTCTTATTTGGGTAAGAAATCTTACCTTGAGGTCTTGATGTTCGCGGATTATCTTCATTGTTTGCGAACTGCTTCCTCATTTAACGAATTTTCGCAAGACCCCTTGAGATCAAGGCAAATGGATCTTCCTCATCTTCATCATCACTATCTTCCTCTTCTGATGACAAATCATCCTTCTTGAATCTTAGAGCTATGTTCTTTGTGTTGGATGGGAGTTCTTCATCTTCTTCACCAAGAACCATTTCATGGGTGATAAGCTTTCCAAGAAGTCGTCAAGAGGAAGTGTTGTGAGATTTTGAGCCTCTTCGACTACAGCCACCTTTGGTCTCCACTTGGCTTTAGGTAAGCTCCTTAAACCTTCCTTACTTTCACTTCATTTGTGAAGACTTTTCCAAGTGAGTCGAGGTTGTTCATGATCTCGGTGAATCGTGTGAACATTTCTTTGACTGATTCGTTTGAGTTCATCTTGAATAGCTCGTATTGTCTAAGGAAGATGCTGATTTTTGTTTCCTTGACTTGACTTGTTCCTTCGTATGTGACAACTAGTTTGTCCCATATTTCTTTTGCACTCTTGCATGATGAGACATGGTTGAATTCATTTGCATCCAATCCACAATAGAGCAAGTTCATAGCCTTGTAGTTCTTTGAAACACTATTCAAGTCGGTTTGTGTGAAGTCGGTTTCCATCTTTGCGACTTGGACTCCTTCAACCGTGGTAGTTGAGATTTTAGGCCCATTTTGAATAATGCTCCATAGTTCCATGTCATGATCAGTAACAAACATTTTTATTAGTGTTCTCCAATGGGAAAAGTTGTTGCCGCATAAAAGTGGTGGTCGAGATGTGGATTTTCCTTGAGCGAATCCTCCATCACCTACAGAGTTCATGATTAGTCTCATTGATGGTTAAATCAATATACGTGAGTCTAGCTTTGATACCAATTGAAGAACCGTATATGTGAATACAAAGAATATAAATACTTTAGAAAGGGGAGGGGGGTTGAATAGAGTATGTGAACTTTTCACAAAAACCTATCTGAAGGCTTTGAAACTGATTTCAAGGTCTTGATGTCGATTTGTGCTCTTTGTTACACAACTGGTTTTCAAGGGCTTTGAAAGTGATTTCAAGGCCTTGATTCCGAAAAAACCTGCAAAACAACACTGGTCAGAATTAAGCAAAAAATAGTGCGGAATTAAAAGATCGACACGGTGATATGTTTACGAAGTACAGCTCTAACAGCCTACTCCGTCCTAGGATTTCTTTGCCCGTAGGATCTAACTATCTATTTTCAAAGAGTCTTAAATACAACCTAAGAAATCCCTTCTTCTCTCACTATAGTCAATGCTACGATCTAGTTCTAACTGTTAACCTAGCAATAATAGCCTAGTTACTTTGCAGAGTAACACACAATCGAGTATAACACTCTATAGATATTCCAATGAAGCTCTCGTGTTTTTTTTTTTTTTTTTTTTTTTTGAAATGGTACGTTTCCGGTTCGGCTTCGCCTACGTCCGGATAGGGTATTTACTGTGGCCCATTAAGGGGATACCCTCCCAATACCAATTTTTCCATACATGTCTCCAGGAGGATTCGAACTCGAATCTCCGGGCTAACACTTAAGGAGTCTAGCACCACAACCACTAGACCAACTGAGTATTGGTCAAGCTCTCGTGTTTTTCTCTCTCTAGGGATGTAAGCTTTTGTAAACTAAGAGGAATAAAAACTTTTGGAATGAAGATGTTTTGATTGCTTGAAGACTTAGATGTTTCCGTGTAAGCTTGTTGTTGTTCTCCTCAATCGTCATCTTCATTTATAGTCTTCGATGGAAAAGTCTTCTAGCCGTTGTAAAAAGGACCGTTGTGAGGTTCTTCTTTCTCCATGGAAAACGGTCTTCATCTACTTGACACACGTTGAGAGTCTTTTTCGAGATCTTCTCTTGAAAGAGTTGTTGAAGATCTTGTTTGAAGATCTTCTCTTGATCCTTGGTAGATATGGTTGTTGATATTTGAATCTTTATTTTGAAACGCTTCTAGCCGATGTCTCCCTTATATCGCTTTTCAAGGCTTCGGCGTTTATCCCTTGAAATGAGTTTCAAGGCCCCGTGTTGAACCCTTGAACTGCTCTTCAATATCTCCGCGCTTGTTCCTTGTAAAGTGTTTCAAGGCTTGCGTTCATCCTTTGAAATGTTTTTCAAGGCATGCACACATTTAACAAACACAAAATCGAACCATGCAATCTAGAAATACAATTGATATTTGTTAGTTTATAAACCGCTCATAATGTTAAGCCTTCCATCATCCACATATACAAATATAATCAAGGTGGAGTTTTCACACTCTATCGATTCCTCCCATGCTTGCACCTTGTAAGCGACATTTCCTTGAGTTTCTCTTACTCCTGGATTAGTGAATGCTCCATGTAATGTAGGTGTAGATGCGATCAAGGATAATCCCACATCAGATTGTCATTGATATTACTAATATGATATTGGGATTTACAAACTCTTCCGTCCAACATATTTTCAGGGAAATCAATACGGTCGCGAACAAGATTGTCATGCATGGTTTCCGCTACATGATGGACGTTGATTCTATTCCAAAGATGTTCAAGACCTCATCCGCAAGGATGCATTATGTCAATCGGTTTCAAAAAACTGATCTACCTAATTTTCTTACCTTTGTATAAAAAAATGTTTATGGGGAAGATTTGGCTTTGTTAACCACTTATATCCTTATTTACGCTATGTACTAGTTATTTAAAGAACCCTCTCCTTCTTCTACCTCCTAAACTGAATCCGATTCCTCATCGGCCTTCTTCTCCAACCATAATCTCTTCTCAAATCTCCGATTTTAATCTACAAACACCTCTGTTTGCCTTTTCATCTATCCACAAGTCCTCAATCCTTTCTCAATTTCACTCTTTTCTTTTCCTCTTGTTCAGTTCGTCGATCTTACCAAAAATTCCCTTTCCTCAGATCACCTCTTCATCTAGTCACCATTATTTGTTGTGGGTTTGTGAAGAAAGAGAGGAAAGAGAGGCGAGAATTGGAGATAGAGCGTGAAGTTTCGAATCATAGGTAAATAATCTGATATTTCTCATCTAGTAGTTGTAACACCACCCCATTGATGTTTACAACACCACTCAAATTCTTATATGTGGAAGGGTTCAAACTTTTCTAGTACACAACAGGGCTTTGAAATCTTAGTTCTAACTGGCCAGATTTGGACATGATCAGGCTATAGAAGCTTGTTGTACCACCACTGGCGAAATCCCCATTTGAAGAAACCCAATTATTTTTGTCTACAACTGTAATCCTCGAATCAAGAGGAATTTGTGCAACATCAATAAAAATGCAATAAACCCAACATGTTGCATTTATCAACAATGAATCTAACCACTAAAACTTGCAATTGAGCATTTTAGAAGATGAGTAGATGTAGATAGATTACAATGACAATAATATTGCTTGAGCTCAAACACATGCTAAACGGCAAACACCCCCTAAAAACCATGCACTAAGGGCCTGTTTGGTATTGTATTCTAGGGGATTCATTTAGATTCTTTTTAACGGGATTTTTGGGATGGTAAAAATAGCACCGTTTGGTATGAGTTGGAGTTTCGGGATTGTATTCTTTTACGAGATTCTTTTGGCTAAAGAATCCCGTAAAAAGAAGCTTGCCCACCCAAGCTTCTTGGAGATTCATTGGGTTAGATTCTTTTCAATTCCACTCGTGCCCTTCTCTCGTTTGATTCGTCTCTTTCGCTCTTCTTCCGTGAGTTCTCACTGTGCTTTATGGCCCTAGAATTGACGCTTTTGAGTCTGAAAAATTGTGCACAGATCTTTTGAAAAATTGGATCTCCTTAACTGCTTCCTCCATTGCAAGCTTCCATTACAAGGAAACCCAATTTCCAGTTCTTTTATCCAACCTAATTGCTACATATCCCCAATTTGACATAGATATTCGCAGCCCTTCTTCTGCTCATCCCCAAAGAAGCCGCCTCTCAATCGGTGCCAGGAAACTTGTTTGGGAATCAAAATCTGCAATGCCCGCTTCATCGTTTCCGAAGATACCGCCCTCCAACTGCTTACTGTAAGAGTAGGTGCTACCATTTCTGTTGTTAATTAGTTTTGTAGGGAACTTGTTGTTTAATAACCACAACCCCGCACGAATTTGTTGTTTAATAACCACAACCCCGTCAAAATCTCATAGGTTTTGTTCTGAATCAATCGGTGCCAGGAAACTTGTTTAGGAATCATGCATGATCTTTAGCTTATATGTAGATTTTGGGTTTTAAAGTTTTGTATTTTAGTTATTAAACAACAAGTTTTGTGTGCACAGCCTTAAACTCAAATGTTTATATATTTTGACAGCAAAAAATGATTAAGAATGCCAAAGAGTACACACTAGTATTTGTGAAACAACAAATCTCAGCATAAGCACAAGACAAGGATGAGCATATATAGTTTTTGCAGCTTGATGATGAATTATGAACCGAAGAAGAAATGACTGCTTTGCCCAAGATAAGCATCACTTTAAACTAAGCTATAGTTTTGATTGAAGAAATTGAAAACGAGGCACTATTGACAACATATTTTAGCAACTGGAACATTGGTGTATTTGGAACGAAGAAGATAGGGGTATTATCGTAATCATTCCGTAAACAATCTGTATAAATAATCTAATATCAAACACGTAAAATTTACGCAAAAAAAAATCTCTAAGGATCCCCATCCCGACAATCTCAACAATCCCCATCCCGAATAATCTAAAAAAAATACCCATACGATGCCAAAGAGGCTAATATTTTGCGTTTTACCAACAAACACAACCCGTGCTTAGACTTTTATATCCATTTTTTAAAAAGATTATCAACCAAACGCGCCCTTTATATTAGACGCTCAGCGAAGGGAACCCACCGATTAGCGAAGACGAAGAGCGCCCAATTTCTCCTCCAGCTGCTCCTTACCTCGCAACCCCGGTTGCCAAAGTAAAAACCCTGGAACTCTCCCTACTCCGACTTCGCCCTAAATCATCTCATACCCAACCATGCCGTTGTTCCTCTCCGACGAGGAGCTCGAATCTCTCCGGCACGATGGCGTTGCGGTGGCGGAGAGGGCCGACTCCTTCATCCGAACCCTCTACGCACAGCTCGAGACGGTCAAAGCACAGGCCGATGCCGCTTCTATCACCGCGGAACAAACCTGTTCGCAGCTCGAACACAACTTTCTCTCTCTCTCCTCCGACTACACCATCCTCGAATCTCGCTTCTCCGAACTCGAAAGTACTCTCCAGGAACACCTCTCCGAACTTGCTCAAGTTAAATCTGATAAGCTCCAGCTTCATCTGAAATCCGTGAGCATTTCTATTCTTTGTTCTGTATCAGAAAAAAACGTGGCTATTTCGATATCTTTCCGGAACACTTGTTGAAGTTGTAGTTGTCATCGTAGTTAGTTTGCTTTTTTTTCCCCTTCCAAAATTTCCCCTATATATTTGGCAGATGCTTATATGTTTGTTCTTTGGTCTTAGATTGAGAAAGACGGGGAGTTTGAACGAATGTCAACTGTAATTTCAGAGGTTCACAACTCAAAGAGGCAGTTAATGGCTATGTTGGAGCAAAACAATGCGGAAATTAGTGAGAAAAATTCGACTATCGAGAGTTACCTTGATAAAATCGTAAGTTCGTTTAAAATTGTTAATGTATTTGCCATCCATTATTTGCACATTGTGCAGTGGCAACATATTTCTACTTCTCCATAAAGCGTGACTGTCTTCTTTCATTTCATTTCATGGTACACCATAATATAGACAAACTTCTATCAAGTTATTTTGTAACAAAAAGGTTTTGTTTATGGCTTAGAGAAGCTATATTCCAGAAATTTAGAATTGGTGGTGGAAAGTGTGCTGTAAAATGTTGCGAATGATAACAGATTGAAATGCAAAATAACGAGCAATGGAGTATAATATTTAAAAGATGTCTGTGCTACATTGCTATCACATGAATTTGACGCTTGTGTCTAAACGATCTTTTTGCTCACACCTTGGTTTGAAGGTCAAGATGACTGAAAACATGGCCGAAAGACAAGCTAAATTAAATGACGCTGAAGCTGAGTTAGTTCGCTCCCAAGCTGCTTGTGAACGCCTTTTGCTGGTTAGTCTAATGCTTATGTTAAAGTTTAATTTTCTGTTAGAGGTGTCTATTGTAGTTTTATCTCCAAAATTTTAATGTTTCTGAAGGATAATTAAAAGAGTACCTAAAGCTGTTTAAGTATTGCATATTTCTGTATATAATAGGGTAATGCTCTTTTTAAAGAATGCAAATTTTAGCTTTATCTCTAATTGCCATGAACAGGGTTGCCAAAGTCGCCTCTTCCTACAATTTTGAAATAGTCCACCCAAACTAGAACACCGTGTGTAGACTAACGAGTTGGTGAAGTCAATGAGTTCATGTAAATTTATACGTATGATTGTCTATCACTCCCTGCCATTTCCAACCTTTCACGACATTTTAGTCTCCCCAAAACATTGAAATTACAGTTTGGGGTAGTCAACATTCTGGCACTTTCCCATATTAACGACAACGAATCCAAAATAATTTCTCTATCACCTGATAGCTAGTTTGTGAATAGATATGTGATAAGAGTGAATTTATACATATGATAGGTTATTATAATTTGCACAAATGAATAGATCTGGGATATATATTCAATTCTACTTTGCGAATTTAACGTATGGAACTGTCCGACGACTCGGATTTTTTCCGAGGAGCAATATATTGAATTCGTATGACATTTGTGAATCAACGAACTACGAATTCGGTAACTTTTGGCATGACAATCCAACCTATTAAACTTTTTGAGTTGACGGGGAAGCATATTGCTTGGCTTAATGAAGTGAACTACATTATTACTCTTTCTTAATGGATCCTATTTGAATCCATAATGCTTTAATTTGGATTGACTTAATGCAGGAGAAGGAGCTGATGGGGAAGCATAATGCTTGGCTTAATGAAGAACTGACATCAAAAACGAACAATCTAATGGATTCCCATAAAAAACATGCAGAGCATGACGCGGACATGTCTGCTAAGCTGAGAGATGTAATAGTGTAGACTGTAGAGAAGATTCTTTCCTGTAAACATATTATTTCTTGAATTATTCAAATCAGCTTTCTTTGACTATTCAGGTTGAGAAGCAGTTTGAGGAGTCTTCTGAATCTATAAAATTGTACAAGGAAAGAGTATCAGAATTAGAAATGAAGCTTACATCCTTACAGGAGGTAAGCTAAAATATGCTTCTTTTTTGTTGCTGATAATACTTGTGCATCCTCCTTAATCATGTTGCTTGAAATTTGCAAAGGAATTATGCTCAAGAATGGATTCTGCTGCTACTACTGAGCAACACTATGTTGCTGAAATCTCCACGGTAAGAATTAGTTTGGCATATCAGTTAAGAATTAAGATCAAGTAAAGCATACAAATGTTTTTGCTTTTATGAACTTGCTTGCTGTAGTGCCTCTTTTAGGCGAAGTTGTTGAAATCTCAGTGATGAGTGAAATTCTGACGTTATTATTGAAGTTCATTGCTTGATTAGCAAAGCAACTTTTATTTTGAGATAGGATGTCACTTTATCACAAGGGGTGATTTATTTATTTTTTCTTTTCTGAAATCTCAGTGGAGAGTTGTGGGAATGATATACTGTTGGTGTCATGAATTTGTCACATTTTTGGGCCCCGGGCATGTCCGGGGCTTTGCGCGGGTAATGTTTTTATGTATTTACCTTTACCCGAGAACCACGTCAATGTGGACTGGACACCAATAGCCGGTGCCAGGCTAGGGACTTATGAATGAATGTTATAGAGGAGGTGGTTAGCTCGGACACTGGTGACATAAGTATTGAACTTGTGTGCAAGTAAGGACTTGCTCCCTAAGCTAATGGTAGCACTTCAATGTTATTATCTAGGAAGAGATCTTTTGGTGTGTGTCATTTTGGTAGCGTTTGAGGCTTTTACTGAGAGATTGTGGGGACAGCCATTTCTTCAACCCACAATGGTTCAGTAGTAGTGACTCTTGGCCTTTGTTTTTAAACTATGATAACCTTACAAATATATACCCTAAACTCATAATAGGTATACCTAATGTAAGTAATGGTTTGAAGAAGAGGGTTACACTTGAATAACAAAAACTGTTCCATGGTTGGATGACAAATATCTGAGGGGTGGGTTGCATTTGTGTACAACTACTCGATGATCAACATTCATGATTTTTCTTATGTTTCATGCTTGGAAATTTTATGGCACTTCTATTGTATAATTTTCCATTCGTATTTTGAGGGTGATATTTTTGTCAGTCTCATTGCATTCCCATCCACTTTATAGGCCTCCAAGCTTGTTGAACTCTATCGTGTAATTTTCCGTTCATATTTAACATTAGTCACATTGCATGCTCATCCACTTTATAGGCCTCCAAGCTTGTTGAACTCTATAAAGAGAGCTCTGAGGAGTGGTCAAAAAAGGCTAGTGAGCTTGAGGGTGTAATAAAGGCTATGGAAGTAAGATTTATTGCGTGTTACTTTTGCTGTAGAGGAATTTTCATTTCAATTTCAGGTGATGAGATTATTGATTTTGCATTTTTTATTGGCTATGAAATGATTTAAATAATAGATGCATATAAGTCAACTTCAGAATGCACACGAAGGGAAAGTTGAGAAGCAGGAAGCTTTGAGAAAGGAAGTTGAGAAGGTGAGTCTGTTCTTTGAAATTCTTGATTTCTATGTTTCTTTGTTGTTATTGACTTATTGTAAATTAGTTTCAAGTGCATATAAACTGAAATTTCCCATAATACTGTGATCCTGTTAATACCTATGTTACCTGGAAACTTTTTTGACTTGCGTACCATGTTTGGGAAACGTGAAACGCATCGGAAACGTGGCGGAAACGAGCAAGAGGGAAACGTAAGCGGAAACCTTTTTCGGGCACTAGGGTTCGAAATCCCACATGTCTCTTCCCTCCACCAGTCCACCTCTTCTCAAGTGTCTGGTTCTTCTTGCCTCCCTTCTGAGAGTGTGGAATCCTGGGTTCGAAATCCCACCTGCCTCTTCCCTCCATCTCTTCTCCAGTGTCTCTGTTTCTTCTTGCCTCCCTTCTGAGAGTCTGGAATCCCGCGTGTCAGTCTGCAACCAAAGTCACACACACTTTCTTTTGTATGCGGGTTCTATTTTTAGAAAAAGCTGGGTGCGTTACATGCGTAGTTTTCTTATTTTTATTCATCCCTTGTGGTAACATACGTTTGGTCACGAAATTTATGATTCACATATTAATCGGCTTTGCTGAAATTGAAATGCATTTCACTTATGCCTCTAAGCTTTTCTGCTTGCATTTTAATACAGTTAAACATGAACATGATATGAAGCAATTTTTTCCCTCGATTGGGCTATAGTCTTTCTTGCCACTATGAGAAAATATGTTTAATAAGTATAGGGGTTCTATTTTTACTGAACTGTAAACCTGAGTATAAAAAGTGCATACCAATCTGTCCCTGGGTTTCTCCTAAATATCACTTTGTTGCCACGTGTCACTATATTCCAATTTGGCATTTCAGCCTTTTATCATGGGCCATTGGAGAGTTTTAAATTCTTCAGTACATCCATGCACTATTGCAAAACAATCAAAAGTTGCATCATAAAATACTCTTCTAGTTGAAGTAGACCTACAACCTTCATTCTGAGTATATTGACATAATAGGGAGGTTGAGGAGTACACTACCTTATTTGATGTGTATGACTTATTTGCTTTTTTGTTGCTTACTTAAAATTTGCCGTTTGTTGATTGATGAGGAAATTATGAATTGATAATCTTTGATGTTTGATTTGCTATAATAGCTTGAGGAATATCTGTTAGTAACCATCAAGCATTCTTTTTAACTGTAGGAGGCTGCAGAATTGAAGGATAAACTTGTAAAATGTGAAGCTGAGATCGAATTGAATAGGAAAGCTCGTGAGCTCAGACTTCTTCCGTTTAACAGCTTCAGTAAAGAGGGGTATGTCGCATTTTGAAGCTCTTACGGTGTTTTGTATGATAAATAGAAATAAGCTATTGTGAATGGAAAATGCTGGATATATATCATGCTAATTAGCCAACTAGAAGAGCTCTGGCCTTTTGGCCACCATAAGCATACTTTTATCATTTCAGGCTATCAGCTATCTAATTGCTGATAGTATCGTTATATGTAGAGTTGCCAAATGCCTTCATATACTACTGCTTTGCTCCGCAGTTTTAAAGTTAATAATTCTTGGGCAAATCACACCGATTGTCTTCCTTTATTTTAGAAAAGAGTTGAATACCTAAAGGATTGATAAATTAATTTCAAATCCTTTCTATCATTTCTTCGCTTAAGAGTTTCTTGCTGATTTTGAGAAGTCAGACGTATGTATTAATTTGAATGGAGAAGTAACTATACAATGAGAAGGCTAATAAATACCAACAAGATTTGCATTATGAACAAGGTTGAACTCTTTGTTCCTGTAAATCAAAATCTTTGATGAAGTTTTCTTGAATGATTATGTAATTTACGTTTTGTCATTTCTTTTTGGTGTCAAAGGACCAAATCTTCCGAATTATGCGAAATAGATACAAGACGGGGTGCGTCTAGCGTCTGGACGGGGACGTTTTTTATTATTTTCTTGTATTTAACCCCTGTTGTACAAATCTGTGTCATTGTCCAACATCCTCAACGAAATACTTATCTACAATCCGAAAATTCATTGAATTCTCAAGCAGCAAGTCAGCACACAGCAACCAACTGCACACTTACAGTTACAGTGCAGAAATTCAGAGAAAGATAGAGGGAGTAGCAACCAGAAGGTGAGAAGTAGAGGGCTTTGGGGCTGCAGAACAACAGAAGGTGAGAAGGACTGGGTGAGAAGGACTGGGTGAGAAGGAAGAAGCCAGAATGTGAGAAGGAGATGGAGTCTGGGCTGCAGAACAACAGGAGTCAGGGAGTAGAACAGCAGAGAGAGATCGAAGAGAGTGCGAAAGAGAGAGGGTTACCCGAGGGAGTCAGAGAGGGAGCTGCTGGAGGGGGGCTGCAGAACAACAGGAGTCGGGGAGTAGAACAGCAGAGAAAGATAGAAGAGAGTGCGAAAGAGAGAGAGAGAGTTACCTGAGGGAGTCAGAGAGAGGAGTTGCCGGAGGAGAGACAACGCTGATGTTGAACTGAGTAGAACAGCATAGAAAGATAGACGAGAGTGCGAAAGAGAGAGAGAGTTACCTGAGGGAGTCAGAGAGAGGGAGCTGCCGGAGGAGAGACAACGCTGATGTGGAAGTGAGGAGGGTTTTTAGGAAGAGGAACTGAGGGAGTCAGGAGTAGAAACTGGAGAGCTGCTTAAAAGAAAGGTGGAGTTATTTTGGGATTTAATCTAAACCGTTCAAACCCTCCAACTTGAGGGAGTCACGAGTAGAAACTGGAGAGCTGCTTGAGAGAAAGGTGGATTATTTTGGGATTTAATCTAAACCGTTCAAACCGTCCAACCTGTCCTGAACCCGTCCAGATCCCAAACCCGTCCAGCGGAAAGCGTCTGGACGCTGTCTAGATGGCCATTTTTTAAAACAGTGCAAAGGACCACCCTAGTCATATGTACATAGTGACTTCTCAATTCTAAACATTGCACATGACGGTGACCTACTTAATATATGTGAACAAGAAATTAAGTTGTGAGGGAGCAACAATCTACTGTTTTGTTTGTATGTTGCTTATATAACAAATTGGCAGTACTGTAGGTCTTACCCTTTAGGAAACATGCCACACACTCTTGAACGACTAATTAGTTCTCTTAAAATTTATTGGCTGTGAAAAGGCCTTTATGGGTGGAGATTGGTGGGCAAAAAAGACATGTTTAGAATATAGCAGTATTGTTTGTAAAAGCATTGACAAGAGCAAGATAGTTCACAACATGTGGATCATCCTAAGTTCTTATCTTCACCCATGAAAAAAATGCTGACAACAAAATTTAAAGAAGTAGAAAGTTGGGTTGTTGCAAGGAAATAGGTTAAATATCAAACTGCCAACTTTTAAATGTCATTGGCTACAGTAGTACCATTTTAAGTATATATTGCAAACAGACTTGGAATCTATGCCAAAAGGACTGAGGCTACAAAGGAAACTGCTAGAACCACATGCCTATCATGGGGACTTTGTTAGACACCATCTCAAGTTTTAAGTGTCATTGGTTACACTATTACCAGCGTGAGTATATATTGTGAACAGAGTCGGACGGAGTCTATGCCAAAAGGGCCGAGGCTACAAAGGAAACTGCTATAACTACATGCCTATCATGGCAATGTTGTTAGACACAATGTTGCCGCCCACAACCCCTTGATAGTTTGGGAAGACATTTTTTCTATCTATTTTTCATGAACCAAACTAAAGAAAGCCCCAAATCACCTTTCTCAACCCTACTAGCTTTACTTGTGGGATCCTTAAAAGTCGAAATCTACCAGGCAATGTTCAATTGTTCAGTTCACACCTTTGATGTTCTCTTAATATGTTAAAGATTCTATGGCACAATGTTTATCCATTCTGTCTCTCCCTTTAATTCATTATCTTTTGTCCATATTTTGGTGGATGGTTGCATTCACAATAATTACTGCTCTTGAACACTGTTATGTATTTGTGAGATTTATGTAATTGGTTTGACGGATAGTTATCTGCTTTGGTATTGCAGATGGATTGGATCATTTGATTCTAATGATAATGGTGCTGATAATCTCATCCTTGGTCCCAGTATTCCAGCTGGCGCTGATAATCTCCTCCTTGGTCCTAGTCTTCCAGCCGGTGTTTCTGGGACTGCGTTGGCAGCAGGGCTTATTCGAGATGGATGGAGTGTGAGTTATTTTCATGTTTGTAAAGTTTTTATGTTTCGTTTTTCTTCTGTGGATTTTGTTTTTGATATTATTTTTCTTCTTTTAGCTAGCTAAAATGTACGCCAAATACCAAGAAGCTGTAGATGCTTTTCAGCATGAACAACTGGGAAGAAAACAATCCCAAGCAGTTTTAGAGAGGGTAATTTCAGTCTTTTCATGCATATACACCTCCTCTAATTCAGTTTGTTTCTAATTCCATAATAGTCTCTTTTTCTATCAATATTTCTCTCTTATTTTAATAAGCACCGTTGTAGAAGAGGAAGTGTCAAACCTTTACTTGGAGGAGACCTTCTCTGTGAGTTGTAATGTTGTTCTAAGTTTCTATGTTATTCAGTTGGTCATGCTGTTGATACACAATACTTATTTAGATGTCAAATTAATTATTGATGCAAACATGAATTATTCGTGAACCATAGTCCTGTGAACTCTACAAAAAGTCTTAAGACTTTTTCTGTTAGTAGTCTCTTTATTGAAGCTGCCAATGCTCAAGAAAGTTTTAAAGCTGTTGAATTTGGAGAGAGAGCTTCCTGTACTATATCTTTCTGTTGAATTTGGAGAGAAAGCTTCCTGTACTATATCTTTCTGTCTGATACAATGAACTACTCATGCTGTGTACATTTTTGCCTTCCCAGGTACTTCTAGAGATAGAAGAGAAAGCTTCTGTCATTTTGGATGAGAGAGGTTAGTTCTTAACTTTAGTTTTCTTGAAAAGTATATATGGTCTTTGTGTATGTTTGTTTTTTCCACAGTTTTCTGTTCGGGTTATTATAGTTTTTGGCGTTTTAACAAATTTATTGGGTTTTAAGATAGGGTTAGAAGAGCTATATGGTCTATGTTATTTGTTTAACACTCAGTTATACTCTCAAGGCTTCACATGGCAACATTGGTATATAATTTAGTGCCAAAGATTTTCTCAAACCATTTTTATGCAAATATATTTCAGTGCTTCATAAACCAGTTGCACACAGCATATCTCCTATCTATGTTCTTGGTTTCGTTTTTACTTTCATGCACCTAGAATTTTATGTCTAATTGGCAAGGTTGTCTTTTGTAAATTTAAACGCGAAAGGTGGTTGTATATTTTATCAGTTCATTTATTCATTGAACCCCTCCTCGTCTAATCTGTCTTTGTAATATTTGTTTCTCCTATAAACTTACTATTATTATTATTGTTATTATTATTATGTGGCTGATGTAGCTGAGCATGAAAGGATTGCTGACGCTTATGCTATGATGAATGAGAGGTTGCATCAATCACTTTCTGAACAAGTTAAGCTAGAAAAAATTATTGAAGGACTAAAGGTACATCACATCCCCTTTTTTTTTATACTCTGGATCCGTCTCATATATTTACTTTTGTCTTTTACTTAGTTTATGACACTCTCTTAGGTTTCTGTCTACTTCATCATCTTTCTTGCTCTCCTTTGACCTTTTATAGGCAGACTTGAGGAGGCGTGACCGAGACGACAACTTGACCCAGAAAGAGATTGAAGATCTTCAGAAACAGGTAATCTAATAATAGTTATCCGTGTAACTTCTGTTACACTTGGTTGTTTTTTGATAGGTGATTGCTTTCTGGCAATGGTTGGTGGATTGTTGTGTCTACTTTTTCTCTAGCTTTTCATCTGGTGCAATCATTCAGGTGACGATTCTTCTAAAGGAATGCCGAGATATACAGTTGCGTTGTGGATCTGCTGGTATTGTACATCCTGAGACTGAGGTAGCTTCCTTGGAAATGGATGCCAATGCCGAGGGTAACGCTGAAACAGTAATTTCGGAGCACTTGGTATATTCCTTTTTCCCCCATGAGGTTGAGTATCATTTGATCTCTGCTAACCTTAAAAAATGATTATCAACAGATAAGCTTCCACAGTATAAATGGATTAGTAGAGCAGAATGTTAAGCTCCGCAGCTTGGTGCGCAGCCTTACGTTTCAGATTGAGAACAAAGAAAATGAATTAAAGGTACTAACCAACACTATTTTCTTTCATTTTGTCTGATTTTTTTTGTTTATTGGATATCTGTCTCTCTATAGTGACTGAAAGTCATTGAGTTCTTCTGTGAGTTTCAGGAACAGTTTGAAGTTGAGCTCGAAAAGCATAGTCAGGAGGCAGCTTCCAAAGTTTCGATTGTGCTGGAAAGAGCTCAGCAGCAGGAGCGCATGATTGATTCACTTCATTCTTCTGTACACCTTTGACCTTATTCCTGTGCTGACTTGATATTTGTAACCTTTTCTAGTCCGTGATTATACTTCTGCTGTAAACCCTTTATAGGTTGCGATGTATAAGAGGCTGTACGACGAGGAACATGAGCTCCGTTCATCTGATCCTCAAACTAATTTACCCATTCAAGGTTTCTGATTTTTACTGTCAAATTACAAAGTGGTTTATTGTTAGGAAACAGAGGTAGAGGAGGGACCAAGTAATGATGGGCATAAAAAATGAGAAAGCTAATAATACTTACAGACAGTCTCCTCCATTGTGAGTAGTGGACCTAACTTAAGTGTACAATGGATGAAGCAACTCTGCTGTTTTAATTTGACTTATTACCAACTTCTGACCAATGCATTCTGTTAAGATCTGCTGGCACTCATAAATTTATCTGGATATAATAATTGATAGTTTTGTGTAACTGTTAGGACCCAGATCATGTACTGGAAACAACATTGTATCATTGTTATGTCTATGTATGGGCCTTAACCTCTAACATATAAGTTTTGTACATTTGTTACTTGTTCAATTATTCTTGTGCCCTTTATTACATGATTTTGAATTTCAAAAGCTGCAGGCATCATTGTTGTGGCATTACCCATTATGCATTTAACAATGGTTTAGTCCATCTTATGACTTGCTGTTTGGAACTAATGGTCTAGAGCAACAATTTAAGTTTTGAGTTTTTCTTTCGGCAACGTCTATGTGTGAATTTACCATTGTACCTTTTACATATCAACTTAGTTTGGTGATTTTTAGATTCATTTATAGCTGTACATTCGATTTATATATTCATATCTTCTGTTTCAGCACCGGGGCGAGCGGACCAGGTGCTGCTTCTTGAAAGTTCTCAGGTATTCTGTGATGCTTGTTTCATTTATTCCTTATTATGAATTGTGGTAGTCAGACTAGAGTCTTGTTCTGCATGTTAGTTTTCTTCTGTTACATTTTATACAATATTGGATGGCTGCAGTCATTATTATTATTATTATGTCAAAAGGTATATATTTGAATTCAATTTTTCACTTCTGGAATTTCTAGAATTCTACCGAACAAGTTCAGGAGCAGTTTGCTCTGCGTGTGCGGTCTCTGGAGGAAGAATTAACAACTTTGAGGTCCTATGTTCCTTCCTCCTCTCTGGTCATATATTCCTTGAAAATGTATATTTTATTTTCCTCTATTGTCTATGACATTGCTGCTTCCGATAAATTTGGTTCATGCTTTTTTCTATTTCAAAATCTTTTTATCAGTTATACATTACCTTGGCTATTATTGTTTTGGAATTTGTCTTAGTATAAATCATGAACCATTTGTAGTACTACATCGGCGATTACAATACTTGCCTTTATTACTCGTGGTCATACTGAATTCCATTACTGTTTGAGCAACTGTATTGAATGAAGAGTATATATATATTATATATATATATATATATATATATATATATATATATATATTGATACGGATCCTCCTAAACCGTGCATTACTTATGAAAGGAAGAGGAAGACTCAAGTCACTTACTAGACAATTATGCTAGTATTTTACATATTTTTGTTTTTATGATCAATTATTGAGTTTTGTAGAATTAGTCTATTTTTCGTTCCTATTTTCTAACTTAGTGATAGGCAAGGGTTAGTGCTTGGTAGGCTAAGGTCTGCCTATTTATTTACTTTCCAAATGCATTTGTAGGGTATTTATGTTTTCATCAATCAGAAAGAGTCTGTAGGAGAGTTTCCTGCACAATCTCCTCTTTGCTAGATACTGGCATAGAGTGGCCTTTACCATTTTGGTATCTGAGCCGTTCGTACCGAATGCCGAAAACACGCAATACCGCTTCCGATCCTTCCAACCAAACCCCACTATCTCCCAATCCCCAAATCCCAACCCCACAAAACCAACTTCATCACACCTGGACCCTGATTTGGCTTGTCAACTATCAGCCATAGCTTCATTGGAAGCGGGACTAACCAACTTCATCACACCCGGACCCTGATTTGGCTTGTCAACTATCAGCCATAGCTTCATTGGAAGCGCAGTCCCGCCTTAACTCTCAGACTACACCCATTGATGGGGCTCCCGAAGGGTCGCACATGGGCGAGACTAGAGGATGCTATTGGGGCCGCCCACGAGACTAGAGGACGCCGTTAGGGCCGCCTACATTGGTGGGATGATCCCGATGGAGATCACGATAATCGTCGTAATCTCCAACAACAATGGATACTGAGGGCAAAGATAGATTTTCCTAAGTTTGAAGGGGGCGATCCTCGTGGATGGGTTCTCAAAGCAGAGAAGTATTTTCAATACTACGACGTTCCCGATGATATGAGGGTTGAGGTTGCAGCAATGCAATTAGAGGGAGATGCTCTCGACCTTTACGCGTGGGTAAATGGAGATGGTGAAATTCTGATCTGGGAGGACCTCATTCGGGTCTTCCAAGAGAGTTATCGACCACCGGAGTTCCAAAATCCTGATGAGTTCTTGTGTTCCATCAAACAAACCGGCACCGTGGCCAAATTTAGGCTTGAATTCGCGAGACCAACAAGGGTGATAGATTGGTCAGAGAATGCACTCCTCGGTGCATTTATTGACCTAGACCAACAAGTCTAGGTCAGTTTTCAAGGCTACGTTGTTAGCCCTTGAATTTGAGTCTAAGTTGGGCTTCCCACGAAACCCAAAACCCAACATACCTATTCGACCCAATATTATCCAAAACACAAACCACCGCCCAAATCTATATCAAAATTTACGCTCTCAGAATTCCATCCCTATCACCTCCAGCAAACGTCAAATCCGCCGTGAGAAAGTGCCGTGCTTCCGATGTGGAGATAATATTATACCCGGCCATCAGTGTCGCCCCTCGTTCGCTCAATTGGAATTCTCAGAAGGAGACGAAGAATGCTGCGACGAGGACGACAATGGGACTACTGACGTCGAAGGGAGTAAGGTGGAAATCACTTTCACCCAGATCTCAGGGCACATCACAAATACAACCATGAGGCTAAGAGGTACTACTATCTCAGGCCAATCAGTCCTTATCTTGGTGGATAGTGGATCCACGCATAATTTCATCTCCGACAAGCTCATCGCAGAATTAAAGCTTCCAACTCATGTAGTTCCGTCTTATTGCGTTACGATTGGTAACGGGGATGTCATCCCTTGTAACCACATATGTCTTGAGGTCACCATCCAAATGCCAGACCTCATTATCAAACGATTCAAACAAGACTTCTATCCGTTTATGTGGGAGGTCCGGAATTAGTCTTGGGAATCACTTGACTGGCATCATTAGATACGGTAGAGGTTAATTGGAAAGAGATGTTTTTGAGGTTCAACCAACAAGGGAGACGGGCCACAATCCATGGGGTTAGAAACAAAACGGAGGGCTCTTCCTTTGCATCCTTCCATCTAATATCCACACCACGTCAGTTTAAATCACCAACTACATATTCCACAATCAGTTGGCCCTACAACAATTTCAATATGTTTTCCAGGAGCCATCGTCACTTCCATCTCATCGCTCCCAAACAGAGGGCTCTTCCAAATTCTAAACCTCCTAATCTTCGGCCCTACCGCTATCCCTACCACCAAAAGAATGAGATAGAGAAGCAGATTGCTGAGTTATTGAAAGTAGGCTTTGTCCGACCAAGTACCAGCTCCTCTGCAAGCCCGGTATTGTTGGTAAAAAAAGACAACACATGGCATATGTGCGTGGATTACCGGTAGCCTAAAAACCATAGCATACCTGACAAATACCCAATCCCTGTGGTTGACGAATTGCTGGATGAGTTACATGGGGCCACAATTTTTTCAATATCGATATCAAGTCGGGGTACCAACAAATCAGAGTCCACTCAACTGACATTTATAAGACCGCTTTCGGTACACATTCGGGGCACTACGAGTTCTTTGTTACGCCTTTTGGGCTTACCAATGCACCTTCGACCTTTTAGATGGTGATGAACGACCTCTTTAGGCCTTATCTCCGCAAGTTTATTGTTGTATTCGTTGATGAAATACTCATTTATAGCCCATCTGAAACGTTGCACGTTCAAAACCTCTCTCTGACCTTGCAACTCCTTCAAGAAAATTGTTTTTACGCAAAGCCAACCAAGTGTACATTTGGTCAACGAGAGATCGCCTTTTTGGGTCATGTTGTCTCAACTGAGGGGGTGTCAGTGTACCAAGACAAAGTAGCAGCTGTATCCAAGTGGCCAACTCCTAATAATGTGAAGGAATTACGTGGTTTTCTTGGTCTGACAGGGTACTACCGCCATTTTGTCTAGAATTATCGCCCGACCATTAACTGAGTTGACCAAAAAGGATCACTTTAAGTGGTTCATTGAAGCTGAGTAGGCTTTCAGTCGTCTCAACACAGTCCTGACCACCGTTCCAGTCCTCCGTCTTCCAAACTTTTCTGAGTCATTCCTCGTAGAATGCGACGCTTCCACGGATGGGATTGGTGCAATGCTTATACAGTCCGGTCATCCAGTGACATACTTTAGTACGGGATTCTCATATTCTAATCGATTTATGTCTACTTATGATCGAGAATTGCTTCCGTTACAAAAATGGCGTCACTATCTAATGGGGTCGAAGTTCACCGTTCGGACTGATCATAAGAGTCTCCTACATCTTTGGCAACAACGTATTTTTACTAGCACGCAACAGAGGCTCTTGTTGAAGTTGTTGCCTTTCGATTTCGTGATAGAGTATAAGCCAGGGCGGGAAAATTCGGGGGCTGATGCCCTCTCTAGACGTCCATGGCATGCTTATTTTTTGGCATTAGCTCTTCAATCCATCAACCAATCAGTGATTCATTTGAGTTATTAGTACAAACATAGAAGATCATCACACATCGTTGGAGGTAGTTCGGTGATTCGACAGTGCCAGAGGTCCTGGTTTAGTGGGTTGCACGAGCATAGGAGGAAGCAACTGGAAGGAGTATGATTTGCTCAAACAACAGTTCACAACCTTCCGACTTGAGGACAACTCAAGTTTTCAAGGGGAGTGCACTGATATGAATCCTCCTAAACCGTACATTACTTATGAAAGGAAGAGGAAGACTCAAATCACTTAGTAGACAAATATGCTAGTATTTTAGCTAGTATTTTACCTATATCTGTTTTTTATGATCAATTATTGTGTTTCGTAGAATTAGTCTATTTTCAGTTACTATTTTCTAGCTTAGTGATAGGCAACACTAATGCAGTTGAGAGTTTTAGTGGATTAGTGCTTAGTAGGCTAAGGTCTGCCTATTTATTTTCCTTCCAAATGCATTTGTAGGGCATCATTTTTTGTAGGAGAGTTTCCTGCTCAATCTCCTCTTTGCTAGATACTGGCATAGATTGACCTTTACCATATATATATATATATATATTCTTTTTATGTGAAATCTTATTTATTTGATTTTTCATTTTTAGTTATATTTTATCCATGCAAAAGTATCTTAAAAAATATGAAATACATCCCATTATAGAATAATGTATTTTTATCCAATTTTTTTTTTTGAAGGGAATTTAATATATTATAATAAGTCGATTCCCGCAATATCCAGAACAGATTGCGGAAAATCGTTAAGCCAGATACATGAACTGTTTTGGGGAATATTTAAACGACTAACTAGATGAGCAACAATATTAGCAGATCGTCGAACATGTCGGAAAGAAGTAGAAATGTAACTAGGTATGGAGGCTAAGATATCGTCACACAGAAGATCAATGTATCCACTACCACGGTTGCCAGACTGGAGTCGTTGAATAAGCCCAAGGGAATCAGATTCATTAATCAACTATGACATTTGGATCGGACTGGACGAAACAAGCCCTTGAAGAAGCGCTGAGGCTTCGCTAAGGAGGACATCAGAAGATCCAGATACACGCTCAGTAAAGACCATAACAACAGTCCCAATAGAGTTGCGGAGGACATCTCCATAAAGCCGTTCATTTATAGCAAGTCGATGGAGATGACGCCTGGTGTGACAGTAGGCTGTGTGGCTCTGTAGCAATGGCTTCATAATCCCAAACTAAGAGCACGAAACCCTTCTCTTAGAGTTACCAGATTAATATCATCTTCCGAAAATAGCGATATATTTCGATATGCCCAGGCAACCCAACAATTTGTAAGGAATTCTGCAAGACCTCTTGAGTAGATAGCTGAATATAAATCTAATAGAACCTGAAGAGGGTTTTTCGAGCCAAGTCCATAAGTAGACGAAAGGTGAGCAAGCTGTAAAGGGTTTTCCCATGCAAAAGTAGAGTCTTGACATTCATATAAAGCATGCCAAATCGTTTCTAGACCATGTAAGCAACGAGAACATGTGTTCACATCTGTGATTCGTTTCTCAAACAAGGTGCAGTTGACGCTCAGATATTGGGAGCAAGAGAACCAACCAAAAGATAATACCTTAGGAGGCAGTTTTTGAGACCATAACACTTTCCATCCAGGGTCAGTAGGTACTTGTCGTGATCCCATTTTTCCCAGCCAGTATGCAGACTTGCAGGTGAATAGGCCATTTGATGAAACAACCTAAAAACGTTGATCTGGTGGAGGTGGCACGCGTCTGCTTAGCGGAATTTGCAAGATTTGCATTACAGTGCTAGGCATGAATAGAGCATGTAATAAAGTGATGTTCCAAGCAGCTGAACGATGATCAATCAAATCGCCTACCATGATATCCGGGCTGGCCATAGGTAATAATTCCGGCGGATTAAATATACGCGGTCATACTGGTATCCACCGGTCACAAATTGAAATTGAGCTTCCGGAGCCAACACGCCTTGCCAAACCCTCTAGTAACAACGATTTAGCACCCCATAAACTACTCCAAGAATAACTAGGCCAGTAGCCATGACTAGAATGCAGAAAATTTGTTCGGCGAAAGTATTTAGCTTGGAGAACGTTGTGAAGAAGGTTTGGCGGATCCTTGATGAGATGCCATCCTTGGCGCGCAAGAAGTGCTTGGTTGAAGACCTTCAAATCCCTGAATCCCATACCGCCATGCGTTTTAGGGCGACACAGGGCGTCCCAAAAACACCAATGAAGTCTACGTTTTACCTCAGTAGAGCCCCACCAGAATTTCACAAGCAGACCATGAATATCATCAATCAGGCCTTCAGGTAGACGATAAACGCTAACAACATATGTGGGTATTATTACCTATGGCCAGCCCGGATATCATGGTAGGCGATTTGATTGATCACCGTTTAGCTGCTTGGAACATCACTGATTTGATCATGACTTCCTTCCCGACACGAGAGAGCAATTTCCCCTTCCAACCTTGCACTTTCTTCCAAATACGATCTTTGAGGAAAGCAAAAATCACACTTTTGGAGCGTCTAGCTATAACTGGGATACCAAGGTACTTTACATGTTGAGAAACTTGTTTAACATGTAGAGATAAAGCAAGAGAAGAGCAAAAAGCTGAGTCCAGGTTCCTGCTAAATGAAACCTCACTTTTTTGTAAATTAATTTTCTGTCAAGAGGCTCTTTCATACTGGCTGAGAATGTCAGATATAGTAGAGCACTCTTGCGAGGGTGCCCTTGCAAATTGTAAGCTATCATCCGCAAAGGACAAATGGGGTACAGTAGGTGAATTCCGACATATAGAGATGCCATGCAACAACTTAAGGCTAACCGCCCTAGTGATGAGTGATGAAAGGCCTTCAATCCCCAAAATAAATAGAATAGGTGATAAAGGGTCACTTTGCCGAAGACCACGGCGTGGTGATACAAATCCATCAATCTGGCCATTAATTTTAAAAGAATATGTAGCACCCCGAACACACGCCATAACCCTAGAGACCCACTGACTAGCAAAGCCCATGTGTGAAAGCAACAACTCCAAGTAAACCCATTCTAGGCGGTCAAACGCCTTGCTCATATCCAGCTTTAGGGCCATGACTCCCTTTCTTCCAGAAGTCTTTTGTTTCATAAAATGAAAGACCTCCAAAGCGACTAATGCATTATCCAAAATAGACCTTCCTGTAACAAACGCACTCTGGGAGCGAGAGATAATAGGTTATAGAAAGATCGGAGCATTATGGATTTTCAACATTGGAAAATTCATTATTAATTAAATTAAAAAAAAAATCTCTCTTACTAAATTTGTCTTGTCCAAAAGTTGAGGCTTGTTCACTCAAAGTGTATGGAGTTTGATGTATTTGGACAATAGTGTTTGGGACTTTGTTTTTTGCATTTGTTTTCCCAATTGTACATGTCTTCTTCTATATCGTGGAATGACACTTTGAGGGGATAGGAAGGGGATTATATATACCGTTGATTGAATTCACGACAGAAAGAAAAGGGAATAAACTTAGGTAGGAGTAGATCAACAGAGCAGTCATCAGTAGAGAAGTCTTGACTTGATGCTTTGCTGTCTCTGAAATTGTTGTGTTTTGTATTTATCATTTTGACGTAACAAAATGTTCTACTGAATTCAGGAGTGATAATGCATCATTACGTGTTGAACGTGATAAGTATCTCCTGGAAACTAAATTTTCTCAGGAGAAGTTGGAGAGATATGTCAGGGATATGGAATATCAGGTGGTGTGACCTACATGGAGATCTTTTACGTATTAATTTACCTTGTATATTAATTTTTGGAGAGTTTCATGACTGACTGTTACATTATTGGTGTCGTATTAGAGAAAGGAGATGAATGAGGTTTTGTCCCGAAATGTTGAGTTTCAGCGGCTGATTGTGGATTACCAAAATCAGATGCGCGAGAGTTCCCAATCTTTGCTTGCTGCAGAGGAACTTTCTCGAAAGTTAACCATGGAGGTAAAACCAGTTTTGGTGCTTTATAATTCAATTATTGATCTTGTTGAGTTTGATCATGCTCTATTTTGTTCAATAGGTTTCTATTTTGTCGAGAGAGAAAGATTTGCTTCAGAATGCTGAAAGAAGAGCTTGTGATGAAGTGCGTGATTTGTCTATGAGAGTTCATCGTCTGCAGGTTTGTGTTTGTCATTGTGATTTGTTTTGTTTTTCTTTTATTTTAAGTCATCAAAACTAATTTGTTATATCCGTGTAGGCAAGTTTGGATACCGTGTATACTACAGAGCAAGTCCATGAGGTAAGATGGCTCAAATTTTTTGTACGCAAGTGTTGCTTTTTAACTTAAGGTGGCATGTTGGACTTCTTGTTCATCTTTATCTTTTGATACTTGGAAACTCAGGAAGCTAGAGCTGCAGAGAGGAAGAAATTGGAAGAGCATACAAAGCACATCGAGGTTTGTTTGTATATATATTTACAAATGTTGGAAGTGTTGGCGCTATTTGCTTTACATGTCCACTTATACTTAACTACAGAGTGAATGGGCGGAGGCCAAGAAAGAACTTCAGGTTGAACGGGATAACTTCAGAGTTCTTTCTCTTGACCGCGACAACTTAATAGCAGATGCCATGAGACAAATTGAGGAAACGAGGAAAGAATTAGCTAGCGCCTTACAGTCTGCTGCAGCAGCTGAGACCCGGGTTGCAGCTTCAGAGGTTTCTAATACCCTCATGAACTTATTCCGAGACTAATCTCTGCTGTAATTAATTGGCTTGAAAGTTGAAATAAGGAGTCTACTCAACCTTAGGAAGAAACATCAAAATTGCAAAATCCATCTTGTAGTTTCCATTGTAAATTTGGCACAGATTTTTGTTCATGCTTTCTTCTCTTACTGTTTCAGGCACGATGTTCAGATCTTGAACGGAAGTTGAATACTAAGGTACTTTATATTTTCTGCAACAAAGGGCGAAAATTTTCCAAAAATGTGCACTTAATTTTACATTATTTTTCTGGTTTGTTAAATCCGAGTTCCCCATTTCCACTTTTGGAGTATACATAAGATAATTCATTCTTTTTTTTCCCGTACATTTCTTCTCGTGCTACTTCTGGCAATATTTGTAAGGTAATTTATGCTTATGGAGTGTTGCTTATTTGCTATGAATATAGAATTATGACAAAGATGGTGAAGTAGAGGATGTATCTTCTTCAGCAAGTGAGGTCAGTGTTTCTTATGTCTGAGCTAGTTTTGAACTAATGTGGCTGTAATGCATTCTGCATCCACTTGTTTACTACACATATATGAATTGGATTTTATTGTCAATTCTAAATGTACATTAAATGAATAAATTTTATCACGAAACTTGATATTACAGAATCACTTGCTTTGAATCACTTGGATATAATTTATCATGAAACAGTTTTCATGATAAAATTTATCATGAAACTTGAATACTAAGGTACTTTATACTTGTAGTGGTTTCAGTTGTGCTTTTGAAGTTGCTCTCTCGGGTTTACTCTGTGCAGACATTAGTTCAGGTCACTTCGGGATAGGGTGATATACACGATCGGTCAATAGGTCATGTGTGAATGAATTCCGAACCCTAAACCACCAGGGTGAACCCATTAAGCATTGGAAAATAAAAATGTTGTTCTTCATTAATCTTTTGTCTTCCTTAGTTCCTTTCTAATCCTTGAATTTGTTGGTTTATTGTTTTGAAACTTCTGTCAAGGGAATTCTTGCACCCTTCAATTCTTTTTTTTGGTTGGGTACTAGGTATTATTAGTTTTCTGTGTTCACGAAATCAGACTTTTTGGTTGTTGTAGTCCTTCATTTTATTCATTTAAGTTGGTGGCTTTTTCTGATGATTTGAAATCCCTTTTAAGATTATACGGGACTTGTCGATGGCAAAAGAAGAGGTAGAAAGATTGAAGCTGGAGTTACAATCTAACAAGGATCACGTGATACAGGTATCATCTTTTCATCTGCAACTACTCCGTTATTTGCATTGGTTTTTTTAGTGGAGTTTATTAGGTGCTCCTCTTTGCTGCAGTATAAGAAGATCGCTGAAGTAAATGAAGCTGCATTAAAACAAATGGAAAGTTCTTTTGAACTATTCAGAAGTGAGGTAAATGTTCATTATCTAAGTTATCATAAGAAAAAGTTGCCCAGGAGACCTGACTTTGCAATATTTTGAGCTGGATATAGGCTGAGAATCGGAAAAACTTGCTTGAAGAAGAAATTTCATCACTCAGAGAGAGAATTTTTCAGCTTCAAAATGAGTCTAGTTTGAGGACAGATGAAGCTTCTTCAGCAGCCACTGAGAGGGATGCAGTTTTGGCATCTTTGCAGTTGGAGATTACCGAGTTGAAGGATGCAGTCTCTACCAAAATGTGGGTTTCTGAATTACACATTCCATTCTTCGATTCGGCACTATTGCTTTGCAAAGGATGGTTTTGGCATGTCAACAACTGCATACCCTTTTATTTTCTTTTTGACTTCGGTTCATGGTTGCTTACTTGATTGACCCTTCTCTCCTCATGAATGATAAAATATGTAAAAATTATTAGGGATTTATATACTTCTATGCACGGTTACTGGATGTTTTTGGAAAATATCCTCTCCCACAATAATCGGATGGTTGATATTTCCTTTCATTTTTGTAATCAACTTATTGGAAAAATAATTAGATAGCTTTGCTGGAAAATTCTGGTTGATGTCTAGCATGGTAGTATTCCCAAAAAGATCACTGTATGCAGTTTTTAAAATTTTCTATTAGGACAATATTATTCAGAGCTGGGTTATTTGCTGTCATGACTTAATTCATCATTTGAGCAGCTCTCTCTTTTTGATCACACTTTCTAGTTTGTTGACAATCTTTATCCTCTGTTAACATCATTGGTTTCCAGGTCACAAATTGTGTTGATGGAAGTTCAAATTAGTTCATTGAAAACAGATTTGGAAAAAGAACATCAGAAATGGCGTGCAGCTCAGGAGAACTATGAAAGACAGGTAGGTACCTCGCAGGCTTATGCATTGTGTTTTGAGTTTGTATTCGATCATGAACTACATCAGATATATGAAATTATGGCACCCTGTTTATTTTTTCTTTACCAAATGAAAAAAAATGCCCAACATTTTCTCTCATTGACACACATCCCTATCACGTATCCATGAAATTGATCAGCACTGTGCCATATCTTCCGTGACAACCTTCCAATCCCATCCTCCACCTTTGTCTCAACTCTCAACAGCATACCCCTACCAGTAAGGCTGTAACAACCCACCCTTACCTTTCTATGGGTACCTTTGTATCAACAGCATACCCCCTGCCAGTAATAATCTTTCACTGGTTAATATATGTTTAGTGTGCTATGTAATATTACTGTGCACATTAGCTGCTATTTGTGTAGTAGAGTTATGCCCTATGATGGTTTACTATTCTGATTTGTCATTGCCTTTTGTTTCTGGCTAGTTTACTTGGCAGTTCTCAATTAGTGTTGAGCCTCCCTGTTATTTCCTCTACGTGTGTCTGTGCAGGTTATTCTGCAAGGAGAGACCATTCAAGAGTTGACAAAGACATCTGAGGCTTTGGCCTTGCTTCAGGAGGAATCATCTGAACTAAGAAAATTAGCTGATGCATACAAATCCGAGAATGTATGTGCTTTTTTTTGGGGCATGCTTTCAACTATCTTTTGCATGTAGCTGAAGAATCTCTATCACACACAAAAGGATGACAAATTAGTTCTGGAAAGTAGTTGTCACTCATTCATATATGATGTAGCATCAACTGTTCATCCTTAAGATACAAAAGCCCATTTCCCCCCTTTTTTTGACCTCCGTTAATCTCCATCTATGGATTTCTTGGCCTCTTTACAGGATGAATTAAAAGCTAAGTGGGACATGGAGAAGTCAGAGCTTGAGAGATGTAAGGTTGAAGCTGAAAATAAGTATAATGAAATAAATGAGCAGGTTGGTATTCTGTTTTTAAATGTATTTTTTATGTCTATGGTCAATGTAGTCTTTGATCTTGTCCGTCCATTTTTTTTAAACTTGTGTTCCAAATCGTGTATGAACCATAGAGGAAAAAAAAAGAATAATGGTGCGAGCATCAGATTCTTGTTTAAGAAGGAAAACTCATTTTACTCTCGTACAATCATCAATAATGGAAAAACACTATTTAATGTTGGAAATTTGGAATTTAGTGTTGGAAATGGTGCTAACATCAGATTTTTGTCCTCTCCATAATTGTTGTAGTGTTTCAGACAAATTCACCTCTTAGGATGCAACAAAGCCCTAAAGAAATCAAACAGCAAATCTGATTTCTTTCTTATATATTTCTGTGAAGAAACAATTCTCTCCATATATAGAATTTTCTGAATCTGTTTGCAGACAGTTAATTCAGATTTTAGTTAGGAATTCGGTTGAGTGCAATTAGGAAGTTATTTAACTGATCTAATCCATCCTGGTAAAGATCTCATCTTACTCTCAGCCACAGATTTTCTGTAAATCTGTTTACTCCTTTTTATAATTTCAGATTAAGAATTATTATTTCTTAATATAAAAACAACAAGTCTTATTAATAGACATTTTTTGATAATGTCATACATAATGAAAGTGTTATTCAGCTTAAACTTCCAATTAGTACAACTCTAACAAAAAGTCCTAATAGAGTCAATGGTGGTAAAGTCCTTAAACCATCTTTCTTTTATAAACACCGAATTGAGCATACATACAACATTTTCCAGTTTCTCCACTTAGTTTTAAACTTGCTTTTAAGCCTTGAGTTCACCTAGATTCGTAGAAAACTTACAAAACAATTGATTTTGCTTAAGAGCAACTCCACTCTAGTATACCTAGACAGCTTGCATATCGCAAATGCAATGTCTTGTCTTGTAAAATGCACATTGCATACATAAGGCTCCCAATTGCACTTACATAATCAGTTCGGAAATTTTCTCTGCATTCTTTCTTGAACACCTTACACGGGCAGACGGGCTCTGCATTCTTTCTTGAACAACTTACACGGGAATCATATGGAGTATATTAATCTTCTTTAATCATAAGATGCTTAAACTTTTCTAACATATTATGAATATAATGAGACTGAGTGAAGGGTAAAATCCCCACTATTTCTGAGTGTTCTAATACCTAGAATAATGTCCACTTCCCCTAAAGTCTTTCATCTTGAATTGTGACTTCAAGTAATCTTTTGCCTCATTTAATCCATTCATGTTATTGCTTGATAATAACATGTTATCAATGTAAAGACAGATTATTACGCTGTAATTTTTAGCAAAAATGGTGAAAACACACACACATATATATATATATATATCTATGCTCCATTGTGTTTAAAACCATTCGACGAGGGCAGAATCAAATTTCTGATGTCACTGCTTTGGAGCCTATTCTAATTCATACAAGGATGTTTTTTAGTTTACACACTTCCTTTTCATTTCTAGGAATCATATATCCTTCCAGTCTTTCCATGTACAACTCTTCATCCAAATGTCCGTTTAGAAAAGCCGTTTTAACCTTCATTTGATGCATCTCCACAAGTGCTGCAAACACACTAATTGATGTTATTCGTGCTACTGGTGCATATGTATCAAAATAGTCAATATCCTACTTTTGCCTATATCACGTGGCAACTAATCTGGCCTTAACACTAAAGGTTGAGTACAAATGGATATGCAGAAAGGAATCAAACACTAAAGGTTGAGAACAAATGGATATGCAGAAACAAATTTGCTTTAGAGAAGTTTCAATAATCCCTAACCCTTGAGGTAAGTTCTCACAACTTGAGACCAAAGCAGATAACTCTTTGGATTATAGGAGAAAAAAGAAATTGGGAGTCTGAAGTTTGTTTCTGGAGGAACAACAGAAGCACCAAATGTGATTACTCAGTTTAACGACATGGTGTCTAGCGATGAAGGCTGAAAAACAGAAAGGATCTCAACACTAAAGATTGAGTACAAATGGATATGCAGAAACAAATATGCTTTAAAGATGTTTCAGCAATGAAGGCTTATGACCTCTAATGGACATCCAAACACTGGTACCATGAAATGAATAGATCTGGTGGAAAAGTATTCTCAAAGATGAATTTCCAAGAGAAAGGATGGAAGTAAATTGCTGAAAACAAGCTAACTGCTCAGTAGTAAAAAAGCTAAAATGTAGTCTTAAAGTATCTAACTCTGTAGTCTATAGTACAAACTGAGATCTATAAGATATAATTACATGCAGTAGTCAACACAACATTTATCTTGGTTCCAATCTTGATTTAATGATTTATTGAAGAATGCATAATTTATTGTTTGATTTATTATTCTCCCAAACTTATATAGCGGTGGTTGTTTTTTCTGGGCAAACAAGTCATTCTTTCTGTTCCCCATCATTTAGGCTAATTAAACTCTTGTGTGTATTGCAATATCAGTAGTAGGTTTGACTTTGTTTAACATTCATTGATTCCCTTCTGTCATTCGTGTACTGACCAACTTTTCCAGAATTTTGTGATTCAGCCTATTTCTCAAACCTTGTATACAACACAAGTGGAATAGAACGTACAAACCAACTTGTGTGCATATTGAATCACTTTCATTCAGCATCCAACCAGTTTCTAACAAGTATAAAAGAGCCACAATATATTTTTTATGTTTTGGCATACTGCCAAACCGTTTTCATTAAGCATCCAACCAGTTTCTAGCAAGCCTTTTCTTCCTATATTTTTGAAGTGTTGACCATGAAATTTTGTTCTCATGACCTTTAACAGAACAAACTTCTGCATAACCGACTTGATGCAATGCATATTAAGGCAGCTGAAGGGCACCGCCAGGTGGCCGGAATAACTTCTGCAGCCACTAGTTCAGAGTCTGAAAGTGATTCAGGGCTGCACACTGTCATTAGTTATCTTCGTCGCTCAAAAGAAATAGTATGTATCCCTCATGATGAAGTTATTTTTATTTTTTCTGTTACATCTTCTCTAATGATCTATTCTAATTGGGTTATGAACAGGCAGAGACTGAGATAACTTTACTCAAACAGGAGAAGCTGCGACTGCAGTCGCAAGTATGTGTTACTTTTCTTTAGCATATTGTACTTTAAAAATAGACTCCTGTGCTTGTTTTTTCCTACTAATGGAAATTATTGGTCGGGTTAACATAAGGATCTACCTGATGTTTTCAATTTGTCTGTTGATAAAATGTCTGCAGCCTTTATTCTTGTCGTACACGACTGATTCTGGTGATACAGTGACCATGTTATTTGGTTCTGATGGTTACTTCAAATTTTATGCAGCTTGAAAGAGCATTGAAAGATGCAGAGGCAGCACAAGCCTCACTTTCTGAGGAGCGGGCCAATGCAAGGACCTTGGTTTTCTCAGAGGCAGAATTTAAGTCTCTCCAGATTCAGGTTATGCTCTTACCTGTGTATCTGTACTTTTTTTTTAAACCTCGTTTCTGCAATCCCTACATTTCTCCTTGCCCCAGACCCCAGATTCTTCGAACTAGGTTATATTGCTGGCTAACTTGTCAAAATAAACATTGCAGGTTGGAGAAATGAATTTGCTCCGAGAAAGCAACAGGCAACTCAGAGCGGAAAATGAGCAGTTAGTAAAGGATTGCAAGGTTAAACACATTGTATTGTCACTTTATATTTGTCGAAAGCAGACAATGCTGTTTATGATACGCTTTCTTCATATTTTTTCTTTGTGTAACATCAGAAGTTAAATATTCCACTTGCAGAGTTTGCGTGAGGATTTCCATAAGGAAAAGGTTAAGATTGAAAATCTGTTGAATCTGCTGAGAGAGAAAGAAATGGTTGTTGAAGCATTAAGGAAGGAAATCGATGTAGAAAAACAAGAGAAGGAAATTTCTCAGAAAAGAATTTCTGAGGTATGGTATCTGACACTAGCAGCTCTGTGGCCAATAGAAACTTCTCTTTATTTCTATTAGTGCACTTACCGACCTCTCTTATACTGTTAAGCTCCTCGAAAAGAGCAAGAACATTGATTTTGAGAAGTTGAAGGATGATTTTCAGCAAATGCAGGTTATTTTTTACTGCCTTTCTCTTCTGAGTTTTCCGTTGTTTTGCTGCAATGATTTGTTTTTTATCTAATAGTTCGGCCATAGTTGAAAAAAGCATGCTTCAGGCGCACAGAGGTGCGCTGAGGCATAGAGAGGGTTGCAGCTACAGCCACCTAGACGCAGTAGGCTCACGCCCCTCCAGCGAGGCGTGAGGCACAGTGCCTCGCTCCTTAGGCTGTATACCCTTTTTTTGGACTTGTGATGATGTGGGTTCTTTGGGCCCTTGTTTCTCTGTCCTTTTCTTTTCATTTCTTTTGTCCGCTCCATTTTCTTTCTGTCAGCTCTTCTGCTGTGTTCTCTTCCTTTGGTTCTAGCTGACTTCGTTACGTTCTTTCTCCTCTCTTTGATCCTCATTTTTTATAGTTTGTGCTCTCTTCTTGTCTCTCTCTATAATTGCTTCCGTTTATCTCCTTTATTCTTCTCTTAATGTTTGTCTTAAGTATTTATAAACTATCATGTGATTTTGGTGAGATTTTTGGGTGTTATATGAGTATTGTTTACATAGGATTGTGACTAGCAGCTTCAGGGCCTAAATGCAAGTCTACGTGAGGCGGCGCCTCCAATTGAGGCACGAGGCTCCAGAGCCTTTGCGCCTCGCGCCCTTAAAACTACGAGTTAGGCAAGGTCCAAACATTGTGAACTAATATGTCAATGTTACGATGCATTGATGTTTACTGATTATATTTGTTTGTGCCTGTAGCATGTGCCTGTGGTACTTGAGAACTATAACCTATTGTTATTTATTTCCTAGATATTTACAGAAGTTGTTATCCATCTGTGGCTTTTGAACCTTGCAATTCAAGGTTATTAAGTCGATTTTTCCTGTGAATTCTGGGAAATAATGTTTTCTGTCCACTATCAGGTCAAAATGCAAGAGAAAGAGGGAGAGATGGAGAAAATCAGGTCATCCCTGTCAGAAAAGGAGGAAATCATATCAAAACTCAAGCATGAGCTAGCAGGTGCTAGGAATGAACTTGTTGAAAAAGAGAACCATGTTTCACAAATCGAGGTAATTACATTCTACTCCACAATTTCAATTTGATGCAAACTCTCAAATATTTGACCGTGGTTATGATTGAAATACAGGCAAATCTAAAAGTTGAGCTTCAGAAGAAGTTTAATCTTCAGTTAAAGGTTTGGCATCTATAGATATAGTTATCATTGTCTCAGTTCACTTCTTTTTGGGGGAAAACCTGAGATTTATCTATAAGTTGGAGTTTCTTCTATATGAAATAGCAATTAGTAGGGAATGGAAAAATGAAATAACTACAACTGATCATTAATCGGTTTTATGATTGTCTAAATTGCACAGAGGAGGGTTGATCTACTCTTGAAAGAGAAGGAAGCACTCTTGAAGGAGAAGGAATCTGCAGTGAAGGAAAAGGAATCACTGTTAATGGAGAAGGAATCGTTGTGCAAGGAGAAGGAATTGTTGTGCAAGGAGAAGGAGGAGAAGGGCAAAGATATTGAGGGTCTTTTGAAACAACTGGAGGAAAAAAAACAAGGTATTTTATTAACCATTTGATTTGGCACTGCAAGTCCGTTATACATCTTTTCTTACGCATTGCATACTTCTATGCAGAAGCTAAGGCAACTGGGGATGTTGATTATCATACCCTTGTGAATGAGAAGGATAAGAGAATTCAGGTTTGTGCTGGAGAAATGTAGCTTTGTTGCTACTCTAATATAAACACTTTCCTAAGCAAATTCCTTTTTTTTTTTTTTTATGAAAATGAGTTCCTCTTGAAGTAATGCATCTGAAATGTTAAAAATTCCAGACACTGGAGAGAGTTATTGAAAAGGAAAGAGAAGAGAAGAGGAAGGAAAAAGACAAGCGTGTGCACATCGAAAAAGTAATCGAGACTAAAGTGTCATCTGTGGATCAGGTATGCATCTGTGGATTGTTTTCTTAAAATTAAAAATTTTGTGCCTAGTTAAAAAGAACAATAATATGTTTAGAGACATTCACCAAAGAAACTAACGTCACATGATTGGCCTACCCAAATTTCATTGCGCCCACCACGGTAGAGAATAAATTCCTCGGTTGTTTTGTGGTTGGATCTGTTTAATGCTTGTCCCTAATAGGCTTACTCTTGTTCAAACATTCATCAGATTGCTGCAATGCCATTTCTTAAAAGGAAATGTAGAATCGGAATGTGAGGCTGTGGTTGATTATACTAGTTGAATTGTGATACCTAGCACAAGTTTGTCAAGCCAATTAAATCGTGAATTTTAAATAATAAAACTGGTTGTGGTTGTACACAACTAGGTTATTTACCTGTGTGTGACAACTATCTTTTCTTCATTTTCATCCCGCCCTTCATAACAAGTGAAGCGAAGTTAGGAATTATCTGATGGACATTCTCTGTAAGCTAGCAAAAAGGGTTGGGCAATCTACTCTAGAAAATGTCGTACTTGACTGTTTTTGTTTTTCCCTGGCTGGGCCCATCTACTCCAATATAATTTTAGTTATGTGTAATTCTCCTGTCTTTGTACTTGTTAGTTTACAGACTTGCTTTTGCAGGAGAGGAAAAAGTATGATGATGAACTGGAGAAACATAGGGAGGCGGTCAAAAGAATCTCTGATGAACTTGACAAGCTTAAGCATGCAAGGGATAGCTTGCCGGAGGTATTTACCTAAGATTGTTTGTAGGTTTTGTTCTTTACATGTAGCCAAATTCTTATTGTAAGTGATCCAGTAAATGTTATTTTTCTTTGTGATAGTTTCTTTTTATGCTAATTACATTTTTTCATTTGTATATAATGGATGTTGTGTTCTTTCCATTCCATTCTCTCATCTTGTGTTTAACATTTCTGTACTGTATGTGAGAAGTATCTATGACTGTTTGGTGTTGTGATGTGTTGTTTGTTAAATGTCCTACCCAGGGTACCTCTGTGGTTCAACTTCTTTCAAGCAATGTACTGGATGATCTGGCTTCAGGATATATTTCAGCTATTGAAAGTTTCGAGAAGTCGGCTCACTCAGTAATACTTGAACATGGAGTTCATACTAATTCAAGTACTCCTGTTACAGATGTGTCTGCTTTGGCAGGAGGTATATTCTGCTTTAGGTATCTAAAATCCTTTTTTGTTTTGACTTGCATCAATAAGAATTATATTCTATTGCCTTACCATGGGGTCCAGGTCCGGTAGCTCCAGCACCAGTCTTGGCATCATCTTCCTCGATGGCCTCTCCTGCACGCCCACAACAGAGAACTGTGGATGATAGAGAGAAGAAGACCATTGCACCCAAAAACAATGTTGAGACACGGAAACCTGGGAGAAAATTAGTTCGTCCACGGCTAGTGAAATCAGAAGAACCTCAAGGGGATTCTGAAATGGCAGAGACAGAAGGAGCAAGCAATGCAGCAGGAAAACCTGGGCCATCTACTGACACGGAAAATCGTAAACGTATTGCTGCTTCATCTACATCGGAGCTGCATGATGAATCATTTCAACAAGCTCAACTAGTTTCCGTTGGGGCACATGCTCTAAAGCGACCCAAATCCATGGAACCCCCGCAAAAGGACACTGTCCAAGCACATTCCCGTCTCGAAAATGTAGAAACTACAGCTGCTGCCTCGGAAGATGTACCTGATGTTTCCACAGACTTTCCAGAAGGTTTTACCGAGGATATAACTGATTTGAAGAAGGACGATACTGACCTGGAGGAGCACAAAGAATCACATCCTTCAGAGGAAACGAAGATTCTGTATGATGATGATACCAACATGATCGAAAATGCAGATAAGGTTGTTGAATGCGAATTATCTCAGCCGGCTGGTGACATGGAAGAAGGAGAAGTTTCTGAGTTATCATCTGGTGCTGATGGTGGTGGAGAGGAGACGCCTAACAACAATGAATCAGAAGAGCTTCAACCCGAGACTGATGCTTCTCCTCTTAGGACCGATGATGAGGAGCAATCGGAGGATGTTAATGAAACTACACCTCCCGAGGAACTGAATGGAGAGAAGATTGAGGAAGGTGAAATGACAGAAGATACGGTCACAGAGGATGTTAATGATGGTAATGATCAACTCACTGGGGAATCTGAGCAGAGCAACGAGACAACAGTTATAGTTGCTGAAGCTACTAATGTCGACAACACTGTGTCTAAAGAAGGCAGCCCGTCTATGCCTTCGGCTGCTGCAACAAGCTCAACCACCATTAATCTGAACGCTCGAGCTAAGGAGATGGCTGCTCGGAGACTGGCCATCCCTCAGAGACCTGCAGCCACTCAGAGTCCCACTAGCATTTCCCCTGCAACTAGAGGCCGAGGAAGAGTACCAACGCGTGGCAGAGGGCGTGCAGTCCGCGGTGCTCGTAGACCAGCTCCTGGGGATCGAAATTGAGTTGAATCGCATCCTGCTAGCTGATCCGAGGATGTGTTTTTGAATTGGAATGTTCTCTTTCGTGCAATAGACCTTCCTTAAATGTAGTTGGTAGTAGAATGTACTTAATAATTGGGTTTTTCTTGTAGGGTTAGAAATTGGTATTTTGGTTTAATACATTATTGCACCAAATTATTCTCGTTGCTTTTGTTAGGGCTGTGCAATTGTACGGTCATCACTACTCTTAACCGTCCATGGATCGAATTGGACCATAACGGTTTGGTCTAGACCCCAATGGGGTTCGCTCTCCGGTCAAAACCAAAATTGGAATGCATGTAGTTTATGTTTATAAAAAAATAAAAAGGGTAAAAAATGGTGATGGACTGGAATATTACGCCTCCAGACCGGAGTTCAGGAATCAGGACCAAACTGTGGACCGGAACTTGGCACTATTGGTTTAGGACCGATCTGAACTGTAATTTTCTGTCAGGTTCAGATTTGCACTCCCCTAACTTTTTGTCATTTCGGGGGTTCACATGAGTAATCTTTATACATCTCAGGCGTTTTTTACCTGAACTTTGTGATAAGCATGGATTACATCCGTCAAACTAGATTCGTATCTCACGAGGATTTAACAATTGTCTTCGACAACTTGGACCTTTTACTGGATTTACCAATACCTGACGCAATGTGTGTTAGTTTAAGACCCTTTATTTGTATTTCTGAGCAATAAAACAAATTTCGTTTGTGTTGTGTATAATGAGATTGCGTTGATGTGCAATTTTTTATACTATTTTTTATATTTTTTGAACAGACGAGCAACGAGACTGCGCATCAAGTTAATATTGATAAGTACAAAACTGTGAAAGATGAAATAAGTTCTTTTTGTTTGGCCGGTTAAATTTATGGTTTTGTTCATTAGTTGTAGAATTAGTAAACCCTTATGCATCAGATAACAAGCCCACATCCACAACCCCTCCAAGCCAACACAACGGATTCGTCCTCCAAGTAGACACTCTAACACCCCAACATACAACTCAATAAATCTTAACAAAAAAAAATATATAAATAAAAACAAAATGTTAATAAGTTTCTTTGAATGAGTTTCTCAGATTCAGCTCCGATTCACACACCTAGCAAGCCTTACATGTACGTATAGGGAAAATTGCCGGTTCTCAACGTCGGAGATCTCTCCCAAATCCGGTCGGGCCAATTCAAAGTAGTGCTTGGAATCAACCGCTTCTCCGACAGCACCGTCACACTTATCAATGGTAATGAGCTCGATATCGATGCCGATATTCTCGCAATATGGTATATGAATTGTCTTCTCGCTTAATCGGTACAAGTATCGCATTGTGCCTTATTGGCGTCAAGAAACCGATTTCTTTGACAATGAAAGAGAAGGTGCATGGACTTCCAAAAATCATGCTCTACAAGGATTGAAGAAGTGAATAACTAAGACGAAGGTTCCAAAGGATCAAGGCAAAATGAAATCATGAAGCCTACATTCGGGTTGAGAAGAAGCTTGGTCTAGCCTAGGACCTTAAACCGGGTTGCTTAATGGGAGGGAACAATTCGTAACTCTTTCTTTTCATTTTGATTTTGATATTGATTTTCCTTTCAAATAATGTGTTTGGAATGTATTTCTTGATGTCTATGATAAGCCAAAAAAAGGAGATGAAAAGAGACTCTAACACCGACGACCCATAGAAGACGTCCAACGACATGGATTGACACCCCACAAAAGTTGGCTTTCTACGCCATTGACACGGACTGACAACCCGTACGACAACAATAGTTGGAAGAAGATTGGAAGAATGATTCTTGAATAAGTCTAGGTTCTTGATTTATTTTATCTTTTGGGATATCTGATTTTGGTTTGATTGAGTTTATGATATTATGGAGAATACGTTATTTGAAAATTATTGTGTTTCTTTTGAGTTCTATTGGTTTCATTCCATTCTTGACTTCTTGTATGATTATTGATTTGATTATGATGATTGTTGGCTAAAACACTTGCGATTCTACGGTGATAGGTTGAAGATTGTGGTTTAGATGATGATAGATTGACCTTTACAAACAGATTTGACGCTGAGAGTTGTGATTTAAACCCTCACAGAAGAGTTTCCACGGTCTGTTCTTGATTTCCACGCCCGTGGTTTCCCAAGATCCTGCCGTGGTTTCTTCTGTCGTGCACGCTTTGCTTTTACCTTTACCCAAAGTTAAAGATTGCTTAAACCCTAGCCTTGTTGAACCATTCCAACTTATATCCTTGCTTGGATACAAACAATTACGAGTTCTAGGTAATAGAGGATACAAAACCCTCTATTAAGGTTGAGAGTGTCAAAGCCTTTACCTTTGTGCTTCCTTTTGATTTCCTTGGGTTTGTTGTTTGGTATTGAGAGTATAATCTTATCCTTAGATCCTCTATATATCGAGACTCAACATCCGGTGTTTTGAAAACCCTTGGGTGAGACAAGTCGGTGTTGGAACTTCACCATACGATATCATACCTTAGAACATATACCTTTGCAATTCAGCTCTGTCCTTAACATCCTTAGACATCTTGAATCGATAACCACAATCGGATACTTGGATCTCTAGAATCTACGTTTCCCGAATTATTCTTATATCTTTATCATTGCTTTTGATCATTGTTAATGCATGCTTTTAAAGTTAGATTGCTTGTTTAATTTTCTTTCACCAAATCCCTGTGATCAACCCTGGAATACTTGCTTTTACTGCAATTGATCAGTACACTGCAGGCTCGCTTATTTGCTTTTATTCTTGGTATAAATTTAAAGCTTATTTACACACGTTTTGGAGCGAACAAGTTTTTGGCACCGTTGCCGGGGATTTGGTTAGACCAAGTTTGATATTTTGGTTGTCTAACTTGGAAGCTCGTGTTTTTGCCTTTGATCTTTTTGGTATGAGTTTTTGAGTTCTTAGGTTTCCAATGGCTGCAAGGAGCTATGAACTTGCATTTGATCCAGTTTTGATAGGAAGACAAATTGCTAGGGTGGACCATTATAAATATCTGCAATGCATATTTACATTCAGCAAATTTACTGACGAAAGAGAAAGACAATAGGCTATTGAGGATGAGCTTGCACAATGGGATAAGTTACATACCCCTCAAAAGGTTTATGAGCAACCTCTTGAAGATTCGCTTGAATCAAAGTTAGAGAAATTGATGTAGAAAATGGAAAATCTCGACGAAAGCATATTGTCCTATGCTAAGCCGGAAGAGGTGTATAAGGAAGAACTACCAGTTTTAAGAATTTCTCTTGTTGATCCCGAACCCCCTCTTGAAGTCCTCATTGAAGACGATGAAGAAGTGGAAGTCCTCGACCCAACAGTTGAAACTGGGGTCGAGGTTAAAGAAAGATCAGCTGAGTTGGAAGAAGTTTTATGTGTGGATTGTCATCCAAATACAAATCTCGTCCCAAGTTTTGAAATGCTTTACAAGATACTTTCTCTTACTCCCTTTAGAATTACTAATCATTTCAGGGATGCACCGAAGAGTTGGAGGTCTCCTCTGAAGGAACCTCCTAAATTCAAAATGAAACCCCTCTCAAAATTGCTAAAAGAAGATGCTCCTTGGACTATAAGGAGTGAAGTTAGCAAGCAATTCACCGCTAAGGCAATTAAGTGTCTTTCGTTTAAGTATGGGGTCGCTCGTATGGTAAAGACCCTACTCTATCCCCGAGCTGGAAATAGGGAAGCTAAGTGGATTCTCAAGAAGCTAATTTTTCGATCCAGGATAGGATGGGACGTAAAGCTGAATTATTTCCCATTGAAGCATAGGAAAGTTAGAAGGATTCCGGTGAGAATCAAACCGTACTAGCTTGTACGTGGAAGATCTTACCACTTGCCGGAAAAGTTAAGAACCGTAATTTTTTTGGAAGAGTTTTATGATGGATTTGAAGAGCAATCCATGATGTTCTAAGTGCATTGAATCATCTATGGAGACAGGTCCAGTTAGCGACGTTAAACCAAGCACTTCTTAGGAGGCAACCCAAGGTATGTCTTTTTTTTCTCTTAGATAGTTCAGTTGGATTTTTTTGTCTTTGGTATGTTTTGTGTTTTTTGTGGCTTTGATTGATAGGACCTAAATTTTCTTGAGAGAATGGATGACTAACTGAGTTGAGGCTACTACAAGATCGAGGAATTTGATGAAAAAGAAGTACGGGAACCTTTTGCAAGAGAAACAGGTGCGGAAGCTAAAAATCTCGGGCAAGTTCCAGTTTCCACAAACGAGATTTTGAATTTCTGCCGTGGAAAACCATGTCGATAGCAACTTTTATGAAAACCACGGTCAAGTACAAGTTTCCAAGGGCGAGATTTTGAATTTCTTCCCGTGGAAAACCATGTCGAGAGCAACGTTTTCTGAAATCTCGGGTGAACCAGTTTCCAAGGTCAAGATCTCTGCACAGGTATTTTTCGCGAAAAAAAATCTTCGGAAACTTATGCGGCCGAGACACGTTCCCCTTCTTCATTCAGCAACATTCTTTGACACCGATCAAAGTATTCAGAGTTCCCTATTTAAGTTTCTATAGATTTCCACCACTACCGCCCGATGAATGATTTGTCTTGCCTGATTCGTCATCTTATATTGTGAGTATTTTTTTCCACCTTTTCTTTTTTTCACATTGGAGACAATGTGAGTTTTAAGTATGGGGTGGAGGTATTTGCAATACCTTTTTCATGTTTTATGTTTTGCATCGTATATGGTTTTGGAAAATCCAAAAATTTGTGAAATTTTAAAAATTTTGTGCTTTTAGGATGGATATGATCTCTATGATGATAATTGTTTTGTGGAATAGCTATGATGATTTTGATATGCTTGAATTGATTTATAACATATGTGGGATTTGAATACTTTGTTGGAATTTCATGCATGTATGATAACTTGCTTTCATTCTAAATCATATTGTGTGTTAAAGGTTGAAATCGCATGATAAGTTTTTACACATCTTTTTGGAATGAATAAGGCAATTCGATTTCTTTTTATTTCTTCATCTTGATCATGCTTAGCACCTCTTATATATTGTTTTCCCTTCCTTTTACCTACTCGGAATTAGGAAGCATGTTAGTGAAAAGCGAGGTGAAGTTGAAGTTGAAAAAGAAAAGTGAAGTGATGAGTTGTGTTAGAAAAATAGGTTTGGGGACGTTGATCTTGATGATGAGTAACTCTTCACCATTCACATAGCCGGGTGTTTGTGTCTTGTCATAATCTGATTGATCGATAGTCCTAACGAGTCTTGGTATGTGCATCCGGTTTGAGACACCTCGTAAAAATGAGGCTTGTTGATCTCCAAGGTTTCGGCAATTGTGCACCTTTGTCCATGTTCTCAAGTGAAAAGTAAAAAAAAAATCATGAAGTGAAGTATGCTTATTTTTGGTGGATGCGTTGTTGTTGATGTTGTAGAGTTATTCCTTTTTCCCGAATTTTTTGCTGAACATATCCTATATAGATCCCACCATAACACCTTTCCTGGCCTCTATATTTTTGAAAGTCCTTAAGACCTTATTGCACATGTGTTTTGACTTAGTGGTTTAAATTGAATTCCTCGTGATTGAATTTGATATATTGCAAGTTATGATGCATGGTATGATTTTTTTGCAAAGTGTGATTATCCTTTCCACGATGTAATTCCTTTTAATCATATGATGATTGTTATTAGCTATAAAACGACTATTTGAGGGTGATCTATGAATAGAAGCCAAACCAAAAATATTGTGGTTTTTCTTTTGTTTTTGCATGTTCATAATCCATATCATCCTGTATCTTAAGTTTGAACCTTGCTTGGGGACAAGCGAGAGACAAACATGGGCTATTTTGCTGACATGAATTCTGACCTATATTTAGGCATGCTTGAATGCTTAGACATACATTCATAGTAATTGTGCTTACATTTACCTATATTGTTAGAATTGAGATCTACAAAAAGTTTTATTGCATTTGTAGGTAATTTGCGAATTTTGGAGCAAAATGGCATATTTACGGATTAAGACTTGACGTGGAACAAAAAGGAGCATAAAAGGAAGCTAGGAAAAAGCCCTGGAGTGAACTCTGATACGACGCCAAAGTAATTTCTGATACCTCGCCAAAATATTTTCTGATACCACACGGAGTGTATTCTGATACTGCGGAGTAGGCTCTGATACCGCGCCAAAGTGATCTATGATACCGTCTTATACTCCAGAGTGAGCTCTGATACCTACAGACTCAATTTCTTTTTCGGCTCAAAAGTTTAGGGTTTTATCTTTTGGTTGGAGTTTATCTTTAAGTTGCAATTTATCTTTAAGTTAGGGTTTATCTTTTAGATGCGATCTATCTTTAAACCATGCTTGTAAAACTCTAGATTTATCCCTATAAATATTTTATAGCCTTCAACGTTGAAAAGAGACCGACGGCACATAGAAGACGCCCAACGACGTGGATTGACACCCCATGGAAGTTGGCTTTCTACGCCATTGACAAGGATTGACAACCCGTACGACAATAATAGTTGGAGGAAGATTGAAAGAAGAATTTTTGTAAAAGTGTAGGTTCTTGATTTATTTTACCTTTTTGGATAATTGATATTGGTTTGATTGAGTTTATGATATTAGGAGAATACTATAACATCCGGAATTTTTATTCCGTGTGTTGAGAGGTTTATCGACCTTCCCACAGGCGCGGCTTAGTGTTCCCCGCAGGCACGAAGTGCTGAGCGTCGGGTTTTATTTCCAAAATCTCGTTCCGACCTGTCGTTTTCCACCCTTGCTTTTGGAGCCCTCGGTTCCTAGCGTTTTTGGGAGAATGGGTCAACTGACCTTTGGGCTCCCCTTTTTGTGACAGCTCTCTCCCCTTCTCTCTCTCTCCTTTCCTTTTCTCTCTTTCACGTGTGATGTTCCTCTCCTATCTTTGGCTTCACCTTCTTCATTGACCTTCCATGGTTCTTCCTCCTTTGATGTGTGAGCTGACCTTATTGGATTCGTGTTGGAAATAGAAGATCCTAGCCAAGCTGCTGTAGGTAATCTTCTTCTTCCCCTTTCATCTTCTCCTTCTTCCTCAAGCTTCAATGGTGGAAGCAATAAGTTCATCTTGCTTTCTTTCTTCTTTGGCTTGCATGTGTTTGGGATCGACTTTGGGATGTCTTGTGTAATGCTTTCATGTGTGGAGAACATCTTTGATGGAGAAAGGAAGCTAGGAGGAATCAACACATCAAGGTCCACCGAAGAAAGCATGGCGGAATCGGCCACTGTTGTTCGACCGTGGGGGCGGCCAGCCTGGGCCGCAGGGGCGGCCAACCCAGGCTGCAGGTTCTGTAGGCTTTCCCTTGCGGTCATCTTCTCCCTTTCGCGGCTGCTCTTCCTTCTTCCGCACCCGTGCCTTTGCTTGGTGAGTTCCCTCCCTTGAGTATAGGTTCTTTGATGGCCTTAGGGAGTGTTTATGATTGTAAGCATGCTAGGTTGGACCTGGGATAGTTGGAATGCCATGTAGTGGCTTGGGAACCTTAAGTGAGATTGTGAGGTTTTCGGAATGAATCTTTGGCTTGATGGCTGCATGTTTTTGAGTTAGTTCATGGGATGAGAGTATGGCTGTGTGGTGAGGCTTTGTGTAGTTTAAATGGTTAGTACATGGATGTGAGTTTGTGAGCTAGGATGTGCATATAGTTGTTACCTTGGAGTGTTGTTGAGACTAGGATCGTTCGTCCTAGTATGGGTTATGGTTTATGATCTTGCGAGATCATCTAGTCTAGAAGTCTAAGGACTTCTAGCTTATGAGAGTGATATTGATTTGTTCCTTGTTATGATCAGGCGATGAGTATTCCTATGGGAAGTGAGATCGGTTTTTAGCTAGCTTCGGGACGAGGTAAGTCTACGGACTTACTTAGCTCGCTTTTACGCATTATTTGGATATGTGATGGTGGTGTGTGCTTTATCTTTGTTTATAATCATGAAACCTAATTAGGGCAACTCGGCTATATATATTTGGCCCATTTTATGTTATTATCGGACGGTGACATCACTTCCCAGTTTACCGAGGGAGACTGGGGGATCTCTACGACCAGGCCATACACGGTATCCGGGCGGGCTTCTTCATCACTCCCTCAGGGTATACGGGTTGAGCACCGCCACACTCCTATTGGTTACAAGGGGACATAGGCGAGAGTTATAAGACTCTCGTGTCACACTTGAACGAATGGATTAGTTATGGAATAATCTAAAAAGATAATAAGTAACGAACGTGTATGTATATGAGCATGATGTGTGTTATGTGTGCTTCCGTGTGTGTTTGTGCCCTTGCTATCTTTATAGTGCCAAGAATGTGAGCTAACGGTTTTATAACGATTGTTGTAGTTGACTTACAGGTTAGGTGTGGCCGAGTGTTCCGGAGGAGTGGGCAGTTAGGGTTCCGTACATCATAGGTCGAGTTTGGGGGTTTGGATCCGTGTATTATGTTATATATTATGTATTGTTAGCTTTGTTGTGTTGACGGCTGATGTCTTTTCTTTCGTGATGTATTCGGGAGTCATGCCATTGCATTAAAGTTATTTTCGGTTTTGGCCTTTGTTCGCTCCAAAAGGTGTGTGCAAGCTTTAATATTTATAACCCAAGAAGTATGCTTGAACAATATGCGAACTCGGAGTGTACGGATCAATTGTATTAAAAGCAAGAATTCCAGGGGTCGAACACAGGGACTATGGTGAAACAAAGCATATAATTCAGGTTGTCAAATAACTACTAACAGCAATTAAAGCAATCAAAGATGATGTAATAGTCAGATAAAGGAAATGCAGATTCTAGGGATTAAAGCATCCAATTTTGGTTCCGACTCAAGATCTCAAAAGACAATATCGACAAAGCTGAGGTTTGCAAAGGGAAGGTTTTCTAAGATGGGAACAGATCACCGGGTAAGTCTCACTACTCACTATTCCAAACCAAAGCTCCTATCACCGGGTAAGTCTCAAGGTACTAAGGAAAGGAACTATAATCTCAAACCAACACACCTCCCAAGGGAATGGAATCAACCTTTACCGGGTAAGTCTTCGGATAACTCACAAAGATGGGATGAAGGCACACTCAAACCCCAATAAAGGATAAATCTTTAATACCTATACTCATGATCTTGGGTAAACAAACAAAGGAATCACCAGGTAAGTCTCATCCTAGGCTTGCGTTGAACTAGGAAAGGTGTAACAAGGATAGAATTTGGCAAACTTAAATTCTTAACTCAGATAAGGTTCAGGAAATGTTCACGTCGTTCAGTTATATTCCATCCCGGCCGAGATGTTCAATCACTAACCGAGGTGTTCTACGGTTAAGGTAAAGACTCGAGCTTTCAGGGTCCTGTTGGGATTAAGATCATTCAATCATCGTCTTTCCCACAACTTTCAGCCAATCACCCTAGAATTGCATAAGAAACTTAGCCAACAATTATCATGATAACAATAATCAAATATATAAGAAATGAATTAATATTAAAACAAGAAAACCTTAAGACAAATGTCTCAATAACTGAATGAATCAAACAACAATCAAGCGTTCCTCAAGTCACAATCAGAAAAGACAAAAAAACCAAGAGCAATCTAAGAAGATCTTACAAACTTCTTCAAAATCCAACTTCAACTATGATTCCTTCCTTCCTTGAACTTCAACCTTCAAAACTTCCTTCAACTCTTCCTTCAAACTCTTCGGAAAATCCTCCAGAAATATTTGATCCGATGATGGCTGATTGTAGAAAATCAGCCCATATATATAGGAGAATTATCTTGCAAAGATAAGATATCTTAAAAAGATAATTTCCTAGAAAATATATTCATATCTCTCAAAATAAATCAGGCAAATATAATATCTTCCTTCTTGAAATCCAGCCAAAAATATATGATATTCTTCTTCCAAAAATAGAAGATCTCAGCCAAAAATGAAGATCTCGCCGGTGGCAGGGTGTTCGCCTCGGTCGGGACGCTCCTCAAGATCACCTCGGTCGAGGTGATACTGTAGCTGACCGAGGTGAATCTCAGCTGAATGTAAATCATCTCGAATCTGGTCCAAAATCAATCTTCTTAATCATTTCCACGGTTCCTGAGATCTTCTAAAAGCTCCAGAATGTAGCTCCAATGACTCCTTAGCTTCCTTAGCTCCATTTCGGTCCAAAATGTGCCATTTTCCCTACAATTACAACGAAACTAGGTGTAGACCTCGTTTCCCCCAAAGGTAGACAAAACAACAATATAATCAAAGAATATACATCCATACATGCAGATTTATGAAGATAAAACGTCTAAACCAATCCCAAAATATAGACTATAATACATGCTATCAAAATACCCCATACTTGTCCCTTGCTTGTCCCCAAGCAAGTTCCAAATCTTAGATACAAGATAGAATGGATTATAAGTCAGAAAGATCAATGAAAAACATCTCAAAATATTTTGGTGGTGTGCTCCACTCATAGATCACTCTAAGAGAATGCTTCATGGCAAATCAAGACATGATCAAAACATTTTATAAATATAAGAAAGTTGTTCATCTTTGCATAAAATCATAGAATGCATAATAAATCATATTTATCGAAATCAATCATGCATAATCCAGTTTAAACCACCAAGTCAATCAACAAGCTCGAGGTCTCAAGGTCTTCCAAAAGAGGTCAAGAAACGTGTCAGGGTGGGATGTATATAGGGTAATGTGGTGCTAGAATCCGGAAATAGGATTTTACTTCACTTTCTTTGAATCTCAACATCTTCCACCAATAAGCTTTGCTTATTTTACTTTACTTTTTCGGATGCATGGACAGAGGTGCACAATAACCGAAGCCTAGAAGATCAGCAATCATCAATTTCTCGAGATGCCTCAAACCCTTGATGCACATACCATGACCCATTAGGAATATCGCTCAATCGGACTTTAGCAAGACACAAACACCCGGCTATGTGAATGGTGCCGAGTTACTCTTCATCATGATTGACTTCCCCAAACCTAATTGTTTCTTTCTACACTTTCAGCCAACATCTCAACTTCACTTTCACTTGCTTTTCTTTGCTTGCTTCCGAATTCCCGGATAGGTAAAGGGAGAAAAATATGTATATGAGAAGCTAAAGCATGAATAAGTGGTAGAAGAGAAGAGAATGAATTTCCTTAATCATCCTAGGAAGAATGTGATAGAACTCATCATGTGGTGTCAATCTTCAGATTCAACATAATATTGATAAAAACAAAGTATTAAACATGCTAAAACTTCAAACAAGACATTTTGCAACTTAAACATATCATAAAACCTTTCGAGCATATAAAGATTTCAAAAACCAATCTGCAAACAAAATCATCATTGAGGTCATATCCAGAGAAGAAGCACAAAACGTTTCAAAAATTCTCAGTTAAAAGCCCACCTAGGTCAAGTTGTTCTAGCGTCATCCGAGGTGTTCATCCTCGATCGGCCATAAACGTCACGGTCGAGGTCATAAAATTTTTTTTCAAACCAGTTTTCGATGTTTTTTTCAAACAAAAACCTGTATGTATGCATGTAATGACAGATAAACACATAAAGCCAAGTAAACAATAATATCCATAAGAGAGTCATACAAACCAAACAAATAAGGTCACATATATACATTCAAATACCCCATACTTGGGACACATTGTCCCAATGGGTCAAATATAAGTCTAAAGAACAGGATACTCACCAGATCTAGCTGAACTGCATAATAAATAATGAAAGAAATCCATAAAGCTCTAGTCCTCATCAATTGGTGGTGGTGGATGTGGAATGTAGGGGTGTTGGGTCGGGTCAAATGGATAACCCATGATCTGCTGATGTTGGATCTCCATCATCCGAAGATAATGCTGGCTTTCCAACATCTGATGCGTCCAACCCCCAATATCTCGGTGCTAGTCCTCGAAACGCTCATGAATGTCAACTGCCAAGGCTGCGTAGGTATCGATCATCTGATCGGTAAGATCATCAATCCGTCAGTTAGCCTCGGGATCTCTACGTCTGGGGATCTGCGCTAGGTTGGTGGTGGTGGTGGTGCTCTCTCCTCCTCTGTCGCCTCATCATCAAGATCGGCAACGGGAACACTAGGGCCGCCGGTATCAGTACCGGTCTCCATGGCAGCTCCTCCCTCATCATCATCATCATCATCATCATCATCATCATCATCATCATCATCATCATCATCATCATCATCATCATCATCATCATCATCATCATCATCATCATCATCATCATCATCATCATCATCATCATCATCATCATCATCATCATCATCATCATCATCATCATCATCATCATCATCATCATCATCATTAGCAGCATCTCTGGCTTCCTGCATGTAGGGAACCAAGAAGAAGACCAATACTGACAGTCAAAGACAGAGAACTGGGATGACCACATAATCCCCTGTGGAGCTGTCGTCTCTCATGGCATGGCAGCGTAAGGCGTGCCAAGGCCACGAGGAACGAGAATATGTCTAGTGATCATCTCCTGTAATCCCAGCGGCTTCGCAGCCGCGACCAGTGTACAAGCAGAAAGATCCAAACCCATAGCAGTAGCAATGTGGGTCACCAACCCACCACAACAGATGTCGCCCTTCGACTTGCCCTTGATCCCGTGCAAGTCCTCAACTAGCATACCAGAAAAATGAGGAACTCCCCTTGTGACCATACAAAATAAGCTCAGCAACTCCCCCTGCCGGACCTTTTGGGCCGTCTCAGTACGCGCCAAAAGAGTCTCACTAAAAATCCTGTGAGCAAGACGGAAGGCAAGATGGAATATGATGCGCTCCCGGGAATCTCCGAGCCTCCACCTGTCACTATGGTCAGTCACGTGGGCTATCTCGCCCCAAAATCTTGAGCTATAGCTCGGGAAGGAAAATCAGAAACTGTCAGGGTAGGGAAGCCGAAAATCACCCTAAACTGAACCATGGGCACCACATTGTTCCGGTTCAACAACCGGTACTTGATCCCCTGACGCTCCGGCACGTATGTCACCGAGCTGACAAACTCCATAGTCGGCTCCAGATAAGTCGGCGCTCTAATCTCCATGAACTCCTCCATCCCAACCTGGAGATAATCTTCCTCAAGTCCTCCACCACATGGAGTCACTCGAAGGCAGAAACATCAAAAAACCGCGGGGCAACGATCGGACGCCCGCAAATACGATCATAGTCCGTCTAGTGCCGCTCGTGGATCACCGGGATAGAATACTGTGAAGCAGAAGAAGGAGAGGACTGGTGGGAACTTCTAGGTCTGTCTCTCAAGACCAACTGTCGATCAGATCTGTTACTCATAATTTTTAGCAAGGTCACCTCGGTTGCCTCAAGAACACCTCGGCCGAGTCACAACCGACTAGACCAAGACGAACTGTTGTTCGTTCGCAAATATGAAATATGTAAGTTGTTTTCCCCCAAATCACTACCAAAGGCTTCCTAAGGGGTACTTATATACTTTTCAACAATAGACAGTCGCAACCAAAGCCAGATCTGTGCAGAATCGACAAAAGAAGAACGAGTTACGGTTTTGGAATGAAATACCCAAATTATGCAGATTTGGAACGTTTTCCTTGCTGTTTGATGCTTGGAAACTGATCCTCTTGCTTCCTCCGGTGTAATCGAGCCAAGAATCATAGAAAACGAGCAAGAATCGAAGATTTTAGGGTTTGGGTACGCCACGGTCGAGGTTCAGTGTTGGGAGAGAAAAAGTGAAGATAGAGATCGAAAACCGTCTCGCCTTTTATACCCCTCGCTGATTTTGATTTCACCTCGGTCGAGGTGGTCCCGACAGGACCGAGGTGTCTGACTGGATGTCAGACCTAGTCGCCTCGTTTGCCCCAAGAACATATCGGTCGAGGTGCTGTGACAACAACCGAGATGTGTCTCAGTCAAGCTCCGTCTTCTCAATTTCTCGAACTTCTGTCCTTCCACTGTAGCTCCTGAGCTATAATCCTTCCTTAGAAAGTACATGGCTCCTATCTAGAGGACGCAAAAACAAAATGAAGCAAATGATAGGTGATGGAATCACTATCATTTAGGGTAGTTTTTAGAGTCTTTTTATTGCATTAGTGTCGGTTTATGCTACTAACTCCTTGGTCCAGAAGAAGAAGACTACAAGAAGCTAAAGAAGGAGTTATAAGCACTTAGGAGTGAAGATCGATCACGAAGCAAAGCTTCTATTGCCTCACCACCCCAGCGGATCCTTGCAACCGTCCCTGCGGATGACGTTTTCCACTGGAGCGCTCCCTGCGTCTTCACCAGCGCCAACCATGAAGTATGTCACTGCCCCTGCGCCACTCCTGGACGCTCCTGCGGTGACCTGCCTTGAAGAGATGAAGACCATCTTCCTTGCGTCTCCCATTACACCCCTGCCTGCACCTCAACCTGGGAGCTGGAAGGCGAAGAGGCTGTGTCACCGCCCCTGCGTCGACATAGGGACGCCCCGGCGGCTTGGCATCAGAAACGTCAGGAAGGCGAAAGGTTAGACGTTGAAGAGCATTGAATATCCGCCCCAACGGAATTGTGTAGCCGCCCCAGCGGTTCTGAAGAAGATCAACCGATTCTGCCTAAACCGCCCCTGCGGTTCCCTAAGGCCGCCCCTGCGGTTTAATGCCAAAAGCTTTACTCCGGCTGTTTACACAACCTTTATGGCATTAAAGGTGGCTATTTTGGGTCGGCCATTTACTTCTATTTAGTGTCTTTTGTAGTATAAATAGTCCATGGTTGATTGCTAGAATCATGCATATCTTATCATCTTGTTAGTCAACAAATTATCCACTTAGATTGTCTTGCTTCCTTGTAATGAGTTGCTAACTCCCTTGCTACATTGGGTTGGTTTGAAGCTGCATTGTTACCTTGGTTGTAAGTTCTTTATAATCTAAGTTTTCATTCAGTAATACTTTGTGTTTCCTTGATCTCCATGGTCTAAATTGCATGTTTACTATTGCTTGAGATTGATCACCTTAGGTTCTAAAGTGCATGTAAACAACTAGGATTAATAGGTTCCGGGTTTGGGTCTTTAATCTAGTAGCAACTTTAAGTAATAACGGGTTGTGATTACTTAAGGAAAAGGAACACAAATATAAAGATAATTTTAACGGTTTTAATCTTCTCTTTATATCCCTTTGTCTTTGTTTGAAAGCTAACTCGTTATTTGTTCTTGTAGGTTTACAGAACTTTAACCTGTTAAGTTGTGTTGATGCCGGTTGGCTCAACACATATATATGATCGAGATGGGAGCTTACTTGAAAACTTGTAAAAGGAACTCACCAAAGTAGCAAGTGCATGCTTAAAATCAACCTAGTGTAGATTCACCCACCATTGTCTTATTTATCGCATTAGTCGTTTTTATAAGTTTTTGTGCATCAATTCAACCAACCCCCCTCCTTGTGTCACTTGTCACTATAATCGATAATTGCATCTAAAACACCTTAACTCTCTTGGGTTCGACCCTTACTTAATAACTATACTTGTTCTTAGTGTTAAGTCGGGATTTACTTTTGATTGGGTATAGACGACCATAGAAATACCGTCGGTCAAATTTTGGCGCCGTTGCCGGGGAGTTTTAGTGTTTTATTGTTATTATTGATTATTGGTTTGAACCATTTTTATGGTTCAAACCCGTGCTACTAATTCCGGCTTTGCTTCTTCTGATCCAGAAATTGAGAGGACGCACATCCGGCAACGAAGACAACAACAACTTCAACAAGAGATGGTTGACCGTACTCTTCGTCAACTTACGCAGCCCACCTTGGCTCAAAACCCTCTTGCGGTCACTATACCGACACTAGGGGATGGAGTCAACTTTGAGCTCAAGCCGGGCCTCATTCACTTGCTCCCATCCTTCCATGGGCTAAGTGGTGAAGACCCCATCAAGCACCTTGGGAAGTTCCATACCGTGTGTATGAGCATGAAGCCGGCTAACATTACCGAAGAACAAATCAAGATGAGGGCATTCGGCTTCACACTCAAAGATTCGGCGGATGATTGGTATTACCACCTTCCATCCGTGAGTATCGACACTTGGGAGAACCTTCACAAGGCGTTCTTGGAGAAATACTTTCCAACTAAGAAGGCCAATAGCTTGAAGAAAGCTATAAGCAACATCGAGCAAGAGGCAACCGAAACTCTCTACGAGTACTTCCAAAGGTTTGCATGCCTCCGATCCAGCTATCCTTTTCACGGATATTCAACTCAAGATCTTGTCTTGTACTTGTACAATGGCTTGCTATACAATGAAAGGAGGATCGTCGTTGCGGCTTGCGGAGGTAATATTCTTAACTCTACTCCTGACCTTGCTTTCGAAAAGATACAGGAACTTGCGGAAGGTACTCGGAACTTTGGAAGGACCCCGGCTAAGAAAGGAGTTCATGCTGTGAGTTCCGGGAAAAGTGAGATTTCCACCGAGCTCGCGGAATTGAAGGAAATGGTGAAGAGACTATAACTTATGGGAACACCGCAACAACTCAAAGCTTGTGGAGTTTGTGCTGACCCGTACCATCCAACGAACATGTGTACACAAGTCCAGGATGACGATGCTGAGGTAAACGCAATGGGATATGGACAACCACAACAGCAAAGACCTAGGAACGATCCCTATGCACAGAATTTCATGCCAAATTGGCGTGACCAACAGAATTTTCGTTGGAGGGATCAACAAAACCAACAACAATAGCCCCGCCAAGGTAAGTATCCCTCAACTGAAGATATGCTACAGGTTTTGACTAAACACTTTGCTACTCATGTCCAAACAACAGAATCTAGCATCAAGAACCTTGAGAAACAGGTTAGCCAAATAGCGGAAGCTATTTCAAGGACCGAATCAAGGCTTTCCGGAGGATTGCCTTCCCAAATATTTATAAACCCCAAGGAGAATGTTAGTGCCCTAACATTAAGGAGTGGGAAGCAAATCCAACAAGAACCAGCAAAAGAATCACAAAGCAAACCTTCTGTCGTTTTTTCCGAACCCACAGCCGCCCCTGCGGCTACAACTGCGCCCAGCACAGAACGGACGACGCCCCTGCGGCTGGCTGTCCCCGTCCCTGCGGTGACAACCCCTGAGCCGCCCTTGTACTTTCAAGTTGACGCCCCTGCGGAAAATACAACATAGGGTCCTGCTGAAAAGGATACCTATGTCCGGCCTAACTTTCCGCCACTGTACTCTGAGAAGCCACCAGCTCTTTTTCCTGAGGCTTTGAAGGAGAGAAGAATCATTGAGGACAAGGGCCTCTTTGATACTTTCTCCAAATGCGAGGTAAACATTCCCCTCCTTAAGTTGGTGAAATGTATCCCTAAGTATGCTCATTTTTTGAAGGAACTTTGCACTATCAAGAGGAATAAAAAGCTAAAGGGGAAGCAAAAAGTGCAAGTGAGTGAGCATGTGTCGGCAGTTTTCCAACGGAGAATGCCCAAGAAGTGCAGCGATCCGGGCATGGTAAGCATTCCTTGTGTTATAGGGGAAACCCGCTTTGACAAAGCAATGCTTGATCTCGGTGCTTCTATCAATGTTTTACCATATTCGATTTACAAATCACTTGGCCTTGGGCCATTAATGGAAACTAGGATTGTAGTATAACTTGCTGATAGATCTAATGTGTACCCGAAAGAGATAATTGAAGATGTATTAGTAATGGTAGATAACCTAATATTCCCGGCTGATTTTTTTGTAATGGATATGGAAAATGATTCACATGTTGCACCCATTCTGTTAGGTAGGCCATTTCTGAAAACGGCTAGGACTAAAATTGATTATGTTAGTGGTAAATTGACCATGGAGTTTGATGGAGAAGTAGTAAAATTTGACATCTATGATGCAATAAGATTTCCTAGTGATGATCATTCTTTGTGTGCTATTGACATTGTTGAACCTTTTGTGCAAGATGTTTTTGATAACTCAAACGTGGATGAATTAAGAAATGTGATTGAGCATGACATTGATGGTTTCAAATCAGATTATGTGTTAACATCTAGCACGAAAGAGGTTCTAGCCCAATTAGATGGGCATAAAAGGCTACCTATCTTCAATTTGGTCATTGAGCCCACTTTACTAACCCCAAGCGAGAAGCTTGTTCCGTCCATAGTGCAGGCACCTGAAATCAAATTGAAGGACCTTCCGTCACACCTCAAGTACGTTTTCCTTGGAGCACACAATACCTTGCCGGTGATTATCTCCAACAAGTTGACCACCACACAAGAAGACAATTTGGTGAAAGTACTAAAAGAGCACAAGACGGCCCTTGGATGGACTATTGTGGACATCAAAGGGATAAGTCCTTCCACTTGCATGCATAGGATTCTGCTTGAGGATGAAGCCAAGCCCTCTAGGCAACCTCAAAGGAGGTTGAACCCGCCAATGATGGATGTGGTCAAAAAGGAAGTGTTGAAGCTCCTCCAAGCGGATATGATCTTTCCTATCTCGGATAGCACTTGAGTTAGCCCGACCCAAGTAGTTCCAAAGAAGGGAGGCATCACTATGGTGGAAAATCAACATGGAGAGATGGTCCCAAGCAAAACACAAACCGGATGGAGAGTTTGCATTGACTACCGCAAGCTCAATAAGGTAACACGAAAAGACCATTTTCCATTACCTTTTATTGATCAAATGTTAGAATGTCTTGAAGGTCATTAGTACTACTGTTTCCTGGATGGATATTCGGGCTATTTCCAAATAGCCATCGCACCAGAGGATCAAGAGAAGACGACGTTCACTTGCCCATTTGGCACTTTTGCATATCGCAGAATGCCATTTGGACTTTGCAATGCACCAGGCACTTTCCAACGGTGCATGATAAGTATTTTCTCCGAATACATAGAAATTTTCATTGAAGTCTTCATGGATGATTTTACCGTCCATGGAGATAGTTTGGACGCATGTTTAGGGCATTTGAAACTTGTTCTTGAAAAATATGTTGAAACTAATTTAGTTCTAAATTTGGAAAAATGTCATTTCATGGTCGAACAAGGAATTGTGCTAGGACATGTAATATCCTCAAAAGGGATAGAGGTAGATAAGGCAAAGGTTGATGTTATTCAAAATTTACCTTATCCTACTAATGTTCGGGAAATCCGATCTTTTCTTGGTCATGTAGGTTTCTACCGACGGTTCATCAAAGATTTTTCAAAAATCTCGGCACCTCTGTGTGAATTGCTCAAGAAAGATGTCACCTTCATAGTGGATGAGGATTGCAAGAAGGCTTTCGACACTTTGAAGGCATGTCTCACCACCGCACCAATCATCCGTTCCCCGGATTGGGAGAAACCTTTTGAAATCATGTGTGATGCCAGTGACTACGCCGTCGGAGCTGTCTTAGGACAAAAAGACGGACGGGCCTCCCATGTAATCCATTATGCGTCTATTACACTCAATGGAGCGCAAAGGAATTACTCTACCATAGAAAAGGAGATGTTAGCAGTGGTTTTTGCCCTTGAGAAGTTCCGGCAGTACCTACTTGGGGTAAAGGTAATTATCTTCACTAACCATCCAGCTCTTAGGTACCTCATGGCAAAGAAGGAGGCAAAACCACGATTGATCCGTTGGATGCTTCTTCTAAGCGAGTTTAACCTAGAGATAAGGGACAAGAAGGGAGCTGAGAACCTGGTGGCCGATCATTTGAGCAGACTAGTGCAAGAGGAGGAAGATCCAGAAAAAAGAGAGATAACCGGAAGTTTTCCAGACGATACATTCTACACAACTCTCTATTGTGTAACCGCCCCTGCGCCTCACACCAGCCGCCCCTGCGGCTATGTCTAGGCACCCCTGCGGAATCATCGACAGAGCTTTGTCTTAAGCTCCAATCTTTTAAGCCTTGGTTTGCTGACATTGTGAACTTCATTTTCAGGAAGGAATATCCTCTAGACTACACCAAGGCACAACGAGAGAAGGTAAAGGCTGAAGCTCGACGCTACATTTGGGACAATCCTTACCTTTGGAAGCATTGTAGTGACCAAGTGATCCGGCGTTGCATTCCGGACAATGAGGTACAATCCGTCCTAACTTTCTCTCATTCTGAAGCATGTGGGGGGCACTTTGGGGCAAACAAAACTGCAAGAAAAGATTTGGATGCCGGTTTCTTTTGGCCACAGGGTAGAAAATCTTTCAAGGAGAAAATCTTTCAAGGAGACATGAAATACCCCAATCCTCTCTTATATTTTGTGAAATATTTGATGTTTGGGGAATTGATTTCATGGGTCCGTTTCCTACTTCATTCGGGAACACATATATTTTGCTTGCGGTGGACTATGTTTCCAAGTGGGTGGAAGCAAAGGCCACCAAAACTGATGATTCAAAAGTAGTTGCAGCTTTTCTGAAGGAGAATATCTTTGCAAGATTTGGAATCCCAAAAGCCTTAATTAGTGATAGAGGTACCCATTTTTGCAACAAGACGATCACGGCTCTCCTTAAGAAGTACCACGTTCACCAAAGAGTGTCAACAACTTATCATCCACAAACAAACGGCCAAGCTGAGGTGTCCAACCAGGAAATAAAGACCATCCTTGAAAACACGCTTTCTCCCAGGCGGAAGGATTGTAGTACAAGGCTAAATGACGCCCTATGGGCATATCGAACAGCCTACAAAACTCCTATCGGGATGTCCCCTTTTAGGCTCGTGTTTGGAAAAGCTTGCCACCTACCGATGGAGTTAGAGCACAAAGCTTGGTGGGCAGTATAGAAGTGCAACATGAACATAGAGGAAGTGGGGGAATTCCGGAAGCTCCAATTGCAAGAGTTGGAGGAACTGAGGCTAGATGCATATGACCATGCTACCACATACAAAGAAAAGACCAAAGCATGGCATGACCGGAACATTCTCCGGAAGGACTTCAAGGTAGCTAATAAGGTACTTCTCTTTCAATCCGGTTTGAAACTCTTTGCAGGTAAGCTGCATTTGAGATGGACAAGGCCGTTCATAGTAGCCAAAGTATACTGATAACACGATTTATGACTTAGGTTTAGGTAATCATTTAGATAGATTTCTCGCTTATTCATGCATGGTTTAGCACTAGTTCACGACGTTTGCACTCAATTCATGTATTTTGTCAAGATAGACGTCTACACGGACTTGTGCATTGCTTTGTAGGTATTTTGGGAGATTTAGGAGCTAAAATGATACGTTTGAGGATCATTCGTCAAGATGACACACCCTCGGACTCATTAGGATGCAAGCTATAGGCTAGGGAGGACTCATGGAACCTTGCCAACACAAGCCATGCACCAAATCGAAGTTTAATGATCAAAGGCAAAGCTGAAGCACAAAATCACGGTTCACTGACACTCCACGACCGTGGAACTGCCCGTGGATTTTGCCAGGTTTTCGTGACAGCTGTGCCACGATCTCTTGGCCAGCTCTTGCAAAGTTGGAGTATAAAAGTGGTCCTGCATTGGCTGAGAGGAGCATCTTGGAGCAGCTCTCCATTATCCACTATCATCCAATCAAAATATTCTCTCAACAAGAAGATTCTTTGAAGAAGATTGGAGAAGAAGGCTACCATTGGAGAAGAGCTTGGTTGGAGAAGAAGAGGAACACACCATTGATAGACTTTGATAGCTTTGTAGAGAAGAATTTCGGAATCGATTTCTAGAGTTGTATGAACCATTTGAACCTTCTTTAAGAAGGGTTGTGAGTCTTTCTAATTCCATTTTTCAGCTTGGTTTTGTTTACTTCTCCTTGTTCATCTCCTTCTCTTCATTATCTTACAAATGGAAGTCATGATTTTATGTTTGATGATTTTGATTGCTATGATGAATGTTGTAGGCTAAATAGATGTGATTCTAGGGTAAGGAAGGAATGGTTATGGCTAGGACTATGATAGGATGAACTTAGATTAGCCCTTGGATGACTCTCTTGCTTGGACGTAGCTTCTGTTGGAGTCCACGGTTTGTTCTAGCCTTTCCACGGCCGTGGAAGGTGTAGAACAACCCGTGATTCTCCCTTGTTTGATAGACCTAGCTTTAGATGGTTAGAATGTTGAAACCCTAAGTGTTTGTTGAGTTAAATCTATCCTAGGGTGACTTAGTGTTAGCAACTAAGTGTTAGGAGAGACTTACCCGATAATTCTTGCTCTTAGATTCCAAAGATGACAAACCCTAGGTAGTGGTGAGCCTCATAAGCCGCTATTGGGCTAAGTGTGCTAGGATAGTTGCTTAGGACTAACCCTTTCGAGACCTACCCGGTAAGAATAGGTTAGATCTCTAGGTGACAATCCGGTTTGTGTAGAATTCCGTCTCCTAGGTTCTTAGAGACTTACCCGGTGATGAGACCTTAGAGATGGATTAGTGGAACATGAGACCTACCCGGTGATTGATCCCAATCTAGAAACACTTACTCCCAACATATCATAGTTAATCCAAGGAATGATTAGATAGCTTGAGTCCTATGCCATACCCGGAACTTCCAAACCCTAGAATCCGTTTCTCTCTTTGATCTATATCTTGTTTTAGCTTGATTGTTTGTGTTGATTGTTAGCATAGTTGATTTGTTTATTTGCATGCTTAGTGATCCTTGATTGATCATCTAAAAACCCACCAAAAACATTTAGATTTTCATTTTCTTTATTTCTCTCTCTTTTCTTAACCTAGATCTTCACTAAACTTAATCATAAATCGAATCAATCTCACCTTAGTCTTTGTGTTCGACCTCGGAATACTATCCCTACTACAAACGTCCCATACACTGCGGGTTCGCTAGGAGTTAGGATAAATATAACGAGAATATAAATTTAAAACCCATTGCGTATCACATCCTGAGCGTAACATATACCCTCACGGGGCTGTGGATCTCTATGATCCCCAAACGCACAAGGTGTTTAAGGTGAACGGACAAAGGCTAAAGCTTTACCTTGAAGGAGTCAAGAACGATCCGATTGACGAGATGGTGTTGGAGGAAGCACAGTCAGAGAAGTAGAGATCTTACGTCGAGCCAACGACGTAAAACAAAGGCGCTTCTCGGGAGGCAACCCGAAGGAATAAGAAGTGGAGCTTTTGTCAAGGAAACACCCCTGCGGCTTTGTATCCTGCCCCTGCGGTGAAACTCATGCCCAGCGCCGCCCCCGGCGTTGGGCCTGTGCCTGCAACACGCCTGTCACCGCCCCCGCGGTGACATCCCTACGCCCCTGCGGCGGCCATCCTTGACACGAAGTCCCAGCGCCGCCCCCGGCGCTGCGCTTGCGTGCCTCTCTCCTTTGTTGCCGCCCCCGCGGTGACAAACTCCCACCCCTGTGGGTTTACCCAGAAAAGAAAAAAAGAGGATCTCGAAAAACGTCTACACCTACCACGCACCACCCACCAACCTTCTTCACCAAACACACAAACCCTCCAAACCCCTCTCCTTCAGAAACTCTCTCACGCCTCTGCGCCCTCTGCCCACCAACAATCTCGCCGACGCCCATACGCCGCCTCCGACAGCCAGCCACCAGTCGAAACACCCCTACGCCACCCTCTCCCACTACCCGCTTACTCTCTCACAGCCCTACGGCCTTCCTCCTTAATCACTTCACACATTCCACTCCAGCTGCACCTTCGGCGAGACTAAACCACCAAGGACGTCACCGGAGCAGCCTCAGCAACACCCTTTCCATCACTCCCCGGAATTCGCCTCTGCACTTCTCCCGCACCTGCGGCTGCAAGCTTCCGCCCCTGCGCCTCAACGCCCCGGCGCCTGCACAGCCGCCTCTGCGGAAATCACACCATAGAGGTTGTTTTCTTTTCCTTATTTCAACATTTGCTTATCCTTTGCTTCAATTACTTTCAAGAATGGAAGCCCCAAGGAAATACAAGATGACCGACGCAGAGAAGGAGCGTTATAGGATTGTGCAGGATCGAGTTGTGTATGCAACTCGATTTTTGCATATCCCGACTTTGGAGAAACTAGGCATGTTAGAGAGCATGCAAGCGTTTTTGGCGAATGCCGGGCTCGGAGACTTCCTCCAGAAGAGTGCTCCAACATATCCCGAGCTCGGCAGACAATTTATCTCCACTTTCACAATGGAGAAGGAAGATCACGTGTGTATCGGCCTCACCTTCAAGTTCAACAAGGTGAAATACACTCTTGACTACGCCGATCTACGAGAGGATTTTGGGGTGACTCTAAACCCCTCTGAAAACTGGTGGGATCCAGTCCCGGCCCCGGACCTGTGCGAGTTTTGGCAGGCAGCTACCGGGTCAGAATTCCATGTTGGGGCTGAGTACTCCAACAAACTCACTCACCCCAGCTTGAGGCTCATTTCAAAGATCCTCATGAGTGTCTTCTGTGGACACAAAGAGGAAAACAAGGTCGCTCTCAAGGACCTCCCACTACTCTACTTCTGCCTTCCACAGAGCGAGAAGGTGATAGATTGGCCCTCTCTCTTCCTAGCCGCTTTGAAGCGGATTAGGAGGGATGAGCCGAGGGATATTGTCGGCAGTGGAGTGATCTTTTTGATCGCCTCACAAGTGATGGACCTGTCCGAGTTAGAGGACGGGATGTCCGCTCCTCTCTACACTGAGGGGATGCTTAGGAGGTGCAAAATCCTCCGGCGGGATGGGGAGAACCTATTTTGGATCTCCCTTGTAGATGGGAGCTACCTCACCTACCTCCCCCGATCTTTACCATTAGGAGGTGAGTTCTCCGAGCTCTACATTCCGGCAGATCCTTTCGTGCCGAGGAGGCCACTAGTGGCCATTGTGGAGAGGTATGCTGCCAGCTCCAGCCGGGCTCATCAGGAGGAGCACCTGCTCATCCCAGATGACGAGGAGATGCCCACGGTGGCACCAGAGGAGGACCCGGCCCTTGTGAGTCTTCAGGCTCAGATGGCGGCTATGACGACCCAGCACCAGACATGGCAGTCCGATTACCAACGGACTATGCTAGAGCAGCAGCAGAGCTGGCAGACCAGTTTTGCCACCTCCATGACCTCACACTTTGACCAGAGGTAGGAGGCCTGGCAGGCAGCCCAGCAGCAGTAGTTGGAGGCTCAATAGCTGGCTTGGCAGGCCAGTTTTGAGACCTCTTTTGGCCGCCGGATGACCGCCCAATAGGACCGCATTGATGACATCTACCGCCGGCAGGAGCACTTCTTCCGCAATTTCCCTTACCCACCGGAGGAGGGTCCAGGTGGTCCATCCGGACCACCCCACTAAGGGGTACATTTCTTTTCCTTCTCCCACATTTATCTTTGACTCATTTCCACTTTGAGGACAAAGTGTACTTCATGTATGGGGGAGGGATACATCATTGCTTGTATAGTTCATTAAGTTGTTTTGATTTTGTTTTGCATCTTTCGAATTCAGTTTGAAATTCACAAAAAAAAAAGCCAAAGAAGTGAAAAAAGGTATAGAAATCCTTGGATAAACCGAAAACCCGAAAGGGCAGTTTAGGCAAAAAGAAGGTAGTCCGACCAACCTTAAGTTGGTGCAAAATTGGACTTGAGGGATGTGATTTAAAGTGAGAAAAGAAGAAGAATGGCAAGGTGAAAACCCGAAAGGGCGCCTTGGCAAATGAGCGACACCGAGCGTAGGTTTCCCTTCCGGCGTTTTGGCGACATAAGAAGGGGAGTCATAAGGAGGTTATCCGGGTAGGCCACTCTTAGAGCGATAAGGATGGTAGTATTTCTTTTTCTCACATTTCCTCTCTTTTCCTTCTTTCTTGCTTGGCTTTTCTCTTGTTTTTGATTGTCTTTTTGCTTGCTCATGCTTCCTGAGGCCTTTGAGTCTAGTTGATGTCATTTGTTTTTACTCGGGACGAGTAAAAGGTCTAAGTATGGGGGAGTTTGATAGGTGATGGAATCACTATCATTTAGGGTAGTTTTTAGAGTCTTTTTATTGCATTAGTGTCGGTTTATGCTACTAACTCCTTGGTCCAGAAGAAGAAGACTAAAAGAAGCTAAAGAAGGAGTTATAAGCACTTAGGAGTGAAGATTGATCACGAAGCAAAGCTTTTGTTGCCTCACCGCCCAGTGGATCCTTGCAGCCGCCCCTGCGGATGACGTTTTCCACTGGAGCGCTCCCTACGTCTTCACCAACGCCAACCATGAAGTATGTCACTGCCCCTGTGCCACTCCTGGACGCTCCTGCGGTGACCTGCCCTGAATAGATGAAGACCAGCTCCCCTGCGTCTCCCACTGCGCCCCTGCTTGCGCCTCAACCTCGGAGATGGAAGGCGAAGAGGTTGTGTCACCGCCCCTGCGTCGACATAGGGGCGCCCCGGCGGCTTGGCATTAGAAACGTCAGGAAGGCGAAAGGTCAGACGTTGAGGAGCATTGAAGATCCACCCCAGCGGAATTGTGTAGCCGCCCCAGTGGTTCTGAAGAAAATCAACCGATTCTGCCTAAACTGCCCCTGCGGTTCTTGAAGGCCGCCCCTGCGGTTTAACGCCAGAAGCTTTACTCCGGCTGTTTACACCACTTTTATGGCATTAAAGGTGGCTGTTTTGGGCCGGCCATTTACTCCTATTTAGTGTCTTTTGTAGTATAAATAGTTCTTGGTTGATTGCTAGAATCATGCATATCTTATCATCTTGTTAGTCAACAAATTATCCACTTAGATTGTCTTGCTTCCTTGTAATGAGTTGCTAACTCCCTTGCTACATTGGGTTGGTTTGAAGCTGCATTGTTACCTTGGTTGTAAGTTCTTTATAATCTAAGTTTTCATTCAGTAATACTTTGTGTTTCCTTGATCTCCATTGTCTAAATTGCATGTTTACTATTGCTTGAGATTGATCACCTTAGGTTCTAAAGTGCATGTAAACAACTAGGATTAATAGGTTCCGGGTTCGGGTCTTTAATCTAGTAGCAACTTTAAGTAATAACGGGTTGTGATTACTTAAGGAAAATGAACACAAATATAAAGATAAGTTTAACGGTTTTAATCTTCTCTTTATATCCCTTTGTCTTTGTTTGAAAGCTAACTCGTTATTTGTTCTTGTAGGTTTACGGAACTTTAACCTGTTAAGTTGTGTTGATGCCGGTTGGCTCAACACATATATATGATCGAGACGGGATATTACTTGAAAACTTGTAAAAGGAACTCACCAAAGTAGCAAGTGCATGCTTAGAATCAATCTAGTGTAGATTCACCCACCATTGTCTTATTTGTCGCATTAATCATTTTCATAAGTTTTTGTGCATCAATTCAACCAACCCCCCCCCTTGTGTCACTTGTCACTATAATCGATAATTGCATCTAAAACACCTTAACTCTCTTGGGTTCGACCCTTACTTAATCACTATACTTGTTCTTAGTGCTAAGTCGGGTTTTACTTTTGATTGGGTATAAACGACCATAGAAATACCGTCGGTCAGCAAACTATCTAAAACTAAGCTAGAAAAGAAAAAATAAAGCAATATCTTGGGTTGCCTCCCAAGAAGCGCTTGGTATAAGGTCAGTAGTTGGACCGTACATCATCCTCAAACAAGGTGTAGTGGTGCAATCTCCTCAGCCGGGACTTCCGGTCGGTACTTCTTTAGTCTATGACCGTTGACCTTAAAGCTTCCGCTTGTTTCACCCCAAATCTCAACTGCACCATAGCGAAAAACATTTTTCACAACGTAAGGTCTTGCCCATCTAGATTTCAACTTACTTGGAAAGAGGCGGAGGCGGGAGTTGAAGAGTAGAACTAGATCTCCTTCTTTGAACTCTTTTGGAATGATATGCTTATCATGCCATCTCTTCGTTCTTTCCTTGTAGATCTTGGCATTCTCATAAGCGTTTAAGTGCAACTCCTCCAGCTCATTGATGTCTAGTAGTCTCTTCTCTCCAGCTTCCTTGATGTCGAAATTCAACCACTTGATTGCCCAATATGCCTTGTGCTCCAGCTCAACGGGTAGATGACCAGACTTCCCACATACCAAATTGTAAGGGGTGGTACCAATGGGAGTCTTGAATGTGGTCCTATAAGCCCAAAGAGCATCGTCCAATTTCATGGACCAATCCTTCCTCGTCCTAGAGACGGTCTTTTCCGAAATTGTCTTGATTTCTCTATTCGAGATCTCAACTTGCCCACTAGTTTGAGGGTGATAAGGGGTTGCTACCTTGTGGGTTACCCCATACTTCGATAGAAGTGCTTTGAACTTCCGGTTGATGAAATGTGTCCTTCCATCGCAGATGATGATGCGTGCCATTCCAAAACGTGGAAAGATAGTTCGATTGAAGAACTTCACAACCACCATGGCGTCATTAGTGGGGGAGGCAATGGCTTCCACCCATCTAGAGACGTAATCAACAACTAAGAGAATGTAGTGGTTCCCTGTGGAGGATGGGAAAGGTCCCATGAAATCAACTCCCCATACATAAAAAATCTCAACCTCCTTAATATTGTTGAGTGGCATCTCGTTGATTCTAGGCAAATTCCCTGTTCTTTGGCATGCATCACAAGAAACAACAAACGTTTGCACATCCTTAAATAATGTAGGCCAAAAGAAACCAGAACATAATACCTTAGCGCATGTTTTGTGAGCGCTGGCATGTCCTCCATAAGGAAGCGAGTGGCAATGCCGTATGACACTAGCAACTTCATCCTCCGGAATGCATCATCGAAGCATCCCATCCGGACCTCTCTTGAACAATAGAGGTTCATTCCAGTAGTAATGGCGTACATCCTTGAAGAACTTCTTCCTTTGAGCGTACGTCAATCCGGGCGGTATTTCCTGGCAAACAAGGAAATTGACAATATCAGCATACCAAGGCTCTTTTCCATCAAAAACTTGGCGGAGCCAGTGCTCCCCGAACTGTAAGTGACTCTCAGTAAACGAATCAGAAAGTTGGTTGTCCTCAGTTGACAACATCTCGCTTGTTACCGAAATGTTCTTCAGATAAGAACACCTTGCTTGGTCCAAGAAGTGCCTCGGTCGAGGTAGTGGAACTGGGATCGAAACCTAATGTGCTTTTCTTCTCATGGATTAGTATCTTAATCTTAGCTCTTGGATCTGCTTCCAATGCTTTTAAGCTCTGTATATTTGCATCACAAGAGACATCTATACCTTCCTCTATTAAACTAAAACTAAGAACTCTTTCAAGAGGATCGTTAATAAGGATAGATCTCACCAATTCTCTTGATTCTTCTTCATCATAGATGTGGAAGATGTCGTCCTCCAGCGGCTCTCCCTTTATTGCAGCAAGCAATGCAAACTCCACATGATCTCCACCAATGTTAAATTTCAACTTGGCGTTCTTACAATCCACATTGCAACCCGAAGTTGCTAGAAATGGTCTCCCGGGAATGATAGGAATGGGATAATCTACGGGAATGTCAAGTATAACAAAGTCTATAGGTATGTAGTAATTACCTAACTTGATGGGAATGTCCTCCAAGATACCCATAAGACGGGTAATGGAGCGATCCGCCATGTATAAAGTCATCTTCACCGGCTTGGGCTCTCCAAGGCCGACTTTCTCGCAAAGCTCCAACGGGATGATACTCATGTTGGCTCCTAGATCACACAATGCATCATATGAGCTAGCATTGCTGGGTCCAGCTGCACCATCTGAGGACCAGCATGTGTACCTTTTTGCTTGTCGTTTGAGGGAGAGCACACGCTCATACATGGCGGGATTTCACTGTGACTCATTGGTAGAATACCAAGATCGGGCCTCTGCCTATGAGAGAGAGAGAGCTAGCCAGAGGAGGACTTCTCAGACAGGACGGTCTGAGAAGAGGCAGCGTACCACACCGACTGGTGCAGGAGCATCTGGATACGGGAGAGGTCAGACTCAGGGCCGCTCGAGCATTCTAGTGTTTGCACAGACAGCTGAGGGAGGCCGGCAGTGTTACAACTGTGGGGCCTATAGGCATGTGAGGACTGATTGTCCTAGAGCACCACTGACTTGCTTCTCGCGTGGGAAGCCAGGACATAGAGCTACGTTTTGCCGTTAGGGAAAGGGGTCATCAAAGTAGGGTTCTTCCCCTGCAGGTGCAGCAGGAGGTGGGCAAAGACCGCCTCAGCATCAGACATAGGGACATCAAAGAGTCCCAGGCACGCCTGCTACTCAAGGGTCAGCTCTAGGACCGAGTAGAGGTAGAGGTAGAGAGGCTGGTACCAGTGATAACCGAGGAGCTCGAGGCAGAGTTTTTGAGCTGAGGAGTGCTGAGGAGCCGCCAACACCAGCTGCTACAGGTACCATTCTGTTACATGGTTTACTTGATGGTAGTAGGGTCAGAGGTACCCAGGAGATACGTAGTTGTCCCCTACGCTTAGGGACTCGTGTACTAATTGTTGACTTCTTAGTCATGCCTTTGAAGCATGAAGAAGTCATATTAGGTATGGATTGGATGCGTAGACACCGTGCGGTGTTAGATGTGGGTAAGAGAACTATTACAGTCTCTACCGACTTAGGTCCGATAGAGGTCTTCCGGGGTTGGGACCTTGGGAAGACAGAATCTATCATCAGTGCCGTACGATCAGCTAGATTGATTGCACAAGGATGTGATGCCTTCTGGTGTTACGCCATGAAGGATGGAGAGAGTCCAGCTTTGGAGGACATACCAGTGGTCTGTAAGTTTAGAAACGTATTTGCAGAGCCGTCTTGCCTATCACCTCAGAGGAGCGTAGATTTTGGCATTGACTTGGAGCCTGGCACGAGACCCATCTCGAAGGCCCCATACCGTATGACACCTGTCGAGATGTTGGAGCTGAAGAAGCAACTCGATGAATTGGCTGAGAAGGGCTTCATAAGCCCTAGCGTTTCACCATGGGGTGCACCTGTCCTCTTCGTGCGGAAGAAGGGCGGATCGTTGAGACTGTGCATAGATTACAAAGAGCTAAACAAGGTGACCATCAAGAACAGGTATCCACTACCTCGTATTGATGGTCTACTTGATCAGCTGCAGGGAGTGACAGTTTTCTCCCGGATTGACTTGTGTTCAGGATATCACCATCTAAGGGTGAGAGAGCATGATGTGCACAATACAGCATTTCGTACCCGTTATGGACACTACGAGTTTGTAGTGATGCCATTTGGGCTGACAAATGCCCCAACAGTATTCATGGAGTTGATGAACAACATCATCATCGACTTCCTGGATCAGTTTATGGTGGTCTTCTGTTATGTCTAGGATGTGTGCACGCAAAAGCTTTAAATTTATAACTCGTTATATTTTTCCTAACTCCTAGCGAACTCGTAGTGTACGGGACGTTTTGTAGTAGGGATAGTATTTCGAGGTCGAACACAAAGACTGAGGTGAGATTGAATCAATTAATGACTAAGTTTAGTGAAGATCTAGGGTAAGAAAAGATAAGAAAATAAAGAAATGAAAATCTCAATGCTTTTGGTTTGGTTTTTAGGTGATCAATCAAGGATCACAAATCATGCAAAATAAACAATCAACTAAGCTAATAAATCAACACAAACAAACAAGCTAAACTCGAAATATGAGATCAATAGAGATAAGAGCGGATTCTAGGGGTTGGAAATTCCGGTTATGGCATTGGACTCAAGCTATCTAATCATTCCTTGGATTAACTATAGTATGTTGGGAGTGAGTGTTTCTAGATTGGGATCAATCACCGGGTAGGTCTCATGGTCCACTAGTCCGTTCCTAAGGTCTCATCACCGGGTAAGTCTCAAAGAGCCTAAGGATAGGAATTCTACATAAACCGGATGGTATTCTAGGGATCCAACCTCTCCTTACCGGGTAAGTCTCGGAAAGGTAAGTCCTAAACACCTGTCCTAGCACACTCAGTCCAATAGCGGCTTGTGAGGCTCACTACTACCTAGAGTTTGTCATCTTTGATATCTAAGAGCAAGAATCACCGGGTAGGTCTCTTCTAACACTTAGTTGCTAACACTAGGTCACCCTAGGATAGATTTAACTCAATAAACACTAGGATTTTAACAATCTAGCAACCTAACACTTGGATTTATCATTACAAGTAAATTCATCAAAATCACGGGGTGTTCATCAAGGTCCACGGCCGTGGTTTGTCTAGAACAACCCGTGGATTCTAACAGTGGCTAGGTTCAGTCAAACGAATCATCCAAGCATACATTTAAGTCTATCCTATCATAGTCCAAGCCATAACCATCCTTTCCCTACCCTAGAATCGCATCTATTTAGCCTACAACATACATCATCACAATCGAAATCATCAAACATAAAATCATGGCTTCCATTTGCAAGATAATGAAGAGAAAGAGATGAACAAGTGAAACAAGTAAACCAAGCTGAAAATGAGATTAGAAAGACTCACAACCCTTCAAAAGAAGGTTCAATTGATTCTTACAACCCTAGAAAACGATTCCGATAATCTTCACTATAGAATCTATCAAAGACTAGCAATGGTGTGTTCTTCCCTTCTTCTCCAATGGAGATTTTCTCCTCCTCCAATGGTAGCTCTCTTCCAAGCTTCCAATTGAGAGAATCTTTCTTGTTGTGAGAGAATGGTAGTGAGAGTGGATGATGGGAAAATGGAAGATGCCTTTTCAGCCTTGCAGGACCACCTATTTATCCTACAAATTTGCAAGAGTCGGCCATGAAGATCATGGCACAGCTGTCACAACCGTCTGGCAAAAACCACGGTCCAATTCCACGGCCGTGGAAGTCCCAATGACCGTGGTTTTGGTGCCTCAGCTTGTTTTGGATCATTAAGCTATGATTTGGTGCATGACATGCACCAACAAGGTTCCAAGTGTCCTCCTTAGCTCCTAACTTGCATCCCAATGAGCCCGAAGGTGTGTCATCTTGAGGAACGATCCTCAAATGTATCGATTAAGCTCCTAAATCTCCCAAAATACCTACAAAGCAATGCAAAAGTCCATGTAGACGTCTATCTCGACAAAATACGTGAATTGAGTGCGAACGTCGTGAACTAGTGCTAAACCATGCATGAATGAGCGGAAAAACTATCAAATGATTACCTAAACCTAAGTCATAAATCGTGTTATCAAAAATACCCCATACTTAAGGTTTGCTCGTCCCCGAGCAAGTCCCAACTATAGACTAAGAGATGACATGATTTATGCATGCAGGAAAACAACAAAATCTTTTTGAAGTTGTGCTTCTAATATTGGATCACCTTCATAGTCATGTTTCATAGCAATGGACAAGCAATCATGCATCGAATGAATGAAGGCACGGAAAGACAATTATACTTAACTCAAAAGCATGCTTGAAATGTAGAAATGAAGAAGTCAAGATGATCAAGAGCATATTCAATCTAGATTACTAAGTCTTACAAACATGCAAATAGGTCACAAGGGCTTGTGAAATAAAAGGCCAAGAAACGTTGTGATTAGGTGGGAATTTTTCTAGGCTATGTGATGCTAATTCGGGAATGGAACTAACTTCACAACTTCGTTTTTGCTCAACTTCCCAACAAGTGTATAATTTTCTCCATCTTTTCTTTGTTTTCTTTTCTTTTTCACTTATTTTTGAGACAATGGCATTGGTGTACAAAAGCCAAAACCTTGGTGATTAGCCGTCCTCGGACTTTTTCTATTTTTCGAGGTGCATCCACACCGGGCACACATACCCAAGCTTGTTAGGACTATTGGTTTATTTGACTTTGGCAAGGCACAAACACCCGATTATGTGAATGGTGCCGAGTTACTCGTCATTTAAACCAACGTCCCCAAACCTATATTTTTGTCTACACTTTCACAACAAATTCAGCATTTCATTCATAACATTCTTTCATCAACATCTTCACCCCACACTTGCTTTTCACACACTCAACACACTAACATGCTCCTATTCCCGGATGGGTCAAAAGAGGTCAAAATTTATATCAATTGAGGTGCTCAAACATCATGATCAAGATGAGAAGTAGAGAAAAATGAATTGCCTCATTCATTCCTAGATGATGTGCAAGAACTAGCATGTAATTTCAACTTCCAATACTCAATCCAATCAAGACAAACATCATGATCACAAATCATTCATGGGATTCAAGATAAGTACTTCAAGTCCACATATGCATACATTAATTCAACACATAAGGCCATCCATAGCCAATCCACAAGACAATTTTATCATAAGGGTCATTCCCAAGCTTAGAAACACTAAAATTTTTAAAATTTTCTGAATTTTTTTTTTTTTTGGATTTTTCGAAATATGTATGTACAATGCAAGACATGATGAAGCATGTGACAATATTAAACTATCCTAGATGCTAATCATGCAAAGGATCATGCAAACCCCACCCCATACTTAGAAACACATTGTCCCCAATGTGGCATTCAAGTAAAGAAGAGTGAAAGAGGGTTCTCACAATGCAAAAAATGGCTTGCTTTGGTATTTGGGATTACTCAAGTGGATTGATGGTGGATGATCCTATCAACAATGGTAGAGATCTCTAAATGTTCATCAAGGCGTCGGGACCCGCGCTAGGCACCGCTAGCCGTCCAAGTTCCGCGTCCGCTCCACCCATAATTGATGAGGGATTCATTATCATCATTCACATGCCATGCAAGGCTTCATGCTACCAAGACTCTAGCACACATATAAAGCACACCAAACACACAAAAACGGAAAAAAATCAAAAACAAAAACAAAAACGAAAAGGGGAAAAACGTCTACCAATGGGTTGCCTCCCATCAAGCGCTTCTTTAAGGTCATTAGCTTGACCAAACTCGGGGGCGTCTCACTCTAGGTGAAGTGGGGCAATCATATCCACCGGAGCTCCCGGGATATACTTCTTCAACCGGTGCCTATTCACCTTAAAATCTCCACAATGCTCCCCTCCTATCTCAACCGCTCCATGGGGAAAGATCTTCTTCACCATATAAGGCCCGGTCCATCTTGACTTTAGCTTTCCGGGGAAAAGCCGCAGCCTTGAGTTGAAGAGAAGGACAAGGTCGCCTTCGCTCAAATCCTTCGAGACGAGGCGCTTGTCATGCCACCGTTTGGTCCTCTCCTTGTAGATCCGGGCGTTTTCATAAGCATCCAGCCGGATCTCCTCAAGAGCATTCATGTCAAGTAACCTCTTCTCTCCGGCTTCCTTGAGGTCAAAATTTAGCCACTTAATGGCCCAATATGCTCTATGCTCCATCTCTACCGGAAGGTGGCAAGACTTGCCATAGACTAGCTTGTAAGGAGTGGTGCCAATCGGTGTCTTGAAAGCGGTTCTATATGCCCACAAGGCATTATCGAGCTTCATAGCCCAATCCTTTCTTGTCCTAGAAACCGTCTTCTCAAGAATTTCCTTTATCTCCCGGTTGGAGATCTCCACTTGGCCACTAGTTTGGGGATGGTAAGGTGTTGCCACCTTATGAGTCACCCCATACTTAGCCAAAAGTGCCCCAAAATTTCTATTAGTGAAGTGCTTCCCTCCATCACTTATGATCACCCTTGGTGTTCCAAACCTAGGGTAGATCACTCGGTTGAAGAACCGCACCACAACCTTGGCGTCATTTGTAGGAGAGGCGATTGCCTCCACCCATCTTGAAACATAGTCAACCGCCAATAGGATGTAGAGGTTGCCACATGAAGAGGGGAATGACCCCATGAAGTCCACACCTCACACATCAAATATCTCCATCTCTTGTATGTTGTTCAAGGGCATCTCATTCCTCCTTGAGATGTTGCCCGTCCTTTGGCAAGCATCACAAGCTACCACAAAATTCTGCACATCCTTGAACAAACTTGGCCAAAAGAAACCCGATTGCAACACCTTCGCACATGTCTTGTGTGAGCTACATGGCCTCCACATGGCAAGGAATGACAATGGCGGATCACACTCTCTACCTCATCCTCCGGTATGTATCTCCTAAACACTCCATCTGGCCCTCTTTTGAACAAAAGCGGCTCACTCCAATAGCAGTGCCTTACATCCTTGAAGAACTTCTTCCTTTGGGCATATGACAAACCGGGAGGCACTTCCTCACATACAAGATAGTTCACAATGTCGGCATACCATGGCTCACTTCCTCTAGATACTTGGAACAAGCACTCCTCCATCATTTGCAATTGCTCATCCCGGAATGAGTCATCAATCGGGATGTCGTCTTTCTCAAGCTCTAATGGCGGGAGTCTACTAAGGTGATCCGCCACAGAATTTTTGGACACTTTCTTGTCCCGGATTTCCAAATCAAACTCTTGAAGAAGAAGGATCCACCGAATCAACCTAGGCTTGGCATCCTTCTTTGTGAGGAGATAACGGATCGCAGCATGATCCGTATAAACAATGACCTTCGCTCCAACAAGATATGAGCGGAACTTCTCAAATGCGTACACAACCGCTAGCAACTCCTTCTCGGTGGTAGCATAATTGAGTTGGGCATCATCTAGGGTCTTGCTAGCATAATAAATAGCATGTGTGAGCCCATCCTTCCTTTGCCCCAAAACAGCCCCAACGGCTACATCACTTGCATCACACATGATCTCAAACGGTAAATTCCAATCTGGAGGTTGCATGATAGGTGCGGAGATCAAAGCATTCTTCAACCTACAAAAAGCTTCAAGGCAATCCTTGGAGAAAACAAACTCAACATCTTTCATTAGTAGGTTAGTAAGAGGCTTAGAAATTTTAGAGAAATCTTTAATAAACCTCCGGTAAAAACCGGCATGCCCTAAAAAACTCCTTACCCCCTTCACCGAGGTAGGTGGTGGCAACTTCTCTATCGTTTCAATCTTAGCCCTATCAACCTCAATGCCTTGGTTGGACACCAAGTGTCCCAACACAATGCCTTCACTTACCATGAAGTGGCATTTTTCCCAATTCAAGACTAGATTAGTCTCCTCACATCTTTTCAAAACCAAAGACAAATTAGCTAGGCAATCATCAAAGGAAGATCCATAAACAGAAAAATCATCCATAAACACTTCCATGATGTTTTCAATGTACTCCGAAAAGATAGCCATCATACACCTTTGAAAGGTGGCGGGTGCATTACACAACCCAAATGGCATTCTCCTATATGCAAAAGTACCCCATGGACATGTAAATGTGGTTTTCTCTTGGTCATCGGGGTGGATAGGGATTTGGAAGAATCCGCTATAGCCATCTAAGTAGCAAAAGTGAGAATGTTGAGCTAACCTCTCTAGCATTTGGTCAATGAAAGGAAGGGGGAAGTGATCTTTCCTAGAGGCCATTTCAATTTCCTATAGTCAATACACACCCTCCATCCCGTAACCGTTCTAGTTGGGATTAGTTCATTATTCTCATTGGTTACTACGGTCATCCCACCCTTCTTAGGAACCACATGCACGGGACTAACCCACTTACTATCCGTAATAGGGTAGATGATTCCCGCATCTAGCAACTTAATGATCTCTTTCTTGACTACCTCTTTCATTATAGGATTCAATCTTCTTTGATGTTCAATAGAGGGTTTATGGTCATCTTCCATCAATATCTTATGCATGCACAAAGAGGGTTTTATGCCAACTAAATCATCAATAGTATAGCCAATGGCTTTCCTATGTAATCTTAGCTCATGCAACAACTTAGCAAGTTCATCATCATTCAAGCATGCATTCACAATCACCGGGTATGTTGAATTATCACCAAAAAAAGCATACTTCAAATGAGAGGGGAGGGGTTTGAGTTCAAGTTTAGGGGGACCTTTATCGAGTGGAGACGATCCAAATGATGTTGGTTGAGATGAAACCAAAGAAAATGAAGGCTCTCCAAGGCTCCTTGAAGCTTGATCAACAACAAAGGTTGTTTTTGGGGAAATCACGGGCAAATCCACGGACTTTGGCACATCCACAACCGTGGTTCTTGAAAAGCTTGCACTTCGGAGCATTCCAGAGAGTTCCACGGACGTGGTTCTTGGGTCCTGGCCGTGGTTCGTACAGGAATTCAGCACACTCTCATGGACTTCAAATTCAGCTCTTGTCTCCTTTTCTAATGCTTCTAAGGCCTTGATTTCTTCATTTCAAGCCTCCTCAACACCTTCCTCCATCAAACTTAAGCTAAGAACCTTCTCCAAGGGATCCTTGATCAAGATCGAGCTCACAACTTCTCTAGACTCCTCTTGCTCGACAATGTTGAATACATCCTCATCAAGGGTTGGCCCTTTCATCATTGTGGACAGCTTGAACTTGATATTCTCTTCTCCAATGTTGAAGGAGAGAATTCCATTCTTACAATCTACCAAGCATCCGGAAGTGGCTAAGAAAGGTCTCCCTAAAATGATGGGAACCGGATAGTCCGCCGGGATGTCCAAGACAACAAAATCAATCGGCACATAGAACTTCCCTAGTTGCACCGGAATGTCCTCCAAGATCCCAACCGGGTGAGTGATCGAACGGTCCGCCATGTAAAGGGTCATCTTGACCGGCTTTGGCTCTCCTAGCCCAACTTTGTTGCAAAGTGCAAGCGGTATGATGCTTACACTTGCTCCAAGATCACAAAGGGCTTCATACTTCACTTCTCCCACTCCAATTGGCACACAAAAGGATCCCGGATCTCTTAGCTTAGGAGGCATCTCCTCCTTCATAGTTTGAATTAATTCCGAGGACCTCTTTGTCATTCTTACTTCTCCATACTCCTCCAACTTCCTTTTGTTGGAGAGTATTTCCTTCAAGAACTTGCCATATGCCGGCATACCTAAGATAGCATCCATGAACGGAATGTTAATATGCAATTTAGACATAAGTTCAAGGAATTTACCAAAGTGTTTGTCCAAGCGAGCTCTTGCTCGTGATTGAGGGAATGGTAGCGGTGGTTTGTATGGAGGCGGTGCCACATATGTTGGCTCAACATCCTTGCTCTTGCCTCCATCTTCTTGCAACATCTCTTCTTCTACCACTACTTGCTTTCCCTTAGCATTCTCCTTGGGCAAGGGATCCTTCATGCTCAGCCCACTCCTTGTAGTGATGGCCAACACTTGGCCTCTTGGGTTGTCCTCGGTTCTTCCGGGAAGCTTTCCCGGATCTCTATGAGCTTCACCTGCCTTTTGGAACACTTGTGCTTCCAACACCTTTTGAGCTTTAGAAATGGAAGTCACCGTGCTCTCAAGACCACTCAACCTTCCAAGCAATTGCTCAAACATCATCTCGGTTCTATCCTTTGGAGGTTAAGTAAATCCGGGTGGAGGTTCTTGTGAAGCCTTTGGTGGTGGAGTTGCGCTTGTGGAAGCGGGAGGGTTCAAGGCTCCATCCGGGTTAGAATAGAAAAACCCGGGATGGTTGTGATTAGGTCGGTAATTGTTAAATTGCCGGTTGTTGTTGAAGTTCCTTGGGCCTTGATAGTTGTTGTAATTTCCCCTTCCCATGTAGTTCACATCTTCCTCCTTGGAAGACAAGTTTGCTTGCACTTGCACTTGAGAGGTTGCTTGATTCTTCAAAGTTGTAGCACACAACTCCCTCAAAGACTTTAACTCGTGGTTGATGGCGTCAAGCTTGAAATTGCTCATGGTGACTTCACTCACCTCATATGCTCCCGCCTTCCTCCCATCACTCTTCCTATGGGAGTACTTCTCAATCACTAGAGCTTGTTTCTCTACAAACTCCCAAGCTTCATCCACATTCTTCTCCATGAAAGTCCCACCGGAAAGAGATTGGAGCTTGAATTGGCTATCCTCATTAAGTCCTTTGAAGTAGATCTCCAATAGCTTAATTTTTGGTATACCATGGTGTGGACAATCTAGGAGAAGGTCTTTGAACCTCTCCCAAGACTTGAATAAACTCTCTCTATCCTTCATCACGAAGGCATTGATCTTCCCTCTTAACTCGGTAGTCATGGAAGGTGGGAAGAACTTAGTCAAAAACTCGGTTGTCATCTCCTTCCAAGTACTCACTCGCCCTTGTGGAATGGATTGATAGCTAGCTAAGGCTTTATCCTTAAGTGAGAAGGAAAAAGCCCTAAGCTTATGGTTGTTGCTCTCCAATCTAGGCGGTCTTAGAGTCTCCATCAAGATCTCATAGTTCATCAAGTGTTGATGAGGAGACTCTCCTTCCATCCCTCCAAATTGATTATGCCGGATCATTTGTAGAACTTGAGGGTGGAACTCGTAATCATGGGTTGCGGGATCTCCTAAGTTCACACCCGGACGGTGTGCTCTTTGTGCCGGATCCATACGTTGCCCTAACGTTTGTGGCTCTTCTATAGCAATGGGCATAACCCGAATATTAACCGCCGGCTGCGGTTGTGGTGGAGGTAGAGGAGGTTGTTGATGATTAAGCTCTCTTTGCACAAGAGCTTGCCTAACCTCTTCAATCTCCCTCCTAGTTGCCTCTTGCCTCTCATTGGCAAGTCTACTTTCATTCTCCAAAGCTTCATCCCTTATCCTAATTTGCTCTAAAGCCTCATCCAACTCAGCTTGGAGATCTCTTCCGGCCATCTCTTTTCCCTTTCTAATGCTCTTGGATCTAGATCTAATGGTTTTCTCCGGTTCGGGATCGAATGGAGCTAAATCCTTGCCACGAGATCTTCGCATACACCTAAGGAGTGAGAGATGTCCTGAAAAGCAAAGACACAAACCAAACAAGATCAAAAGCAACAAGAAAGATCTACACTACAAACAATCACAAAAACGACTCAATCTTAACCTAGTCCCCGGCAACGGCGCCAAAAACTTGTTACGTCTAGGAAGTGTGCACGCAAAAGCTTTAAATTTATAACTCGTTATATTTCTCCTAACTCCTAGCGAACCCGCAGTGTATGGGACGTTTTGTAGTAGGGATAGTATTCCGAGGTCGAACACAAAGACTGAGGTGAGATTGAATCAATTAATGACTAAGTTTGGTGAAGATCTAGGGTAAGAAAAGAGAAGGAAATAAAGAAATGAAAATCTCAATGCTTTTGGTTTGGTTTTTAGGTGATCAATCAAGGATCACAAATCATGCAAAATAAACAATCAACTAAGCTAATAAATCAACACAAACAAACAAGCTAAACTTGAAATATGAGATCAATAGAGATAAGAGCGGATTCTAGAGGTTGGAAATTCCGGTTATAGCATTGGACTCAAGCTATCTAATCATTCCTTGGATTAACTATAGTATGTTGGGAGTGAGTGTTTCTAGATTGAGATCAATCATCAGGTAGGTCTCATGGTCCACTAGTCCGTTCCTAAGGTCTCATCACCGGGTAAGTCTCAAAGAGCCTAAGGATAGGAATTCTACATAAACCGGATGGTATTCTAGGGATCCAACCTCTCCTTACCGGGTAAGTCTCGGAAAGGCAAGTCCTAAACACCTGTCCAAGCACACTCAGTCCAATAGCGGCTTGTGAGGCTCACTACTACCTAGAGTTTGTCATCTTTGATATCTAAGAGCAAGAATCACCGGGTAGGTCTCTTCTAACACTTAGTTGCTAACACTAGGTCACCCTAGGATAGATTTAACTCAACAAACACTAGGATTTCAACAATCTAACAACCTAACACTTGGATTTATCATTACAAGTAAATTCATCAAAATCATGGGGTGTTCATCAAGGTCCACGGCCGTGGTTTGTCTAGAACAACCCGTGGATTCTAACAGTGGCTAGGTTCAGTCAAATGAATCATCCAAGCATACATTTAAGTCTATCCTATCATAGTCCAAGCTATAACCATCCTTTCCCTACCCTAGAATCGCATCTATTTAGCCTACAATATACATCATCACAATCGAAATCATCAAACATAAAATCATGGCTTCCATTTGCTAGATAATGAAGAGAAAGAGATGAACAAGTGAAACAAGTAAACCAAGCTGAAAATGAGATTAGAAAGACTCACAACCCTTCAAAAGAAGGTTCAATTGATTCTTACAACCCTAGAAAACGATTTCGATAATCTTCACTATAGAATCTATCAAAGACTAGCAACGGTGTGTTCTTCCCTTCTTCTCCAATGGAGCTTTTCTCCTCCTCCAATGGTAGCTCTCTTCCAAGCTTCCAACTGAGAGAATCTTTCTTGTTGTGAGAGAATGGTAGTGAGAGTGGATGATGGGAAAATGGAAGATGCCTTTTCAGTCTTGCAGGACCACCTATTTATCCTACAAATTTGCAAGAGTCGGCCATGAAGATCATGGCACAGCTGTCACAACCGTCTGGCAAAAACCACGGTCCACTTCCACGGCCGTGGAAGTCCCAGTGACCGTGGTTTTGGTGCCTCGGCTTGTTTTGGATCATTAAGCTACGATTTGGTGCATGGCATGCACCAACAAGGTTCCAAGTGTCCTCCTTAGCTCCTAACTTGCATCCCAATGAGTCCATAGGTGTGTCATCTTGAGGAACGATCCTCAAATGTATCGATTAAGCTCCTAAATCTCCCAAAATACCTACAAAGCAATGCAAAAGGCCATGTAGACGTCTATCTCGACAAAATACGTGAATTGAGTGCAAACGTCGTGAACTAGTGCTAAACCCTGCATGAATGAGCGGAAAAACTATCTAAATGATTACCTAAACCTAAGTCATAAATCGTGTTATCATATTCATTGATGACATTCTGGTGTACTCTCGTAGCAGAGAGGAGCATGCTGGGCATTTGAGGACGGTTTTGCAGATTTTGAGAGATAGAGAGTTGTATGCCAAGTTCTCTAAGTGTGAGTTCTGGATGTCTGAGGTTGCTTTCCTTGGACATATCGTCTCCGCCGACGGGATTATGGCAGACCCGGCAAAGATCGAGTCTATTGTTGCATGGACGACACCGACGAACGTCAAGGAAGTGCGTAGATTTCTTGGTTTAGCCGGTTATTACAAACACTTTATGGAGGGATTTTCTGTGATTGCCCGTCCATTGACGAGTCTTCTGAGGAAGACTACTAGATTTGTATGGACTGACCAATACACTCAGAGTTTTGAGGAGTTGAAGAGGCGTTTGACTGCTGCTCCTGTCTTAGCACATCCAGAGGGTTTTGATGATTTTGTGGTCTACAGTGATGCATCCAAGCTAGGCTTGGGATGTGTGCTGATGTAGAGAGGCAGAGTGATTGCATATGCGTTTTGACAGCTGAAAAGGTATGAGGAGAACTACCCGACTCATGATCTGGAGTTGGCAGCGGTAGTTCATGCTTTGAAGATCTGGAGACATTACTTGTATGGTGCTACATGTCAGATCTTCACAGACCATAAGAGTCTGAAGTACATTTTCACGCAGCGGGAATTGAATAACCGCCAACATCGATGGCTTGAGTTGATCAAGGACTTTGACCTTGAGATTTTGTATCATCCTGGCAAGACGAATGTAGTAGCTAATGCCTTGAGCAGGAAGACGCCTCGAGAGAAGGCGATTGCCAGACTTACTGTACAGCCTCAGCTTCAGAGGGATCTAGCCTAGCTAAATATGGACATCTAGTTTCCTAATGAGGATAACCAGTTGTTTGCTTTAGAGGTTCTACCTGGTTTGTTGGATGAGATCCAATAGAAGTAGGGGACCTGCCCGACCTTGAAGAGGATCAGAGATAGGATGTCTCGTGGAGAGGCACCCCAGTTCACTATTGGGACAGATGGAGTTATGAGGCGACATGATCATATCTGTGTTCTTGCAGATGCAGAGGTTAGACAGCGGATATTACAGGAGGCTCACTGTACACCTTACTCAGTACACCCTGGTACGAGTAAGATGTACCATGATGTGAGACGCTCATATTGGTGGGGAGGGCTGAAGCCCGACGTAGTCAGATTTGTGGCTCAGTGTGCGACTTGTCAATAGGTCAAGATAGAGCATTTCAAGCCTGGAGGTGAGCTCCATCCACTTCCTGTGCCGCAGTGGAAGTGGGAGGACGTCTCCATGGATTTTCTAACTGGGTTGAGGGTCAGTAGGAACTTTGATACCATCTGGGTGATTGTTGACAAATTGACGATGACGGCATGTTTCATTCCCATCAAAGAGACGTGGCCAGTGAGCAGATTAGCTGAGGAGTACACTAGACAGATAGTGAGACTCCATGGGGTACCGAGGACGATCGTTTCTGATTGTGATGGACAATTCACATCGAGATTCTGGCAGCAGATTCAGACTGCTTTGGGGACGAGTCTACACTTCACGACTGCGTTTCACCCCCAGACAGATGGTCAGTCAGAGAGGACCATCCAGACCTTAGAGGATATGGTGCGAGCCTGTGTATTGGATTAGGGACAGGGATGGTCTGATCACCTCCCACTTATTGAGTTCTCGTATAACAACGGCTGGCATGCATCTATAGGGATGACTCCTTATGAGGAACTATATGGACGTAGATGTTGTACGCCTTTATGCTGGGATGAGCCTAGCAGTATCAGTGGGATGGCGCTAGAGCAGATTCAGGATAATATGACTCGAGTAGCGCTGATCAGAGAGAGGATGCTGGCTGCACAGAGTCGCCAAAAGTCGTATGTAGACAAGAGGCGTTGACCTCTAGAGTTCAGGGTAGGAGCTCATGTCTGGTTGAGAGTATCTCCGACGCGAGGCGTTAGACGTTTCGGAATAAAGGGGAAGCTGAGTCCCCGATATGTCGGTCCTTTCGAGATATTGGATAGAGTTGGGCGAGCAGCTTACAGATTAGCATTGCCTCTGAGGTTAGAGGGTGTTCACCCTATGTTTTATGTGTCTCAGCTGAGGGAGTATATACCAGATCCGAGGCACATCGTGAGTTATGATGATTTGGTGGTTGAGCCGGACCACACGTTTGCAGAACACCCTATTGCAGTCCTAGAGCGAGGTGTGAGACGCCTGCGTTCGAAGGACATTCCTATGCTGAGGATACAGTGGTCTAGACGAGGACTTGATGAGGCTACCTGGGAGACAGAGGATAGTATCCAAAGGAACTATCCAGAGTTCTATGCTGAGCTAGATGCACTAGTAGGATCCACGAGTAGATCTTAGTGCCTTCTTGGTGAGTGCATGTTATGTGCTTATGTGATATGCTGTGTTTTCGTGCTAGCTGTGATATGTGCATATGACCTGTTAGATCTGGTTTGCTAGTACGAGATAGGTATAGTTGAAGATGGTTCTTTCCTCCATGCTATGGTGTGTGTGTCTTAGGATTAGCTGGAGATGGTTCTTCCCTCCATGCTACCTTTGATGGACATAGTGTGAGTGTAGATGGTTTTCCTCCATATAGTAGTGTTATGTGTACGTTTTGGCTGGAGACGGCTTTCCTCCATGCCAATGTGATGTGGTTAGTGGTTGGCTAGAGATAATCTTCCTCTAGACCTTGTGTAGAGTTGTTTTGCTGGAGTTGTGATTCCTTCATGTTGTGTTGAGGATATAAATTGTTATAGGTTGTGACCTGACGTTCTTGAGGAGAGTGTATACCTCGGCTTATGGGTCTGAGAGGCTTAGGATTTTGCAAGTTTCGGGACGAAACTTATTTTTAGGGGAGTATGATGTAAGAGCCTTAGTCTTTGGGAGCCTAGTAGTCTTGCTGACCTTAGATGAGTCCTTGCTGAGCTTACCTTGGACTCTGGCAGCCGCACCTGTGCACCACCTGGGCCGCCCCAGCGGCTAGGCGCCCCTGCGCCCTGGGCTAGCCGCCCCTGCGGCTCTGTATGAGTGCAACCGCTTTCGTTGACTCTTGACTTGTGCTTTGCGGTTGGCTTCTCTTATAAGCCATGCCTTAGCTTCAGATGAGGGGTTTCCTACCTCTCTTCAGCTTCTCTCTTCCTCCTCACGTTCTTCTTCTTCTTTCTTTCTCCTTGATCTTCTTTGATCTCTTCTTGCTCTTGTGACTGAGTTCTTGTGAGTTTGAGTGTGGCTTTGGCCTTGGATGCTCTTGAGGATGTTGCTAAAGATTGTTGGTGTTGTGTTGAGGTGATAGACGTGCTGATTCTCCATAATTGTAGCTTAGGGCTTGTTGTGGTAAGCTCTTCTCCTTCATCTCTCCTCTTTCCTTCTTTCTTGCTTCTTTCTTCCTTTCTAGCTTTGGATCACAAGCTAGGCTTGTGTTGGATCCTTTCCTGGAGGGTTGATGATCATATAAGTGTATATATGTGTATATGTTGTTGTGGTATGTTGAAGAAGTGAAGAAAGTCGAGAAAGGGATCGAAGAGAAGTTGGGGCCAACATTCTGCATAGACAGCCGCCCCTGCGCCTAGTGTGAGCCGCCCCTGCGCCTTTGGTGAACCGCCCCTGCGCCTCACTGGACCAGCCTTGTGCTCTTGCTTTTGTTGGTGCATACCTTGTTGGTATGTCTTCCTTCCTTCCTTTCCTTTGGCCTTGGCTTAGTTGGTAGCTAGGCTAGTGGGGTTAGGATGTGCTGTATGTTGGAGTTGTGCCTTAGGCACTTGTGTTGATGTTGAGGTTATGCTCTAGGCATATGTGAGCTTGTTGTGATCTTGAGGTTTAGATTGAGATTGTAGGTTGGTTTTGGTTATGGAGACAAATCTCCTAACCCATGCAGTGTATGTTGTTGTGTGCCTTGCCATTGCAGGAGTTGGTTTCTTCCCCAAGGGGAAGCTGTGACATGGTTTTGGATACGAGTGTATGAGGTAAGTCCATTGGACTTACTTAGCATTCAGTTATGGATTTGTGTGATTGTGATGGTTGTGTGTGTTCATATGATTGTGCATTTATAACCTAAACTGGACTAGGATGACCATTTATTACATTTAAATGGCCCAAGTGTATTATAACAGGGCAGTAACCACCGGTCTCCGCCTGCGGGTTAGAAGGAGGTGCCTGGAAGCCAGTAACACAGGGGGGACGAGTGATGATCACCCCCATGCAAAACCCCTGTGTTAACTGGGAAAGGGACGAGGTTCTTTAGGCTCCTCGCGTTACAAAAGAAGTTGAATTAGTAATGAAATAACGTAATGAAAGATAATAAATGAATGTGTTGATAATATGATTTATGATGTAGGTTTAGGCATCCATTTAGATAGTTTTTCCCGTTAGTCATGCATGGTTTGACATTAGTTCATGACGATTTCACTTAATACATGTATATTGTCGAGATAGATGTCTACATGGACTTTTGCATGTTTTGTAGGTATTTTGGGAGCTTTTGGAGCTTAATCGATACATTCGAGGATCGTTCTTCGTGATGACACATTTCCGGACTCATTAGAAAGCAAGTTAGGAGCAAAGGAGAACACATGGGACCTTGTTGGTGCATGTCTTGCACCAACTTGTGACTTAATGATCCAAAGAAGGTTGAGGCACCAAAACCACGGTCACTGGGACTTCCACGGGCGTGAAAATAGGCCGTGGTTTCCTCTGCACAGCTGTGACAGCTGTCCCACGATCTCCATAACCGACTCTTGCAAATGGTGGAGAATAAAAGGTGGTCCTGCAGGCTGTAGAGGGGGGATTCTGAATTCCATTATCTCCCACACTCTCACAACAACACACTATTGGATTGGAGCTACTCTTTGAGGAAAAGAAACACTCTCATTTGGAGAAGAAGGAGAAGAGCACTAGTTTCATAGTTTTCATAGTTTTTTTAAGTGAGTTTTATTGAAGACAAATGCTAGGGTTGTAAGAAACAATTAAAACCTTCTTTTGAAGGGTTGTAACTCCTTAACATTTATTCAGCTTGTTTTCTTGTTCTACTTGTCTTATCTCTCTTTCATTTCATATTCTTGCTATGGAAGCCATGGATATATGCTTGTTGAGTTTGATTGTTAAGATGCATATTGTTGGCTAAATAGATGCGATTCTAGGGTAAGGGAGTGATGGTTATGGCTTGAACTATGATAGAATAGACTTAAACGTATCTTTGGATGATTTGCTTGTTCGAGCCTAGCTGTTGTTGAAAACCACGGTTCGTTCTACCCAGACCACGGCCGTGGAATGAGATGAACTACCCGTGATTTTGTCTGACTTGCTTGTATTGATAAATCTGAATTCTAGGATGTTAGATTGTTGAAACCCTAGTGTTTGTTGAGCTAGATCTATCCTAGGGTGACCAAGTGTTAGCAACTAAGTGTGAGAAGAGACCTACCCGGTGATTCTTGCTCTTAGGTACCGAAGATGATGAACTCTAGGTAGTAGTGAGCCTCACAAGCCGCTATTGGACTGAGTGTGCTAGGATTGATGTTTAGGACTTGCCTTCCCGAGACTTACCCGGTAAGGAGAGGTTAGATCCCTAGACAACAATCCGGTTTGTGTAGATTTCCCAACCTTAGGCTCCTAGAGACTTACCCGGTGATAGGACCTTAAGTGCTGGACTAGTGGATCATGAGACCTACCCGGTAATTGACCCAATTTGAGAAACATTCCTTCCCAACATACCATAGCTAATCCAAGATTGAATAGAAGCTTGAGTCCAATGCCATAACCGGAATTCCTAACCCCTAGAATCCGCTTTTCTCTCTTTGATTACCTATCTCGTGTTTGTGTTTGCTTATTTGTGTTGCTAGCTTAGTTGTTTGTTAATCTTGCATGATTTGTGATCCTTGATTGATCACCACAAAACCAATCCAAAAACATTGAGATTTTCATTTCTTTATTTCTTTCTCTTTTCTCGAACTAGGTCTACACTATCCTTAGTCACTATTTGATTCAATTTCACCTTAGTCTTTGTGTTCGACCTCGGAATACTATCCTTACTACAAAACGAACCATACACTGTGGGTTCGCTAGGAGTTAGGAAAAATATAACGAGTATAAATTTAAGACTTTTGCGTGTCACGTTCTTAGCATAACAAGTTTTTGGCACCGTTGCCGGAGACTAGGTCTAGATTGAGTCATTTTTGTGATTGTCTATAGTGTAGGTCTTTCTTGTTGCTTTTGATCTTGTTTGGTTTGTGTCTTTGCATTTTCAGGACATCTCTCATTCTTTAGGTGCATGCAAAGATCTCGTGGCAAGGATTTAGCTCCATTCGATCCCGAACCGGAGAAAACTCTTAAGGCTAGATCTAAGAGCATTAAAAAGAAGAAGGAGATGGCCGCAAGAGATCTTCAAGCTGAGTTGGATGAGGCTTTAGAGCAAATTAGGTTAAGAGATGAAATCTTGGAGAATGAGAGGAGACTTGCCAATGAGAGGCAAGAAGCAACTAGGAGGGAAATTGAAGAGATTAGGCAAGCTCTTGTACAAAGAGAGCTTAAACGTCAACAACCTCTACCACCACCACCACCACCGCAGCCGGCGGTGAATATTCGGTTTGAGCCGATCATGATTGAGGAGCCACAAACGTTAGGGCAACGTATGGATCCAGCCCAAAGAGTGCACCGTCCGGGTGTAAACTTATGAGATCCCGCAACCCATGATTATGAGCTCCGCCCTCAAGTTCTACAAATGATCCGGCATAATCAATTTGGAGGGATGGATGGAGAGTCTCCTCATCAACACTTGATGAATTATGAGATCTTGATGGAGACTCTAAGGCCGCCTAGATTGGAGAACAACAACCATAAGCTTAGGGTTTTTTTCCTTCTCACTTAAGGATAAAGCCTTGGCTTGGTACCAATCGATTCCACTAGGACGTGTGAGTACTTGGGAGGAGATGACAACCGAGTTCTTGACTAAGTTCTTCCCACCTTCCAAGACAACCGAGCTAAGAGGGAAGATCAATGCCTTCGTGACGAAGGATAGAGAAAGCCTATTCAAGTCTTGAGAGAGGTTCAAGGACCTCCTCCTAGATTGTCCACACCATGGTATACCGAAAATAGAGCTTTTGGAGATCTACTTCAAGGGGCTTGATGAGGATAGACAATTCAAGCTTCAATCGCTTTCCAGTGGAACGTTCATGGAGAAGAATGTGGATGAGGCTTGGGAGTTTGTAGAGAAGCAAGCCTTGGTGATAGAGAAGTACTCCCATAGGAAGAGTGATGGGAGAAAACCGGCAGTTTATGAAGTGAAGTCACCATGAGCAACTACAAGCTCGATGCAATCAACAATGAGCTTAAGTCTTTGAGGGAGTTGTGTGCTACAACCTTGAAGAGTCAAGCTAGTCCTCAAGTGCAAGTGCAAGCCAATTTGGCTTCCAAAGAGGAGGATGTTAACTACATGGGAAGGGGTAATTACAACAATTATCAAGGCCCAAGGAACTTCAACAACAACAGCCGGCAATTCAACAATTACCGGCCTAATCACAACCATCCCGGGTTCTCTTATTCTAACCCGGATGGTGCCTTAAACCCTCCCGCTTCCACAAGAGCAGCACCACCACCTAAGGCTTCACAAGAGCCTCCACCCGGTTTTGCTCAACCTCCAAAGGATAGAACCGAGATGATGTTTGAACAATTGCTTGGAAGGTTGAGTGGACTTGAGAGCACGGTGACCTCCATTTCGAAGGCTCAAAAGGTGCTAGAAGCACAAGTGTTCCAAAAGGCGGGTGAAGCACAAAGGGGTCCGGGAAAGCTTCCCGGAAGGACCGAGATTAACCCAAGAGGCCAAGTGTTGGCCATTACAACAAGGAGTGGGTTGAGCATGAAGGACCCTTTGCCTAAGGGGAATGACAAGGGAAAGCAAGTGGTGATAGAAGAAGAGACATTGCAAGAAGGAGGAAAGAGCAAAGATGATGAGCCAACATATGTGGCACCACCTCCATACAAGCCACCACTACCGTTCCCACAATCACGAGTAAGAGCTCGATTGGACAAGCATTCGGTAAATTCCTTGAACTTATGTCTAAATTGCATATTAACATTCCGTTCATGGATGCTATTCTAGGTATGCCGGCCTACGGAAAATTCTTGAAGGAAATACTCTCCAACAAAAGAAAGTTGGAGGAGTATGGAGAAGTGAGGATGACAAAGAGGCCCTCGGAATTGATTCAAACCATGAGGGAGGAAATGCCTCATAAGCTGAGAGATCCGGGATCTTTTTGTGTGCCAATTGGAGTAGGAGAAGTGCAATATGAAGCCTTATGTGATCTTGGAGCGAGTGTAAGCATTATCCCGCTTGCACTTTGCACAAGGTTGGGCTAGGAGAGACAAAGCCGGTCAAGATGACCCTCTACATGGCGGACCGTTCAATCACTCACCCCGTAGGGATTTTAGAAGACATACCGGTTCAGCTTGGGAAGTTCTATGTGCCCACAAACTTCGTTGTTTTGGACATCCCGGCGGACTACCCGATTCCTATCATTTTGGGAAGGCCGTTCTTAGCTACATCCGGATGCTTGGTAGATTGTAAGAATGGAATCCTCTCCTTCAACATAGGAGAGGAAAATATCAAGTTCAAGCTATCCACAATGATGAAGGGGCCAACCCTTGGTGAAGATGTGTTCAACATTGTCGAGCAAGAGGAATGTAGAAAAGTTGTGATCTCGATCTTGATTAAGGACCCCTTGGAGAAGGTTCTTAGCTGGAGTTTGATGGAGGAAGGAGTTGAAGATGATTGCAATAAAGAAATCAAGGCCTTGGATGCATTGGAAAAGGAGACAAGTGCTGAATTTGAAGTGCACGAAGTCATGCTGAAACACTGTAGGAATCACGGCATGTCACCAAGAACCACGGCCGTGGACTTACCCGTGGAACTCTGTGGAATGCTCCAAAGTGCCAGATTCTCAGGTTCCATGCCCGGGGTTTCGCCAGAGACCGTAATTTTGCCCATGGTTTCTCCAGAAAGTGCCTTAGTGGTTGATCAAGCTTCAAGGAGCCTAGGAGAGTCTTCCATAGCTTTGGATTCATCACAACCTACATTGTATGGAGCGTCTCCAATCGATAAAGGTCCTCCTAAACTTGAACTTAAACCCCTCCCTCATTTGAAGTGTGCTTATCTTGGTGAAGATTCTACTTATCCGGTGATTATTAATGCATCCTTGAGTGATGATGAACTTGCTAGATTGTTGCATGAGTTGAGATTGCATAGGAAAGCTATTGGCTATACCATTGATGATTTAGTTGGCATTAAACCTTCCCTGTGCATGCATAAAATCTTGATGGAAGATAATCATAAACCTTCAATTGAACCTCAAAGAAGACTAAACCCTATCATGAAAGAAGTAGTAAAGAAAGAGATCCTTAAATTGCTAGATACGGGAATCATTTTCCTGATTTCGGATAGTAAGTGGGTTAGTCCCGTGCATGTGGTTCCTAAGAAGGGTTGGATGACCGTAGTGACTAATGAGAATAATGAACTAATCCCAACTAGGACGGTTACGGGATGGAGGATGTGTATAGACTATAGGAAACTAAATGTGGCCTCTAGGAAAGATCACTCCCTCTTCCTTTCATCGACCAAATGCTAGAGAGATTAGCTCAATATTCACACTTTTGCTACTTAGATGGCTATAGTGGATTCTTCCAAATCCCTATCCACCCAGATGACCAAGAGAAAACTACATTCACATGTCCTTGGGGTACATTTGCATATAGGAGAATGTCATTTGGGTTGTGTAATGCACCCGCCACCTTTCAAAGGTGTATGATGGCTATCTTTTATGAATATATTGAAAACATCATGGAAGTGTTTATGGATGATTTCTCTGTTTATGGATCTTCATTTGATGATTGTTTAGCTAACTTGTCTTTGGTGTTAAAGAGATGTGAGAAGACTAATCTTGTCTTGAATTGGGAGAAATGCCACTTCATGGTAAGTGAAGGCATTATGTTGGGACACTTGGGGTCCAACCGAGGCATTGAGGTTGATAGGACTAAGATAGAGACAATAGAGAAGTTACCACCACCTACCTCGGTGAAGGGGGTAAGGATTTTCTTAGGGCATGCCGGTTTTTACCGGAGATTCATAAAATATTTCTGTAAAATTTCTAAACCTCTTACTAACCTACTAATGAAAGATGTTGAGTTTGTTTTCTCCAAGGATTGCCTTGAGGCTTTTTGTAGGTTGAAAAATGCTTTGATCTCCGCCCCCATCATGCAACCTCCGGATTGGAGTTTACCGTTTGAGATCATGTGTGACGCGAGTGATGTAGCCGGTGGGGCTGTTTTGGGACAAAGGAAAGATGGGCTTACATATGCCATCTATTATGCTAGCAAGACGCTAGATGATGTCCAACTCAATTATGCTACCACCGAGAAGGAGTTGCTAGCGGTTGTGTATGCATTTGAGAAGTTTCGCCCGTATCTTGTTAGGGCAAAGGTCATTGTGTATACGGATCATGCTGCGATCCGTTATCTCCTTACAAAGAAGGATGCCAAGCCTCGTTTGATTCGGTGGATCCTTCTTCTCCAAGAGTTTGATTTGGAGATCCGGGACAAAAAGGGGTCCGAAAATTTTGTGGCGGACCACCTTAGTAGGCTACCACCATTGGAGATTGAGAGAGATGACATCCCGATTGATGACTCATTCCGGGATGAGCAACTGCAAATGGTGGAAGAGTGCTTACTTCAAGTGTCTAGGGGGAATGAACCGTGGTATGCCGATATAGTGAACTACCTTGTGTGTGAGGAGGTGCCACCCGGTTTGTCCTATGCCCAAAGGAAGAAGTTCTTCAAGGATGTGAGGCATTACTATTGGAGCGAGCCTCTCTTGTTCAAGATAGGGCCAGATGGGGTCTTTAGGAGAAGCATACCGGAGGATGAGGTGGAGAGTGTGATCCTCCATTGTCATTCCTTGCTATGTGGAGGCCATGCTAGCTCACACAAGACGTGTGCAAAGGTGTTGTAATCCGGGTTTTATTGGCCAAGTTTATTCAAGGATGTGCAGAATTTTGTGGTAGCATGTGATGCTTGCCAAAGGATGGGCAACATCTCAAGGAGGAATGAGATGCCCTTGAACAACATACAAGAGGTTGAAGTGTTTGATGTGTGGGGTGTGGACTTCATGGGGCAATTCCCCTCTTCATGTGGCAACCTCTACATTCTCTTAACGGTAGACTATGTGTCGAGATGGGTGGAGGCAATCGCCTCTCCCACAAATGATGCCAAAGTTGTGGTGCGGTTCTTCAACCGAGTCATCTTCCTTAGATTTGGAACACCAAGAGTGATCATAAGTGATGGAGGGAAGCGTTTCACCAATAGGAACTTTGGGACACTTTTGGCTAAGTATGGAGTGACTCATAAGGTGACAACACCTTACCATCCCCAAACTAGTGGCCAAGTGGAGATCTCCAACTGGGAGATAAAGGGGATACTTGAGAAGACGGTTTATAGGACGAGAAAGGATTGGGCTATGAAGCTTGATGATGCTTTGTGGGATTATAGAACCGCTTTTAAGACACCGATTGGCACCACTCCCTACAAGCTAGTTTATGGCAAGTCTTGCCACCTTCCGGTGGAGATGGAGCATAGGGCGTATTGGGCTATAAGGTGGCTGAATTTTGACCTCAAGGAGGCCGGTGAGAAGAGGTTGCTAGACATGAACGCTCTTGAGGAGATCCGATTGGATGCCTATGAAAACGCCCGGATCTACAAGGAAAGGACTAAGCGTTGGCATGACAAGCGTCTCATCCCAAAGGAGTTGAGTGAAGGTGACCTTGTCCTTCTCTTCAACTCAAGGCTGCGGCTCTTCCCCGGAAAGCTAAAGTCAAGATGGACGGGTCCTTATGTGGTGAAGAAGATCTTTCCCCATGGAGCGGTTGAGATAGTAGGGGAGCATTGTGGAGATTTTAAGGTGAATGGCCACCGGTTAAAGAAGTATATCCCGGGAGCTCCGGTGGATATGATTGCCCCACTTCACCTTGAGTGAGACACCCCCGAATTTGGTCAAGCTAATGACCTTAAAGAAGCGCTTAATGGGAGACAACCCATTGGTAGACATTTTTTCCTTTTGTTTTTGTTTTTGTTTTGATTTTTCTGTTTTTATGTGTTTTTGTGTGTTTGGAGTTTGTGTGCTAGAGTCTAAGTAGCATGGAAGCCTTGCATGACATGTGGATGATGATGATGAGTCCCTCATCAATTGTGGGTGGAGCGGACGCGGAACTTGGACGGCTAGCGGTGCCTAGCGCGGGTCCCGACGCCATAATGAACATCAAGAGCTCTCTACCACCTTTGATTGATCATCCGCCATCACTTCACTTAAGCGAACCCAAATACCAAAGCAAACCATTTTTACATTGTGAGGACCCTCTTTCACTCTTCTTTACTTAATTTGCACATTGGGGACAATGTGTTTCTAAGTATGGGGTGAGGTTTTCATGATCACTTGCATGATTATCATCTAGGATAGTTTCTTTTAGTCATATGTCTCATTATGTTTTTCATTGTACATACTTTTTTCGAAAATCTAAAAAATCAGAAAATTTAAAAAAAATTTAGTGCTTCTAAGCTTGGGTAAGACCTTTGTGATGAGATTGTCTTGTGAATTGGCTATGGATGGCCTTAAGTGTTGAATTAATGTATGCATATGTGGACTTGAAGTACTTATCTTGAATCCCATGTGTGAATTGTGATCATGAATGTTTGCCTTGATTGGATTGAGAGTTGATGGTCGAAATTACATGCTAGTTCTTGCACATCATTTAGGAGTTATTAAGGCAATCCATCTTTCTCTACTTCTCATCTTGATCATGTTGTTTAAGCACCTCAATTGATATAAAAATTTGACCTCTTATGACCCATACGGGAATAGGAGCATGCTAGTGTGTTGATGTGTGTGAAAAGCAAGTGTGGGGTGAAGTTATTGATGAAAGAATGTTGTGAATGAAGTGCTGAATTTGTTGTGAAAAGTGTAGAAAAAATATAGGTTTGGGGACTTTGGTTTTGATGACGAGTAACTCGGCACCATTCACATAATCGGGTGTTTGTGCCTTGCCAAAGTCGGATAAACCGAATGTCCTAACGAGCCTTGATATGTGTGCCCGGTGTGAGACACCTCGGAAAAACCCCGAGGCCCGCTAATCACCAAGGTTTCGGCTTTTGTACACCAATGTCATTGCCTCAAAAATAAAAGAAAAAGAAAGTGAAAAAGAAAAGAAAACAAAGAAAAGATGGAGAAAATATACACTTGTGGTGAAGTTGATCAAAAATGAAGATTGTGGAGTTAGTTCCTTTCCGGGATTAGCATCACATGACCTAAAAATTCCCACCTAATCACAACGTTTCTTGGCCTCTTCTTTCCTAAGTCCTAGTGACCTATTTGCATGTGTGTAAGACTTAGTGATCTAGATTGGATATACTCATGATAATCTTGACTTCTTCATTTTCACCTTTCATGCATGCTTTCGAGTTAAGTATAATTGTCTTTCCATGCCTTGATTAATTTGATGCATGATTGCAAGTCCATTGCCATGAAACATGACTATGAAGGTGATCCAATGTTAGAAGAACAACTCCAAAAAGATTTTGTTGTTTTTCTGCATGCATAAATCATGTCATCTCTTAGTCTATAGTTGGGACTTGCTTGGGGACGAGCAAGCCTTAAGTATGGGGTATTTTTGATAACATGATTTATGACGTAGCTTTAGGCATCCATTTAGATAGTTTTTCCCGTTAATCATGCATGGTTTGACATTAGTTCGTGACGATTTGCACTTAATTCATGTATGTTATCGAGATAGACGTCTGCACGGACTTTTGCATGTTTTGTAGGTATTTTGGGAGCTTTTGGAGCTTAATCGATACATTCAAGGATCGTTCTTCGTGATGACACATTTCCGGACTTATTAGGAAGTAAGTTAGGAGCAAAGGAGAACACATGGGACCTTGTTGGTGTATGCCTTGCACCAACTTGTGACTTAATGATCCAAAGAAGGCTAAGGCACCAAAACCACGGTCATTGGGACTTCCACGGGTATGGAAATAGGCCGTGGTTTCCTCTGCACAGTTGTGACAACTGTCCCACGATCTCCATAACCGACTCTTGCAAATGGTGGAGAATAAAAGGTGGTCCTGCAGGCTGTAGAGGGGGGATTCTGAATTCCATTCTCTCCCACACTCTCACAACAACACACTATTGGATTAGAGCTACTCTTTGAGGAGAAGAAACACTCTCATTTGGAGAAGAAGGAGAAGAACACTAGTTTCATAGTTTTCATAGTTTTTTTGAGTGAATTTTATTGAAGACATTTGCTAGGGTTGTAAGAAACGATTCGAACCTTCTTTTGAAGGGTTGTAAGTCCTTCTTAACATTTATTAAGCTTGTTTTCTTGTTCTACTTGTCTTATCTCTCTTTCATTTCATATTCTTGCTATGGAAGCCATGGATATATGCTTGTTGAGTTTGATTGTTAAGATGCATGTTGTTGGCTAAATAGATGCGATTCTAGGGTAAGGGAGTGATGGTTATGGCTTGGACTATGATAGAATAGACTTAAACGTATCTTTGGATGATTTTCTTGCTCGAGCCTAGCTGTTGTTTAAAACCACGGTTCGTTCTACCTAGACCACGGCCGTGGAATGAGATGAACTACCCGTGATTTTGTCTGACTTACTTGTATTGATAAATCTGAATGCTAGGATGTTATATTGTTGAAACCCTAGTGTTTGTTGAGCTAGATCTATCCTAGGGTGACCTAGTGTGAGAAGAGACCTACCCGGTGATTCTTGCTCTTAGGTACCGAAGATGATGAACTCTAGGTAGTAGTGAGCCTCACAAGCCGCTATTGGACTGAGTGTGCTAGGATTGATGTTTAGGACTTGCATTTCCGAGACTTACCCGGTAAGGAGAGGTTAGATCCCTAGATAGCAATCCGGTTTGTGTAGATTTCCCAACCTTAGGCTCCTAGAGACTTACCCGGTGATAGGACCTTAAGTTCGGGACTAGTGGATCATGAGACCTACCCGGTAATTGACCCCATTTGAGAAACATTCCTTCCCAACATACCATAGCTAATCCAAGATTGAGTAGAAGCTTGAGTCCAATGCCATAACCGGAATTTCTAACCCCTAGAATCCGCTTTTCTCTCTTTGATTACCTATCTCGTGTTTGTGTTTGCTTATTTGTGTTGCTAGCTTAGTTGTTTGTTAATCTTACATGATTTGTGATCCTTGATTGATCACCACAAAACCAATCCAAAAACATTGAGATTTTCATTTCTTTATTTCTTTCTCTTTTCTCGAACTAGGTCTACACTATCCTTAGTCAATATTTGATTCAATTTCACCTTAGTCTTTGTGTTCGACCTCGGAATACTATCCTTACTACAAAATGACTGATACACTGTGGGTTCGCTAGGAGTTAGGAAAAACATATCGAGTTATAAATTTAAGACTTTTGCGTGCTACATTCTTAGCGTAACATGTCTGTTGCATTGCATGTATGAGATGTTGATGTGTGTTTGCCTATTACCTTCATGCTTATCTATTGCTGTAGCTAACAGTGTCTACCGTGTTGTAGATGATCTGCAGGTTAGGAAGACTGCAGATGAGCCAGATGGTGTGACCAGCCGAGGACTTATGTACATTAGGATGTGTGGGTTGGGATCTTTTTGTATCAGATGTTTATGCTTGATGTTTTGTACTCGGCTTTGAGTTGTAAACTCTTTTGATGTATCATTACAGCTTTTATGTATTTGGTTTTACTCTACTTGTGCCTTCTTGTAAAATCCATTGAACTTGTTGTCAGGCTAGGGTCAAGATCCATTGTGAGATCCTAGCCCAATGTAGCATTTCTAGCCCAATGTAGCATTTCAAGTCCTGTGGATTTGGGATTTGGGGTGTTACAGGTTAATTACGAGTTTTAATATATATATATATAGAGAGAGAGAGAGAGTTTGGCTCCCATGTAAATAGTCCTTATAGTGTTCAATGAGAACGAATTATATTCGCTGGATTGTTATAATGGATGGTTGTGATTAAGTGAGATTTTAAGGAAAAAAATAAAAATAAAAATTTAAACTGTATATTTGGAAGGAATAGGCGCGTGATACAACACACCATATCTACCCCAATATTAAAATTCCCTATAATAAAATCCCTAAATCTTTTACAATTATCGGTGTCTTCATCTTCTTCCGCCTATTCAAGATCTTGTGTTGTTCGTCCTCAGGTATACCATCGGTGCCGTCCTCTTCTTCCGGTATCTGGTGTCGTTGGTCAAGCCGATGTTGTGTTCCCCCTCCATTCTACATTAGGTACTGTGTTCGCCAGTGTTGTGTTCTTCCTCCTAATCAACATTTCAATGCCAATCGTCATTCCGATTAGTGTATTGTTTGGTTCGCCGCTCCCCTCCGTCACTCAAGGTATTGTCAATGAAATTTTTGGTTCATTGATTCCGATTAGGGTTTGTGGACTAATGTAATATTCCCTTAAACAAAACCCCTCAAATAAAACCCCTAAATCTTTTACAATTACCGGTGTCGTCTTCTTCATCCGGTGTTCGGCGCCGTTGGTATCGCCGGTGTTGTGTTCGATCTCCAATCTACATTCAGTGCTGTGTGCACCGGTATTCGGTGTTGTGTGCACCGGTATTCGGCGCTATGCCACCTAATCACCATTTCAGTGTCAATCGTCATTCAAATTAGGGTATTGTTCGTCTCGCCGCCCCCCTCCGTCACTCGAGGTATTGTCGATATCAATGTAATTTCTGGTGCATTGATTCCGATAGTGGTTTTCGGATTTGTGTTTTTGATTTTGAAATGTGATTGCCGAATTTGGTTTGGTTGTCCATTGTTGTTGAATGTTCGTCATGCCCTGTCGAATGCGAGTTAGGCTGCAGCCATTCAATACTTGCTTGCTCATAAATGATTGGTGTTAAGGGCTATGGGTTTTTTCCTGAACACACTTGTGGATGCTTGGGCATCGTATCTGAACGCACTTGAGTGTTTTAGAGGCGAAAATTCACCAAAGATCTTTTTTGTGTGGGTTTAATGCACAGTAAAATGGAAATACAACTCGTTATTCAATCCGTTTATTATTTATATTCGATAGCATACTACTTTTTTATTCGTTAATAGCTGTTTTATTTTTGTGTGGAAGATAACGTTAAAAATTGTTGCAGCCTTGTACGCAGCTACTGTCAATTGGTGACGAAGGGGGCGTTGAGTTCGAAGAAATGTACAACATTTTCAACTACGAACTGAACAAGTGCATAATATCAACAGATCACATTGAAGATTTTAGAAATCTTGACATGGTAAAACACAGTGTTGCTAGAAATACCGCGTATAGTTGCTAGAGGGCGTTGGAGACTGACAATGCTATAGATGATGAGGAATAGACTATTCAAGTTGTTATTTTGATATATTGTTCCGGACAACTGTTATGCTACACTATGTCAAAACTATATGCTACAGTTTCTTTCTCTTTTTGGATATTTGAATCACTTATGTAGGGATTAATGCGTTTGACACTCCTGTCTTTATTAATGTCAAAACTCTATGATACAATGTCAAAACTCTTTTGATATGTTGTTTCAGACAACTCTTTTGCTACAGTGAGTATAACACAACAAACATTGGAAGACAATCTTTATCTTGTATGCAAACACCGTTTACCATGCATAATATGATGGATTAGTAAGTGTACTCATTACCGAATATGAACGATATAATTTCAGAATATACATGATATAGTTAATGGATGCTTCATATATTAGGTGTTGTATGTTAAAGAGCACAACCTTAACACTTGAGGAAACATAGGAAGACGATCGTTATCTTGTATGCAAACACCGTTTACCATAGATAATATGGCGGATTAGAAAATGTACTTTTTACCGAATATGAAAGATATATTTTACAGAATATACAAGATATAGTTAGTGTATATATAATATTTTAGTGTGTCATATGTTAATGAGCGCAACCTGTACACTTGGGTAATGGAGTTTACACTTTCTTATTTGGTGTTACAATACTATAAAATGTAATCGTATTACAAACAAGATTACTGGAAATAATATTTCTATCAATGGTTCCTTTTTTGGAAATAATTTGTCTTCACAAAAACAGTGAGAATAACACAACCAACATAGGAAGACGAACGTTATCTTGTATGCAAACACCGACAACCATACAAAAATATGATAGATTAGTAAGTGTTCTTCTTATCGAATATAAACGATATAATTATGGAATATAAAAGATATAGTTGCCGAATATATTCGATATAAGTTCTGGATATTATACTATTCGTGTACCGGATTCAGATGAACGAATTAAGTGCGTATGATCGAGTAAATATAACAAGTAACACCACAGTTGGTTATAGAGTTCATTATAGTAAATATTGCTTTGCACCTATTGCTTTGCAGTGTACCCATCGTCTTTTGAGCATACAAAAATATAGTAAATATTGCTTTGCAACTAATTCAGATGAACGAATTAAACTCAAATTTTGAGACAGTGTACCCATAGTTTCCGGCAAACTTAATAGCAAATATTGCTTTGCAACCAACACGATTTGAAACTCTATGACGCTTTCCGGTAGTGGGTACATTTCCCTTGAATCCTGACCGACTACATAATATGCGACGATGCAATAGAGTGCCGTCTTTTGAGCATACACGTGAAGATGACAAACGAATATCAAAACCGACTTCCTTAGCATACGTCTTATAAAAATCTATACCTTCATCCGGCGTGTTGAAACACATTCCAATACGTGGAAGTGTTGATTCATCGTAATGCGGAGTCCAATATTTTGTTTTCCCTGGTGATTGCGTCATGACTATTCCGGCATTTAATTCTTCGTTTGCCGCTGCTTTATAAAATTCATCCATACTCTCCATGTTAGCATCAATGCCGAATCCATCAACATCCCAATCTCTTTCACTTGGGAAATCTGTAAAAAAATTCAATACAGATTTATATTCTGAGAATTGAAATATAAATAATGATTACGATTATGTTTAATGTTTGATGATTGGGTAAATCATCATCGTTACAGAATCTGTTTTCGTAACCATTCCGTAAACCGTATTCGGTGGTATAGTCAAATATATTCGTTCATGTGAAACCAAATATCTGTTAATATATTGATTTAATTGTGAATCGCATTTTAAGTTCACTTACCTTCTTCCATCGATTCCGAAACTGTTGTTTGACAGAATGTCCTACACAAATCAACCGATAAATGTGGACATATAATGATAAAAAAACGTAAGACTTTAAAGTGCCTACATCCGTTTGAAGAACAAAAACCAATTGTTTGATGATGGGTATATTGTATACTGAAAACGAATCACTTATTGTTAACTATTCCGGCGAAGATATGGTTAGGTTTCCGTCGACAATTGAGACCGTGTAGTTTCAACAAAAGGTAGCAGCCAAATGGATGATATTGCGTTTGAACGATTATGTTGGAATTCTTTACTACCCTTATTAATTAATTGGAAGATTGTGTAAATTGTAACTGCCTAAAATAGTGGAAGAAGATCTCATTTATAATTATTAAAAAATATCGAAATTGCCTTATTTTTGAGAGTGTATTACACATTCCAATCAAGAGAGTGGGTTGTATTTTTTATAGAATATTTAGGTTAAATTTCACCCTTTGGATTAATCAGATGAATGGCTATTATTCGTTCTCATTGAACACTATAAGGGTTGTTTACATACGAGTCGGTATCTATATATATATATATATATATATATATATATATATATATATATATATATACATATATATTACGAGTAAATTTAGCGTATAAGCTAAATTTGATTAGTTGTGGTTTTAGGTCCGGAAGCGCCCCGATAAAGGCTCAACAAATCCGCATTCGACATTCGTAGATCGTCTTTCGCCTTTGACCTCGTGTGAGTACCTCCTTCCTCGATTTAGTTATGTGTACTATTAATATCATGCTATGTTGGATCTAGCATAACCTAGTGAGAATGTCAAGTAGGGGTTGTGGACTCTTAGGTGAGTTTTGAATTTTTTATATTGTTTGATGGATTGTGGTCGTTATAAGCTTGAGGTAGGATTGTTATCTTGTCAGATTGTTATAAGGCTTTAAGTTATATGGTTGGTCTTGTGAGTTGTATGATCTTGTGGGAGTTTGGAGTTGTAGGATTGGCTTATCCTAGTATGTTGTTATGAGTTACGATCTTACGAGATCCTTGGGAGGGTAGATGTCCCTATGTTGTTATAGTTTATGATATTGCGAGATCATTGGTACTAGAAGTATAAGGACTTCTACCATGTGAGAGAGATGTTGATTGTGTACCTTGTTTTGACCAGGCGTTGAGTGCCTTCCTACGGGAAGTTGAGAGCGGTGGTTATCGGGTTTAGCTTTGTGACAGGTAAGTCTCCGGACTTACTTAGCTCGCATTCCTTGTATTAGCATTGATGTGTGTTTGGTGGTGTGTTTATTGTTTACGTTATAACAACTAAACTGGTAATAGGACCACCGACCATTATATTATATTGGCTCAAGTGTATGATAACGGGCGGTGACATCACTGCCTAGCTATTGCGAGAGCTAGGAGGTTCTTGACGACTAGCCCGGGCAGGTAGACGGTCGGATGCATCAGTACCATTCCTTTCCGATAAGTAGGGACCGAGGCGAGTTTCGGGAGATTCTCGTGTCACAAAAGAAGTTGAATTAGAACAGGATATGACTTAATAATTAAAAAATAATAAACCGGATTTGTGTGCTTTGGAGTATGATGTGTATTTTTGATGATCTATTGGTGTTTATGCCTTTCACCTTGATTCTAATGCTTTGAATATTAGCTAATGGTTTTATACCGATTGTTGTAGATTGCCTTGTAGGTTAGGAATGCGTCCGAGAGATCCAGAAGAGTGGGCAGCCGGGGTTCCGTACATTTTAGGAGTGGGTTTCGTTGGATTCATGTTTGGGTATTGTTTTTTGTATATTGTTATGTATTTGATGTTCGAGTCTTTGGAGTATAAAACTCGGTTGAAGTTTGTCTTTTGTTTGTTTTTGGGATCATATCATTTGCATAAAAATGTATTTCGGTTTTGCATTTATTTGTGTTTTGTTGTAAGATCCGGTGAAACTGTTGTCAAGCTAAGGGTCGGAACCCATTGTGAGGTCCCAACCCGTAGCGCCCTGAGTCCTGCGGAATCGGGGTGTTACAAAATTTTGTTTGTTTCTGGAGATCATATCATTTGCATAAAAATATATTTCGGTTTTGCCTTTATTTTTGTCTTGTTGTAAGATCCGGTGAAATTATTGTCAAGCTAAGGGTCGGGACCCATTGTGAGGTCCCGTTGCGCTCCGAGTCCCGCGGAATCGGGGTGTTACAACTTCATTACTAGTTTCATTCGTTTAAGTTGACACGGGAGTCTTATAACTCTCGCCTCTGTCCCCGTGTAACCAACACGAGTGATGCAGAGCTCAACCCGTATACCCTGTGGAGTGGCGAAGAAGCCCGCCCGTATATCATGTATGGCCTGGTCGTAGAGAACCTCCCAGTCTTCCTCGGGAGCTGGGCAATGATGTCACCGCCCGATAGTAATAAACAATGGGCCAATAATATATATAACCAAGTTGTCATAATCCGGTTTCATGATCATAAGAAATTAAACACACACCACCATCACATATCCGAATAATGCATAAAAGCGGCTAAGTAAGTCCGAGGACTTACCTCATCTCAAAACTAACCGAAACCGATATCACTCTCCGAAGGAATATAACCAAAGCTTGTTCAAGACAAGGCACGATAATCAACAACCACTCACACAAGCAACGAGTCCTTAGACTTTTAGTCCTATATGATCTTACTAGGTCATACACTCTCATAATCTAGGATACACTCCTACCCCTCATAAACTCACAAGAACTCAACTATAACCACATGCTAGGATACTTCCATCCTAACTCCACAATCTCAACAAATACATACTCACAACCTCTACAAAGCTCACATGATTACATACACACCTCAATCCTTAGAACGTTCAAACCATCATCAAATCCTCACCTAAAGTTCAAAGCCACTACTTGGCATTAACTCTAAGTTATGCTAGACCCATCCTAGCATGATACTACTACTAAACATAACTAGATCGAGAAAGGTACTCAAACGAGGTCAAAGGCGGAAGACGAACTACAGATGTTGAAAATGGGTTCATTGGGCCTTTATCGGAGCGCTCCCAAACCTAACACCATACCTAAACAAACTTAGCTTATACGCTAATATTGATTTTAATATATAATGCATATATAACTCTAAGGTAAAAACTCGTTTTCAAAGGTCAACATTAAAAACCCGTAAATAATCCTTCCGGGGCAAAATATGAAATTCTAGAAACTTGGTCATAAAACCGCAATTAAAAATTTGAGCCATAAACCAAATTTAATCCAACAAAGGGTATAATGTTTAGTATATATAAGTATAAGAATAAAACTCGAAGTAAAATTCAAGTTTAAAACTCATAAATACATTTTCCGCCAATTAATACAATTATTTAAATATGGGACATTATTCGTAATTAATTCCTAGGGCCGTTTTCTGTAATTAATTCCAGCAGGGGCATAATTGCATAAAACCTAAATTTGGGCCATTAAATGTAAATACAAAAGATGGGTTACAATCTGCAATTATACCATAATTGAGGGGGCCCGATTTGAATTTGGAAATTAGGGTTTTACAGAGGCCTGAAGGTGGCGGGGAACTCAGCAAGACGGCGGGCATGCGGCTGCGTAGGGCTGTGTTGGAGCTCCGGCAGGCTGGCAAGGCCGGGCCCCTCCTCTCCGGCGGGATTCCCGGTGGCACAGAACGTGGAGGCGGTGGCTCTCTCCGTCCGGCGGGGAATCGTTGGAGCAGGGAAGACTGCATAGATGAGTGAGAAGGAAAGGAGAGGAAGAAGGGGTGGCGGGAGCTCGGCCTCCGGTAGCTCCTTGTGTCTCCGTGTTGGTTGTGGAGAGACCACGGCGGTGTGCGAAACGGAGGAGGGAGATAGAAACTGTGAAGGTAGGGAGCTTGGTTGCGTTTGAAGAGGGTCCAAAGGAGGGTCGAGCAGGGGTGCCAGCGGCAGGAGGACCTTGGTTGCATCTCCTCTGTTTCCTGGTGCGGTTTGTTGCAAGTGGCTCTCCGGTGAGCTTATGGAAAAACAGAGAAGCAGAGGGAGAGAGAAGAGATATGTGGTTGTGGCGTGAGGAAGAGAGTGAGACTGGCTGAGGTGAGGGAGATAGGGCTGCGAGGTTGAGTGTCTTGTCCGATAGATGGTGTCAAGTGAGGGGGAGAGAAGTGTGAGTGAGGAGTCAGGCTATGCGTGCAGGTGCTAGTTAGGGAGGCAAGGGTAGAGCTTCTTGGCCTTCTTGCAGAACAATGAGGAGGCGGCCTCTCACAGAAAAGGGGAAAGGAAGGAAAAAAGAAATAAAAAAAAATAATAGAAAATGAAAAAGATTAATAGAATAGACTCAGTCAAAGCATTCGGAACGGGATTTTCAAATTGGAAACTTTTCGACTTTTCCGAGAATAAAGATACGGAAAAATAAATATATGGATCAAAATATATATAAACTCGAAAAATTTAATTTACGGCGTGAAAATACTCGTAAAATATGTAAGCTACTAAAATATCGATCGAAGTCGAGAAAAAAATAAATATCGAAAATGCGCCAAAAAATTGGTGCATTACAGACACGCCATCAAGATGGGATGGAGAAAAAAAGAAAGAAATAGAAAGGAGATCGGGAATTAAACTAAACCCGATCAAAACAACCGGAACGGGATTTCCGGATCGAAAACTTTTCCACAAAAATAAAAAATACGGAATACATATATATATATATATATATATATATATATATATATATATATATATATATGAAACTATGTGACACGAGGACCGATACATCCTCGGCTCTGAGCCTGCTAGCCATCTGGAGTAGCATCGGTCACACAACCCGTGTACCCTATGGGAGTGGTGTTGTGCCCTCCCCGTATACCAGGTCTAGCCTGACGTCAGAGAACCTTCCAGACTGCACGGCGGGATGAAAGGGAAATGTTATCACATTCACGCAATGGGGCAATCAATAGAACATAGGTCGGTATAAACGACATCTCATGCTATCATAGCAATCATATAAAACACACACCACTCATGCAAAACACCCAATATAGGGATGGTAGCTAAGTAAGTCCTACGGACTTACCTCAACCACGTATCTCACTCAACCACAACTCGATCACCTCAACTCTAGAGGAACAACACAACCTATAAACAGGGCATATAAATATATCAATCTCCTATCAATTAAAGGGGGTCACACCTACACCCAAGAGATCCATAAAGATCATAATCATCCTATAAACCTCGGATAATATGCTAAACCTTAAAGCCACATCAGGGAATATATCCAACTCATGATACCATCATCAAACTAAAATCCCATAATTACTAGAATAATGTAACGAGCATAATGGAATTTCCAATTATCCATTTTGACAAACTTAAGGTCAAATTATACTAACCCGTAATACGGAAAATGAATAAATTCATAACTTATTCGTTACTAACCCGATATACGATCCGGAAGAAGGTACGGACTCCTGGCGATAAGGGGAGTAAGAGCACTGTATGAAACCTTACATTTGATGACTTGCGGTGGTCCGTCGGCGTTCCGATAGCGATAAACGGAAGCTTTACCAAAAAGCTATCAAATGGGAAATAAATTGGTACCACGTTGAAGAGAACAAGATAAGGTACTCGATGGTACAAACGGATTTGAAAAAGGATGAACGATGATTGATCTATGGCTAAGTAAAGATGGACGAAAGTTTTGCTCCCGTTCTCGAGCTCTTTTCTCTGTAAGTTGTAATTGAAATGAAAAGTAAAAGTGAGGAGATGAGCTGAATTCTGATGCCGCCCTTCTCATTTGTAAGTATACAACACCTTTTCCTTTGTTTCATATAAATATACAGGTATATATGATATATACAATATCATGGAACTTGGTAGTGGCCGCCTCTTTATTTCATTAATATATATATATATATATATATATATATATATATATATATATATATATATATATATATATATATATATAAACTATATAATTGAAACGCGGTTATAATTTTTCGTTCTCCAAACTTCACCAAATTGGAATATAAAATTCGGAATATTATCGGGATAATTAATCCATAACTATCTCGTAGAATGAGCATTCATAAGCCACATTTTTTAACCGCAAAGAATCGAAATAGCGACCCTTTTGTCCGTTTCGTCTTCTTATATTATTTCACATCTAGGACATATCCGTTGTTCCGATCAATTCTCTCCACTGCAACCTTATTTATTGGCGCTCTCAAATACTCCAAATAACACCGGTTGTTACAATGTATGTACTCTCTCAATTGATACACATGAAACTCCGGGCGAAGACCCTCTACTCTTGGCAGCCACGCCAACCGGTAAACAACTTTCCCAACTCGCACTAAGATCTCAAAAAGGTCCGATATATCGGAAACTCAACTTCTTCTCGGTTCTTTCTCAATGCAACATTTCCATTATGGTTCTTCTTTTCTTGTCTCTAATAAAGAAGATCGAACTTCCAATTTACACCGTTGGCTTTGGTTCTTGTCAAACCAAACTTTGATGTTCCGTTTCCTCAATTTTTGTTGCAAGTTCGAACTAACGAAGGAAGTACTTTACTTCACACATCTTCCACTAACGAGACACGTATGCTTTTACTTTTACATCGTTCCTTAGTACTCAATCAAGACCTTGTCTTGGAGAACCACTTGTACACTTCAAACTATCATACCTCGAGTCAATTATAAAATGGTTGCACCAATGAATCTCCTCTTAACAACTTCATTTTCAATTTTGATCCTGCTCAATACTTCATTGTCATCCGGAGTAGGCTAGCCATAGATGGTGTTACTCTGGAGAATCTCTCTACAAATCCGGTAATGACCAGCACATCCAAGAAAATTTGTAACTTCCTTCACATCCTTCGGGGGTTGACATCCCGCGACAACTTGTCTTACAACGTCTCCCTTCTTCGAGAGTTAGCCAAAATATCTTATCCGGGGCATTAGTAAGCCCATATGGAATCACTACAACTCGTAGTGACCATGGTTTGTCCGGATTGTCGTATTTGCAATATCCCAGACCCGAATTCTCAATTGGTGACAATCGGACCTTAAATCAAATTTAGACGAGACTACCGACCCTTGCAACCGGTCGAGTAGATCATTTATACGTGGTAAGAGATACTTGTTCTTCATTGTTATCTTGTTCGGCTCATGGTAATCGATGTACAAATGCAGATAACCGTCTCTATTTTCGCAAACTAGTGTTCTCCATAATAACTTCAAATCAAGAGTTCAAGATATATTACAATATGAACTTCAAATCAAGAGTTCAAGATAACATTCGAAGTTCTCCATAGAATTTCACTAATTCTAATGAACTCTTTTCAATAAGTTCTTGCAATTGCTCCTTCACTTGCTTCCACAACTAATGTCTCTTCACAAGTGTCATTCCGTATGGCGCCTTGGATATCAAAATCGAGTCAAGCTTGACCTTAGTGGAAAAATCCACAATCTGACGTATTGGAATCTGTGATACCTCGGTTTTCGTCTTTTCCTCTTTTGTCACATAACATAATAACCGACACAACCTTGCCTTAACACTTGACAGGTGGTCATGGTACTAATAATCTACCCCGATCTGTTGGGGTGACGTCCTTCAAACACGTGTATTGATCCATCTTTAGCTAGAATGTTGACCGTCCTCTTTTAGAGATCCTTCATCTCCCGAACTCGACGGGGCCTTTGCTAACCAATATTTCAGCTTAATCCCCCTTTTTCCTTTTGGAAGGAATGGTGATAATAATATTTCTTGACCTCGCACAAATGTTCAGTCATGAAGGTCCTAACTACAAGGCTTAATCACGCCTTATAATAAATCGATCTTATCTTCTTCGCTTCCTTTGACATCTCAACATAGTGAAAGAGTTCTTCGTATTCTACATAAGCTTACATCATTGACATCCTTTCTTCAAGCAGACGTAGAAATTTATACTTCATTTTCTTATGTAACGTCAAACCGACCGTAGAGGCTCTAACCTCAATCTTTCATGTACTTCTTGTACATCCCATATCGACAACAAACTTCAAAACATTGTCCTCTCTTACTCTTATTGGTCACCTTATGCATCTCTCGATATTTCATGAATAACTTCACAACTGTACCGGTATGCCCCGTGGAGAACGCTAGACGAAATTCTCCAACCAAAATCACTGAAAGATCCACTCATTACTTTACCAAGTACTAACATCATGACTATAAGCTTGCAGTGTTGCCCTAATCTAGGTCCTCCCTTTCACGCCATAACCACCGTGGTTCTTCCGTGTGAGTTGAAACATCTGACTCGGCTTTTGCTCACGAAAATATACCATTTATTTCATTAGAACAAACGCACTATGCATCCTCTTATTATGCTCCCGTCTACGCACCACAACAATGAAAACCTCACCTTCCTCTTGATCTACTAGTTCTCTTTATCATGATCAAACCGCCGTTCTCATGACCTAAGAAGGTCGCAAAGAGTCATCTCCGTCCTCTCCTCGGAGGTCTGTAACAACTATTTGCTTGAACTCATTCAACATTATTTGATTTAAGACAAATCCGCTTCCGTTGACGTACTTCCTTACCATTGACATTGATCCACAGCGAATACTTTAAGCTCTTGTTGTCGATCCTCGGTATGCCCATAATCTTGTTTACTCATCCCCTCTACACTCACCAATAGACAACCCGCACCTATGCGCTCTCAGTTCTCACCGATTAACTTGTATCTGACCTTCTCCGAAGTCAACGACTTATTATTCTACTACACTTCTCATTTTACCATTCTGATGAAGGCTACCCTCCTCGGGGTACTTCACCTTAAACTCCGGTAGTTGTTTCTTCATTCCACGCTTCCTTTTCTTTATAAGATAACTATATCTTCTTGGCCTTGTTGTTTCACACGCCCTGCTTACATAGGCTTAATTTTTCTCTCGTGATATCTTGTACATGTGTCTTCTCAACATCTCTAACGTTAGTCAATATCCTCTCGTGTTTCTCTCGGTCGGTATCTTAAGTCCTTCGATAAAAGCTCCTTGTTTCGTCTTTCATCTTCTTGGGATCATAATTTATACGCACTTCCTTCTTGGTGTTTCTAAGCCTTATCATCATAACGGAAACCGGTCAACTCTACGTGAATCTCCACCGTGCCCTTCTTCTTGTAACTCTCGTAATGTTGAGACTTCATATATTGGTACATCGTAAGCTTTACTTATGGTATCTTAAATCTTTTGTAGTTGGTTCAATCACACTTCTCATCTTGACTCCAAAGCTTAGGAGCGCCTATAGAAAACTTTATGTCTTGAAGGAATACCACCTCTAACCTTCCTAGAGTGTACACATCTCCTCTTCGATCCGCATCTTTAGTTGTCCACGCGTCTTCTCGAAGAACTTAAGTTCATTATCTCTATTGTATTGGTTCCATCTTGGTTCCTCTTAAGTTGTCTCGAGTTTTCTTTTACTTGGTTGTACTTCGTTTATGTCATCTCTACTCCTCTTCGACATCCTTTTAAAGGAATCCGATAAACGTCATGGCGTTTGTCAGCACGAAATGCTCAACTCGATACTTGAGTGTACTCCTCCACGTACGAACGCTATCTCAAGCCAAACGACGTTGTCCAAGGGCGATGATATCATACTAACATCTCAACTAAAAAGTCTCATATCTCCATATGCTACTATATATAATAAGTATACTTATATAAGACTATATAAGTCTGATGTCCATATTACTACTCATATAATACATTCGGCATACCATTACAACACTACAAGGTCCAAACATGCACTATAGTCCATATATATATACATACATATCTACATATATACAAATATATATCAAAAATCTAATAAACTAAGTTTTCGAGATCTGCGGAAGGAGTGGTGGTCCATACATTCTACCCCGACTGACTATGCTCGTGATTATGAAAACAAAAAATCATTTTAGACTTAGAACCCTTGAGGGTTCTATTTCCCTCTATTCGGCCATTAGAAAATTATGAGTTCCATTGTTGTCAACCTAGGGCTCTAATACCACTTTGTAACACCCCGATTCTGCCGGACTCGGGATGCTACGGGCGAGATCTCACAATGGGTTCCGACCGTTAGCTTGACAACAATTTCACCGGATCTTACAACAAGACACAAATAAAGGCAAAACCGAAATACATTTTTATGCAAATGATATGATCCCCATAAACAAACAAAATACAAACTTTAGTCGAGTTCTCAACTTCAAAGACTCGAACATCAAATACATAAAAATATACAAGAAACAATACCCAAGCACAACTACAACCAAACCCCTCCTAAAATGTACAGAACCCCGGCTCCCACTCTTCCGGATCTTTCAGCCGCATTCCTAACCTACAAGGCAATTTACAACAATCGGTATAAAAATGTTAGCTAATATTTGAGGCATTAGAATCAAGGTGAAAGGGACAAACACAAGTCAATCATCATAAACACCCAATACACTCCAAAGCACACAAGTTCGGTTTATTATCTTATAATTATAAAGTCATATCCCGTTCTAATTCAACTTAGGTTGTGACACGAGAGTCACCGAAACTCGCCCCGGTCCCTACTTACCGGCATGAAATGGTACTGATGCATCCGACTGTCTACCAACACGGGATAGTCGCCAAGAACCTCCTGGCTCTCACGAGAGCTAGACAAGTTGTCACCGCCCGTTATCATACACTTGGGCCAAATAATATATAAAGGTCGGTAATCCTATTTCCGGTTTAGTTGTTATAACATAAACAATAAACACACACCACCAAACACACATCAAAACTAATACAAAGAATACGAGCTAAGTAATTCCGAAGACTTACCTTGTCCCAAACGCTAACTCACGCAACACTCTCACTTCCCTTGGGAAGAAGTCTACACCTGCTCACAATAAGATATCTATATCAACAACTTGCTCAACTCAAGAAATCCTAGACTTCTACATAAATGATCTACGCAAGATCATTTGACTCTCATTCTAGGACCGCATCCTAGAATTCCTCATGCTCACACCACACTCAACACAAGCTAGAAGTCCTTAGACTTCTAGACCCTAAGATCTCACAAAAACATAACCCATAACACATACTAGGATAAACATGCCTAGTCTCAACAGTATCAACACGATGCTAGGATACGCATATCCTAGCCCATAATCTCAACAACTATATAACCACAACCTCAAGCCTCACATACTCACAAGATCAACCAAACACTCAACATCTTATAACAATCGACAATCCTCAAAACTCACCTAAGGTCCAAACCACTACTTGGTATTCACTCTAATTTATGTTATATACAACCTAGCATGATACTACTAAACATAAACATATTGAGGGAAAGGATACTCACACGATGTCAAAAGATGGAAATCGATCAACGGATGTCGACTTGGAGGGGGCCCAATTTAATATGCAAAAAGGGTTTTCAAAAGCCCTTTCTTGTGGCAGTTTGGACTCTCAGGAGGCTCGATCCGATCGGAGGCGGGAGGGAACGCAGGGCGTGATTCACGGCGAGGCAGGGGCTTCTCTGGCTATGGCGACGCTTCTCCGGTGGCGGCAATGGAGACAACCCCAGGCGTGGTGACAGCACATCATGACAAGAAGATGAACTGCGGAGAGTTATAGGCGGTGGCGGATTGGACTGCGCGAGGGGCGGTGACTCCAAGATCCGGTGAGTTTGGATGCCCAGGCGAGAAGGCGGGGCAGGCTAGGAGCTTTCCGGCGAGGGCTTCGACTCCCGATGTCTGCTGCTTTTGACATGCCGATTTGACAGACTATGGGGGAATAGAGCTCGATTTGTGCTGCTACGACGCTTGTTGTGGGTTGGAACAGACAATGGAAAGGTCGAGGTTGTTGGCTTTCCGGTGTCGATAGGGTGCAGATCCAGGCGAGGTTGTCCCCGGTGGCTTTGATTCTCGATGGTTTTGAGAGAGAGGAGATGTGAGGGCGTGAGTTGTTGTGTGCAGGTGGTTGTTGCTCAAGAGAGCCTCGATAGTGGTGGTCCTGGCTCGACAAAGGAGGACGAAGGTGAGGAGTTGAGGAGATGTGTGAAACTTGTTGAGATGAGCAGAGGTGAGTTTGAGTGTTGACGTCTTTTCCCTTGTTTGAGTGAAGGAAAGGAGCGATTGAGTGTGAGAGTGAAAGGTCGGGTAGGTGTGTAGGATAGATAAGCATGATTGTAGGGTTGGTTAGGCTGCTGCCAAGAGACACGCCATCAGGCTGGGATGGAGAAAAAAAAAGAAAGAAAGCAACCTAAGAGACACGCCATCAGGCTGGGATGGAGAAAACAAAACAAAGAAAGAAAAAAGGAGACCGTAAGATATGCACGGGTTGACTCCCTCAGCCTCTTGAAAAATAGGTAGACATGCTGGTCCGTTGGAGGTGCGACGGGACCCAACAAAGCTAACTCCGCCCGAAACCGTCTAATCGTCTCGATGAACAGGACGTCCTCAAATCCTGCCTCTAAGAAGTCCCGGACTCTGTCTCTCCTCAGCGAATCCGGGAAAAAGGTATCTCTAACAAGGCTCAACAGCTGCTCAATCCTGGTCTCATCTCCTCTAACTGTCTTCCACCAATACTGGGTGTTAGAACTTCACCGTACGATATCCTACCTTAGAACATATACCTTTTGTAAGAGCCTTAGTCCTTGGAGCTTTGTTGAGCCTTAGTTGAGCTTTAGCTGAGCCCTAGTTGGGCCCTGTCAGCCGCCCCAGCGGACCAGGACGGCCGCCCCTACGGCTAGGCGCCCCTGCGCCTCACAGAACCGCCCTTGCGGCTCTGAGTGGGTGCAGCCGCTTTCGTTGACTCTTTGACCCGTGCTTTGTGGCTGGATTCCTTTATAAGCCTCGCTTTGCTTCTCTGAGAGGGTTTCTTCATCCTCTTCAGCTCCCTTTCCATACTTACATTCTTCTTCTTCTTCTTCATCTTCTCTTCTTGATCTGCCTTTGATCTTGTGAGAAGGCTTTGAGAGTTTGTTTAAGGTTTGAGCTTGGATGATCTTGAGCTTGTTGCTGAGAGTTGTTGTTGTTGTGTTGAGGTTATGAGATGTGTTGGATGCTCCTAGTCGCTGCTTAGGGTTGCTGTGGTAAGATTTCCATCCCCGTCTTCTTTCTTTCTTCTTTCCTTGCTTCTTTCTTCCTTCTTTACCTTTGGATCACAAGCTGAGCTTGTGTGGATCCTTTTCTGGGTGTTTTGATGTTCATACATGTGTATATATATATATATATGTTATGTTGTTGTGTGATGAAGAAGTGAAGAGAGTCGAGAAAGGGATCGAAGAGAAGTTGGGGCCAACCTTCTGCACAGACAGCCGCCCCTGCGCCTGACCTTGGCCGCCCCTGCGCCTGCCTGTGAGCCGCCCCTGCGCCTCTGTGGTTCAGTCTTGAGTTCTTGCTTTTGTTGGTGCATTCAGGGCATACCTCGTTGGTATGTTTCCTTCCTTCCTTTCCTTTGGCCTTGGCCTAGATGTTGGCTAGGCTAGCTTGGTTAGGATGAGTTGTATGATAGAGATGTGCCTTAGGCACTCGTGTTGATGTTGAGATTATGCTGTAGGCGTTTGTGAGCATGTTATGATCTTCAGGTTTAGAGTGAGGTTGTAGGTTGGTTCTGGTTATGGAGACGAGTCTCCTAACTCTTGCAGTATGTGATGTTGTGTGCCTTGCTATTGCAGGCATTGATTACTTCCCCAAGGGGAAGCTGTGACGTGGCATTGGATACAAGTATTACAGGTAAGTCCATAGGACTTACTTAGCGTACGGTTGTGGGTTTGTATGATTGTGATAGTTGTGTGTGTTCATATGATTGTGCATTTACAACTTAAACTGGACTAGGATGACCATTATGATATTAAATGGCCCAAGTGTATTATAACGGGTCGTGAACACTTGCCTCCGCCTGCGGTTAGGAGGAGGTGCCCTGAAGATGATCTCACAGGAGGGGACGAGTGATGATCACCCCGATGCAAAAATCCTGTGTTACGTTGGATGGGACGAGGTTCTTGAGGCTCCTCGTGTTACAAAATAAGTTGAATTAGTAATAGAATAACGTAAATGATAGATAATAAATGAATGCGTATGGCAATGCATGTATGAGATGTTGATGTGTGTTTGTGCTATTACCTTCATACTTATTCATTACTGTAGCTAACGGTGGATACCGTGTTGTAGATGATCTGCAGGTTAGAAAGACTGTAGAGTGAGCCAGATGGTGTGACCAGCCGAGGACTTCTGTACAATAGGATGCGTGTGATATGAGATCTTTTGTATCAGATGTTTGTGGTTGATGTTTTGTACTCGGCTTTGTGTTTGTAAACCTTTTTGATGTATCATATACAATTTTATGTTTTTGGTTTTAATCTACCTGTGCCTTGTTGTAAGATCCAATGAACTTGTTGTCAGGCAAGGGTCAGCATCCATTGTGAGATCCTAGCTCAATGTAGCACTCCGAGTCCCGTGGATTTGGGGTGTTACACCTTTGCGATCCAGCTCTTTCATTTACATCTTAGACATCTTGAATCGACAACAACAATTGGATACTTTGATCTCTAGAATCTGCGTTTCCCCAATTATTCTTATATCTTTAGCATTGCGTTTGATCATTGTTATTGCATGCTTTTAAAGTTAGATTTCTTGCTAAATTTTCTTTCACCAAATCCATGTGATCGACCCTAGAATACTTGCTTTTACTGCGATTGATCAGTACACTGTGAGTTCGCTTATTTTCTTATATTCTTGGTATAAATTTAAAGCTTATTTGCACACGTTGTGGAGCGAACATGTTTTTGGCGCCATTGTCAGGGATTTGGTTAGACCAAGTTCGGTATTTTGGTTGTCTAACTTGGAAGCTCTTGCTTTTGCTTGTGATCTTTTTGGTGTGAGTTTTTTAGTTCTTAGGTATCTAATGGCTGCAAGCAGCTATGAACCTGCATTTGATCCAGTTTGGATAGGAAGACAACTTGCTAGGGTGGACCATTATAAGTATTTGTAGTGCATATTTGCATTCACAAATTTAGTGATGAAAGAGAATGAGAATAAGCTATTGAGGATGAGCTTGCACAATGAGATAAACTACATACCCTCAAAAGGTTTTTGAGCAACCTCTTGAAGATTCACTTGAATCAAAGTTAGAGAAATTGATGAAGAAGATGGAAACGCTCGACGAAAGCATCTTGTCCTATGCTAAGCTGGAAGAGGTGTATAAGGAAGAACTACCAGTTTTAAGAATTTCTCTTGTTGATCCTGAACCCTCTCTTGAAGTCCTCATTGAAAAAGAGGAAGAAGTGGAAGACCTCGACCCAACTGCTGAAACTGGGGTCAAGGTTGATGAAAGATCAGCTGAGTTGGGAGAAGTTTTATGTGTGGATTGTCATCCAAATACAAATCTCGTCCCAAGTTTAGAAATGCTTTACAAGGCACTTTCTCTTATTCCCTTTGAAATTCCCTTTGAAATTACTAATCATTTTAGGGATGCACCGAAGAGTTGGAGGTCTCCTCCGAAGGAACCTCCTAAATTCAAAATGAAACCCCTCTCAATATTTGCTGAAAGAAGATGCTCCTTGGACTATAAGGAGTGAAGTTAGCAAGAACTTCACCGCTAAGGCAATTAAGTGTCTTTCGTTCAAGTATGGGGTCGCTCATATGGCAAAGACCCTATACTATCCCCGAGCTGGAAACTGGGAAGCTAAGTGTAACACCCCGAATCCGCGGGACTCAGAGTGCTACATTGAGCTAGGATCTCACAATGGATCCTGACCCTAGCTTGACAACAAGTTCACTGGATCTTACAACAAGACACATGTAGATTAAAACCAAATACATAAAACTGTATAAGATACATAAAAAAGATTTTACAACAACAAAGCCGAGTACAAAACAACATCCATAAACATCTGGTACAAAAGATCCCCTATCCCACGCAACCGACCTAATGTACAAAAGTCCTCGGCTGGTCACACCATCTGGCTCACTTTGCAGTCTTCCTAACCTGCAGATCATCTACAATACGGTATACACCGTTAGCTACAGTAATGAATAAGTATCAAAGTAATAGCACAAACACACATCAACATCTCATACATGCAATGCCACACACATTCATTTATTATCTTTCAATTTCGTGATTCCATTACTAATTCAACTTCTTTTGTAACACGAGGAGCCTCAAGAACTTCGTCCCATCAAACGTAACACAAGAGTTTTGCATGGGGGTGAAAATCACTCGTCCCCTCCTGTGAGATCATCTTCAAGGCACCTCCTCCTACCCGTAGGCGGAGGCAAGTGTTCACGACCCGTTATAATACACTTGGGCCATTTAATATCATAATGGTCATCCTAGTCCAGTTTAAGTTGTAAATGCACAATCATATGAACACACACAACTATCACAATCATACAAACCCACAACCGTACACTAAGTAAGTCCTATGGACTTACATGTAATACTTGTATCCAATGCCACGTCACAGCTTCCCCTTGGGGAAGTAATCAAGGCCTGCAATAGCAAGACACACAACATCACATACTGCAAGAGTTAGGAGACTCGTCTCCATAACCAGAACCAACCTACAACCTCACTCTAAACCTGAAGATCATAACATGCTCACAAATGCCTACAGCATAACCTCAACATCAACACGAGTGCCTAAGGCACATCTCTATCATACCACTCATCCTAACCAAGCTAGCCTAGCCAACATCTAGGCCCAGGCCAAAGGAAAGGAAGGAAGGAAACGTACCAACGAGGTATGCTTTGAATGCACCAGTGGAAATAAAGGACATAGGGGCGCTGAACCAGTCAGGCGAAGGGGCGGTTCACACACCAGGCGCAGGGGCGGCTCAAGGCAGGCGCAGGAGCGGCTGTCTATCCAGAAGGTCAGCCCGAATTCTCTTCAATCTTTCTCTTGACTCTTTTCACTTCTCCGTCACACAACAACATAACACATACATATATACACATGTATGAACACCAAAACGTCCAGGAAAGGATCCACACAAGCTCAGCTTGTGATCCTTACTAAAGAAGAAAGAAAGAAGCGAGGAAGAACAAGGAAGGAAGATGGAGATGGAGATCTCACCTCAACATAACCCTAAGCAGCAACTAAGAACAATCAACACCTTCACAACCTTAACACATCAATAAGGACTCTCAGCATCATCCTCATGATCATCCAACCTCAAAACCTCAAACAAACTCTCAAAAACTCACACATAAGATCAAGGAGAGACCAAAGAAGATCAAGGAAGAAGAGAAGAGAAGATGAACGTGAGGAGGAAGAGAGAAGATGGAGAGATGAGGAAACCCCTCATCTGAAGCTATGGGAAGCTTATATAAGAAGTTAGCCAAAAGCAAGGTCAAGAGGTCAACAAAGGTGGTTGTAGCCGCACAAACCCACAGGGGCGGATCAAGCAAGGCGTAGGGGCGACCCTCCTAAGGTCAAGGGGGGCTCACAGAGCCCGCAGAGGCGGCTCAGCCCTGGCTCAGCACAACTCAGCTCCTAAAACTAAAGCTCTTACATCACACCCTCCTAAAAACAAGTTTCGTCAAGAAACTTGCAAGATTCCAAATCCTCTCGGACCCACAAGCCGAGGTATAACTCTCTCTCTCAAAGATATCATCGTAACTTATAATATTATATATCCTCAAACATAGCCTGGAGGAATCATCACTCCAGCAACACTATCCTCAACTCTAAACAAGGCCTAGAGGAAAATCATCTCTAGCCAAACACTAACCGCATCACACTGGCATGGAGGAAAGTCGTCTCCAGCCAGAACGTACACATAACATTACTACATGAAGGAAAACCATCTCCACTCACACTATATCCGTCAATGATAGCATGGAGGAAAGAACCATCTCCAGCTAATCCTAACACACACCATAGCATGGAGGAAAGAACCATCTCCAGTTATACCTATCTCGCGCTAGCAAACAAGATCTAACAGATCATATGCACATATCACAGCTAGCACGAAAACACAACATAACATATAAGCACATAACATGACATGTACTCACCAAGATGGCACTAAGACCTACTCATGGACCCTACAGGTGCATCTATCTCATCATAGAACTCAAGATAGTTCCTTTAGGATACTATCCTCAGTCTCTCACATGGCCTCTTCAGGTCCTCATCCCAACCACTATGTCCTCAATATGGGAATGTCTTTCAAATGCAAGCGTTTCATATCGCATTCTAGGAATGTAACTGAATGCTCAATCAAAGGTGTGGTTTGGCTCAACCACCAAATCATCATAACTTACAAGGTGTCTCAGATCTAGCATATACTCCTTCTGTTGAGACACATGAAACACTGGGTAAACACCCTCTGACCTCAGAGGAAAAGCTAAACATTATGTTGCCTTCACAATTTTGTTCAAGATCTCAATTAAACGGACATATTGGAAACTCAATTTTCCTTCCATGCTAACACGTCTGACATCTCACAACGGAGTTACTCTCGGCCGGACATGAACTCTCACTTGAACTATAAAATCCTGAATCTGATCAGGTGTTATTCCACTAATACTGCTAGGTCCCATCTAGCATAAAGGTATACGACATTTATGTCTATATAATGCCTCATAGGGGTCATCCCAAAAGATGCACGTCAGTCATTGTCATATAATAAACTCATTAATGGGAGGTAATCTAACCATCCATGTTTCCAATCCAACAGACAAACTTATAGTACATTCTCTAGTGTCTAGATGGTCCTCTTTGACTGACCATTTGTCCGGGTGAAACGTAGTCATAAGTATAGACTCGTCCCCAAACCAGTCTAAGTCTATTGTTAAACCTCGAGGTAAATTGCTCAGCTCAATCAAAGACGATTGTCCTTGGTATATCATAGAGTCTCACTATCTATCTAGTGTACTCCTTCGCCAATCCACTCACTGGCTACGTCCCTCTAATAGGAATGAAACGTGCCGGCTCCGTTAATTTGTCACCTACAACCCAGATAGCATCAAAACTCCTACTGGGCCTCAACCCTGTCACAAAGTCTATAGATATATCCTCCCACTTCCACTATTGCACTGGTGGTGGATAGAGCTCATCCCTAGGTCGGTAATGTTCTATCCTGACCCGCTGACTGGTCACGTATTGTGGCATAAATCTGGTCACATCGGTTCCAATCTTCTTCATTAATATAACCGTCTCACCTCAGGGTATATCTTACTCGTACATGGATGTAATGAGTAAGGTGTACAGTGAATATACTGTAATATTCCATATCTCGACTCCGCATGAGCGGTTATATAGGCACGGTCGCGGCGCCTGATTATTCCATCTGCTCTAATGGGGAACTGTAGTGTCACTCCACAAGATATCTTCTTTCTCATTGTCAACAAGGTCAGGCAGGTCCCCTGTTTCTGTTGGACCTCATCCAACAGACCAGGTAGAACCTCTAAGGCATAACTGGGTATCCTCATCAAGGAACTGGTTGTCCAACTCTAGCCAAGCTAGATTCTTCTGAAACTGAGGCTGGATAGTTAGTCTCGTAATTATCTTCTCTCAAGGCGTCTTTCTGTTCAAGTTGTCGGCGACAACATCCAACTCTCTGAATGATATGGAATCTCCAAGTTAAGGTCTTGATCAACTCGAGCCCTTAACGCTGGTGGTTATTCAATTCCCATGGCGTAAAAATATAATTCAGACTCCTATGGTCTATAGAACCCTAACATGAAAATACAAGTACTGTCTTCAAATCTTCATGGCTGGAAGTACCACTACTAATTCTAGATCATGAATTGGGTAGTTCTCCCCAAACGTCTTCAGTTGTAGACACACATATCAATAACTCTACTCCTCTGTAGTAACACACGTCTCAACTTAGCTGGGATGTATCACCGTAATTCACGGGATCCCTAGAATCTTTTGACCATAACAGAATGGAAACAAAGATCCAGTGCTTCTTCAATTCTTCAAAGCTCTGGTATACTACTTCACAACGCAATTCTGGTAAGTTTCTCAAAAGATTCGTAAGTAGATACACATTCGCATAAAATTCTTCCTCAAAGCATTGGTAGTAATCGGCTGAACCGAGAAAACTACGCATTCCCTTATTGTTCATCAGTATCTTCCATGCTGCATCATATTCAATTCACGCCAGATCAACCATGATCTTACTGGAGGAGGCAAAATGGCCCAAGAAGGCTACCTCTAGCATCTCAACTCGCATTTAGAGAGCGTATCATACAACCCTCTATCTCTCGAAATCTGCAGAATTATCCTCAGATGATCGGTCTGCTCCTCTCTACTATGAGAGTATACCGACATGTCATCAATGAAGATCACCACAAACAGATCGAGGAAATCGATGAAGGTACTATTCATTAACTCCCTGAAGACTGTTAAAGCATTCGTCAACCCAAATGGCATCGCTACAACTCATAGTGTCCATAACGGGTATGAAAGGCTATCCTATACACATCCTACTGTCTACCCTTAATTGGTGATATCCTGAGCGCAAGGAAATCCCGAGAAACACCATTGCTTCTTGAAGCTGACCCATCAAGTCGTCAATACGAAACATTAAATACACTAGAGCAAAGAAAGCCCGTCTCAGCCAACTCTTCAAGTCATCAGTTACAACATCTTAGCAGGCGTCATATGATATGGGCCTTCCTAATCAGTTTCGTATCATACTTCAACTCGATAATAGTGTTTACACTCCGCTGGGGCGGCAACTAGACGGTTCAGTAACATGTCTATAAGCTCATAAACCACTGGAATACCTTCCAACATTAGACTATCTCACTCTTTCATGGTATAACACTAGAAGGTGTCACATCCTTGTGCTATCAACTCGCTGCTTGTACAGACCTGATGACAAACCCGTCTCTTCAAAGGCCTTAACCTCGGAAGACCTCAATCTAATCCATCTCAGTAAAGACTATAATAGCCTTCCTACTAATATCTAACACAGCATAATATCTATCCATCCAATCCACACATAAAGACTCTTTCATGCACCTACAACATGACAAAGAAGTCTGCAAACCATACACAAGTCCCTGAATAAATGGGACAACCACATATCGTGCGGGTACCTCAGACCCCTAACGGGTACCTCAGGCGCAGGATCTACCAACATCTCTGACCATCTCCCGTGATATAACTCCACCTTGCCTACAGAAGGCAGTTCTATGACCTTGTCTACCACAGGTAAAGCAAGTCACTAGCGATCTTGGACACCGTGGTCGTATATGTCCAGACTTCCCACAATTGTAACAAGTTCTCATCTCACTAGAAGTCCGTGTATAGCGGAAACTATTCAAACGTCCACAAGCCGGACTCTGTTTACCACCTAGAAGCCCTACTTCATCTTTCACTGATTCAACCTATTGTTTCTTCTTTGATCTGGAAGCTTCAGTTGATCCCACATATGTTGGTAGATCCGGTATAGGTCTACCCGCTATTACAACCTCGTATACTTGCCGCATATATTCTTGAAACTCGGATCTACTCATGGAGACATGATCAACCTCTTCAAACTCGTCCTCTCCCTTGGGTGGAACAACAGCGGAAACTGGTCCTTGACTTAGCGCTACTGAAGGAAGGGGGTATACCCCTACATCGTCTCACTACATATACTGCTCTAGTCTGAGCCATCTGTAGAATATACGCACCTAATCTGATAAGGCTATATATAGGCCATATGTATATATATATATATAATACTTTATAGTGCATGCATACACATTAGCACATAGAAGATATCTATATCTATATATATCTATACTCTCGAGATCCTCATATGGGTGACGGCTTCTGTACATACTATCCTAAAACATATGTACTCGCTTTAAAACCAAAAACCTTTTTAAAAGTCAGACCCCATGTGGGTTCTGTTTATTTATCCACTCTGCCCTTATTGCAGATAGCTAGTGCCATTGTTGTCAACCTAAGGCTCTGATACCAACTTTGTAACACCCCGAATCCGCGGGACTCGGAGTGCTACATTGGGCTAGGATCTCACAATTGATCCTGACCCTAGCCTGACAACAAGTTCACTGATCTTACAACAAGGCACAGGTAGATTAAAACCAAATACATAAAACTGTATAAGATACATCAAAAAGGTTTTACAACAACAAAGCCGAGTACAAAACAACATCCATTAACATCTGGTACAAAAGATCCCCCATCTCACGCAACCGACCTAATGTACAGAAGTCCTGGGCTGGTCACACCATCTGGCTCACTCTGTAGTCTTCCTAACCTGAAGATCATCTACAACACGGTATACACCGTTAGCTACAGTAATGTACAAAAGTCCTGGGCGTCCTTTGTTTCCGCTGGACGCACCAGTGGAAACAAAGGACGCAGGGGCACTGAACCAATTAGGCGTAGGGGCGGATGGCTCAGGGCACATGGGCGGCTCACACACCAGGCGTAGGTGCGGCTCAAGGCAGGCACAAGGGCGGCTGTCTGTACAGAAGGTCGGCCATACTTCTCTTTGATATTTCTCTTGATTGTCTTCACTTCTCCATCACACAATAGCATAACACATACATATATACACATGTATGAAAATCAAAATGTCCAAGAACGGATCCACACAAGCTCAGCTTGTGATCCTTACTAAAGAAGAAAGAAAGAAGCAAGGAAGAACAAGGAAGGAAGATGGAGATGGAGATCTCACCTCAGCAGAACCCTAAGTAGCAACTAAGAAAAATCAACACCTTCACAACCTAAGCACATCAGCAAGGACTCTCAGCATCATCCTCATGATCATCCAAGCTCAAAACCTCAAACAAACTCTCAAAAACTCACACACAAGATCAAGGAGAGACCAAAGAAGATCAAGGAAGAAGAGAAAAGAAGATGAACGTGAGGAGGAAAAGAGAAGCTGGAGAGATGAGGAAACCCCTCATCTGAAGCTATGGGAAGCTTATATAAGAAGCTAGCCAAAAGCATGGTCAAGAGGTCAACAAAGGTGGTTGTAGCCGCACAAACCCGCAGGGGCGGATCAGGCAAGGCGCAGGGGCGTCCCTCCTGAGGCGCTGGGGCGGCTCACAAAGCCCGCAGGGGCGACTCAACCATGGCTTAGCACAACTCAGCTCCTAAAACTAAAGCTCTTACACTAAGTGGATTCTCGAGAAGCTGATTTCTCGATCCAGGAAAGGATGGGACGGAAAGCTGAATTATGTCCCATTGAAGCATAGGAACGCTAGAAAAAATTCGGTGAGAATCAAACCGTACAAGCTTGTACGTGGAAGATCTTACCGCTTGCCGGTAAAATTAAGAACCGTAATTTTTTTGGAAGAGTTTTATGATGGATTTGAAGAGCAATCCAAGATGTTCTAAGTGCATTGAATCATCTATTGAGGTAGGTCCAGTTAGTGACGTTAAACCAAGTGCTTCTTTGGAGGCAACCCAAGGTATGTCTTTGTCTTTCTCGTAGATAGTTTAGTTGGATTTATTCTCTTTGGTATGTTTTGTGTTTTTTGTGGCTTTGATTGATAGGACCTAAATCTTCTTGAGAGAATGGATGATGAACTGAGTTGAGACTATTTCAAGATCGAGGAATTTGATGAAAAAGAAGTGCGGGAACCGTTTGCAAGAGAAACAGGTGCGGAAGCTGAAATTCTCGGGCAAATTCCAGTTTCCACGGGCGAGATTTTGAATTTCTGTCGTGGAAAACCATGTCGATAGCAACTTTTATGAAAACCAAGGTCAAGTACAAGTTTCCAAGGGCAAGATTTTGAATTTCTTCCCGTGGAAAACCATGTCGAGATCAACGTTTTCTGAAATCTCGGGTGAACCAGTTTCCAAGGTCAAGATCTCGGCCAAGGTATTTTTCGCGAAAAATAAAATCTTCGGAAATTTATGCGGTCGAGACACGTTCTCCTTCTTTTCTCAGCAGCATTCTTTGACACCGATTCAGAGTTCCCTCTTTGAGTTTCTATAGATTTCCACCACCACCGCCCGATGAATGATTTGTCTTCCTTGATTCGCCATCTTACATTGTGAGAATCTTTTTCCACCTTTATTTTTTTTCACATTGGGGACAATGTGAGCTTTAAGTATGGGGTGGAGGTATTTGCAATATCTTTTGCATGTTTTATGTCTTGCATCATATATAATTTTGAAAAATCCAAAAATTTTTGAAATTTTAAAACTTTTGTGCTTCTAGGATGGATATGATCTCGATGATGATAATTTTTTTGTGCAATAGCTATGAGGATTTTGATATGCTTGAATTGATTTATAAAATATGTGGGATTTAAATACTTTGTTGGAATTTCATGCATGTATGATAACTTTCTTTTATTCTAAATCATGTTGGGTGTTGAAGGTTTAAATCGCATGATAAGTTTTTACACATCTTTTTGGAATGATTAAGACAATTCGATTTCTTTTTGTTTCTTCATCTTGATCATGCTTAGCACCTCTTACATTGTTTTCCCTTCCTTTTACCTATTCGGGAATTAGGAAGCATGTTAGTGAAAAGCGATGTGAAGTTGAAGTTGAAAAAGAAAATTGAAGTGATGAGTTGTGTTAGAAAAATAGGTTTGGGGATGTTGATCTTGATGATGAGTAACTCGGCACCATTCACATAGTCGGGTGTTTGTGTCTTGTCAAAGTCTGATTTATCGATAGTCCTAACGAGTATTGGTATGTGCATCCGGTTTGAGACACCTCGTAAAAACGAGGCTTGCTGATCTCCAAGGTTTTGACTACTGTGCACCTATGTACATGTTCTCCAGTGAAAAGTAAAAAATATCATGAAGTGAAGTATGCTTATTTTTTGTGGATGTGTTGTTGTTGTTGATGTTGTGGAGTTGTTCCTTTTTCCCAGATTTTTTGCACCACATATCCTATATACATTCCACCCGTAACACGTTTCTTGGCCTATATATTTTTGAAAGTCCTTAAGACCTTATTTCACATGTGTTTTGACTTAGTGGTTTAAATTGAATTCCTCATGACTGATTTTGATATATTGCAAGTTATGATGCATGCTATGATTTTCTTGCAAAGTGTGATTATCCTTTCCATGATGTAATTCCTTTTGATCATATGATGATTGTTATTAGCTATGAAACGATCATTTGAGGGTGATCTATGAATAGAAGTACAACCAATAATATTGTGGTTTTTCTTTGTTTTTGCATGTTCATAATCAATATCATCTTGTATCTTAAGTTTGAACCTTGCTTGGGGACAAGCAAGAGGCAAGTATGGGGTACTTTGATGACATGAATTCTGACCTATATTTAGGTATGCATTTAGGTAGATTTTCCCTTTATTTTGCATGCATAGACATACATGCATAGCAAATGTACTTATATTTACCTATATTGTTATAATAGAGATCTACACAGAGTTTTAATGCATTTGTAGGTAAATTGGTAAATTTTAGAGAAAATGGCATATTTAAGGTGAAGAACCGTTAGGTGAATATAAAGGATAAAGATACTCTAGAAGGGGGGTGGAATAGAGTATGGGAACTTTTCGCAAAAACCTATCTCAAGGCTTTGAAACTTAATTCAAAGGCCTTGATGTCGATTTGAACTCTTAGTGACACACTTTAATTTCAAGGGCTTTGAAACTGATTTCAAGTACTTGAATTTGTAAACCTGCAAAACAAAGTTAGTCACAATAAAGAAAGATAAAGTGCGGAATAAAAAATGTCGACACGGGGATATGTTTACGAATTTCGGCTCTAAATAGCCTACTCTTCGTCCCAGGGTATATCCGTAGGATCTAACTATCTATTATCAGCTTCAAAGAGTCCTAGATACAAACTAGAAGAAATCCCCTTCTTCTCTCACTGTAGCCAATGCTACGATCTAGCTCCAACTATTCACCTTGTTATAATAGCCTAGTTACTTCGCAAAGTAACACACACTCTAGTATAACACTCTTTAGATATTTCAATTGAGCTCTCGAGTTCTATCTCTCTCTAAGGGATAATGCTTTTTGTAAAAGAGAGAAAGAAAAACTTGTTTGATCGAATCAAGATGCTTTGGATCGCTTCAAGACTTTGAATGTTTCCGTGTAAGCTTGTTTTCTTCTTCTTTAATCGACATCTTCATTTATAGTCTTTGATGGAGAGGTCTTCTAGCTGTTGGGAAGACGACCATTGAAGATGGTTCTTCTTCTCCATAAAAAATGCTTCTTGGTTGAGATGAAGTAGCGGTTGTAGATCTTTTATCGTCTTCATCTCCTTAAAGCACGTTCATCCTTCTTGTCACTAATCTTCTCATACTTGTTGAAGATCTTTGTCTTTTGATTCGAGATCTTCAGATCTTGTTTGTGAAGATATCCGAAATCCATTAGGGTAGAATCTTGCGCTTTTGGTTGAGGATCTTTGTGAGATCCTGTTTTTGAATCGAATCCACTTGATTGGTTAAGATCTTCTTTTGAGCGTATCTTCTTGTTGGGCATATCTCCTTGGAAGATCTTCTTTGGTGCTTGATAGATTTGGTTGTTTAGAGTTTTGAAATCCTTCCATTCGCTTTGTTTCGACTTTAAGGCATTGGCTTCTGATCCCTTAAAATGGCTTTCAAGGCCTCCATGTTGAATCTCTTCAAACTCTTTGTCTATCCCTTGAAACTGATTTCAAGGCCTCTGTTTTTTCCTTGAAATGCTTTCAAAGGCTTGCATAAATTCTAGACAAACACCAAAACACACCAAACAACTAGAAATGTAATTGACATTTTGTTAGTGTAAAAACCACTTTATTTGTGCTAAGTCTTCCATCACCACCTATAAAAATATATAATCAAGTTTGAGTTTTCAATCTCCCCCTTGAGGGAGGACAACACAAATATTGTACCTGCATTGTAAAGTTAGCGATGCATATATGAATATCAAAACAAACTTATAATGCAAAATGCAGAAATATCGAAAATGTCTGATCATTTATTTTTCCCCCTTTGTCTTTCAATAAGGGATAAAAATAGTTAAAGCATGGAAGTTTGAAACGATTACAACCCTAGAAAAAGTATTTCAAAAACCACAATAAAAGTTTTTAGCACAACAAGCCCACAATCATCAAATGCTCAGTCTGAATCCTCCTCATAAAACCACTTGTTTCCCTTGGATGAAGCTTTCTTGTGACTCTAATCATCCATTTCAGAAGTTAAGCGTCGTCTCTTTTCTTCAGCACGTCGTTCCTTGACAACCTCATATTCTAACACCGGCAGAATGGTTGGCTCAACATGGGTAGGATAAAGAATAAAGTTGTTTTGTACTCAACGTTTGCAATTCATTAGAACATTTTCAACTTTTTCTTGAGTGTGTTGAGCTGCATCTTCAGTCATAGGTAGAATCCTTCCCATGGTGGTAAGAGTAAGAGCATTCAATAAATACATTTTATTTACCTTGGCATTCATGATATATAGTAGTTCATGATTTGCATTCAATCTTCTCTTAGTGTCGGACTGAAAATCTGAGAGTTCACGATTCAGAGAAACCAATTCTTTTTCACATCCATCTAACCTGATTTATGGAGCAAGAGAAGAAGATGTTGTGGCTTCTTTGGATGGAGGTGTAATAGCTCATTTTCCCTTTAAAGTCCATGCTCTTGCAAGAGTCTTCTCAATTTCTAACCTCTCTAAGCAGGATTCATCAATTTTGCCAGAAGTCATCTATCGATCTTCAGAGGATGTATCAATTGAAAAGTGGTCGAAGATTTTAGGCAAAAGATTTCCATAAGGCAAAGGGATGGCTCGCTTAGAGTTGACTGAATGAACCATATGGTTAAGGATGAGGTTAGGTACATCAATGTATAATCCATACATAATCAGATGAATTAATTCTAAAGATTGATCTGTCAAAAGCTTTTTTGAGTTTGTTGGAGGAATAACACACCGAACTAGAATGATAAAAACAATTTTAGCATCGAGGGTCAGGGAAGTATGAGTGAGTTGGCGTGAGGTTGAGTTTGGAACCAGATATTTCTCCTTAGCTAGTCGAACACTCTCCGATCGGGAGGGGTGTGAAAAAGAAAGATTTGTAGGGAAACCTAAAATCTCACCCAAAACATTAGAAGTGAGAATTGGGGTACCTTTTACAGACGATTCAAGAGTGATAATTCCTTTGTCCCGTTTTGTGACGAGGTTGACATAGAATAGTCTTGTAAGCCTTGGAAAGGCAAAATCTCCAGGGTTTAGGATTTTCTAGACTGTAGAGCTCTTGAGCATAGCAATCTAGTGGATCTGAAGGGTTTCCAGAAATGTAGTATCCACCAGATCACACATACAAATAGGCCGATTGTGAAATCCATCAAGCCAAGATCCCGTAGCTTGAAATTTATGAACCAGGATGTTGAAAGACCAGTTGTATGAGAAATTTTCAAATCTTCAGAAAGTTTCTCTTCTTTTGTGGCGGAGGGGATCTGAACTGATTCCTTTTTAGAAGATGAGGCCGGATGAGAAGCAAATTTCTTGCTTCTTGGAGCCATATATGATTTTGGGAGAGAAAACAAGGGTTTTTGAAAAGGGTTTCTGCAAAGACGGGAAATGAAAAAGAGAGAAGTTCCTTTCCTTTAAAAAGAGAAGAAATTTAAGATTGAAACAAGATCTTAGAAAATCATTCCCAAAAACATTTTTGATTAAATCTCAACAACTCTTTTTCAAAACTTTGATCCCGAAAATAAAGATTTTGAAATCATTAAAAATAATTTAGGAATTAAAATATCTAAAAGATATTAATCCCTAAATAGATCCGTAATATTCGATTTGCCCTTGATCCTCGTTTCAAGGCCCTTGAATTGCATTTCAAGGCCCTTGAAAACACAAAGTGGGCTGCATACGAAGGAGAAAATGAAACGATTTACTCCCCCTATGTTAATATTTCCTTGTTCAACATACCAAGCTCTAATCGAATGAAATTGAATTGATCTTCAGGTAGAGGCTTGGTAAAGATATCTGCAAGCTGCAAGTTAGTTGATATAAAAGAAATCGAAACATCACCTTTCTCAACATGATCACGTATGAAGTGATACCTTACATCGATATGCTTTGTCCTTGAATGCTGCACAAGAGTTTTAGTAATCGAAATAGCACTAGTATTATCACATTTTATCAGGATACCTTTTAAATCAAAGCCAAGATCATGAAGTTATTGAGCTATCCATAGAATTTGTGCACAACAGGCTCCCGTAGCTATATATTCGGCTTCGGCTGTGGATAGGGCGTTAGAGTTTTTATTCTTAGAGTGCCAACTGATTAGGGATGCCCCTAACAATTGGCAACACCCAGAAGTGCTTTTTCTATCGACCTTATAACCTGCAAAGTCTGCATTTGAATAGCCAACGAGGTGAAACGAGCTTTGACGTGGGTACCATAACCCTAAATCCTTAGTGTCATTGAGATACCGAAATATCCTTTTTCACAGCTATCAAGTGTGACTCTTTAGGATAAGCTTGAAATCTTGCACACATGCACACGCTAAACATAATGTCAGGTCGACTAGCGTTTAGATATAACAAAGAACCGATCATACTTCGATACTCCTTTTGTACAACACTTTTTCCATCTTTGTCATGGTCAAGCGAAAGTGTAGAACTCATGGGAGTCTTTGCGACCTTGGATTGATCTATCTTATAGTTCTTAAGCAAGTCCTTGGTAAACTTGCTTTGATTAAGAAAAATTATTTTCTTTGCTTGTGTAACTTGAAGTCCAAGAAAGAAATTTAACTCACCCATTAGGCTCATTTCGATTTCCCTGCACATGATATCTGAAAATTCCTTGCATAGGGAATCATTCGTAGCACCGAATAATATATCATCCACATAGATTTGTACTACTAGAATATTGTTGCCTCTAGTTTTGATAAATAAAGTTTTGTCAATCAAACATCTTTTGAAATTGTTTTTAAGGAGATAATCTTTCATACCAAGCTCGAGGAGCTTGCTTAAGACCATAAAGAGCCTTGTCCAATTTAAAAACATGATCCGGAAAATCATCATTTTCAAAACCAGGTGGTTGAGCAACGTAGATTTCTTCTTCTAAAAAGCCATTTAGAAAAGCACATTTTACAACCATTTGAAATAACTTTATGCTCGTGAACGATGCAAATGCAAGTAGCATACGTATGGCTTCTAACCTGACAACCGGAGCAAAAGTCTCCTCATAGTCAATATATTCCTCTTGGTTATAGCCTTGAGCTACAAGTCGTGCTTTATTTCGAATGACTTTACCGTTTTCATCCAACTTGTTTCGAAATCCCCATTTAGTGCAAATGACACATTGATGCTTTGGTCTTGTAGTAAGAGTCTAAACCTTGTTTCTCTCAAACTCATTTAGTTCATTTTGCATGAGAATGATCCAGTCGGGTTCTTGAAGAGCTTGAACATAATTTTTTGGCTCAATAAAAGAAACAAACGCAGAGAACGCACATAGTTTGTTCACTTTGGATCGAGATTGAACTCCTGCGTTTGGATCTGAGATCACATTCTCTTGTGGATGGTATAAAGAGTGTTGAAACTTCCTTCGCTTGTAAGATGAAACAGATCCTGAAGATTGAGGCTCATATGCTTGACTGGATTTAGGTATCGTTGGAGTGTTGCACTTGGATCCTATCTCAAGGCCTTGAAGTTGGGTTTAAAGGCTTGAAATGGAGTTTTGACATGGCAACTTTCTGTTTCAAGGTCTTGAAGATGTGTTTCAAGATCTTAAAAGTTTTCTCCGGTATCTTGAATTTTCCCTTGCATATTCTTTTCTTGAGCCTTAGGATCTTCCTCTTCATCAGAATTGTGATCTCCTCGTTGATTCAGATTTAGATGTGCAAAACTTTCACTCAAAGTACCATCATTGCTTTCATCAAATATGACATGAATACTTTTCTCAACAATTTTGGTGCGCTTATTATAAACACGATAAGCTTTGCTATTTGAAGCATATCCAATGAATACTACTTCATCACTACGAGCATCAAATTTACCAAGGTTATCTTCGCCATTGTTATGGACAAAGCATTTACATCCAAAGGGTTTAAAATAAGAAATATTAGGTTTTCTGCCTTTAAAAAGTTCAGAAGGAGTCTTTTTCAAAATAGGGTGGATTAAACATCTATTCAAGATGTAGTTGGCAATGTTTAGTACTTCAGCCCAAAAAGTTTTGGCAAACTGTTTTCTAAAAGCATAGTCCTAGACATATCCTCTAGGATGCGATTTTTACGTTCCACAACCCCGTTTTGTTGAGGAGTTTTAGGAGCTGAAAAGTTATGTGAAATCCCATATTTTGCACAAAACAAATCAAACTTTTGTTGATCAAATTATCTACCATGATCACTTCTTATAGAAACGATTGGTAGGTTTTTAAAAATTTGTAACTCCTTACACAATTTTGAAAACTTAAACAATGCTTCAGATTTTTCCCGTAAGAATGATATCCATGTAAAACGAGAAAAATCATCCACAATAACAAGGATGTATTGTTTTCCTTTGGGAGATTTGACACGCACAGGTCCACAAAGAACTATATGTAAAAGTTCAATGGGTCGAGAAGAACTTACAACCTTCTTTGCTTTGAATGAGCCTCTTGTTTGTTTACTTTGTGTACAAGCTTTACATAGTTCATCTACCTTGAAGTTTAGGTTTGGCAAGTCACGTATCAAATCCTAGTAACTTTTGTATTGTATGCATGCTTACGTGACCAAATCTTCAATGCCAAAGCCTTGGATCACCAGTCAAGGCCTTGAGACACTTTAGTTTAGTTCCTAAAACTTGGTTAGTACTCATAGAATAAACATTGTTGCATCTAGGAGCAGTAAGCACAATGTCACCCGATGTCTTATCTAGAACTTCACATTTTTCCGAATCAAACATTACCTTGTTGCCTTTATCACATATTTGAGAGATGCTAAGCAAGTTATATTTCAAACCGTCAACAAGATATACATCATCAATATAGTTAGATGAATTATAACAAATTTTACCAATGTCAATAATGTCACACTTTCCTTTATCACCAAGCGTAATGGTTCCAGATGATTGCTTCTTTAGATATGAGAACAGTGAGCTTTTTCCACTCATATGTCTTGAGCAACCACTATCTAATATCCATTTATGCTCCTTTACCTTGGTGATATCCTGCAAAATAGCAAACATCAACCTTTTTGGGTTGACCAAATGGCATATTTTGGTCCATATTCAGGCTCAATCATGTTTGGTGGCCTAGTACCTTTAGGAACCCATATTTGCTTAACATGTTTCCTTAAACATAGAGGATATGTGTTTCTAATGATGTAAGGATCATTTCTTCTGTATGGACATGTAGATTTGACATGATCCTTTTTACAACAGTAAAAATATGTGGACATATGAACACTTCTTTTAGCCTTGACAAAAGTGGTAGTTGTTTTTCTAGGAAAACTGACATGATATCCTATACCATTTTTGTTAAGGGAAGATTGTTGCTCATCCATCATCCTTTCAAGGTTAGCTTTCGAACGAGTGAATTGAATAAGTGCAGCCTTCTGGTCTTGACATGTCACAATTAGATCAACCTTTTCTTTCTCTAAATCGATGTATTCTCGATGGAGAAAAGAAAGATTGCCCTTGAGAATCGCATTTTCAGATTCCAAGGCCTTGATATTGATATCAAGGTCTAACTTTTCGGTGTTAAGATTTTCAATCTCTAGAGACATATCACTTAACATTTTCTCTTGTTTGAGAAGCTTTTCTTGCAAGGAACTTATCCTTACTCTATGCTCTTTGTCACATATGATAATATCTTTCAGAATTTTTGTGAGATTAGATTCAGCTTGGGACATGATGGTACTTACCGCATTATCAATGTAGAGATTTGAATCTTCTTCATGATAGGCCATAAGACAGAGGTGTAACACCCCGAATCCGCGGAACTAGGGAATGCTACGGGCGAGACCTCACAATGGGTCCCGACCCTTAGCTTGACAGCAATCTCACCGGACCTTTCCAACATGGCACAAATAAAGGCAAAAGTCAAATCGTTTATAATGTATGCGAGAACTGAAAGGTAAAGGGGTACAATGTGAAAACTCATCCGAGTCTTCAAAACGACACAACACTCCAAAGTATAAATCTGAAAACAAAACATCAAATCATAATCCAACATAACAATAATATTCCCAAAAATGTTCCCATCCTATAATGTACGGCGACCCTTGGTTGTCCACTCCTCCAACTCACTCGGCGGCGTCCCTAACTTGCGGGGCATCTACACAAGCGGTTTAAAACCGTTAGCTCAATTCGAAGCATTAGAAACATGGTGAAGGCACATACAAACTCATACATCATAACATCATATAGATATGCTCAACAAACAAGTCCGATTTATTATCTTTATTTATTAGGTCACATCCCGTTCTAATTCAACTTAGGTTTGTGCCACGAGAATTCCCGAAACTCATACCGGCATGGAACATAACCATAAGGCTAGGAACAGAACCATAAGTCCTAGGTCCACCCTAAGCATGCTTTTAACTCGGTATTATCATAAGGCTAGGAACAGAGCGAAGAGAAAGGAAGGAAGAAGCCTACTGGTGAAGAAAACGCAGCCACGGAAGCAAGCTGGCGCCCCTTGTGTGGAGCTGTCACCGCCCCTGTGGGTGTCTAGAGCCGCACCTGCGCCTGGCAGCCACCCCTGCGGTGGCTTTGGCCGCCCTTGTGGTGGCTCTCGCCGCCCCTGCGATGGCTGGTGGTCCGCCCATGCGCCTCTGGTGATCCACCTTGCAGTTGTACAACAGAAGCTTCGTCTTCTTCGTTTCTTCGACTGGTTCTTTGCTTCAAGTGTCTCCTTCTCTGGTTGGGCCTTCTCCAAACTCTCAGCACAGGTCTTAGCTTTCTCACCACGACCTAAACAAGCTAAAAGAAGGGACATGCAAAGGGTTTACAAGATCTCCCTTCAAAGCTTCCTCCATAGCCATGGAGGTGAAGAGAAGAGGAAAAAGGAAAGTGATGACATGATTTATGACACTAGTTTAGGCATTCATTTAGATAGTTTTTCCCGATATTCATGCATGGTTTGACATTAGTTCATGACGTTTACGCTTAATTCATGCATATTGTCGAAATAGACGTCTACACGAACTCTTGTCAATTTTGTAGGTATTTTGGGGAACTTTTGGAGCTTAATCGATACATTCGAGGATCATTCCTCATGGTGGCTGATAGCATGAATTATAGTCTATATTTTGGGACCTGTTTAGACGTTTTATCTTCAATAATCTGCATGTTTGAATGTATATTATGTGATTATATTGTCATTTCATCTACCTTTGCGGGAATCGAGGTCTACACCAAGTTTCGTTGTAATCGTAGGTAAAATGGCACGTTTTGCATCAAAATGGAGCTAAAGGAGCTAAGGAGTCATTGGAGCTACATTCAGGAGCTTAAAGAGGATTCAAGAAGCAAGGAATTAACAAAGAGATTTACCTTGGACCAGATTTGAGAGATTTTACTTTCAGTTGAGAGTCACCTCGGTCAGCTACAGTACCATCTCGACCGAGGTGATCTAGAGGAGCGTCCCGACCGAGGCGAACACCTTGGACGCGGCGAGATATATTTTATTTTTGGCTGAGATCTTTTATTTTTGGAAGGAGAGATCTTATATTTTTGGGCTGGATTTCTGGAAGGAAGATCATATATTTTAGGGATTTATTTATGAGAGATAGATATGTTTTATTAGGAAAATATCTTTTCAAGATATTTTATCTTTGGAGGGTAATTTTCCTATATAAAGGGTTGGATTTTCCACAAATTCAACCATGCTTATACAAGCCTAGAGGGCTGATAGCATCCAACAATTGAAGGACTTTTGGAAGGTTGAAGGAAGATTGAAGGAAGATTGAAGAAAGGAAGTTGATAGCTTTTATAGCTTTTGTGAAGGGTTTTGTAAGACTTTCTTAGATTCCCTTCTTGTTGATTTGTCTTGTTGGATTGTGATCCAAGGAACGCTTATTTGTGATATTTGATTCAGTTATTGAAGCCTTGTTTTTAAGGTTTTTGTGTTCAAATATTCATTCTCTTCCCATATATTTGGTTATTGCTTCCATGATGATGATTGACTAATTTCTTTGTGTGATTCTAGGGTGATTGGCTGAAGGTTGTGGGAAAAACAAAGATAGAATAATCTTAAATTCCAGTAGGACCTTGAAAGCTCGAGTCTTTATCCTTAACCCTAGAACATCTCGTTCAGTCGATGAACATCTCGGCCGGGGTGGAATTCGTCTGACCGATGTGACCTTTTCTGATCCGAAACTGAGAGTTAAGTGTTAGAGTTTGCCAAATCCTATTCTTATTACACCTTTCCTGGTTCAATGCAAGCCTAGGATGAGACTTACCCGGTAATTCCTTTGTTTGTTTACCCAAGATCATAAGTGTAGGTAATAAAGGTTTATCCTTTATTGGGGTTTGAGTGTGCCTTCATCCCATCTTTATGAGTTAGCCTGAGACTTACCCGGTAAAGGTTGATTCTATTCCCTTAGTTTGTGTGTTGGTTTGAGATTATAGTTCCTTTCCTTAGTACCTTGAGACTTACCCGGTAATAGGTTCTTTGGTTTGGGATTGTGAGTAGTGAGACTTACCCGGTGATCTATTCCACTTTAGTAACACCTTCCCTTTGCAAAACCTCAGCTTTGTCCGCTTATCTTGAGATATTGAGTTGGAACCACAACTAGATGCTTTAATCCCTAGAATTGCATATTTCCTTTAATTGACTATATTATCATCTTTGACTGATTTAATCGCTTTTGTGGTTATTAGTTGCAATATTGACAACCTATACTTGCTTTGTTTCACCTAAGTCCCTGAGATCGACACCCCGGAATTCTTGCATTTACTACGATTGACCCGTACACTGCGGGTTTGCATCCTTGTTTTAAGCATACATCTTGGGTTATAAATTTAAAGCTTGCACACACCATTTGGAGCGAACAAGTTTTTGGCGCCGTTGCCGGGGACTTGGTCTAGACCGAGCCGGTTGCGGTTGTCTTTCGGGGCGCTTGCCCCTGTTTCTACTAACCACTCTACTTGAGTGACTTTCGCAGGTTCTTTCTTGTAGGTTTATGCGAAGAACCCGCGCTGGGAAGGAAATTGTTCCTTACGATCCCGAACTAGAAAAGACATACAAAAGACGCTTGAAAGAAGCTAAGATGGTCAATCAAGAGAATCGCGATCTTGAGGCCGAATTGAAGGAGGCATTGGAACAACTACGCCTCAGCAAAGAAGAATTGCGACTGGAAAAGGAGGAAACTCGCGCAAGGACGGAAGCGATCGAAGCAGATATGGTGACTTTACGGGACCAATATCTACCTCGACCAGCTCCAGCTCCTCGACCGAGGCAGGACCCAGTTCCAGCTGCCCCGGCCGAGATACTTTCACCTCGGATGCCAGTCCGAGATGCTCTTTTTGCAGGTATTCCACAGACCCTAGGGCAAAGGATGGACCACAACCAGCTACTGAGGCGTCCAGGAGTCAACCTAGGTGATCCAGCAAACCATGATTATGAGCTTCGACCGCAAGTTCTTTCCATTATTCGCCAATGCTAGTTCGGAGGGCTAGAGAGGGAGTCTCCGCATCAACATCTACAAAAGTATGAGATCTTGATGGAGACCTTGAGACCTTCAAGGTTGGAAAACAACAATTACAAGCTAAGACCTTTCTACTTCTCTTTGAAAGATAGGGCGCTTACTTGGTATCAATCTCTCCCTCCATGAAAAGTCAACACTTGGGAGGAGATGACGACGGAGTTCTTGACTAAATTCTTTCCCCCCTCTAAGACCGCTGCAATGAGAGGGAAAATCAATGCATTCATCATGAAGGACAAGGAGAGCTTGTCCAAGTCATGAGAGAGATTTAAAGACATACTTTTGGATTGCCCACATCACGGGATTCCAAAGATAGAGTTGTTGGAGATATACTTCAAGGGACTGGACGGAAACACCCAGTTCAACCTTCAACTACTATCCGCCGGCACGTTCATGGACATGCCGATTGACGAAGCTTGGGAGTTCATATAGAAGCAAGCTTTGCACATGGAGAAATACTCCCACCAAGGAGCTGAAGGTGGAGTTAAAAGAGTTAACTTTCAAGAAGCTCCACCAAACAATGATCAACTCACCTCTTTGAAGAATGATGTGAAGCAATTGAAAGAACTTTTGGTTGCTCAAACCAAGAAAGAAGACGAAGGATATCAAGGCTCAAGGAACAACAATAGTTATCGGAACAACAACAACGGTTCCCGGAACAATAACTACAACAACAATAGAGGATCCAACAACAACAATTGGAGGACAAACAATCGAAATTCGGGTAACCCTTACTCTAACTCCAATTCGAATGACTTCTCTAATCCTTTCCTCTCTTCTTCTTCTCCTTCTACTCCATTGAAGAGCCAGGAGCAAGGATCAAGTTCGTCCCAGCCGGAAAAGAAAGATGCGGTGCTGGAGGCCATCTTGATCAAGCTTAACTCTATGGAGATATCCATGACTTCATTTTCAAAGGCACAAAAAGCCTTAGAACAACAATTCTTTAACAAGGCCAATGAAGCGCCAAGAGGTCCAGGGAAGCTTCCAGCAAGGACAGAAAGCAACCCCAAGGGACAGATCATGGCAATAACGACGAGAAGTGGAGTAAAGACTGCAGATCCAGTGCCTCGGTCGATGCCAGTACAGACGAAGACCACCTCGGTCCAGGCACAGTTGAAGAACACTTCGGCCGAGGTGCCAACCGAGGTTGAGCCACAGAGAGCGTCGGACAAAACTAAAGTTTATGTTCCACCTCCTGCATATAAACCACCACTTCCATTCGCCCAGTCAAGGGCTAGAGCACATCTAGACAAGCATTTTGGTAAGTTTCTTGACTTGATGAATAAACTACATATTAATATCCCTTTCCTTGATGCTATTCTAGGGATACCCGCATATGGGAAGTTCTTAAAAGAGATTCTATCAAGGAAGAGGAAGTTGGAAGATTTTGGTGAAATAAGGATGACATCTAAATCCTAGGAGCCAGCGTGAGCATCATCCTGCTCGAGCTATGTGTTAGGATCGGACTTGGAGAGCCCAAGCCGGTGAAGATACGGTTGTACGTGGTGGACCGCTCCATTACCCATCCCGTGGGCATTTTGGAAGACGTTCCGGTTAAGTTAGGTAACTTCTATTTACCTATAGACTTTGTTGTGCTTGATATTCCCGCAGATTACCCCATTCCTATCATTCTCGGGAGACCATTTCTAGCAACTTCGGGTTGCAATATGGATTGTAAGAATGCCAAGCTAAAATTCAACATCGGCGGAGATGAAGTGGAGTTTGCGTTGCTTGCGGCAATGAAAGGAGAGCAGCTAGGAGATGATATCTTCAACATCTATGATGAAGAAGAATCAAGAGAATTGGTGAGCTCTATCCTTATTAAAGATCCACTTGAAAAAGTTATTAGCTTTAGCTTAATGGAGGAAGGTATAGATGCTTCTTGTGATGCAGATATACGGAGCTTAAAATCGCTAGAAGAAGATCCAGGAGCTAAAATTAAAAATTTAATCCAGGAGAAGAAGATCTCCAGTTTCGGTCCCAGTTGCAGTACCTCGACCGAGGCACTTTCTGGACCAAGCGAGGTGTTCTTGACTGAAGAACATCTCGGTCACCCTCTCTGGACCTCGACCGAGGTCAAAAGCGAGATGATGTCAACTGAGACTTCTGAAAGTCCAGTTCTTCGATCTACTCCACTGGAAGGAGGAAGCAAAGATCCACCTCAGAAAGCACCTCCAGTTGTGGAGCTTAAACAACTCCCAAGTCACTTGAGGTATGTCTTTCTTGGACCGGATTCTACTTATCCCGTCATAGTTAGTGCTTCTGTCTCCGAATCTGAATTATCTAAACTAATGCATGTCTTGAGGAAGCATCAAAAGGCTTTAGGTTATACTATTGATGATCTTATTGGCATTAAGCCTTCTTTCTGCATGCATAGAATACTAATGGAGGACGATCATAAGACTTCACAGGAACCTCAAAGACGGTTAAATCCGATCATGAAAGAGGTTGTGAAGAAAGAAATTCTTAAGTTGTTGGATGCAGGTATCATATATCCTATCTCAGACAACAAGTGGGTGAGCCCGGTGCATGTGGTTCCGAAGAAAGGAGGGATGACCGTTGTGACGAATAAGAACAACGCGTTAATCCCAACTAGGACCGCCACAGGCTGGAGGGTGTGCATCGATTATAGGAAGCTGAACGTGGCCACTAGGAAAGACCATTTTCCACTTTCCTTCATCGATCAAATGCTCGAACGGCTGACCCAACATTCACATTGTTGCTATTTGGATGGCTATAGTGGCTTCTTCCAAATTCCTATCCACCCGGATGATCAAGAGAAGACCACTTTCACTTGTCCATGGGGGACATTCGCTTATAGGAGGATGCCATTTGGATTATGCAATGCACCCGCTACCTTCTAGCGATGCATGATGGCTATCTTTTCCGAGTATATAGAGGAGATCATGGAGGTATTTATGGATGACTTTTCAGTATATGGTTCCTCTTTTGATGATTGCCTATCTAACCTCTCTCTAGTGCTACAAAGATGTGAAGACACTAATCTTGTTTTGAATTGGGAGAAGTGTCACTTTATGGTTAATGAAGGCATTGTGCTAGGACACCTCGTATCTAGTAGAGGTATTGAAATCGATCGAGCTAAGATCGAGACTATTGAGAAACTTCCTCCCCCTTGTTCTGTTAAGGGGGTGCGGAGTTTTCTCGGGCATGCAGGTTTCTATAGGAGATTCATCAAGGACTTCTCCAAGATCTCTAAACCACTAACTAACCTCTTGAATAAAGATGTTGTTTTTGAGTTTTCGCAGGAGTATCTCGATGCATTCTATAGGATTAAGGAAGCGTTGATCTCCGCTCCCATTATCCAACCTCCAGATTGGACCTTGCCCTTTGAGATCATGTGCGATGCGAGTGATGTGGCAGTAGGAGCGGTGCTTGGAGAGAAGAAGGATGGCCGGACCACCACCATTTACTATGCTAGCAAGACGCTAGACGAGGCCCAGCGTAACTACGCCATCACCGAAAAGGAGCTATTGGCTGTTGTATATGCTTTTGAGAAATTTCGTTCTTAACTTAGTAGGGGCGAAGGTTATTGTTTACACCGACCATGCAGCTATTCGATACTTGCTTGCTAAGAAGGATGCCAAGCCACGTCTTATTCGATGGATTCTCTTGCTTCAAGAGTTTGACCTAGAGATCCGCGATAAGGAGGGATCTGAAAATTCTGTTGCGGATCACCTCAGCCGGCTACCTTCATCCTCACGCGAGAAGGACGAACCACCCATAGATGATTCATTCCCCGATGAGCACTTGCACTTGTTGGAAAGATTGATAGACTTCCTTATCTCACCCCACGATGAAGATGAAGTATGGGGTGAGGATACTTTCGAGCACGTTTAGGGATACCGTACGGTCCAGCTAGCGACCTTAAACCAAGCGCTTCTTGGGAGGTAACCCAAGGTATTGATTTCTTTTCCCTTTTTCTAGTATAGCTTAAGATAGTTTGCTTTTGCTTTGCTTTGCTTTGTTTTTGGCGTCCTAGACAGAAAACAAGTGACATCTAAGGAAGTAATACAACCCAGGAGCAACACTGGAAGGACAGAAGTTCGAGAATTTGAAAAGACGGAGTTTGACTAAGACACATCTCGGTTGCTGTCACAGCACCTCGACCGAGATGATTCTTGAGCAACCGAGGCGACTAGGGTTACTGAAGATCCACCTCGGTCCGTACCACCTCGGTCCAGTCGAGACCATCTCGACCGAAGTGACAGCAGTTCCAGAAAAGGGTATAAAAGGGGGTTGAGATTTCTCTCTCTTCCCTCTCTCACCTTCTCGACTACGGCGCAAAGATTCACCTCGTTCTCTGATTTTCGCCCGTTTTCGACGATTCTCGCTTCCAAACTGCAAGGAAAGGATAAAAGATCGGTTTGCAAGCGACAATTTGCAACAACAACGCTCCAAATCGGCCAAATCTAGGGTAATTCGGAAAAAACCCTAACTCTCCCTTCTTCACTGTTTTCGATCGATTTGGTCTTTGGTTGCCCATGCATTGTGCTGAAAAAGGATTAACTACCCCATAGGAACCATTGGTAGTGATATCGGGGGAAAAGAACTGGATTTCTGAGAGTTTCGATCGAACAACACTTCACCTCGGTCCAGTCGACCTGTGCCTCGGCCAAGGTGTTCTTGAGAGTTGTCAGGGCAACCGAGGTGGTCTGACAGAGAGAGAGAAAGATGAGTTCTCACAGGCAGCTTGTTCTGAGAGATAGATCCTCCCCTCCTCCTTCTTCTTCTTCACGCTGCTCCATACCGGTGATCCATGAGCGTCACCAGGTAGATTATGACCGCATTGCAGCACGTCCAGTGGTTGCACCACGGTTTCTGGACATTTCTGCATTTGACTGCCTCTACGTTGATGATGATCTGAGGCGTATGATAGCTATGGTGGGGTTGGAGCAGTTTACTGATATTAGAGCTCCAGCCTACCTCGAGCCCACCTTGGAGTTTGTTAGCTCCGTTACTTACTTGCCTACTGAGCGTGCCATCAAGTACCGGTTGATGAACCGGAACTACTTAGTTCCGATGGACCATTGGAGAGACATCTTCGGCTTCCCGGCCCCCACAGTTTCCGACTTTCCTTCTCGAGCCGTGGCTCGAGTGTTTTGGGGACAGATAGCTCACGTAGTTGAGCATGTTGACAGGTGGAGACCTGGAGACTCCAGGGAGCGTATTATCTCCCACCTGGCCTTCAGACTTGCTCACCGGATCTTCAGCGAGACACTTCTGGCGTGTACTGAGACGCCCCAGAAGATTAGACAGGGGGAGCTGTTGAGTCTTTACTGTATGGTGACCGGAGGAGTTCCGGATTTTGGAGTGATATTGGCGGAGGATCTGCACAATATAAAGGCGAAGGCAAAGGGAGATATCTGCTGCGGAGGTATAGTGACTCACATTGCGAGTTACATGGACCTTGACTTGAGTGCATGTACTATGGTGGTGGCTGCCAAGCCGCTTGGGCTGCAGGAGATGATTACGAGGAGGATCTTGGTTCCTCGCGGATATACTACGCCGTTTGTGGCGATGCCCTGGGAGCAGACTGCACCTCAGGGTATTAGATGGTCATCTCAGTTTACAGTGTTCGACCCGCAGTACTGGTACACAACATGGATTCCTCTTATGGAGGACGCGAGAGATGCAACAACAGCAACTCAGGGGCAGGATGAGGATGATGAGGCTGATGAGCAGGAGGATGAGGATGAGGATGGCGGTGCTGCCATTGACACAGGTACAGATACAACTGGTACCAACATACCAGCCGTTGATCTAGACGACGAGGAGACAGAGGAGGAGCCAGCTACAGCATCAGCACGTCCTGCCAGGCGTAGGGTATGCAGGCAGAGAGATCTAGTCGCTCACCGCCGGATTGATGATCTGACGGACCAGATGATAGATTTCTACGCCGCCTTATCCCTAGAGATGAGAGAGATGCGGGAGAGCCAGCACTACCAGCACAGGATGGCTGAGATTTAGTTTCAGCATATCATGGGCTATCCGTTTGACCCATCTCAGTACCCGTACGTGCCACCACCACCACCACCGGCTTGGGATTATAGCTTGCAGGATTTCTTTATTTATTTATTATGCACCTCAGCATTGTTCGGTGAGTACTCTGTTTCTTTAGACTTATTTGACCCATTGGGACAATGTGTCCCAAGTATGGGGTATTTGGATGTATGATTTGACATTATGTGTATGCTTGTATGACTCTATTTGGATATTATTGTTTTATCTTGCTCTATGTGTTTATCTGAGATTACATGCATGCATACAGGTTAATTGATTGAGAAAAACTTCAAAAACTGGTTTGAAAAAAAATTTTGTATGACCTCGACCGATGTGACTCTAAACAATCAAGGTACAGTACCTCGGTTGACTTAGAACATCTCGACCGAGGTGGCTTAACTGGAACAGTTTTTTGAAACAATTTTTGTGCTTCTTATCTGGATATGACCTCAGTGAAGATTTTGTTTGCAGACTGGTTCTGAAATCTTTATATGTTTGAAAGGTTTTATAATATGTTTAAGTTGCTAAATGCTTTGTTTGAAATTTGTGGCATGTTTAATACTTTATTTTTATCCAAATTATGTTGAATTTGAAGGTTGACACCACATGATGAGTTCTCTCACTTTCTTCCTGGGATGATTAAGGCAATTCATTCTCTTCTCTTCTTCTTCTTGATCATGCTTAGCCCCTCATATACATATTTGCGTCCCTTTAACTATCCGGGAAATTGGAAGCAAGCAAAAGTGAAAAGCAAGTGAAAGAAAAAATTGAGATGTTGGCTGAAAGTTAGAAAGAAACAAATAGGTTTGGGGAAGTCAATCATGATGATGAGTAACTCGGCATCATTCACATAGCCGGGTGTTTGTGTCTTGCCAAAGTCGGATTGAGCGATATTCCTAACGGGTCATGGTATGTGCATTAAGGGTTTGAGGCATCTCGAAAAATTGATGATTGCTGATCTCCTAGGCTTCGGTTATTGTGCACCTCTGCCCATGCATCCCAAAAAGTAAAAAAGTAAAATAAGCAAAGCTTATTGGTGGAAGATGTTGAATTTCAAAGCTAGTGAAGTAAAGATCCTTTTCCCGGATTCTAGCACCACATTCCCCTATATACATCCCACCCTCACACGTTTCTTGACCTTTTATTTGGAAAGCCCTAGAGACCTCGAGCTTGTTGATTGACTTCGTGGTTTAAACTGGATTATACATGATTAATTTCGATAATTATGATTTATTATACATTCTATGATTTTATGCAAAGATGAACAACTTTCTTATATTTATAAAATGTTTTGAGCATGTTTTGATTTTAAATTCCATGAAGCATTCTCTTAGAGTGATCTATGAGTTGAGCACACCACCAAAAAAGTTTTGAAATACTTTTCATTGATCTTTATGACTTATAATCCATTCTATCTTGTACTTAAGATTTGGAACTTGCTTGGGGAGAAGCAAGGGACAAGTATGGGGTATTTTGATAGCATGAATTATAGTCTATATTTTGGGACCTGTTTAGACGTTTTATCTTCAATAATCTGCATGTTTGAATGTATATTATGTGATTATATTGCCATTTCATCTACCTTTACGGGAATCGAGGTCTACACCAAGTTTCGTTGTAATCGTAGGTAAAATGGCATGTTTTGCATCAAAATGGAGCTAAAGGAGCTAAGGAGTCATTGGAGCCACATTCAGGAGCTTAAAGAGGATTCAAGAAGCAAGGAATTAACAAAGAGATTTACTTTGGACCAGATTTGAGAGATTTTACTTTCAGTTGAGAGTCACCTCGGTCAGCTACAGTACCATCTCGACCGAGGTGATCTAGAGGAGCGTCCCGACCGAGGCGAACACCTTGGACGCGGCGAGATATATTTTATTATTGGCTGAGATCTTTTATTTTTGGAAGGAGAGATCTTATATTTTTGGGCTGGATTTCTAGAAGGAAGATCATATATTTTAGGGATTTATTTAAGAGAGATAGATATATTTTATTAGGAAAATATCTTTTCAAGATATTTTATCTTTGGAGGGTAATTTTCCAATAGAAAGGGTTGTATTTTCCACAAATTCAACCATGCTTATACAAGCATAGAGGGCTGATAGCATCCAGCAATTGAAGGACTTTTGGAAGGTTGAAGGAAGATTGAAGGAAGATTGAAGAAAGGAAGTTGATAGCTTTTATAGCTTTTGTGAAGGGTTTTGTAAGACTTTCTTAGATTCCCTTCTTGTTGATTTGTCTTGTTGGATTGTGATCCAAGGAACGCTTATTTGTGATATTTGATTCAGTTATTGAAGCCTTGTTTTTAAGGTTTTTGTGTTCAAATATTCATTCTCTTCCCATATGTTTGATTATTGCTTCCATGATGATTATTGGCTAATTTCTTTGTGTGATTCTAGGGTGATTGGCTGAAGGTTGTGGGAAAAACAATGATAGAATAATCTTAAGTTCTAGTAGGACCTTGAAAGCTCGAGTCTTTATCCTTAACCCTAGAACATCTCGTTCAGTTGATGAACATCTCGGCCGGGGTCTAATTCGTCTGACCGAGGTGACCTTTTCTGATCCGAAACTGAGAGTTAAGTGTTAGAGTTTGCCAAATCCTATTCTTATTACACCTTTCCTGGTTCAATGCAAGCCTAGGATGAGACTTACCCGGTAATTCCTTTATTTGTTTACCCAAGATCATAAGTGTAGGTAATAAAGGTTTATCCTTTATTGGGGTTTGAGTGTGCCTTCATCCCATCTTTGTGGGTTAGCCTGAGACTTACCCGGTAAAGGTGGATTCTATTCCCTTAGATGGTGTGTTGGTTTGAGATTATAGTTCCTTTCCTTTGTACCTTGAGACTTACCCGGTAATAGGTTCTTTGGTTTGGGATTGTGAGTAGTGAGACTTACCCGGTGATCTATTCCACTTTAGTAACACCTTCCCTTTGCAAAACCTCAGCTTTGTCCGCTTATCTTGAGATCTTGAGTTGGAACCACAACTAGATGCTTTAATCCCTAGAATTGCATATTTCCTTTAATTGACTATATTATCATCTTTGATTGCTTTAATCGCTTTTGTGGTTATTAGTTGCAATATTGACAACCTATACTTGCTTTGTTTCACCTAAGTCCCTGAGATCGATACCCCGGAATTCTTGCTTTTACTACGATTGACCCGTACACTTCGGGTTCGCATCCTTGTTTTAAACATACATCTTGGGTTATAAATTTAAAGCTTGCACACACCGTTTGGAGCGAACAGTGGCACACATCCGGACTCTTTAAGGAGCAAGCTTGGGGCAAAGGAGAACACATAGGACCTTGTTGGTGCATGCCTTGCACCAACTCATGACTTAATGATCCAAAGGAAGCTGAACAAAGAGAACCACGGCCTATCTGGCAGAACCACGGCCGTGGTTTTGGCCGTGGTTTTTGTCTGGACCACCTTGACACGTGTCCCACGATCTCTTTGCCCGACATTTGCTTATTGGAGGAGTATTTAAGTGATGTTGCAGGCTGTAACTGAGGATCTCTCTCTTCCATTTTTGACCTAGCTTCTTCCCCAAAACATTTCTCCATTGTAGCCTCTCTTCTAAGCACCCATTTTGGGTGTTCTTGGAAGAGATTAGTGTAGATTTTCATTTTAAAGTGAGATTAGAGTGGTTTTGAGTGAGGTTTCCATTGTTGACAACTTGGAATAGCTCTTGGAGCCGCTGTAAGATTTGGTAACTTCTATTCTAGCTTTTAATGTCTTTTCTTTGGATTATTCTTCATTATCTAGCCATGACTTGCAAGCATGCTCTATTTGTGAAGTTTGATCTTGAAATGTATGTTGTTGGCTGAATAGTTGTGATTCTAGGGTGAAGGAATGATGTTTATGCTTTGGACTATGATTGTGTGAACTTCCATGTTAGCTTAGGATCGATTTATGTTCGAAACCCCAACTCAGTGTAGAATCACGGCCTGTTCTTCATGATTCCACGGACGTGGTTTCCATGATCCACCCGTGATTTTTCTCTGTTGTGCTTGTATTGATGAATCTGGATGTTAGGATGTAGATGTGTTGAAATCCTAGTATTTGTTGAGCCTAAACTAGCTTAGAGTGACCTAGTGTTAGCAACCTTTTTGAGGGATGAGACTTACCCGGTAATTTCCTCTCTTAGATACATAAGATGATGAACTCTAGGTAGTAGTGAGCCAAAAAAGCCGCTTTTGGATTGAGTGTGCTAGGATCGTTGCCTAAGACTTACCTTTTCCGAGACTTACCCGGTAAGAAGGGGTTTGACCCTTAGGTAGTGACCGGTTTGTGTAGAATTCCCGTCCTTAGGTTCTTTGAGACTTACCCGGTAATAGGAACTTAGGTTTGAGACTAGTGGAGCATGAGACTTACCCGGTAACTGCTCCCATTAGAGAAACACCGAACTCCGAACAACCACAACCTTCCTTTTACCTTTAGAAGCATGAGTCCATTGTCATAATCGGAATTCCGAATCTCTAGAATCCGTTTTGTTACCTCTTATCTCTTATCTTTGTGTTTGTGTGTTTGTGTTGCTTATTGTGTTGATATATTTGTGATCCTTGTTTGATCACCCAAAACCATCCAAAAATATCGCGTTTTGCACTTTCTTTATTCCTCATCTCATCTTAGTTTAGATTTACACTATCTTTGATCATTGAATGACTTGATTTCACCTCAATCCTTGTGTTCGACCTCGGAATACTTTCCTTTCTACAAAACGAATCGTACACTGCGGGTTTCGCTAGGTAGTTTAGGATTTTAGTTCGAGTTTATATATGTAAAGCTTTTTGTGCTACCTAATTAGCGTAACAGGAAGAACTAACAGCAAGGGAAAGAGGGAAAGAGATAGCTTACCACAGCAGATCCGAAACTCCAAGGTTGAAGCTTCCTACCCACCTCTTCCAAGGAGAATAAAGAAGAGAGAAAACAAGGAAGAGGAGAGTGAAGAGAAGAATTGAGCGTAAGAATGAAAAAGTTTGAATGATGAGAGAGAGGGAGCAAAAGAGTTACATAAAGGGGTGGGGATTCCCAAGGGTTAGTTGTCCCCCTTGTCTCCTCACTCCATATCCCGAGGCCGGAAAGCAAAAGAGGAAGCCCAAAGGTTTGCGCGGGATTTCGGGGATAAATCCCGGCACTCAACAAACGTGCCTGCGGGAAAACCAAGCCGCTGACGCGGGAAGCTCGGAAAACGTCTCGACACCCGGAATAAAAATTCCGAATGTTACAACTAACCCTCTTAAGAACAAGTTTTGTCCCGAAACTTTCTAAAGATACTCGCAAACCGCACACTCGAAAACGCAAGGAACATGTAATGCTAACTATCAATCCTCAAACCCAACGTCACTCCAACCACAACAATACCTCGCAAGGTAATCACATATACACATAAGTAGAACGCAAGGCATATCACATCACAAAGCATAGAGGCATAACCAAGGGAAAAAGTTTGAGACTAACCCGACTGTACTATCGGTATCTATAAACCTGCGTAAAATCGGGATAGTTCCTCCGGATACTATCCTCCGTCTCCCATGTAGCCTCGTCGGCTCCTCGCCTCGACCACTGCACTCTCAGCATCGGTATCTCCTTCGATCAAAGGCGTCTCGTACTCCGCTCCAAAACCGTTGTCGGGTACTCCGCAAAAGTATGGTCCGGCTCGACCACTAGGTCCTTGTGGCTAATGATGTGTGTCAGGGATGTACTCCCTTAGCTGAGACACGTGGAATACCGGATGTATCCCCTCCAACCGCGGTGGCAACGCTAACCGGTATGCCACCTCGCCGACTCTCTCTACTATCTCTAACAGACCGATATATCGGGGGCTTAACTTCCCCTTAATGTCGAATCGTCTGACGCCCAGCGTCGGTGATACCCTTAGCCATACCTGAGCTCCTACCCTGAACTCGAGAGGTCTACGCCTCCTATCCGCATACGATCTCCGACGACTTTGTGCGGTCAACATCCTCTCTCGTATCAAAGCAACCCTAGCAATGTCATCCCGTATCTGATTTGGAGCTATCACGCTAGAACTTCACGGCTTGTCCCAACATAACGGAGTGCGGCATCTCCATCCATACAATGCCTCAGACGGTGCCATCCCAATCAACGCGTGCCAGTTGTTATTGTATGAAAACTCCACCAATGGGAGGTGGTCTGGCCATACTTGCCCCTAGTGTAGGCACTTATTTTGGTTGTTTTTCACTCATTATTGTGTACATGGATAAGGTTTTCAAGAAATTGTTAGCTTGTTCATCTATATTGTCGATATGGAATTCTTCACTAGCTTTCTGTTGATTATAAGTGAATACAAGCTTAAATCGGAGCATTTGAGAGAAGAAAGGGAGAATCAAATCATGTTCGAGGATTAGGAGACACATCAGGGAAGCTAAGGAAGAAGCTAGGATGATGAATGTCACGAAACAAAGCCAACAACAAGCAATATGCACTTCCACGCCCTGATTTACGGCTGTAGGGAAGTCCACGCTCTAAACCACGGCCGTGGACTTGGCATCATGAACGTGGATTTGAGTTTCGAGCACTCCAGTAAGTTACACGGCCTAAATTACGGTCGTGGAAGTCACAAGGCACCGTAATCCATTTCCACGCTCTCAACCACGGTCGTGGAATGCCATGAGACCGTGATTTAGGCGATCTTTTGACGAGTCATTAATTGCCACGTCATTAACGTATTGGGCCTTGACGGCTATTCTTTCTCGTCTTATAAAAAGGCTGGAAAAGAGAGTTTCGAGGACGGCCGCATACCCTTGCTTTAGCACTCTTGCCTAGGGTTGATTGGAAGTTGCCGACAGTTGCGGAAACGCCATATATTTGAAGATTGAAGATTGCTCACAATGAAGGTTTAGCCTTTTTCTTAGGTTTTGATATTTAAGACGGATTGACATCCCGTTCTTCGTATTTGCCTTAGATTCCTGTGAGGTTTTGTGTAGTACATTCTGAATCCATTAACATTGCTTCTTGTGTTTCGGATTTGAGAATTGGTTTTGAAGTTTTATTAAGTATTCGAGGGTTTTCATCTTTCATTCTTCTTAAATTGAATATTGATATTATGACAATGGTTATTGGCTAAAACCCTTTAGCAATTCTAAGGTGAAGGGTTGATAGTTGCGGCTTAGATGATGATAGATTGATCGTAAATTGATTGGACCCTGAGAGTTAGAGAAATATCGTCGACACCCAAAATCACGGCCTGTTCTTAGGTTTCCACGGCCGTGGTTCTCAAGATCTGCCCGTGATTTACCTCAGTTTACGAACTTTGCTTTTACTTTAATCCAAAGTTAAAGATTAGCTTTAACCTAGTCTTGGCTTGCCTTTCCTAGGTAGTAGTGAGACTCAACATCCTCTATTTCGGTTTCGAATGTCACAACCTTAACCGTTTGAGTTTATCTTGATCCTTGGGTTACAAGTTTGGGTATTTGAGATTAATTCTTGTCCTTAGATCCTTTCTATACTACAGCCTTAACAACCTTTATAGAGAGTGTCTTTGGGTAAGTCATATAAGGTTTTGGAACTTCACCGTACATTACTTTACCTTAGCATACCTTTGCAATTCCTAACTCTGTCCTTACATCCTAAGTATTTCTTGAATTGATTGCCACAATTAGATACCTGAATTTTTAGGGTTGCTGTTTTCCCTTAATATTTGTAAAGCTTTACATCTTATTTGCTTGACAATCTGAAATTGGATTTTGTTTCACCAAATCCCTGTGTTCGATATTCTGGAATACTTGCTAATCTACGCCGATCCGTACTCTGCGGGCTCGCTTGCTTTTATTCTAGTTTTATAAATATAAAGCTTATTTGCACCCACGTTTTCGGGCGAACAAGTTTTTGGCGCCGTTGCCGGGGATTTGGTCTAGACCAAACTTCGATTTTTGGTTGTCGAGCTTGGGAGCTTTGCTCTTGTTATTTGATATATCTTGTGAGTGTTATTTGCAGGTTCTTTTAGGTATATGCGCATGTCTAGATCCAACAAAGACCTCGTACCTTTTGATCCGGAACTTGAAAAGACTCCTAGGAAGAAAGCTAAAGAAAGAAAGATGGCTGAAAATAGAGAGAAGGATCTCCAAGCGGAGTTAGAGGAGTCTCAAGCTCAATTTAGGTTGAGTGAGAAAGCTCGTAAGAAAGAAGCGGAGCGTCATCAATTCCAAATTGATGAGCTCAAAGCTATGATGTTGGACATGAAGTTCGAGCTGAATGATGCTAAGAAGAAGAAGAAGGTCAAGAACCCAACTAAGTCCATTAGAGTGGAATCATCCGATGATGAAGAATTCGACCCGGATATGCCACCACTAGAGGAGATTGATCCCACAATCAATCCAGTCCGGAATGATCCAATACCATCCGCCCATCCTCGTGTCCCAGCTGGGGGTGCGAGAGCCGCTCGTGTGGATGAGGAGCCAAGAACTCTTGGCCAAAGGATGGATCCGATTCAGCAACCACGCCGTCTAGGTGTGAACTTCGATGCTGAAGATATTCAGGGGTTTTGCATTAACCCTCATGTTATTACCATCGTTCGCCAAAGCCAATTTGGAGGAACGAGTGCTGAATCTCCACATCAACATTTACAGAATTTTGAGATTCTTATGGAGACAATGAAACCAAAGAATGCAACCACCAACAACTACAAGATCAAGCCATTCTTCTTCTCTTTGAAAGGGAAGGCTTTATCTTGGTATCAAGCTCTTCCAAATAGAAGACTCAACACATGGGAGGATCTTTCTTCGGAGTTCCTAACCAAATTCTTTCCGCCATCCAAGACAGCGGACTTGAGAGGTAAAATCAATGTTTTTTCTATGAAATCTAATGAAAGTTTGTTTCAGTCTTGGGAAAGGTTTCAGGATCTATTATTGGATTGCCCACACCATGACATTTCCAAATTAGAGTTATTGGAGATATACTACAAGGGGCTGGATGTGGAAACACAATTCAAGCTCCAATCCCTTTCATGTGGCACATTCATGGACATGAGGGAAAATGACGCTTGGGACTTCATTGAGAAGCAAGCCCGAGTCATTGAGAAGTATTCTCACCGGAAGGCGGAAGCTAACCGAGTAGAGCAAGGAGCGAAGCTAACACAAGCTGCGCAAACTCAAATCTTTTCTCTCAACACCGAGATTAAAGAGTTGAAGGAAGTCATTAAAGCTGGCTTTCAAAAGCCTAAGGAGCAAAATGTTGGATATTTAGGAAACAACAATAACCATCATGGGAATGAGAATACCAACCGCAATAACTAGAACAACAACCGGAACAATAATTGGAACAACAATCGGAATTCAAACTACAATTGGCGTTCCAACCAACAATAAAATTCCGGTAATTCTTATCCCAATTCAGGAAATTCACTAACACCACCATCTTCTTCTTCCATTCCTTTGAAAAGCCAGGGGCAAACATCCAATAATGGAAGCACTTCGGGGAAAGAGAAGCCCGATCCCATACTGGAAACGATCTTGGGAAAGCTTCAAGGACTAGAGAACCACATCACTAAGGTTGATAAAGCTAAAAAAGTTTTAGAAAACCAATTGTTCAGCAATGCTGAAGAAGTTCCTAGAAACCAAGGAAAAGTTCCAGGAAAGACGGAGGACAACCCGAAGGGAAGGGTGATGGCTATCACAACTAGGAGCAGAGCAACAACTACCGACCCGCAACCTAAGTTTGTTGAAGTTCCCGTCGAAAAGAAGAAGGAAAAAGGGAAGGAGAAGGAAGACATCTACATTCCTCCTCCAGTTTACAAACCTCCCCTACCATTCCAACTATCTAGAGCAAGAGCGCGTCTAGACAAGCAGTTCGGTAAGTTTATTGAGCTCGTGAGTAAACTGCACATTAACATACCTTTTATTGATGCAATTCTAGGTATGCCCGCTTACGGGTAGTTCTTAAAGGAGATCCTCTCTAACAAGAGGAAGCTGGAAGACTTTGGAGAAGTCGAGATGAGTTTGGAATCATTGGATCTCATCAAAACGATGAAGGAAAAGATGCCCCCAAAGCTGAAGGATCTGGGGTCATTTTGTATTCCAATTGGAGTGGGAGAAGTCACTTATGATGCATTATGTGACTTGGGAGCAAGCGTTAGCATCATCCCGCTTGCCTTATGCAGGAAGATCGGTTTAGGTGAACCTAAACCGGTGAAGATGACGTTATACATGGCGGATCGATCCATAACTCGTCTCGTCGGTATCATTGAGGACGTCCCGGTCAAGCTTGGTAAGTTCTATGTTCCAATAGATTTTGTTGTTCTTGACATTCCTGCAGATAGTCCGGTCCCGATCATACTCGGAAGACCGTTTCTTGCAACTTCCGGTTGTATGGTAGATTGCAAGAATGCTAGACTTGCCTTCGATATAGGAGAAGAGAAAGTAGAGTTTGTTCTTTCCACTATGGTGAGAGAGCCAGCTCTTAGAGAAGATATGTTTAATATCTATGACAAGGAGGCATCTAGAGAGGAAGTAAGCTCGATTCTATTAAAGGACCCATTGCAAAAGGTTATCATCATAAGCATTATGGAGAAAGGAAAAGAAGAGGATTGCAATGAGGAAATTGAAGCCTTGGAGGAGCTAAAGGAAGTGCATGAAGAAGAGTTTGAAAAACTCTACGATGGGTCAGAAGACGTGAGGAATCACGGCCAGTCGTGCTATTCCACGGCCGTGGTTTCCACCAACATGACCGTAATCAGCTATTCAGAGGACTCCAGTAAGTTACACGGCCAAAACCATAGCCTTGGAACTACTAGTGGTGTCGTAATTGACTTCCACGCCCTAAACCACGGTCGTGGAAGTAACAGTGGTGCCGTGATTTTGGGAAATTCTGAGAACAATTACGTTCTTTCCACTAATGCTCTTGAGTCTTCTTCAACAACTTCTACACCCTTAAAGACTTCTAAGGAAGCATTGGAAACTCCTTAAGAGCCATTAGAGACTCCAATGGTGATGGAATTGAAGCCACTTCCCACACATCTAAGGTACGCATTTCTAGGAACTAATTCTACTTTTCCGGTAATTGTTAGTTCCGATCTAAGTGAAGATGAACATAGTAAACTTATGGTTATTCTAAGGAAACATAGGAAAGCCTTAGGTTACACTATAGAGGATCTTGTAGGAATTAAACCTTCATTATGTATGCACAAGATCCTAATGTAAGAAGATTTTAGGCATTTGCGACAACCTCAACGACGGTTAAATCCGATCATGAAGGAGGTTGTCAAGAAGGAGATTCTTAAACTACTTGATGCAGGTATCATCTACCCTATCTCCGATAGCAAGTGGGTGAGCCCCGTACAAGTTGTTCCAAAGAAGGGAGGAATGACGGTTATCACCAACAAGAACAATGAACTCATTCCTACAAAAACCGTAACTAGATGGAGGATGTGCATTGATTACCGGAAGATAAAGAATGCTACTAGGAAGGATCATTTCCCATTGCCCTTCATTGATCAATTGCTGAAAAGATTAGCACAACATTCTCATTTTTGCTATCTTGACGGTTATAGTGGCTTCTTTCAGATTCCGATCCATCCGGACGATCAAGAGAAGACCACATTCATGTGCCCATGGGGTACATTCGCTTATAGGAGAATGCCGTTTGGGCTTTGCAAACCCCAACCACCTTCCAAAGGTGCATGATGGCTATCTTCTCGGAGTATATAGAGGAGATCATGGAGGTTTTCATGGATGACTTTTCTGTTTATGGTTCCTCTTTTGATAATTGTCTTTCTAACCTTTCTCTTGTGCTACAAAGGTGTGAAGACACTAACCTAGTTCTTAATTGGGAGAAGTGTCAATTTATGGTGAAAGAAGGCATTGTACTCGGACACTTGATCTCTAATAGAGAGATTGAGGTAGATAAAGCTAAGATAGAGACCATAGAAAAGCTCCCTCCTCCATCTTCGGTGAAAGGGATAAGAAGCTTTTTAGGACATGCTGGATTTTATAGACGTTTTATAAAGGACTTTTCTAAGATATCAAAACCGCTTACTAATCTATTGATGAAGGATGCAGTTTTTGATTTCTTGCAGGATTGTTTAGACGCGTTTCATAAGATCCAGAAAGCTCTAATCTCAGCCCCGATCATCCAACCTCCGGACTGGAATCTCCCGTTCGAGGTCATGTGTGATGCAAGTGACGTAGCTATAGGAGCTGTGCTTGGGCAAAAGAAGGAGGGCCGAACCCATGCTATCTATTACGCTTGCAAAACGCTAGATGAAGCCGAGCATAACTACGCCACAACTGAAAAATAATTCTTAGCTATTGTTTATGCCTTTGAAAAGTTTCGTTCTTATCTTGTAGGTGCAAAGGTGATAGTATACACGGATCATGCTGCGATCCAGTATCTACTTGCCAAGAAGGACGCAAAACCAAGGCTGATTAGATGGATTCTTCTCCTACAAGAATTCGATCTAGAGATCCGTGACAAGAAGGGTTCGGAAAATTCTGTTGCGGATCATTTGAGTCGTCTACCACATCTAGAAGACGACAATCTACCTATAGATGACTCCTTTCCGGACGAGCATTTACACATCATAGAGGGGTGCATCGACAAAATAACTAAAGGTAACGAACCATGGTTTGCTGATTTTGTTAACTATTTGGTTTGTCAGGAAATACCACCTGGACTATCCTATGCACAAAGAAAGAAATTCTTTAAGGATGTCCGGGAATACTTTTGGAATGAACCTCTACTCTTCAAGAGAGGTCCTGACGGCATCATTCGAAGATGTGTGCCGGAAGACGAGATACAAAGCGTCATCCGTCATTGTCATTCACTACCTTGTGGAGGACACGCTAGCTCAAACAAGACTAGCGCTAAGGTATTGCAATCTAGTTTCTATTGGCCTACTTTATTTAAAGATGTGCAAACCTTTGTTTCCTGTTGCGATGCTTGTCAAAGAACAGGAAACATATCTAGGAGAAACGAGATGCCTCTTAACAACATTCAGGAGGTAGAGATTTTCGGCGTTTGGGGAGTAGACTTCATGGGACCTTTCCCATCATCTTGTGGAAACCAATACATACTTCTAGCTATAGATTATGTTTCAAGATGGGTTGAAGCGATTGCCTCTCCAACTAATGATGCCATGGTTGTAGTTAAGCTCTTTAATAGAACTATATTCCCAAGGTTTGGGACACCACGGACCATCATTAGTGACGGAGGCTCTCATTTCATTGCCCGACGATTCAAAGCTCTACTAGCTAAGTATGGGGTGACTCACAAGATCGCCACCCCTTATCATCCACAAACGATTGGACAAGTAGAGATTTCGAATAGAGAGATCAAGGGCATCCTAGAGAAAACAGTTTCGAAGACAAGGAAGGATTGGTCTTTGAAACTAGATGATGCATTGTTGGCGTATAGGAATGCGTACAAGACTCCCATAGGAACAACACCATACAACCTTGTGTATGGGAAGTCTTGTCACTTACCGGTGGAGTTGGAGCATAAAGCGTATTGGGCAGTTAAGTTGTTGAACTTCAGCATGAAGGAAGCGGGCGAGAAGCCCTTTTTGGACCTTAACGAGCTTGAAGAACTCCGCTTAAACGCTTATGAGAACGCCAAGATCTATAAGGAGAGAGCAAAGCATTGGCATGATAAGCATATCATTCCAAAGGACCTCAAAGAAGGAGATCAAGTTCTCCTCTTCAATTCGAGACTTCGGCTCTTTCCAGGTAACCTCAAATCTCGTTGGATTGGACCTTATCTAATCAAACATGTTTTTCCCCATGGTGCAGTTGAAGTATGGGGTGAAAAGAGCGGAAGTTTCAAGGTGAACGGTCAACGACTTAAGAAGTATTCACCGGAGCTCCAAGCCGAGGAGTTCGCACCTACCACACTCGAATAGATTCAGGTACGGTCTAGCTACGGACCTAAAACAAGCGCTTCTTGGGAGGCAACCCAAGGTATTGCACTTATACTTTTGTTTTTCATTCTTAGAATAGAATAGTTTAGTCGTTTTTGCTTTGTTTTGCCCTCGATACCTCCCGGTATGTCGTGTTTTTGGATGTAGGGACAATGGAATAGGAAATGGGATGAGGAAAAGTCAGAAGGAATTGACGAAACTTGGATTTTGGCACATTACAGAGAGTTCTACGCCCTAAACCACGGTCGTGGAAGCTACAGTGACCGTAATTCTTCCAAAATCTGAGAAAAACCACCAAAACCACAATTCCGTACAATTCCACGTCCGTGGAACACCCCGAGTGACCGTAATTTTCAAAAAATTTTACGGTCACTATATAAACCACCTTCCTTCACAAAAACAACACAAATTCCCCAAACATGCCCCTTTTCCACGACCTCTTCGCCGAAACCACTCCCCCTCTCTCAAATCTTCGTTCGGAGTCCGATTCGAAAGATTCTTGAGCCAAAAGTGAAGCATTTTCGATCATCTACAAGATCCAATCAATAATTGAAGTGAACAATCCCTACAGAAGACGGAATTTGGATTTTAAGAATCCAAAACCTAGGTTTTTCTTCTCTTTCTCTACTTTGTCGATTTGGCTCAATTCTTGCAAGATTTTTAGGATAACTAATTGGAATTGGAATTGGAATTAGTCTAGGACTGTGTCTGCTGAATTTGGTGTGATTTAGTTGAGATTTGAGCAAAATAGAACCGAACCACAGTCCATGTAGGTTCCACGGCCGTGGTTTTTGTACAACAGACCGTGATTTTCCCTCTGCAATGGATTTGTTTAGGAGAAAGTCGACTAGAAACAAGAAAAGGAAAGGTGACACTTCCTCTTCTTCCCAAGTACCCCCTAGTGAGCCACCATCACCCCAACCTCCTAGAATTCCAACAATTCATGAGGATTACCTCGATGCCTTAGAAAGGATCGAGAAGAGAGCGGTCATAGGACCGCGATACTTAGTACTTGAAGAGCTTGAACCGCTGAATGTAGTGAATGACTTGACATGGCATTTAGATAGAGCCGGTTTGATTGTCTTCTCTGCTATTCGGGAAGACGCTTATGAGGAGATTACTAGGGAGTTCGTCATCTCTTTTGAGCATAACGCCATGGATAGGACGGTTTCTTTTAGGTTGATGGAGGAGAACTATGAGTTCTCGATCTTGCAGTTTGGAGCCTTCTTTGGGTTCCAAGAGACCTTCAATGGTCGTTTTCCTAGCGGAGTATACGCTAAGGACTTTTGGGAGGAGATAGCTATGATCTATTCTAGTGAGGACCGTTGGCAGCCGGCCGACACCAAGGCTAAGCTTATCTATCACTTAGCCTTGAAGATAGACCATAGGGTCCTTTCCGAATGCCTTTTCCCTAGGACCGAAACCCCTCAAAAGATCAAGACTGATGAGCTTTTCCTCCTATACTCTATGCTTCATGGTAGACCTGTTGATTGTGCTACCCTCCTAGCCTCCACTATGAGTAAATTGAAGAACAAGAGAGCCGGTAACATAGGGTATGGTGGCATGGTTACACACATTGCCACACAGCTAGGGATAGACTTTTCTACCTGTACTAGGATAGCGGCGAGACCTTTGGGTCTCAATAGCCTCATGACTAGAGGTATGTCTTGGGAGGAGAGAGGAGGTAGAGGCAACCCTTGGCTCCCTAAGTAGTCCATTATGGCCGGACGCCATAACTGGAAGCAGACTTTCACTGTCATGCATGCGAATAGGCTAGTAGCACCTCCCTATGTACCCGATGAGGTTCCTGCTGCAGATGTTGAGGAGGAGGTAGGAGGAGGTGATGGTTTTGAGGGAGGAGGTGATGAGCAGGATTTTGGCACTTTTCCGTATCAGCCGGAACACTTCCCTGACCCTCTTAGAGGTTCACCACGACCCACCGGACCTTTTGGAGCCTCTTCCTCTCGCCGTGCTAGCGTGAGTGAGAGGCCGACTTGGATGGATGCTCCTCCCGCTTGGTATGGGGAGCAGCCTTCATGGATGGGAGCTTCGCCTCCTTGGTATGATCAGGCACCAGCAGCACCGACTCCACAAGACGCACCAGCATGGTACGGTCAGCCACCAACTTGGTACCAGCAGCTACCGGAGTGGGCCACCGACCTATCTAGGAGAGTTGGTGATTTGGAGATCCATCGGGAGACGTAGGAGACTCGGAGCTGGGAGCATGATGAGATGATGAGTGATATCTACCGCCAGCAATTCGGGCGGTACTACAGCCATGACTTCCGTCCGTTTCCACCACCGCCTCCTCCGCAGTGACGAGCTATGATGATTGACAGTTTCAGCCGCCCCACCACCGTCTAGTGAGTTCATTTTGCTTTTCTTCTTTTCTTTATTTCTTTTCGAACATTGAGGACAATGTATGTTCTAAGTATGGGGTGGGGTGTGACTATTATGTGTAATAACTCTACTACATTTGCTTGCTTCTATCCATGACACTTTGCATGCTTCAATTCTATAGTCACACGTTTCGTTATTACATTGCATGAAAAAGGCTTTGAAAAATCCATAAAAATTTGAAAAATTTTGAAAAAGTTCTTGCGCTTCTAAGTTTAGAGATGACTCCTATGATAGCTTTCACTTGTGGATTAAATTTTTGGTGACAACTGTATGCTTAAATGGAATAATGAATTGAAAAGAAATTGAATGTGTTGTTTATCCTTGCAAGTTTCATAATGTGAAAGTTTTATCTAAATCATATTGAGAAATTAAGGTTGAAATCACATGATGAGTTCTTATACCACTTTATGAGATGATTAAGACAATTCGATTTTCTTACTTCTTTCTTTGATCATTTAGCCCCTCAATAAAAGTAATTACCTCCCTTACCTATCCGGAAATTTGGAGGAGTTGATATTTGACATGTTTGATGTGGGAGGGCCATGAAAGCAAAATTTTGCATTCAAAGAATAGAACAAATAGGTTTGGGGAAGTCAATCATGACGATGAGTAACTCGGCACCATTCACATAGCCGGGTGTTTGTGTCTTGCCAAAGTCGGATTGAGCGATATTCCTAACGAATTATGGTATGTGCATCAAGGGTTTGAGGCATCTCGAAATTAAGAAACACCGATCTCCTAGGTGTCCATCTTTCAAAAAGTAAAGTCGGAAGATAATGTGAAAAATAAAAGAGCAAAGCTCTAAGTTGATGGTGTTGCAATTCAAAATAAAAAGAAAAAGAGTTGGGTTATTTATTTTCCCGGATTCATGCACCACATCCCTTATAAGTTTCCCTCCTTTCCGCATTCTAGACCTTACTTGAAAGTCCTTAAGATCAAAAGAATGTTATTTGACTTGGTGATCTAAATTGAAGTTTCACATGCTTGATTTTGACAATGCTTGAAGGTTATGATGTTTGTCTTGAAGTTTAAGCGATTTATGATGTTTCTTTACTTTACATTCTTTGGTTTATGTATATGAGCGTTATCAAGGATGAATGAAGCAAGGTTTGAGGATGATCTATTGACTAGAAGAACATTTACCTAAAGGATGGTTTTGTTTTGAGTTTGCATGCATATTTCATTCTAACTGTGTTCTAAGATTTACAAAACCTTGCTTGGGGACAAGCAAGTGACAAGTATGGGGTATTTTGTTAGCATGAAATATGGCGATATTCTAGGTATTTATTTTGGTTGTTTTTCCCTCATTATTGTGTACATGGATAAGGTTTTGAAGCAATTGTTAGCTTGTTCATCTATATTGTCGATATGGAAGTCCACACTAGCTTTATGTTGATTATAGGTGAATAAGAGCTGAAATCGGAGCATTTGAGAGAAGAAAGGGAGAAATCAATCATGTTCTAGGATTAGGAGACACATAAGGGAAGCTAAGGAAGGAGCTAGGATGATGAATGTCACGAAACAAAGCCAACAACAAGCAATATACACTTCCATACCCTGATTTAAGGCCGTAGGGAAGTCCACGCTCTAAACCACGGCCGTGGACTTGGCATCATGAATGTGGATTTGAGTTTCGAGCACTCCAGTAAGTTACGCGGCCTAAATTACGGTCGTGGAAGTCACAAGGCACCGTAATCCATTTCCACGCTCTAAACCACGGTCGTGGAACGCCATGAGACCGTGATTTAGGCGATTTTTTGACGAGTCATTAATTGCCACGTCATTAACGTATTGGGCCTTGACGGCTATTATTTCTCGTCTTATAAAAAGGCTGGAAAAGAGAGTTTCGAGGACGGCCGCATACCCTTGCTTTAGCACTCTTGCCTAGGGTTGATTTGAAGTTGCCGACAGTTGCGGAAACGCCAGATATTTGAAGATTGGAGATTGCTCATAACGAAGTTTTGCCTTTTTCTTAGATTTTGATATTTAAGACGGATTGACATCCCATTCTTCGTATTTGCCTCAGATTCCTGTGAGGTTTTGTGTTATACATTCTGAATCCATTAACATTGCTTCTTGTGTTTCGGATTTGAGAATTGGTTTTGAAGTTTTATTGAGTATTCGAGGGTTTTCATCTTTCATTCTTCTTAAATTGAATATTGATATTATGACAATGGTTATTGGCTAAAACCCTTTAGCAATTCTAAGGTGAATGGTTGATAGTTGTGGCTTAGATGATGATAGATTGATCGTAAATTGATTGGACCCTGAGAGTTAGAGAAATATCGTCGACACCCAAAATCACGGCATGTTCTTAGGTTTCCATGGCCGTGGTTCTCAAGATCTGCCCGTGATTTACCTCAGTTTACGAACTTTGCTTTTACTTAAATCCAAAGTTAAAGATTAGCTTTAACCTAGTGTTGGCTTGCCTTTCCTAGGTAGTAGTGAGACTCAACATCCTCTATTTCGGTTTCGAGTGTCACAACCTTAACCGTTTGAGTTTATCTTGATCCTTGGGTTACAAGTTTGGGTGTTTGAGATTAATTCTTGTCCTTAGATCCTTTCTATATTGCAGCCTCAACAACCTTTATAGAGAATGTCTTTGGATAAGTCATATAAGGTTTTGGAACTTCACCGTACATTACTTTACCTTAGCATACCTTTGCAATTCCTAACTCTGTCCTTACATCCTTAGTATTTCTTGAATCGATTGCCACAATTAGATACTTGGATCTTTAGGGTTGTTATTTTTCCTTAACATTTGCAAAGCATTACATTTTATTTGCTTGACAATCTGAAATTGGATTTTGTTTCACCAAATCCCTATGTTCGATACTCTGGAATACTTGCTAATCTACGCCGATCCGTACACTGCGGATTCGCTTGCTTTTATTCTAGTTTTATGAATATAAAGCTTATTTGCACGCACATTTTCGGGCGAACATCCTCGTCTCTCACACTCAGCTGGTGGTATCCTGACCTCAAGTCGATACGTGAAAACACGAAGGCCCCCTGCAACTGGTCTAGCAGATCATCAATGCGCGGTGGAGGATACTTGTTCTTGATGGTGACTTTGTTCAACTCCCGGTAATCAAAGCAGAGCCTCAAAGATCCGTCCCTCTTCCTGACGAAGAGGACCGGTGCACCCCAAGGGGAACGCTCGGGCGTATGAAACCCCTCTCGGCTAACTCCTCGAGCTGCTTCTTCAGCTCCAGCATCTCGATCGCCACCATGCGGTATGGAGCCTTGGAGATCGGCCTAGTGTCGGGCTCCAACTCAATAGCAAAATTAACGCTCCTCTATGATGGTAACCCGGGTGGCTCCTCGAATACGTCCTCAAACTCACATGCCTCGGGAATCTCCTCCAGCAATGGGCCCGTCTCCTCCTTCATGGCATAGCACCAGAAGGCCTCGCATCACTACCCGATAAGTCTCGCGGCTCGGACCGCGCTAATGATTGTACCGGCCTTCCCAAGGTCGAAACCTCGAAAAATCACCTCATGTCCCATCTCCGTGGTAACCATCACGGTCCTCCGGCTGATGTCCAACACGGCTCGATGGCGGTCCATCCAATCCATCCCAAGCATGACTTCTTCATGCACCAAGTGCATGACATAGAAGTCGGCTAACCAATCACGGTTTCCCAAACGTATGGGACAACCGTGTACCTCTAAGCCTACCCCCATCGGGTAACCCCACAACAAAGGGTATCCCCTCTACCGTAACTAAGGACAACCTAGCTACACAATCATCAGATATAAAAGAGTGTAGCACCCGTATCAAATAAAACTCGGACCGGATGGCCATGAATCTGAATAGTACCTGTAGTTGCTGGTGTTGTTGGATCAACAGCACTCCTAAACTCAAACACCCTGGCATGTGTGCCTCTGGTCTCCTAGGTACCCCCACCGCGGCCTCTACCTCGGCCCTGCCCTTGAATTGATCCCTGTGTACGAGTCTGACCCTGACCCCTCTGCTGAAATCCCTGAGTCGGTAACTGAGATGGCCTCTGACTCCCACTTGCCCCGGTAGCAGGTGAAGACCCTGTTATGACTGGCCCTTCCCCTGGCGGTAATAGGTGGCTCGGTGTCCCACCTGCTCACAAGTGAGACAAGTCACCAATGGTCTCTTACACGCATTCCTCACGTGTCCAAACTCTCCACAACTGAAGAACTGTTGATCCCGAATGGACTCCGGCGTCGACAGCTGAGGACCGGGATGTCCCTAAGTCTGACTACGTCCCTGTCCTGCCACTCTTGCCCCTGAACTAGCTGGTATGGTCCTCTGTCTCTTGTCCGGTCCACCGAACTGTGCTGCTCTCCTATGTCCAAAGCGGTCCCTCTCGTAGGCCGAAGCTCGATCCTGGTACTCCGCCAATGAATCACAACGAAATCCCGCCAAGTAAGCACGGGTGGACTCCCTCAGTCTCTTGGAAAAGAGATAGACATGTTGGTCCGTTGGAGGTGCGGCAGGTCCTAGCAATGCTAACTCTACCCGAAAACGTCTGATCGCCTCAATGACTGGGGCGTCCTCAAATCATGCCTCTAAGAAATCCTGAACTCTGATCTCTCCGTAGTGAATCCGGGCAAAATGTCTCTCTCACGAAACTCAGTAGTTGGTCCATCCTAGTCACACCTCCTCTAACAGTCCTCCACCAATACTGGGCCTCCTCTCTAAACAAGGTTTGGACAATCTCCACCTGCCTCTCTACCGGGCAACGGATCGCCTCTAAGGCCAACTCCACGTGCCCAATCCAATGCTCCACCTCTAACCCTACCTTCCCGTCGAAGTAGGGTACATGTTGATGTTTGAAAGACTTCAACCATGAATAAGGTATAGGAGACCTCAACTCATCTCTAGCCCTAGCAATCTCCACAATCGGCTTGGGTGCAACTACCGCCCGTACAACTATCTCTGGTACGGCTCTAATCTAAGTAGCCCTCTGCGAGAGCTCAGCTGATCTCGCAGGTGCAGGTACAGGCACCGGTGGTACGGGAGGTGGTGCTCCCATCTTAAATACTTCCTCAACTCGACGTACATAATCCTCAAACACAGTAGCCCCAATCGATGCTCCCCCAGTCCTAGCAGATGGGAAACTATGCGCCTTGGACCTCACGATTGTCCTATCTCTGGCCTCAGGAATGATGCTCTTTGCCACGTCCTCGACGGGATCCTCAGCTACTGGCGGATCCACAACTGGTGGGTCCGCAATGGGGATACGTCCCCGTCTCGGGACGGTAGGAGGTAGAGGTGGCCTACCCTTAGAGGGTCCTACATATGCAGTAGCTCTCGTACGTGCCATCTGATATCGTTTTGCATTTGTTTATATATATTTAAACCGGTATGTACGTAATACTTGTGATATTAATATGAAAGGAAATTTAAAAAAGCATACAAACAAACTGAAATGCAAGATACAACGAAGGCATAAAAGCCCAATCATCCTAAGATCACATGCATAGCTAGGTACATACAAGTCCAAAAACAATCCTAAGGCCATATACATATATATAGATTACTATGTAAATATATATACTTACATACATCAAATCTAGAAATCTATGTCGCCGAGGTTTGCGTGAGGAGTGGTGGTCCCGTACATTCTAACCCAATCCCGACTCGTGCATATGGATTTTGAAAATGAAAAAGTCAGAACCCGTGGGGTTCTGTTTATTCCTCATTCGGCCTTTAGAAGGTTGCAAGTGCCATTGTTGTCAACCAAGGGCTTTGATACCACTTTGTAACACCCGAATCCGTGGGACTCGGGAATGCTACGGGCGAGACCTCACAATGGGTCTCGATCCTTATCCTGACAACAATCTCACCGGACCTTTCAAACATGGCACAAATAAAGGCAAAACTCAACCCGTTTATAATGTATGCGAGAACTGAAAGGTAAAGGGGTACAATGTGGAAACTCAGCCAAGTCCTCAAAACGACACAAAACTCCAAAATATAAATCTGAAAATCTAAATCAAACCATAATCCAACATAACAATAATAATCCCAAAAACGTCCCCGTCCTATAATGTACGGCGACCCTCGGTTGTCCACTCTTCCACCTCACTCGGCGGAGTCCATAACCTGCATGGCATCTACACAAGCGGTTTAAAACCATTAGCTCAATTCGAAGCATTAGAAACATGATGAAGCCACATACACACTCATACATCATAACATCACATAATCATGCTCAACAAACAAGTGCGGTTTATTAACTTTATTTATTAGGTCACATCCCATATTAATTCAACTTAGGTTTGTGACATAAGAATCCCCGAAACTTGCCTCGGTCCCTACTTACTGGCATGGAATGGTACTGATGCATCTGGTCGTCTACCAACACGGGATAGTTGCCAAAAACCTCCTAGCTCTCGCGGGAGCCAGGCAAGTTGTCACCGCTCGTTATCATACACTTGAGCCAAAATAATATATATAAAGGTCGGTGGTCCTATTACCGGTTTATATATTATAACAAAAGCGATAAACACACACCACCAAACACGCAACGAATCTAATACATAGAATACGATCTAAGTATGTCCGGAGACTTACCTTGTCACCAACTCACTCACAACACTCTTGCTTCCTTAGAGAGGAAGCACACAACCTGCTCACACAAGAATACACTCATCAACACAAGCTCAAGCTCAAAGAAGCCTAAGACTTCACTCTAGGGATCTACGCGAGATCACCTAGCTCTAAACCTAGGAACGCATCCTAGATCTCACAATCCTCACAACACTCTCAACACTAGGAAACCTCTCACAACAGCCTATACATCACATGGTCATGAATAACAGCCTAGGAGAGCCAATCTAGCCTAGAAGGATTCAACAAGCTCCAACAACTCAAGATCAACAACCACATGAAGACATAAGGACTCCAAAGATACCCACCACTAGATGGCATTCTCATAAGTCCTAGGTCCACCCTAAGCATGCTTCTAACTCGTTATAACCATAAGGCTAGGAACGGAATGAAGAGAAAGGAAGGAAAAAGCCTACTAGTGAAGAAAACGCAGCCGCATAAGCAAGCTGGCGCCCCCTGTATGGAGCTATCACCGCCCCTGCGGATGTCTAGAGCAGCACCTGCGCTTGGGAGCCGCCCCTAAGGTGGCTCTGGCCGCCCCTATGGTGGATGGTGGACTGCCCCTGCGCCTCTGATGATCCGCCCCATGGTCGTACAGTAGAAGCTTTGTCTTCTTCATTTCTTCGACTAGTTCTTTGCTCCAAGTGCCTCCTTCTCTGGTTGGGCCTTCTCCAAACTCTCACCACAGGTCTTAGCTTCCTCACCACGATCTAAATGAGCTAAAAGAAGGGACATACAAAGGGTTTACAGGATCTCCCTTCAAAGCTTCCTCCATAGACATGGAGGTGAAGAGAAGAGGAAAGAGGGAAGAACTAACAACAAGGGGAAGAAGGAAAGAGATAGCTTACCACAGCAGATCCGGTACTCCAAGGCTGCAGCTTCCTACCCAGCTCTTCCAAGGAGAATGAAAAAGTCTGAATGAGGAGAAAGAGGGAGTAAAAGAGTTGCATAAAGGGGTGGGGAGTCCCAAGGGTCAACTGTCCCCCTTGTCTCCTCACTCCATATCCTGAGGCCAGAATGCAAAAGAAGAAGCCCAAAGGTTGGCGCGGGATTTCGGGGATAAATCCCGGAACTCAGCAAACGTGTCTGGGGGAAACCAAGCCGTTGACGCGGGAAGCTCAGAAAACGTCTCGACACCCGGAATAAAAATTCCGGATGTTACAAGAGGTTTGCTTGTTCCTTTTTGTCTTCTAGTTCATTTGAGGAATCTGAATCACTCCATGAAGCTACCATAGCTTTCTTCTCTCGATCATTCTTCTTAAAGTTGGTCCTCTTCTTTTGTGGACAATCCTTAATGAGATGATCTGTTTTACCACATTCAAAACAAGTCAAAACTTTAGTTTTCATGGCAATTGCATCTTCTTCATCGTCATCATCACTGTCTTCCTCTTCAGATTGTAACTCATCCTTTTTCGATCTTAATGTTAGATTCTTTGTGTTGGATGGAAGCTCTCCATCTTCTTCACCAAGAACCATTTCGTGTGTGATGAGTTTTCCAAGGAGGTCGTCAAGAGGAAGAGTTGAGAGATTCTGAGCTTCTTCGATGACAGTCATTTTTGTTCCCCACTTATGTTTAGGTAAGCTTCTTAGAACGTTCCTAACTTTCTCTTCGTTTGTGAAGAACCTTCCAAGTGAGTCTAGGTTATTCATAATTTCAGTAAATCTTGTGAACATTTGTTTGACTGGTTCATTTGGGTTCATCTTGAATAGCTCATATTGTCTGAGGAAGATGCTAATATTTGTTTCCTTGACTTGACTTGTTCCTTTGTATGTGACAACGAGTTTGTCCCATATTTACTTGCACTCTTGCATGATGAGATGCGGTTGAATTCATTTGCATCTAATCCACAATAGAGTAAGTTCATAGTTTTGTAGTTCTTTGACACACTGTCCAAGTCAGCTTTTGTGAAGTCAGCTTCCTTCTTTGGGACTTGTGTAACGCCCCAATTTTTGGCGCGTTTGCTATATTTATTTTTATTCGGCTTTTATCGATATTTTAATAGCTTAAATATTTTTACGAGTATTTTTTTTGTTACGTCGTAAATTAAATTCTATGAGTATATATACATACATACATACATACATCGATATAATTTTATTACCCGTGTTCAAATTACTCTATGATCTTATAAAATAAATTGCGAGAAAGATTTTTTGTGTGTTTCAAGTATATGTTTGCGAGTTTATTTCTATATTAGATCCGCATATATTTCCCGTGTTTTATTTTACGATGAAAGTTTGGAAAAATTCTCCGATCTGATATATTCCCGTTCCGAATGCTTTGACCGAGTCTATTCTATTACTTTTTTTTCACTTTTATTAATTTACTTTTTTTTATTTCTTTTTATTTATTTGTTTCTCTCTCCTTCGTTTTTCCCCTTTTCTTACCGACTGATGAGCCAGAACCCTCGCTGCTGATGTTGCTGCAGCCCTATCCCTTGTTGCACCCTAGCCGCCCAGCCTGTCCCTCTTAACTTTCCTGCCCCAGCAATGAGAGCAGCCCCAATTCCTCTGTTTACCTTCTCGTCTCCTCCCTTCCACACTCAAGCCAGCCACCTCTTATCTCTCTCATTTCTCTCTTCGAACCTTACTGCAGCTAGGAGAGACGTAGCCTCGACCCCATCTCGAGCCTGTCATCGAGCCATAACCACCCTCGAGCCTCCCTTCCTTTCCCTTCATCTCTTCTGCAGCTAGCAGAGGATGCCACCAAAACCGTCGAAGCTCTCGCCGGGTGGTCGTTGCTACCTTTCCCTTGCGGAACCCATCGGGAAGCTACTAATCTTGCCACCGGATCCTGCATCTTCTCCTTAACCTCGAGACTCACCAGGAGCGCTTTCCGCCAGCAAAGGTCGCCGGAGCCCTTCTCCAGCCTCTCAGCAACCTTTCCTGCTCAAGTGTTCTTACCGCCACCCTGCCGCCACGTCTTTCTACCACCGGAGAGGGAAGTTTCCGGCACAGATCCCTGCCTCTGCCTGCCCTAGCGCCTCACCAGTAGTTGCCTTCGTTGCTCCACTTTTCTGGGACGAAAGCGTGCGGCCGTTGCGTCCTCCACATCCTTAGATCGGGAAGATGGATTTTGGGTATAATTACAAAACATCACCCATAATTTTTATTTTGTGTTTATGGCCCTAATTTTGGAATATTGCAGAAGTACCCCTACTAGATTTAATTACTTATTTTGGCCCACATATTTATTTACCGAAAATGACCCGTATTTATGGAATTGCATATATTGCCATCAAAAGTATATTTCGTTTTTTAACTCGGATTTTAAATATGAGTTTTATCTTATAAATATATTTATGTTTTATATATATATATATATATATATATATATATATATATATATATATATATATATATATATATATATTAAGTGTCAGGGTAGGATTGGATCTAGCATAACTTAGGGCAAATGCCAAGTAGTGGCTTTGAACTTTAGGTGAGGGTTTGAGTATGGTTTGAACGTTCTAAGGATTGAGGTGTGTATGTTATCACGTGAGCTTTGTTGAGATTGCGGAGTTTAGGTTGAGAGTATCCTAGTCCATGGGGCTATGGTTGTGATCTTATGAGTTTATGAGGGCTAGGAGTGTATCCTAGATTATGAAAGTGTATGACCTAATAAGATGATATAGGACTAGAAGTCTAACAACTTGTAGCTTGTGAGTAATACGTTGTTGATTATCGTGCCTTGTCTTGAACTGGCTTTGGTTATGTTCCTTCGGAGAGTGATATCGATTTCTTTTAGCTTTAAGACGAGGTAAGTCCTCGGATTTACCTAGCCGCTTCTATGCCTTATTTGGATGTATATGGTGGTGTGTGTTTACCGCTTTTAAGCATGAAAATGGATTAGGATTTACTTGACCTTATTTATTGGCCCATTGTTACTACTATTATTATCGGGCGGTGACATCACCGCTCAGTTTCCCGAGGGAGACTGGGGGATCTCTGCGACCAGGCCATACACGGTATACGGGCGGGCTTCTTCATCACTCCCTCAGGGTATACGGTTTGGGCGCCGCCACACTCCTGTTGGTTACACGGGGACAGAGGCGAGAGTTATAAGGCTCTCATGTCACACTTGAACGAATGGGTTAGATATGGAATAACCTAAAAAGATAACAACTAACGGATGTGTATGTTTATGAGCATGTTGTGTGTTTGTGTTCCTATGTGTGTTTGTGCCATATTATTCTTATAATGCCTAGAATGTGAGCTAACGGTTTTATACCGATTGTTGTAGTTGATGTGCAGGTTAGGATGTGGCCGAGTGATCCGGAGGAGTGGGCAGCCAGGGTTTCGTACATCTTAGGTTGTTTGGGTTTGGAGTCCTTGTGTTGTTGTTATTGTATATTTTTGATGTTGTAAGGACGGTTGATGTCTTTCCTTTCCTTCATTTCCGGGTTTCATAACATTGCATAAAAATGTATTTTGGTTTTGGTCTTTATTTGTGCCTTGTTGCAAGATCCGGTGAAATTGTTGTCAGGCTAAGGGTCGGGACCCATTGTGAGGCCCCAACCCGTAGCATCTCGAGTCCCGCGGATTCGGAGTGTTACAAAGTGGTATCAGAGCCCTAGGTTGACAACAATGGCACTCGCAATCTTCTAAAGGTCGAATAAAAATAAACAGAACCCTCAAGGGTTCTAAGTTTTAAAGAAATGAATTTCGTTTTCAAATCATGTGCATGAGTCAGTTGGGGTAGAATGTACGGGACCACCGCTTCCTCCGCGGATTTCGGCGACGTAGTTATTGATTATTATATTATGTACATATATGTGTATATATGTAGATATGTATATGTGGACTTAGGATATTTTGGACTACACTTGTATGTTGATTTGTAAATTGTTTATGGACTGGTTATGTTTATAGTAGTAGCATGACGTTTATATCTTTATATATTTATATATAAAAATATGGTCTATTAATATCATATTAGTGATAGAAAACTATCATCGCCCCCTTGGACAACACATTTTGGCTTAGGATAGTATACATACGAAGATAAATATGCTCAAGTTATCAAGTTGAGCATCAAGTTTTCGCAAGCACCCCGGTGATTTCTCGGACTCCTTTAAGAGAACGTCGAAGAAGAAGACTAGAGATGATGTAGCCAAGGGACAAATAAATAAAAGAGAACCTCGTGGCGACTTAAGCGAAACCAAGATGGAGACTATACCGATATAAAAGCGACATGAAGGCATGAGAGTGGTAGAAAGGAAACAATGAAGGAGCATCAAGGCAACTAGAGATAACGAACATAAGATTTTTCCAAGTGCGGAATCGATGAACTAAAGATACGAATCAAGTAAAGAGGACTACATTCTCGCTCGAGAATAAAAGTGGCGCTTTAAGTAAGGCGAGTTTTCAATAGGCGCTCCTAAGGATGCGAGTCAAGATGAAAAGAGTGGTCCAAGAATTTGGAAAGATTGACAAGAACCGGAAGTTAAGCTTACGGAGGTACCGGAGGGTGTAGTGACGATCTTTGCGGGATCCTAAGCGGGTAACTTATTTAGAAATATGAGAGATTACGGGAAGAAACACACGGTGGAAGTTTACGTGGTAGAATTTCTTTAGTGGAGTCAACTGGTTTTTGTTGTGGTGATAAGCCTAAACAACGCCAAGAAAGAGGAAGCATGTGTAGATGATGATCTCAAGAAAGACGAGGCAAGGAGCTGCATGGAAGAACTTAAGTTATCAACCCAGAAGGATGCGAGTGAAGGCTAATTAATGTCAGAATATTTGATGAGTGCATTTGCAAAACATTATGAAGAGTGGTTAAGCCTATAAAGGTGGGACATATGACACGAGAGAGCTGGGTAGGTATGGTTATCTTTCAGAAGCGGAAGGAAGAGAGGAGCGTAGAAAGAGCTAAAAGAGTTGAAGCAGAGTAAAATGAGCTAGTGAAGTTAAGACAAAGTACCCCGAGAGGGCATCCTTTCAGGAGTATGGTAGCATGGAAGTATAGTAGGAGGGTAAGTCGTTAACTTCAGAGAAGGTCAGTTACAAGTTAATCGGTAACTACTAAGAACGCACAAGTGCGGGTTGTCTATTGAGGTGTGTAGATGGGAAGAGAAAACAAGACTATGGGAACATATAAGATCGGGACAAGAGCTTGGATTATTTGCGGTGGATCAATGTCAATAGTAAGGAGGTACATCAATGGACGCGCAATTGTCTTAAATCAAACAATATTGAACGAGTTCAAGCAAGTAGTTATACCAAGACCCTGAAGAGTAGATTGTAACGATCTTATGCGACCTTCTTAGGTCTTGGGATTGACGTATGGAGGAACGCCACGGGTTACAACTTCTAAGGTTTGCTCATGGTAAGGGGAGCTAGTGGATCAACCGTAAGATGAGGCTTCCATTGTAGTTGTACATAAAGTACCGAGAAATACATAAGGTGACCATTAATAGTAAGGGAAGACTGAAGTTTCGAAGTTTGAAGTCGATTTGAGAGGTACAAAAAGTACATGAAAGATTGAGGTTAGAACCTCTACGGTCGATTGGACGTTAGATAAGAAAAGGGAGTAAGTTCTGCACCTACTCGAAGAAATGATGCAAGCTTTGGTAGAACACGAAGAAGGTAATACTAATACATTATAAGGCAAGATTAAGTCCCGCAGTTAGGACCTTCCTGACTTCACATAAGTGTGAAACCTTAAAATGATTATTAGAGCAAGTCTCCCTAGTTGTGGAGATGAAGGATCTCTGAAAGAGGACGGTGAACATTGCAACTAAAGAAGTATTAAACCACGTGTTCGATGGACGTCACCTCAACAGATCGGGGTAGACCACTTGACCAATATTAAGGCAAGATTGTGTCGATATCTTACATTATGTGACACAAGAGGAAAAGACAAAATTCGAGATATCACAGATTCCAATACGTTAGAATGTGGATTTCTCCACTAAGGTCAAGCTCAACTCAATTCCGATATCTAAGGCGCCGTACGGAATGGCACTTATGAAGAGCCATTATTTGGGGAAGCAAGTGAAGGAGCAATTGTAAGAACTTATTGATAAGAGTCCCTTAGAAGTAGTGAAACGTTATAGAGAACTCCGAATGTTAACTTAAACTCTTGATTTGAAGTTCAAATTGGAGTATATCTTGAACTCTTGGTTTGAAGTTGTTATGAAGAACACCGGTTTGCGGAAGGAGAGACAATTATCTCCGCGTATACATTGTTTTCTATAAGTTGAGCAAGATGACAATGAAGGACCAATATCCCTTACAACAAATGGGAGATCTACTCGATCAACTGCAAGGGTCGTAGTCTCTTCTAAGATTAAGTTAAGATTTGATTGTCACCGTTGGTGAATTCGAGACTCAAATATAATACGGCATTTTGGGACCAACCAGAGTCACTATGAGAGAGAAGTCGTATGACAAGTTGTATCGGGATGGCAACCCCGAGAGATATATAAGGAGTTACAAGTTATCTAAGATGTGCTGAGCTTTACCAGATATGTGAAGGGAGAAGTTATGTAACATCATTTATGGTAGCTTACTACGGATGACGATGAAGTATTGAATGGGACGAAGATTTGATCATAGAGTTTTGCGAGTTAAAGAGAAGATTTATTAGTAACACTGTTTTGATTTGCTTTGAGGAATGATAGGTTTGAAGTGTACAAGTGATTCTCCAAGACAAGGTCTTGATCGAGTATTGCAGAGCGATGTAGAAGTAATAGCATACATGTCTTGTTAATAGAAGTAGTATGGAGTAAAGTGCTTCCTTCGTTACTTGGAACTTGCAACAAGCATTGAGGAAATGTAACATCAAGTTCGGTTTGGCAAGAAACCAAAGCCAACGGTGTAAATGGGAAGTTCGATTTTCTTTGGCGCTGTATGGAGAAAGACCCGAGAAGGAAGTTGAGTTCCGGTATATCGACCTTTTTGAGATCTTAGCGTGAGTTGGAGAAGTGTCTTAAAAGTTGGCGTTGCCGTCTAGAGTAGAGAGTGTTCACCCAGTGTTTCTGTGTATCAATCTAGGAAGTACAGGTATGACTCGAGGAGTTTTGCCGGTCTTGATGAGTTAGTGGCGTTGTAGATCCAATGAGGCTAATAGGAAGTCGGAGGACAATTCTTTGGTTGACTTTTACGCTGAGCTAGTAGCGTTGATAAATCGAAGGTTGGACCTAGTTCTTCCTATAGTTGTGTATATGTGTGATGTTATATGTTGTGTGTGCCCCGTTCGGGAATGTGCTTTATGACGTGATGTATCTTACGGTGGTAGTTCGGGTAGATCGTGTGTATATAGTAGAATGTTTAAGCCTCCATAGTTTGAGAGTTTGTACCTCGGCCTTAGGAACCGAGAAGTTCGGCATATAGCAAGTTTCGGGACGAAACTTGTTTTTAGGTGGGATTTGATGTAACGCCCCAAATTTTGGCGCGTTTGCTATATTTATTTTTATCCGACTTTTATCGATATTTTAATAGCTTAAATTTTTTTACGAGTATTTTTTTTGTTACGTCGTAAATTAAATTCTATGAGTATATATATATACATACATACATACATCGATATAATTTTATTACCAGTGTTTAAATTACTCTATGATCTTGTAAAATAAATTGCGAGAAAGATTTTTTGTGTGTTTCAAGTATATGTTTGCGAGTTTATTTTTATATTAGATCCGCATATATTTCCCGTATTTTATTTTACGATGAAAGTTTGGAAAAATTCTCCGATCTGATATATTCCCGTTCGAATGCTTTGACCGAGTCTATTCTATTACTTTTTTTTTTCACTTTTATTAATTTACTTTTTTATTTCTTTTTATTTATTTGTTTCTCTCTCCTTCGTTTTTCCCCTTTTCTTACCTACTGATGAGCCAGACCCCTCGCTGCTGATGTTGCTGCAGCCCTATCCCCTACTGCACCCTAGCCGTCCAGCCTGTCCCTCTTTACTTTCCTGCCCCAGCAATGAGAGTAGCCCCAACTCCTCTGTTTACCTTCTCGTCTCCTCCCTTCCACACTCAAGCCAGCCACCTCTTATCTCTCTCATTTCTCTCTTCGAACCTTACTGCAACCAGGAGAGATGTAGCCTCGACCCCGTCTCGAGCCTGTCATCCAGCCATAACCACCCTCGAGCCTCCCTTCCTTTCCCTTCATCTCTTCTGCAGCTAGCGGAGGATGCCACCAACACCGTCGAAGCTCTCGCCGGGTGGTCGTTGCTACCTTTGCCTTGCGGAACCCATCGGGAAGCTACTAATCTTGCCACCGGATCCTGCATCTTCTCCTTAACCTCGAGACTCACCAGGAGCGCTTTCCGCCAGCAAAGGTCGCCGGAGCCCTTCTCCAACCTCTCAGCAACCTTTCCTGCTCAAGTGTTCTTACCGCCGCCCTGCCGCCACGTCTTTCTACCACCGGAGAGGGAAGTTGCCGGCACGGATCCCTGCCTCTGCCTGCCCTAGCGCCTCACCAGTAGTTGCCCTCGTTGCTCCACTCTTCCGGGACGAAAGCGTGCGGCCGTTGCGTCCTCCACATCCTTAGATCGGGAAGATGGATTTTGGGTATAATTACAAAACATCACCCATAATTTTTATTTTGTGTTTATGGCCCTAATTTTGGAATATTGCAAAAGTACCCCTACTGGATTTAATGACTTATTTTGGCCCACATATTTATTTACCGAAAATGACCTGTATTTATGGAATTGCATATATTGCCATCAAAAGTATATTTCGATTTTTAACTCGGATTTTAAATATGAGTTTTAGCTTATATATATATATATATTAAGTGTCATGGTAGGATTGGATCTAGCATAACTTAGGGCAAATGCCAAGTAGTGGCTTTGAACTTTAGGTGAGGGTTTGAGTATGGTTTGACCGTTCTAAGGATTGAGGTGTGTATGTTATCACGTGAGCTTTGTTGAGATTGCGGAGTTTAGGATGAGAGTATCCTAGTACATGGGGCTATGGTTGTGATCTTATGAGTTTATGAGGGCTAGGAGTGTATTAGGATTTACTTGACCTTATTTATTGGCCCATTGTTACTACTATTATTATCGGACGGTGACATCACCGCTCAGTTTCCCGAGGGAGACTGGGGGGATCTCTGCGACCAGGCCATACACGGTATACGGGCGGGCTTCTTCATCACTCCCTCAGGGTATACGGGTTGGGCGCCGCCACACTCTTGTTGGTTACACGGGGACAGAGGCGAGAGTTATAAGACTCTCGTGTCACACTTGAACGAATGGATTAGATATGGAATAACCTAAAAAAGATAACAAGTAACGGATGTGTATGTTTATGAGCATGTTGTGTGTTTGTGTTCCTATGTGTGTTTGTGCCATATTATTCTTATAATGCCTAAAATGTGAGCTAACGGTTTTATACCGATTGTTGTAGTTGATGTGCCGGTTAGGATGTGGCCGAGTGATCCGGAGGAGTGGGCAGCCAGGGTTTCGTACATCTTAGGTTGTTTGGGTTTGAAGTCCTTGTGTTGTTGTTATTGTATATTTTTGATGTTGTTGTAAGGACGGCTGATGTCTTTCCTTTCCTTTATTTCCGGGTTTTATAACATTGCATAAAAATGTATTTTGGTTTTGGTCTTTATTTGTGCCTTGTTGCAAGATCCGGTGAAATTGTTGTCAAGCTAAGGGTCGGGACCCATTGTGAGGCCCCAACCCATAACATCCCGAGTCCCGCGGATTTGGGGTGTTACAAAGTGGTATCAGAGCCCTAGGTTGACAACAATGGCACTCGTAATCTTCTAAAGGTCGAATAAAAATAAACAGAACCCTCAAGGGTTTTGAGTTTTAAAGAAATGAATTTCGTTTTCAAATCATGTGCATGAGTCAGTTGGGGTAGAATGTACGGGACCACCACTTCCTCCGCGGATTTCGGCGACGTAGTTATTTATTATTATATTATGTACATATATGTGTATATATGTAGATATGTATATGTGGACTTAGGATGTTTTGGACTACACTTGTATGTTGATTTGTAAATTGTTTATGGACTAGTTATGTTTATAGTAGTAGCATGACGTTTATATCTTTATATATTTATATATAAAAATATGGTATGTTAATATCATATTGGTGATAGAAAACTATCATCGCCCCCTTGGACAACGCATTTTGGCTTAGGATAGTATACATACGAAGATAAATATGCTCAAGTTATCAAGTTGAGCATCAAGTTTTTGCAAGCACCCCGGTGATTTCCCGGACTCCTTTAAGAGAACGTCGAAGAAGAAGACTAGAGATGATGTAGCCAAGGGACAAATAAATAAAAGAGAACCTCGTGGCGACTTAAGCGAAACCAAGATGGAGACTATACCGATATAAAAGCGACATGAAGGCATGAGAGTGGTAGAAAGGAAACAATGAAGGAGCATCAAGGCAACTAGAGATAACGAACATAAGATTTTTCCAAGTGCGGAATCGATGAACTAAAGATACGAATCAAGTAAAGAGGACTACATTCTCGCTCGAGAATAAAAGTGGCGTTTTAAGTAAGGCGAGTTTTCAATAGGCGCTCCTAAGGATACGAGTCAAGATGAAAAGAGTGGTCCAAGAATTTGGAAAGATTGACAAGAACCGGAAGTTAAGCTTACGGAGGTACCGGAGGGTGTAGTGACGATCTTTGCGGGATCCTAAGCGGGTAACTTATTCAGAAATATGAGAGATTACGGGAAGAAACACACGGTGGAAGTTTACGTGGTAGAATTTCTTTAGTGGAGTCAACTGGTTTTTGTTGTGGTGATAAGCCTAAACAACGCCAAGAAAGAGGAAGCATGTGTAGATGATGATCTCAAGAAAGACGAGGCAAGGAGCTGCATGGAAGAACTTATGTTATCAACCAAGAAGGATGCGAGTGAAGGCTAATTAATGTCAGAATATTTGATGAGTGCATTTGCAAAACATTATGAAGAGTGGTTAAGCCTATAAAGGTGGGACATATGACACGAGAGAGTTGGGTAGGTATGGTTATCTTTCAGAAGCGGAAGGAAGAGAGGAGCGTAGAAAGAGCTAACGGAGTTGAAGCAGAGTAAAATGAGCTAGTGAAGTTAAGACAAAGTACCCGGAGAGGGCATCCTTTCAGGAGTATGGTAGCATGGAAGTATAGTTGGAGGGTAAGTCGTTAACTTCAGAGAAGGTCAGTTACAAGTTAAACGGTAACTACTAAGAACGCACAAGTGCGGGTTGTCTATTGAGGTGTGTAGATGGGAAGAGAAAACAAGACTATGGGAACATATAAGATCGGGGACAAGAGCTTGGATTATTTGCGGTGGATCAATGTCAATAGTAAGGAGGTACATCAATGGACGCGCAATTGTCTTAAATCAAACAATATTGAACGAGTTCAAGCAAGTAGTTATAACAAGACCTTGAGGAGGAGATTGTAACGATCTTATGCGACCTTCTTAGGTCTTGGGATTGACGTATGGAGGAACACCACGGGTTACAACTTCTAAGGTTTGCTCATGGTAAGAGGAGCTAGTGGATCAACCGTAAGATGAGGCTTCCATTGTAGTTGTACATAAAGTACCGAGAAATACATAAGGTGACCATTAATAGTAAGGGAAGACTGAAGTTTCGAAGTTTGAAGTCGATTTGAGAGGTACAAAAAGTACATGAAAGATTGAGGTTAGAACCTCTACGGTCGATTGGACGTTACATAAGAAAAGGGAGTAAGTTCTGCACCTACTCGAAGAAATGATGCAAGCTTTGGTAGAATACAAAGAAGGTAATACTAATACATTATAAGGCAAGATTAAGTCCCGCAGTTAGGACCTTCCTGACTTCACATAAGTGTGAAACCTTAAAATGATTATTAGAGCAAGTCTCCCGAGTTCTGGAGATGAAGGATCTCTGAAAGAGGTTGGTGAACATTGCAACTAAAGAAGTATTAAACCATGTGTTCGATGGAAGTCACCTCAACAGATCGGGGTGGACCACTTGACCAATATTAAGGCAAGATTGTGTCGATATCTTACATTATGTGACACAAGAGGAAAAGACAAAATTCGAGATATCACAGATTCCAATACGTTAGAATGTGGATTTCTCCACTAAGGTCAAGCTCAACTCAATTCCGATATCTAAGGCGCCGTACGGAATGGCACTTATGAAGAGTCATGAGTTGGGGAAGCAAGTGAAGGAGCAATTGTAAGAACTTATTGATAAGAGTCCCTTAGAAGTAGTGAAACGTTATAGAGAACTCCGAATGTTAACTTAAACTCTTGATTTGAAGTTCAAATTGGAGTATATCTTGAACTCTTGGTTTGAAGTTGTTATGAAGAACACCGGTTTGCGGAAGGAGAGACAATTATCTCCGCGTATACATTATTTTCTATAAGTTGAGCAAGATGACAATGAAGGACCAATATCCCTTACAACAAATGGGAGATCTACTCGATCAACTGCAAGGGTCGTAGTCTCTTCTAAGATTAAGTTAAGATTTGATTGTCACCGTTGGTGAATTCGAGACTCCAATATAATACGGCATTTTGGGACCAACCAGAGTCACTATGAGAGAGAAGTCGTATGACAAGTTGTATCAGGATGGAAACCCCGAGAGATATATAAGGAGTTACAAGTTATCTAAGATTTGCTGAGCTTTACCAGATATTTGAAGGGAGAAGTTATGTAACATCATTTATGGTAGCTTACTACGGATGACGATGAAGTATTGAATGGGACGAAGATTTGATCATAGAGTTTTGCGAGTTAAAGAGAAGATTTATTAGTAACACTGTTTTGATTTGCTTTGAGGAATGATAGGTTTGAAGTGTACAAGTGATTCTCCAAGACAAGGTCTTGATCGAGTATTGCAGAGCGATGTAGAAGTAATAGCATACATGTCTTGTTAATAGAAGTAGTATGGAGTAAAGTGCTTCCTTCATTACTTGGAACTTGCAACAAGCATTGAGGAAATGTAACATCAAGTTCGGTTTGGCAAGAAACCAAAGCCAACGGTGTAAATGGGAAGTTCGATTTTCTTTGGCGCTGTATGGAGAAAGACCCGAGAAGGAAGTTGAGTTCCGGTATATCGACTTTTTTGAGATCTTAGCGTGAGTTGGAGAAGTGTCTTAAAAGTTGGCGTTGCCGCCTAGAGTAGAGAGTGTTCACCCAGTGTTTCTGTGTATCAATCTAGGAAGTACAAGTATGACTCTAGGAGTTTTGCCGGTCTTGATGAGTTAGTGGCGTTGTAGATCCAATGAGGCTAATAGGAAGTCGGAGGACAATTCTTTGGTTGACTTTTACGCTGAGCTAGTAGCGTTGATAAATCGAAGGTTGGACCTAATTCTTCCTATAGTTGTGTATATGTGTGATGTTATATGTTGTGTGTGCCCCGTTCGGGAATGTGCTTTATGAAGTGATGTATCTTACGGTGGTAGTTCGGGTAGATCGTGTGTATATAGTAGAATGTTTAAGCCTTCATAGTTTGAGAGTTTGTACCTCGGCCTTAGGAACCGAGAAGTTCGGCTTATAGCAAGTTTCGGGACGAAACTTGTTTTTAGGGGGGATTTGATGTAACGCCCCAATTTTTGGCGCGTTTGCTATATTTATTTTAATCCGGCTTTTATCGATATTTTAATAGCTTAAATATTTTTACGAGTATTTTTTTTGTTACGTCATAAATTAAATTCTATGAGTATATATATATACATACATACATACATCGATATAATTTTATTACCAGTGTTTAAATTACTCTATGATCTTGTAAAATAAATTGCGAGAAAGATTTTTTGTGTGTTTCAAGTATATGTTTGCGAGTTTATTTTTATATTAGATCCGCATATATTTCCCGTATTTTATTTTACGATGAAAGTTTGAAAAAATTCTCCGATCTGATATATTCCCGTTCCGAATGCTTTGACCGAGTCTATTCTATTACTTTTTTTTTCACTTTTATTAATTTACTTTTTTATTTCTTTTTATTTATTTATTTCTCTCTCCTTCGTTTTTCCCCTTTTCTTACCTACTGATGAGCCAGACCCCTCGCTGCTGATGTTGCTGCAGCCCTATCCCCTGCTGCACCCTAGCCGTCCAGCCTGTCCCTCTTTACTTTCCTGCCCTAGCAATGAGAGCAGCCCCAACTCCTCTGTTTACCTTCTCGTCTCCTCCCTTCCACACTCAAGCCAACCACCTCTTATCTCTCTCATTTCTCTCTTCGAACCTTACTGCAGCCAGGAGAGACGTAGCCTCGACCCCGTCTCGAGCCTGTCATCGAGCCATAACCGCCCTCGAGCCTCCCTTCCTTTCCCTTCATCTCTTCTGCAGCTAGCGGAGGATGCCACCAACACCGTCAAAGCTCTCGTCGGGTGGTCGTTGCTACCTTTGCCTTGCGGAACCCATCGGGAAGCTACTAATCTTGCCACCGGATCCTGTATCTTCTCCTTAACCTCGAGACTCACCAGGAGCGCTTTCCGCCAGCAAAGGTCGCCGGAGCCCTTCTCCAACCTCTCAGCAACCTTTCCTGCTCAAGTGTTCTTACCGCCGCCCTGCCGCCACGTCTTTCTACCACCGGAGAGGGAAGTTGCCGGCACGGATCCCTGCCTCTGCCTGCCCTAGCGCCTCACCAGTAGTTGCCCTCGTTGCTCCACTCTTCCGGGACGAAAGCGTGCGGCCGTTGCGTCCTCCACATCCTTAGATCGGGAAGATGGATTTTGGGTATAATTACAAAACATCACCCATAATTTTTATTTTGTGTTTATGGCCCTAATTTTGGAATATTGCAAAAGTACCCCTACTGGATTTAATGACTTATTTTGGCCCACATATTTATTTACCGAAAATGACCCGTATTTATGGAATTGCATATATTGCCATCAAATTTATATTTCGATTTTTAACTCGGATTTTAAATATGAGTTTTATCTTATAAATATATATATATATATGTATATATATATATATATATAGATATATATATATATATTAAGTGTCATGGTAGGATTGGATCTAGCATAACTCAGGGCAAATGCCAAGTAGTGGCTTTGAACTTTAGGTGAGGGTTTGAGTATGGTTTGACCGTTCTAAGGATTGAGGTGTGTATGTTATCACGTGAGCTTTGTTGAGATTGCGGAGTTTAGGATGAGAGTATCCTAGTACATGGGGCTATGGTTGTGATCTTATGAGTTTATGAGGGCTAGGAGTGTATCCTAGATTATGAAAGTGTATGACCTAATAAGATGATATAGGACTTGAAGTCTAAGAACTTGTAGCTTGAGAGTAATACGTTGTTCATTATCGTGCCTTGTCTTGAACAGGCTTTGGTTATGTTCCTTCGGAGAGTGATATCGATTTCGTTTAGCTTTGAGACGAGGTATGTCCTCGGACTTACTTAGCCACTTCTATGCCTTATTTGGATGTATATGGTGGTGTGTGTTTACCGCTTTTAAGCATGAAAATGGATTAGGATTTACTTGACCTTATTTATTGGCCCATTGTTACTACTATTATTATCGGGCGGTGACATCACCGCTCAGTTTCCCGAGGGAGACTGGGGGGGATCTATGCGACCAGGCCATACACGGTATACGAGCGGGCTTCTTCATCACTCCCTCAGGGTATACGGGTTGGGGGCCGCCACACTCCTGTTGGTTACACGGGGACAGAGGCGAGAGTTATAAGACTCTCGTGTCACACTTGAACGAATGGATTAGATATGGAATAACCTAAAAAGATAACAAGTAACGGATGTGTATGTTTTTGAGCATGTTGTGTGTTTGTGTTCCTATGTGTGTTTGTGCCATATTATTCTTATAATGCCCAGAATGTGAGCTAACGGTTTTATACCGATTATTGTAGTTGATGTGTAGGTTAGGATGTGGTCGAGTGATCCGGAGGAGTGGGCAGCCGGAGTTCCGTACATCTTAGGTTGTTTGGGTTTGGAGTCCTTGTGTTGTTATTGTATATTTTTGATGTTGTTGTAAGGACGGATGATGTCTTTCCTTTCCTTTATTTCCGGGTTTCATAACATTGCATAAAAATGTATTTCGGTTTTGGTCTTTATTTGTGCCTTGTTGCAAGATCCGGTGAAATTGTTGTCAGGCTAAGGGTCGGGACCCATTGTGAGGCCCCAACCCGTAGCATCCCGAGTCCCGCGGATTCAGAGTGTTACAACTTGGACACCTTCAACTGTGGTAGTTTGGACTTAAGGGCCATTCTGAATGATGCTCCATAGTTCCATGTCCTGATCAATAATGAACATGCGCATGAGTGCTCTCCAATGGGAAAAGTTGTTGCCACAGAAAAGTGGTGGTCAAGATGAGGATCTTCCTTGAGCAAATCCTCTATCACCTATAGGATTCATGATTAGTCTCACTGATGGTTAAATCAATATACGTGAGTCTATCTTTGATACCAATTGAAGAACCGTTAGGTGAATATAAAGGATAAAGATACTCTGGAAAGGGGGTTGAAAAGAGTATGGTAACTTTTCGCAAAAATCTATCTCAAGGCTTTGAAACTGATTTCAAAGGTCTTGATGTCGATGTAAGCTCTTAGTGACACACTTTGATTTCAAGGGCTTTGAAACTGATTTCAAGGACGTTGACTTTGTAAATCTGTAAAACAAAGTTAGTCACAATAAAGCAAGGTAAAGTGCGGAATTTAAAAGATCGACGCGAGGATATGTTTACGAAGTTCGGCTCTAAATAGCCTACTCTCCATCCCAAGGTATATCCATAGGATCTAACTATCTATTATCAGCTTCAAATAGTCCTAGATACAAACTAGAAGAAACCCCTTCTTCTCTCACTGTAGCCAATGCTACGATCTAGCTCCAACTCTTCACCTTGCTATAATAGCCTAGTTACTTCGTAGAGTAATACACACTCTAGTATAACACACTTTAGATATTCCAATTGAGCTCTCGAGTTTTATCTCTCTCTAGGGGGATAAAACTTTTTGTAAAAGAGAGAAAGAAAAACTTGTTTGATCGAATGAAGATGCTTTGGATCGCTTGAAGACTTTGAAAGTTTCCATGTAAGCTTTTTTTCTTCTTCTTCAATCGACATCTTCATTTATAGTCTTAGATTGCGAGGTCTTCTGGCCGTTGGGAAGATGACCGTTGAAGATGGTTCTTCTTCTTAATGGAAAACGCTTCTTGGTTGAGATGAGGTAGCCGTTGTAGATCTTCTATCGTCTTCATCTCCTTAAAGCACGTTCATCCTTCTTGTCCGTAATCTTCTCATACTTGTTGAAGATCTTTGTCTTTTGATTCGAGATCTTCAGATCTTGTTTGTGAAGATATCCGAAATCCGTTGACGAAGAATCTTGCGCTTTTGCTTGAGGATATTTGCGAGATTCGTTTTTTGAATTGAATCCACTTGGTCGGTTAAGATCTTCTTTTGAGCATATCTTCTTGTTGGGCATATCTCCTTGGAAGATCTTCTTTGATGCTTGATAGATTTGGTTGTTTAGAGTTTTGAAATCCTTTCATTCGCTTTGTTTCGACTTCAAGGCTTTGGCTTCTGATCCCTTGAAAATGGCTTTCAAGGCCTTCATGTTGAATCTCTTCAAACTCTTCGTCTGTCCCTTAAAAACTGATTTCAAGGCCATTGTCTGTTCCTTGAAATGCTTTCCAAGGCTTGCATAAATTCTAGACAAACACCAAAACACACCAAGCAACTAGAAATGCAATCGACATTTTGTTAGTATAAAAACCACTTTATTTGTGTTAAGTCTTCCATCACCACCTATAAAAATATATAATCAAGGTGGAGTTTTTATAAGGATTAAGCCTTGATGCGGAACAAAAAGGAGTATAAAAGGAAGCTAGGAAAAAGCTGGAGTGAACTCTGATACGACGCCAAAGTAATTTTTGATACCTCACCAAAGTATTTTCTTATACCCGCAGAGTGTATTCTGTTATTGCGGAGTGGGCTCTGATACCGCGCCAAAGTGATCTCTAATATCGTTTGATACTTCAGAGTGAGATCTGATACCTGCGGACTCAATTTTTTTTTCGGCCCAAAAGTTTAGGGTTTTATCTCTGATACCCCATGTGTTCTCCTTTGCTCCTAACTTGCTTCCCCAACTACACTTCCCAAAAGCGTAGTTGGGGACCATATCAACTATGCATGCGAAGTGCGTAGTTATGGTCACTAATAGAGATTTTCACCGGTACATTTAAAATCACGATATTTTATTAGAAAATTATCTTTTTAAGATATAATTATCTTTGGAAGATAATTCTCCTATATAAAGGGTTGGATTTTCCACAAGTTCAACCATGCTTGGAGGTTGAGAACAACCTGGCACCTCTGGATTTTTATCCTTTACACCATATTCTCCCAGCTGCAATTAGGAAGGAAGCTTGAAGGAAGATTTAAGATTGAAGGAAGGAAGTTCATAGCTTTGAGATAGCTTTTAAGGGGATTTGTAAGACTTTCTTAGATTCCCTTTGCTTTGTTGTCTTGTTGGATTTGTGATCCAAGGAACGCTGATTTGTTTGATATTTGATTCAGTTATTGAAGCCTTATTCTTAAGGTTTTTGTGTTCAAATATTCATTCTCTTCCCGTATATTTGATTATTACTCTCATGATGATGAGTGGCTAATTGCCTTGTGCGATTCTAGGGTGATTGGCTGAAAGTTGTGGGAAAAATAATGATAGAATAATCTTAAATCTCAGTAGGACCCTGAAAGCTCGAGTCTTTATCCTTAACCTTAGAACATCTCGTTCAGTCGATGAACATCTCGTCGGGGTGGAACTTGACTGACCGAGGTGACTTATCTGATCCGTAACTGAGAGTTAAGTGTTAGAGTTTGCCAAATCCTATTCTTATTGCACCTTTTCTGGTTCAATGCAAGCCTAGGATGAGACTTACCCGGTAATTCCTTTGTTTGTTTACCCAAGATCATAAGTGTAGGTAATAAAGGTTTATCCGTTATTGGGGTTCGAGTGTGCTTTCATTCCATCTTTGAGAGTTAGCTTGAGACTTACCCGGTAAAGGTTGATTCTATTCCCTTAGTTGATGAGTTGGTTTGAGATTATAATTCCTTTCCTTAGTACCTTGAGACTTACACGGTAATAGGAGCTTTTGGTTTGGAATTAGTAAGTAGTGAGACTTACCCGGTGATCTTTTCCACTTTAGAAACACCTTCCCTTTGCAAAACCTCAGCTTTGTCCGCTTATCTTAAGATCTTGAGTTGGAACCACAACTAGATGCTTTAATCCCTAGAATTTGCATATTTCTCTTAATTGACTTTATTATCATCTTTGATTGTTTTAATCGCCTTTGTGGTTATTTGCAATATTGACAACCTATACTTGCTTTGTTTCAACTAAGTTCTTGTGATCGACCCCTGGAATTTGATAACACGATATATGACGTAGGTTTAGGAACTCATTTAGATAGTTTTTCCGCTCATTCATGCACGGTTTAGCACTAGTTCATGATGTTTGCACTCAATTCATGTATTTTGTCGAGATAGACGTCTACACGGACTTTTGCACGCTTTGTAGGTATTTTGGGAGCTTTAGGAGCTTAATCGATATATTTGAGGATCGTTCCTCGAGCTGACACACTTCCGGGCCCATTGGGAAGCAAGTTAGGAGTAAAGAAGAACACATGGGACCTTATTGGTGCATTCCTTGCACCAAATCGTGGCTTGATGATCCATAGAAGTGTGAACCACCAAAACCACAACCACTGGGACTTCCACGGGCGTGGAAATAGGTCGTGGTTCTCCCTGCACAGCTGCGACAGCTGTCCCACAATCTCCATAACCGACCCTTGCCCTTGATGGTGTATAAAAGTGGTCCTGCAGGCTGTTGAAGGGGAGACCCCATCATTCCATTCTCTCCCACACTCTCAACAACACATATTCTCTCATTGGAAGATTGGATTGGAGATATTCTTGGAGGAGAAGAAAGGCTTCCATTGGAGAAGAAGAGGAGAACACACCATTCTTAGTTTTTCATAGTTTTTAGAGAGATTTTGGAGCAACTTGTTGGAAACGTTTACAAGGGTTTGTAAGGAACGATTTGAACCTTCTTTTGAAGGGTTGTAAGTCTTACTTAAACTCATTTTCAGCTTGGATTTCTTTGTTCTACTTGTTCATCTCTATTTCACTTCATTTACTTGCCATGGAAGCCTTGATTGTATGCTTGATGAGTTTGAATGTTATGATGCATGTTGTTGGCTAAATAGATGTGATTCTAGGGTAAGGGAATGATGGTTATGGCTTGAACTATGATAGGATAGACTTAAATGCACCTTTGGATAACTTGTTTGCTCGAACCCAACCTCTGTTGTAAATCACGGTCTGTTCTAGAAAGTTCCACGGCCGTGGTTCTTGATGAACTTTCCGTGATTTCGTCTGACTTGCTTGTATTGATAAATATGAGTGTTAGGTTGTTATATTGTTGAAATCCTAGTGTTTGTTGAACTAGATCTATCCTAGGGTGACCTAGTGTTAGCAAACTAAGTGAGGAAAGAGACCTACCCGGTGATTTCCGCTCTTAGATACCGAGGATGATGAACTCTAGGTAGTAGTGAACCTCATAAGCCGCTATTGGACTGAGTGTGTTAGGATTGATGTTTAGGACTTGCCTTCCCGAGACGTACCCCGTAAGGAGAGGTTAGATCCCTAAATGACAATTCGGTTTGTGTAGAATTCCTATCCTTAGGCTCTTTGAGACTTACCCGGTGATGAGACCTTAGGAACGGACTAGTGGACCATGAGACTTACCCGGTGATTGATCCCGATTTAGAAACACCCATTCCCAACACACCATAGTTAATCCAAAGAATGACTAGATAGCTTGAGTCCTATGCCATAACCGGAATTTCTAACCCCTAGAATCCGTTTTTCTCTCTTGATTACTTATCTCGTGTTTGTGTTTGTTTAATTGCCTTGATAGCTTAGTTATTTGTTAATCTTGCATGATTTATGATCTTTGATGGATCACCATAAAACCAATCCAAAAACATTGAGATTTTCATTTCTTTATTTCTTTCTCTTTTCTTAGCCTAGATCGACACTATCCTTAGTCACTATTGATTCGATTTCACCTTAGTCTTTGTGTTCGACCTCGGAATACTATCCTTACTACAAAACGACCCATACACTGTGGGTTTCGCTAGAAGTTAGGAAAATATATCGAGTTATAAATTTAAAACTTTTGCATGCATCAATTCCTAGACGTAACAAGTTTTTGGCGCCGTTGCCGGGGACTAGGTCTAGATTGAGTCTTTTGTGATTGTTTATAGTGTAGGTCTTTCTTGTTGCTTTTGATCTTGTTTGGTTTGTGTCTTTGCATTTTCAGGACATCTCTTACTCTATAGGTGTATGTGAAGATCTCGTGGCAAGGATTTAGCTCCATTCGATCCCGAACCGGAGAAAACCCTTAAAGCTAGATCTAAGAGCATTAAGATGAAGAAGGAGATGGCCGCAAGAGATCTTCAAGCTGAGTTGGATGAGGCTTTAGAGCAAATTAGGTTAAGAGATGAGCTCTTGGAGAATGAAAGGAGACTTGCCAATGAGAGGCAAGAAGCAACTAGGAGGGAAATTGAAGAGATTAGGCAAGCTCTTGTGCAAAGAGAGGTTAATCGTCAACAACTTCCTCCACCACCACCACAACCGCAGCCGGCGGTTAATATTCGATGTGAGCCGATAATGATGGAGGAGCCACAAACGTTAGGGCAACGTATGGATCCGGCTCAAAGAGTACACCGACCGGGTGTAAACTTAGGAGATCCCGCAGCCCATGATTATGAGCTCCGCCCTCAAGTTCTACAAATGATTCGGCATAATCAATTTGGAGGGATGGAAGGAGAGTCTCCTCATCAACATTTGATGAACTATGAGATATTGATGGAGACTCTAAGACCGCCTAGGTTGGAGAACAACAACCATAAGCTTAGGGCTTTTTCCTTCTCACTTAAGGATAAGGCCTTGGCTTGGTACCAATCGATTCCACTAGGGCGAGTAAGTACTTGGGAGGAAATGACAACCGAGTTCTTGACTAAGTTCTTCCCACCTTCCAAGACTACCGAGCTAAGAGAGAAGATCAATGTCTTCGTGATGAAGGATAGAGAAAGCCTATTCAAGTCTTGGGAGAGGTTCAAGGAACTCCTCCTAGATTGTCCACACCATGGAATACCGAAGATAGAGTTATTGGAGATCTACTTCAAAGGACTTGATGAAGATAGCCAATTCAAGCTTCAATCTCTTTCCGGTGGGACTTTCATGGAAAAGAATGTAGATGAAACTTGGGAGTTTGTAGAGAAACAAGCTTTGGTGATTGAGAAGTACTCCCATAGGAAGAGTGATGGGAGAAAAGCGGGAGCATATGAGGTGAGTGAAGTCACCATGAGTAATTTCAAGCTTGATGCAATCAACAACGAGCTAAAGTCTTTGAGGGAGTTGTGTGCTACAACTTTGAAGAGTCAAGCAACCCCTCAAGTGCAAGTGCAAGCAAACTTATCTTTCAAGGAGGAAGATGTGAACTATATGGGAAGGGGAAACTACAACAACTATCAAGGCCCAAGGAACATCAACAATAACCGGCAATTCAACAATTACCGGCCTAACCATAACCATCCCGGGTTTTCCTATTCTAACCCGGATGGAACCTTGAACCCTCCCGCTTCCACAAGCGCAGCTCCACCACCTAAGGCTTCACAAGAACCTCCACCCGGATTTACTCAACCTCCAAAAGATAGAACCGAGATGATGTTTGAGCAATTGCTTCGAAGGTTGAGTGGTCTTGAGAGCACGGTGACTTCCATTTCTAAAGCTCAAAAGGTGTTGGAAGCACAAGTGTTCCAAAAGGCGGGTGAATCTCATAGAGATCCAGGAAAGCTTCCCGGAAGAACCGAAGATAACCCAAGAGGCCAAGTGTTGGCCATCACAACAAGGAGTGGGCTGAGCATGAAGGATCCCTTACCTAAGGGAAATGATAAAGGAAAGCAAGTGGTGATAGAAGAAGAGCCATTGCAAGAAGATGGAGGAAAAAGCAAAGATGATGAACCAACATATGTGGCACCACCTCCATATAAGCCACCACTACCGTTCCTACAATCACGAGCAAGAGCTCGCTTGGACAAGTACTTCGGTAAATTCCTTGAACATATGTCTAAATTGTATATTAACATTCCATTCATGGATGCTATTCTAGGTATGCCGGCCTATCGAAAATTCTTGAAGGAGATACTCTCCAACAAAAGGAAGTTGGAGGAGTATGGGGAAGTGAGAATGACAAAGAGATCCTCGGAGTTGATTCAAACTATGAAGGAGGAGATGCCTCCTAAGCTAAGAGATCCGGGATCCTTTTGTGTGCCAATTGGAGTGGGAGAAGTGAAGTATGAAGCCCTATGTGATCTTGGGGCAAGTGTAAGCATCATACCGCTTGCACTTTGTAACAAGGTTGGGCTAGGAGAGCCAAAGCCGGTCAAGATGACCCTTTACATGGCGGACCATTTGATCACTCACCCGGTTGGAATATTGGAAGACATACCGGTGCAACTAGGGAAGTTCTATGTGCCCATAGACTTCGTTGTTTTGGACATCCCGGCGGACTATCCGGTTCCTATCATCTTGGGGAGACCTTTCCTAGCCACTTCCGGATGTTTGGTGGATTGCAAAAATGAAATTCTCTCCTTCAACATTGGAGAAGAGAATATCAAGTTCAAATTATCCACAATGATGAAAGGGCCAGCCCTTGGTGAAGATGTGTTCAACATTGTCGAGCAAGAGGAGTCTAGAGAAGTTGTGAGCTTGATCTTGATCAAGGACCCCTTAGAGAAGGTTCTTAGCTTAAGTTTGATGGAGGAAGGAGTTGAGGAGGCCTGCAATGAAGAAATCAAGGCTTTGGAAGCATTGGAAAAGGAGACAAGAGCTGAATTTGAAGCACACGAAGGTGTGCTGAATTCTTGTAGAAACCACGGCCAGGTAGGGGAAACCACGCCCGTGATTTGTCCCGTGGAACTCTCTGGAGTGCTCAAAAAGGCTAGCTTTGCAAGTTCCACGGCCGTGGTTGTGCCAAAGCCCATGATTTTGCCCGTGGTTTCTCCAGAAACTGCCTTAATTGTTGATCAAGCTTCAAGGAGCTTTGGGGAGTCTTCCATGGCTTTGGATCCATCTCAACCAACATTGTATGGAGCGTCTCCAACCGATAAAGGTCCTCCTAAAATTGAACTTAAACCCCTTCCCTCTCATCTTAAGTATGCTTTTCTTGGTGATAATTCTACATATCCGGTTATTGTTAATGCATGCTTGAATGATGATGAGTTGAATAGATTGTTGCATGAGTTGGCATCATACCTTCTTTATGCATGCATAAGATCTTGATGGAAGATAACCATAAACCCTCAACTGAACCTCAAAGAAGACTGAACCCTGTCATGAAAGAAGTACTAAAGAAAGAGATCCTTAAATTGCTAGATGCGGGAATCATTTTCCCGATTTCGGATAGTAAATGGGTTAGTCCCGTGCATATGGTTCCTAAAAAGGGTGGGATGACCGTAGTGAACAATGAGAATAATTAACTAATTCCGACTAGAACGGTTACGTGATGGAGGATGTGTATAGACTATAGGAAACTAAATGTGGCCTCTAGGAAAGATCACTTCCCTCTTCCCTTTATTGACCAAATGCTAGAGAGATTAGCTCAACATTCTCACTTTTGATACTTAGATGGTTATAGTGGATTCTTCCAAATCCCTATCCACCCCGATGACCAAGAGAAAACTACATTCACATGTCCTTGGGGTACATTTGCATATAGGAGAATGCCATTTGGGTTGTGTAATGTGTTCGCCACTTAGCGTGCGTGCAAATAAGCTTTAAATTTATAAAACTAGAATCAAGCAAGCGAACCCGCAGTGTACGGATCGATATAGTTAAGCAAGAATTCCAGAGTATGGAACACAGGGATTTGGGGGGTTAAATCCAATTATAGACTATCAAGCAAGTAAATGTATGAAGCTTTTCAAATTATTGGGAAAACAACAATCCTAAAGATCCAGGAATCCAGCTGTGGCAATCGATTCAAGATATACTAAAGATATAAGGACAGAGTTGAGATTTGCAAAGGTATACGAAAGTAAGGCAATGTGCGGTGAAGTTCCAACACCTTATATAATTCACCTAAAGGCACTCCCTATAAAGGTTGTTGAGGCTTCAGTATAGAAAGATTATAAAGGCAAATATTAACGTCAAATACCCAAACTTATAACCCAAAGATCAAGACTAACTTAACCGATTAAGGTTGTGACACTCGAAATCGAGGTAGAGGTTGTTGAGGCTTCACTACCACCTAGAAAAGGCAAGCCAAGACTAAGTTAAAGCAAATCTTTAACTTTGGATTAAAGTAAAAGCAAGGTTCGTAAACTGACACAAAATTACGGGTAGTTCTTGAGTTCCACGGCCGTGGAAGCTCAAGAACAGACCGTGGATTAGGCTCTTCGGCGATTCTCTCTAACTCTCAGGGTCCAATCTGTTTACGATCGATCTATCATCATCTAAGCCACAACTATCAACCCTTCACCTTAGAATTGCTAAAGGGTTTTAGCCAATAACAGTCATATTGATATCAAATTCAAGATTTAAAAGAATGAAAGATGGAAACTTCCGAAAACCTTGAATAACCTTCAAATCAATCTCAAATCCACAAATATCAATGATAATGCAACTCACATTTGGAATGAACACAAATAATCACAATCTTAGATAAGAACGAAGAACGGGATGTCAATCCGTCTTGTAATCAAAACCTAAGGATAAAGATGAAATCTCCTTACGAACAATCTTCCAAATCTTCACTCCTTCTCCAACTTTCCGTCAATCCGGAAATCTCAATAGGGCAAAGCGCAATCTCCCACGGCGATCTAAGCGAAAGCGTAAACTAGGGTAAACAGCGGTAGCGAAGGTAACGGAATCTATTTCTTTCCGTCCTTTTATAGGGCTGGATAAAATGCGTCTTCGGCCCATGTGCGTAAAAGATTGTGGCTTAAAATATTGCGTAAAAGATTGCCAAGATCACGGTCGTGGAAGGGTTCCACGCCCGTAATTTAGAGCGTGGAATTGGATCACGGTTTGTCACAACTCTCCACGGCCGTGTAAGTTGCTGGAATGCACCACGCTCGTCTTGCCAAGGTTCCACGGCCGTGGATTAGAGCGTGGACTCTAATACGGTCGTACTTTAGAGCGTGGAATGTACATAGCTCGTAATTTCCTTTGTTTTTGTGTCATTCTTCATCCTAGCATCATCCTTAGCTCCTAGTGATGTCCTCAATCCTTGGACATGCTCAATCTATCTTCATTCTCTCTCAATCCGTTTGGAATTAGCTCTTAATTGCCTACAATCAACACAAAGCTTATGTAGACCTCTATATCGACAAAATAGATAAACAAGCTCACAATTGCTTCCATGCTTTATCGATGACTACCAATATAGATGAAATACACTTAGAAAACGTGCCTAATATATCACAATATTTCATGCTAACAAATAACCCCATACTTGCCACTTGCTTGTCCCTAAGCAAGGTCTTTCAAAGCTTTAAAACTCAAGTTAGGATGAAATGTGTGTACCTTCTCAAAGCAAAACTTCTTTTAGATGAATGTGCCTTCTAATCAATAGATCATTCTCAAATCTTGCTTCATTCGCTTATGAGACTTTCATATACATAATCAAAGAGTAAAGAGTAAAGAAAGCTCATGAATTAATCAAACTTCCATGTAAACATCATAACCTTCAAACATTATCAAAATCAATCATAAGAAACTTCAAATTAGATCACCAAGTCATATAACATTCTTTTGATCTTAAGGACTTTCAAACAAGGTCTAGAATACGGAAAGGGGAGGAAAACTTTAAGGAATGTGGTGCATGAATCCGGGAAAGTGGATAACTACTCTTTTCTTTTTTCTCTTGCGGTTTCCGCAACACTTTCAACTTAGAGCTTCGCTCTCTTCTTTTCATTTTTCGACTTTACTTTTGGAGTTATGGATAGAGGTGCACAAAAACCGAAGCCTAGGAGATTGGCGTTTCTCAATTTTTATGAGATGCCTCAAACCCATAGCGCACATACCATAATCCGCTAGGAATATCGCTCAATCCGACTTTGAGAAGACACAAACACCCGGCTATGTGAATGGTGCTGAGTTACTCATCATCATGATTGACTTACCAAACCTATAATTTCTTTTTATTCTTTTGAATGCAAAATATTGCTTTCATGGCCCTCCCACATCAAACATGCCTTTTTCATTCAACTCCTCCAAATTCCCGGATAGGTAAAGGAGGTCATTATTTCAATGAGGGGCTAAATGATCAAAGAAAGAAGAAAGAAAATCGAATTGCCTTAATCATCTCAAAAGAAGCATAAGAACTTATTATGTGATTTCAACCTTAATTTCTCAACATGATTTAAGTAACATTCATCACATTATGAAATTTGCAAAAGAGGAATAATCAACTCAATCAATTTCTTTTCAATTCACTATTTGTTTAAGCATGCGATTGTCATCAAAACTCAATTCACAAGTGGTGATTATCATAGAAATCATCTATATCCTTAGAAGCACAAAATTTTCAAAATTTTTCAATTTTTATGGGTTTTTCAAATGCTTTTTCATGCAATGCAATAATGAAACGTGCAACAATAGAATGAACATGCAAGGTAGTCTCAATAGAAGCATACAAAAGTGAGTAAGAGTTATTACAAACTATAAGTCACACCCCACCCCATACTTGGAACAAACATTGTCCCTAATGTTCAAAGAAAAGAAAAAGAAGAAAAGAAAGAAAGAAAAAGAACTCACAAAATGGTGGTGGAGCGGCTAAAATGTCGATCATCAAAGTCGTTACTACGGTGGAGGCGGTGGTAGAAACGGAGAGAAGCTGGGATCATAGTACCGCCCGAACTGCTGGCGGTAAACGTCTCTCATCATGTGGTCCAAATCATCAGCTCGTGCATCTCTAGCATCAGCACGGATCTCCAAAGCTCCAATCCTGTCGGAAAGGTCGGTAGCCCACTGTGGCAGCTGCTCGTACCATCCAGGCGGCTGGTTGTACCATGCCGGTGCATCTGAAGGTGCTGGTGCAGGTGGCGGCTGTGCATGCCAAGGCGGTGGAGCTCCCATCCAATCCGGCTGAGTGTTGTACCAAGAAGGAGGATCTGTCATCTAAGTCGGCCTCTCGCTCACACTAGCACGGCGAGAGGAAGAGCCAGATGCTCTAGCTGGGCGGGGAGAACGTCGAGGCATGTCGGGAACTGCATCCGGCTGATCCGGGAATGTACCAAAGTCCTGCTCAGCTCCTCCTCCTCCCTCATAATCATCTCCTCTCATCTTCTCCTCTATAACTGGTGGTGGAACGTAGGGAGGGGCTACCAATCTGTTCGCATGCATGGCAGCGAACGTCGCCTTCCAGTTATGGCGTCCAGCCATAATGGAATACTCAGGGAGCCACTCAATACCTCTCCCGGTCCTACTCTCCCACGGCATAGCAACATATGGTGGACCTCTATGGGTGGGGAAGATGAGGCCTCTAGTCATAAGGGCCTGAAGTCCTAGGGGTATAGCAGCAATACGTGTGCAAGCAGAGAAATCTACCCCTAACTGTCGAGCAAGGTGGGTGACCATCCCACCATATCCAATGTTACCAGCCCTCTTATTCTTTAGCTTGCTCATAGTAGCAGCTAAGAGGGTGGCACAATCTGCCTATCTACCGTATAGCATACAGTAGAGAAGGAAGAGCTCATTTGTCTTGATCTTCTGAGGCGTCTCCGTCCTAGGGAAGAGACACTCAAAAAGTACCCTGTGAGCAATCTTCAAGGCTAAGTGATACATCAACTTAGCCTTGGTATCAGCTGGCTGCCAGCGGTCCTCGCTGGCGTAGATCATCGTGATCTCTTCCCAGAAATCCTTGGCGTACACGCCACTGGGGAAACGACCATTGAAGGTCTCATGGAACCCGAAGAAGGCTCCAAACTCTCTAATCGAAAAATCATAGTTTCTTTCCATCAGCCGGAAAGAAACTGTCTTGTCAACATGGCTATGCTCGAAGGAAACTACAAACTCCCTCGTAATCTCCTCATATGCATCTTCCCGAATAGCGGAGAAGATGACTAAGCCGGCTCTATCTAAAAGCCAAGTGATGTCCCCTATGACATGTAGAGGCTCTAACTCCTCCAACAGCAGGTATCTAGGTCCTATGACCGTCCTCTTATGGATCCTCTCTAAAGCATCGAGATGATCCTCATGAATGGTGGGGATCCTAGGGCGAGGTGGTGATGGTGATGATGGAGGTGAAGGGGATGAAGGAGGTGGTATTCTAGAAGATGAAGCATCATTGCCTTTCCTCTTTTTGTTCTTATCCTTATCCTTATTCTTGTCCTTGTTCCTACCGGACACTCTCCTCACAAAATCCATAATCTGTCAGAAACCACGGTCTGTTCTTGGCTTTCCACGGCCGTGGAACGTACAGTGACCGTGGTTCGTCTCGAAAATTTCCAAAACTCAGCAACAATTCACCAAACTCAGCAACAATCAGTCCTAGACTAATTCCTTCCAATTTCAATCAGTTCTCCTACAAATTCTATCAAAAACAAAGCCGAATCGACAAAGAGAGAGAAAGAGCCAAAAACCTAGGTTTTCGGATTTTGTAATCCGAATTGTGGCTTCTCCGGTGATTTGCCGTTCGAATTGTTGCTTGGATCAGGTAGGTGATCGGATTTACTTCCGTTTTGGTCAAAGAATCGTCGAAAACGATTAACGTATGAAGAATTTAGAGAGGGGCGTGGATTCGGCGTTCTTGGCGTGGTTTTTGGGTTTTGGTTTGTGTTTTGTGAAGGAACGTGGTTTATATAGTGTCCGTAGAAATTTTTGGAAATCACGGTCTGTCGGGGTGTTCCACGGCCGTGGAAATGTACGGAACCGTGGTTTTGGTGATTTTTCTCAGGCTTTTGGAAATTACGGTCACTGTAGCTGTCACGGCCGTGGTTTAGGCCGTGGAACTCTCTGTAATGCTCCAAAGTCCAAGTTTCGTCACTTTTCTTCAAACTTTCTCTTCCCCTTTCCTTTTCATTGTTCCTACATCCAAAAACACGAACATATCGGAAGGTATCGAAGGCAAAACAAAGCAAAAACGTTTAAACTAAGCTAATTTATATATCAAAAACAAAAACGACAATGCAATACCTTGGGTTGCCTCCCAAGAAGCGCTTTGTTTAAGGTCCGTAGCTAGACCAGATTCACACTTATTCGAGTGCGGTGGGCGCGAACTCTTCAGCTTGGAGTTCCGGAGTATACTTCTTGAGTCGTTGACCGTTCACCTTAAAGCTTCTCCCCGTTTCACCCCATACTTCAACTGCACCATGGGGAAAAATACGTTTGATTAGAAAAGGTCCGGTCCAACGAGATTTAAGCTTACTTGGAAAGAGGTGAAGCCTGGAATTGAAGAGGAGAACTTGATCTCCTTATTTGAAGTCCTTTGAAATGATATGCTTATCATGCCAACGCTTTGCCCTTTCTTTGTAAATCTTGGCGTTTTCGTAAGCGTTCAAGCGAAGTTCTTCTAGCTCATTTAGGTCCAAGAGACGCTTCTCTCCCGCTTCCTTCATGCTGAAATTTAACCACTTGATTGCCCAAAACGCCTTGTGCTCCAACTCTACCGGTAAGTGACAAGACTTCCCATACACAAGGTTGTATCGTGTGGTTCCGATGGGAGTCTTATACGCAGTCCGGTACGCCCACAATGCGTCATCTAGCTTCAAAGATCAATCCTTCCTAGTCCTTGAAACCGTCTTCTCTAGGATTCCTTTGATCTCCCGGTTTGAGATCTCAACTTGTCCACTAGTTTGTGGATGATAAGGGGTGGCGATCTTGTGAGTCACCCCATACTTAGCTAAGAGAGCTTCAAAGCGCCGGGCAATGAAGTGAGAGCCTCCATCACTAATGATGGTCCGTGGTGTCCCAAACCGTAGGAAAATGGTCTTGTTAAAGAACTTAACCACTACCATGGCATCATTGGTAGGAGAGGCAATCGCTTCAACCCATCTTGAAACATAATCAACCGCTAAAAGTATGTATTGGTTACCACAAGATGATGGGAATGGTCCCATGAAGTCTATTCCCCAAACGTCGAAGATCTCCACCTCTTGGATGTTGTTGAGAGGCATCTCATTCCTCCTAGATATATTTCCTGTTCTTTGACAAGCATCGCAGCAGGAAATAAAGGTTTGCGCATCTTTAAATAGAGTAGGCGAAAAGAATCCAGATTGCAATACCTTAGCGCTAGTCTTGTTCGAACTAGCGTGTCCTCAACATGGTAGTGAATGACAATGGCGGATGACACTTTGCATCTCATCTTCCGGCACACATCACCGAATAATGCCATCCGGACCTCTCTTAAAGAGGAGAGGTTCATTCCAAAAGTATTCTCGAACATCCTTAAAGAACTTCTTTCTTTGTGCGTAGGATAATCCGGGCGGTATTTCCTGACAAACCAAATAGTTAACAAAATCAACAAACCATGGTTCGTTACCTTTGGAGATCACATCGATGCACTCCTCTATGATATGTAAATGCTCGTCCGGGAAGGAGTCATCTATAGGTAGGTGGTTGTCCTCTAGATGTGTTAGACGACTCAAATGATCCACAACAGAATTTTCGGAACCCTTCTTGTCGCGGATTTCTAGATCGAATTCTTGTAGGAGAAGAATCCATCTAATTAGCCTTGGCTTCGCATCCTTCTTTGCAAGGAGATACCGGATCGCAGCATGATCCGTGTATACAATCACCTTTGCACCTACAAGATAAGAGCGAAATTTGTCAATTGCATAAACAATGGCTAAAAATTCCTTTTCCGTAGTGGCGTAGTTGAGTTGCGCTTCATCTAGCGTCTTGCTAGCGTAGTAGATAGCGTGGGTTCGCCCTTCCTTTCTTTGTCCAAGAACAGCTCCTATAGCTACGTCACTTGCATCACACATAACCTCAAAGGGAAGATTCCAATCCGGAGGTTGGATAATTGGGGCTGAAATTAGAGCTTTCCGAATCATATTGAACGCATCTAAACATTCCTGCGAAAACTCAAAAACTGCATCCTTCATCAATAGATTAGTAAGCGGTTTTGATATTTTAGAGAAGTCTTTTATGAAGCGCCTATAAAATCCATCATGTCCTAGAAAACTTCTTATCCCTTTCACCGAAGTTGGGGGAGGAAGCTTTTCTATTGTCTCTATTTTAGCTTTATCCACCTCAATCCCTCTACTAGAGATTAAGTGTCCTAATACAATGCCTTCCTTCACCATGAATTGACACTTTTCCCAATTAAGAACTAGGTTAGTGTCTTCACACCTTTGTAACACAAGAGCAAGGTTAGAAAGACAATTGTCAAAAGAGGAACCATAAACGGAGAAGTCATCCATAAAAACCTCCATGATTTCCTCTATGTATTCGGAGAAGATGGCCATCATGCACCTTTGAAAGGTGGCTGGGGCGTTGCAAAGTCCGAACGGCATCCTCCTATAGGCGAACGTACCCCACGGGCACGTGAACGTGGTCTTCTCTTGATCATCCGGGTGTATCGGATGAAAGAAACCACTATAACCGTCAAGATAGCAAAAATGCGAATGTTGTGCTAACCTTTCAAGCATTTGATCGATGAAGGGTAGTGGGAAGTGATCCTTCCTCGTCGCGTTGTTTAGCTTGCGGTAGTCTATGCACATCCGCCATCCTGTTACGGTTCGGGTAGGAATGAGTTTGTTATTCTTGTTGGTGATGACCGTCATTCCTCCCTTCTTCGGAACCACTTGTACGGACTCACCCACTTGCTATCGGAGATAGGGTAGATGATACCTGCGTCAAGCAATTTAAGAATTTCCTTCTTGACAACCTCCTTCATGGTCGGATTCAACCGCCTTTGAGGTTGTCGCGAAGTTCAAAAGTCCTCTTCCATTAAGATATTATGCATGCATAGAGAAGGTTTGATTCCTACTAAGTCCTCTATAGTATATCCTAAAGCTTTTCTATGTTTCCTAAGGACAACCATGAGCTTGCTATGTTCATCTATGCTTAAATCGGAACTAACAATTACCGGAAAGGTAGAATTAGGTCCAAGAAATGCGTACCTTAGATGAGTAGGAAGTGGCTTTTGTTCCATGACTATCGGAGTTTCCAATGGTTCTTAAGGAGCGTCCGATGCTTCCTTAGAAGTGTCTAAGGGTGTAGAAGGTGTGGGAGAAGAATCTAAAGAAGTTGAGGAAGAGACACAATTACCTTCGGAATCACCCAAAATTACGGCCTCTCTGACTTCTCCACGGCCGTGATTTTGGGCGTGGAAAGTAAATACGGTTGCTCTGTTCTCTCCACGACCGTGTAACCCTCTGGAGTGCTCCACGCTTTTGTTGGTGAAATCCACGGCCGTGGAATATAGTGTATGACCGTGGATCCGTACGTTCTCTGCCTTGTCGTGGAGTTTCTCAAACTCCTCTTCACACACTTCTTCTTGTGCTTCTAAGGCTTCAATTGCCTCATGGCACTCCTCTTCTTCTCCTATATCCATTAGACTCATAGTAATAACCTTTTGCAAAGGATCTTTGAAGAGAATAGCACTTACCTCCTCTCTAGACAACCCTTCTTCATCTTGGATATTGAATATATTCTCATCAAAGATTGGTTCCTTCACCAAGGTGGAAAGAACGAACTCTATCTTCTCTTCTCCTATGTCAAAGGCGAGTCTAGCATTCTTGCAATCGACTATGCAGCCGGATGTTGCAAGAAACGGTCTTCCGAGAATGATCGGGACCGGACTATCTGCAGGAATGTCAAGCACAACAAAATCTATAGGAACATAGAATTTACCTAGCTTGACCGGGACGTCTTCAACAATACCGACGGGATGAGTTATGGATCGATCCGCCATGTACAACGTCATCTTCACCGGTTTAGGGTCGCCTAAACCGATCTTCCTACATAATGCAAGTGGGATGATGCTCACACTTGCTCCCAAGTCACATAATGCATCATATGTGACATCTCCCACTCCTATGGGAATACAAAATGACCCCGGATCCTTTAGCTTTGGGGGCATCTTCTCTTTCATGGTCTTGATGAGATCCGAAGAATCCGAACTCATCTTAACCTCTCCAAAATCCTCTAACTTTCTCTTGTTAGAGAGGATCTCCTTTAGGAACTTACCATAAGCTGGCATACCTACAATAGCATCAATGAAAGGTATATTAATATGCAATTTGCTCATGAGTTCTATAAACTTACCGAATTGTTTATCTAGGCGCGCTCTCGCTCTAGATTGAGGGAATGGTAGGGGAGGTTTGTAAGCTGGAGGAGGAACGTAGACATCTTCCTTCTCCTTCCCCTTTTCTTTCTCTTTCTCAACGGGGACTTCTACAAACTTAGGCTGCGGGTCGGTAGTTGTCACCCCGCTCCTGGTTGTGATTGCCATCACCCTTCCTTTTGGGTTGTCCTCCGTTTTTCCAGGATGCTTCCCTTGATTCCTAGCAACTTCCTCCGCATGGCTGAACATTTGGTTTTCTAAAACCTTTTGGGCTTTATCAACCTTAGTAATGTGATCATCAACCATGATGATGCGAGTCTCCAACCCTTGAAGTTTGCCCAAAATTGTTTCCAACATGGGATCGGGCTTCTCCTTCCCCGAAGTGCTTCCACCATTAGATGGTTGCCCCTGGCTTTTCAAAGGAGTGGAAGAAGAGGAAGGTGGAGTTAGTGAATTTCCTGGATTGGAAGGATAAGAATTACCGGAATTTTCTTGATTGGAGCGCCAATTGTTGTTGTTTGAACCCCTATTGTTGTTCCAATTGTTGTTCCGGTTGTTGTTGTTCCAATTATTCCGGTTGTTGTTCCGGTTGTTGCGATTGGTATTCTCATTACCGTTGTGGTTATTGTTGTTGCCTAAATAACCCACATCTTGCTCCTTGTGCTTCGGAAAGTTGGTTTTTATGGCTTCCTTCAACTCTTTAATCTCCGTGTTGAGAGAGAAGATTTGAGTTTGAGCTGCTTTTGATAGGTTTGCTCCTTGATCTACATGATTCGCCTCCGCTTTCCGATGAGAATACTTCTCTATCACTCGCGCTTGCTTCTCAATGAAGTCCCAAGCGTCATCTTCCCTCATGTCCATGAATGTACCACATGAAAGGGATTGGAGCTTGAATTGTGTCTCCATATCCAGCCCCTTATAATATATCTCCAATAGTGCAAGCTTGGATATGCCATGATGAGGGCAATCCAATAGCAAATCCTGAAATCTTTCCCAAGATTGAAACAAACTTTCGTTAGATCTCATAGAAAATGCATTAATCTTACCTCTTAGCTCCGCCGTTTTGGATGGCGGAAAGAACTTAGTGAAGAATTCCGCAGAAAGATCCTCCCATGTTTCAAGCTTTCCACTTGGAAGAGCTTGATACCAAGATAATGCTTTCCCCTTCAAGGAAAATAAGAAAGGCTTGAGTTTGTAGCTATTGGTAGTTGCGTTCTTAGGCTTCATTGTCTCCATCATAATCTCAAAGTTTTGTAGATGTTGATGTGGAGATTCAGCGCTTGTTCCACCAAATTGGTTTTGGCGAACAATGGTAATAACTTGAGGGTTGAAGCTAAACCCTTGTGCATCGTCAGCATCAAAGTTCACACCTAAACGGCGTGGTTGCTGCGTTGGATCCATCCTTTGGCCAAGAGTTCTTGGCTCCTCATCCACACGTTCGATCCTCGTGTTCCTAGGTGGAACACGGCGATTTGCAGCTGGCCGTGGATAGAATGGATTCACATTGATCGTGGGATCAATTTCCTCTAGTGGTGGCATGGAGGAGTCGCTATCCTCATTAGATAAGTTGGCTCTAACCGATCTTCCCGGTCTCCTCCTTTTCTTTTTCTCTTTGAGGTTGTTTATTTCCAGCCTCATTTGGAACATCATGTCCGTTAGATCATCAACCTTCATTTGATGATGATCCCTTTCTTCCCTACGAGTCTTCTCACTCCATTGGAGTTGAGCTTCCTTTTCCGCTAACTCCGATTGGAGATCACGTTCTCTTTCTTCAGCCATTTGTCTTTCCTTACGCTTTCTCCTTAAAGTCCTCTCAAGCTCTTGATCAAGAGGTAAGAGGTCTTCGTTATTCCTAAACCTGCGCATACACTCGAAAAGATATCAAATAACAAGGGAGAAGCTCCCAAGCTTGACAACCGATAACCGAATTCGGCCTAGACCAAATCCCCGGCAACGGCGCCAAAAACTTGTTCGCCACTTAGCGTGCGTGCAAATAAGCTTTAAATTTATAAAACTAGAATCAAGCAAGCGAACCCGCAGTGTACGGATCGATATAGTTAAGCAAGAATTCCAGAGTATCGAACACAGGGATTTGGGGGCTTAAATCCAATTATAGATTATCAAGCAAGTAAATGTATGAAGCTTTTCAAATTATTGGGAAAACAACAAACCTAAAGATCCAGGAATCCAGTTGTGGCAATCGATTCAAGATATATTAAAGATATAAGGACAGAGTTGAGATTTGCAAAGGTATACGAAAGTAAGGCAATGTACGGTGAAGTTCCAAGACCTTATATAATTCACCTAAAGGCACTCCCTATAAAGGTTGTTGAGGCTTCAGTATAGAAAGATTATAAAGGCAAATATTAACGTCAAATACCCAAACTTATAACCCAAAGATCAAGACTAACTTAACCGATTAAGGTTGTGACACTCAAAATCGAGGTAGAGGTTGTTGAGGCTTCACTACCACCTAGAAAAGGCAAGTCAATACTAAGTTAAAGCAAATCTTTAACTTTGGATTAAAGTAAAAGCAAGGTTCGTAAAGTGACACAAAATTACGGGTAGTTCTTGAGTTCCACGGCCGTGGAAGCTCAAGAACAGACCGTGGATTAGGCTCGTCGGCGATTCTCTCTAACTCTCAGGGTCCAATCTGTTTACGATCGATCTATCATCATCTAAGCCACAACTATCAACCCTTCACCTTAGAATTGCTAAAGGGTTTTAGCCAACAACAGTCATATTGATATCAAATTCAAGATTTAAAAGAATGGAAGATGGAAACTTCCGAAAACCTTGAATAACCTTCAAATCAATCTCAAATCCATAAATATCAATGATAATGCAACTCACATTTGGAATGAACACAAATAATCACAATCTTAGATAAGAACGAAGAACGGGATGTCAATCCGTCTTGTAATCAAAACTTAAGGATAAAGATGAAATCTCCTTACGAACAATCTTTCAAATCTTCACTCCTTCTCCAACTTTCCGTCAATCCGGAAATCTCAATAGGGCAAAGCGCAATCTCCCACGGTGATCTAAGCGAAAGCGTAAACTAGGGTAAACAGCGGTAGAGAAGGTGCCGGAATCTCTTTCTTTCCGTCCTTTTATAGGGCTGGATAAAATGCGTCTTCGGCCCATGTGCGTAAAAGATTGTGGCTTAAAATATTGCGTAAAAGATTGCCAAGATCACGGTCGTGGAAGGGTTCCACGCCCGTAATTTAGAGCGTGGAATTGGATCACGGTTTGTCACAACTCTCCACGGCCGTGTAAGTTGCTGGAATGCACCACGCTCGTCTTGCCAAGGTTCCACGGCCGTGGATTAGAGCGTGGACTCTAATACGGTCGTACTTTAGAGCGTGGAATGTACATAGCTCGTAATTTCCTTTGGTTTTGTGTCATTCTTCATCCTAGCATCATCCTTAGCTCCTAGTGATGTCCTCAATCCTTGGACATGCTCAATCTATCTTCGTTCTCTCTCAATCCGTTCAGAATTAGCTCTTAATTGCCTACAATCACCACAAAGCTTATGTAGACCTCTATATCGACAAAATAGATAAACAAGCTCACAATTGCTTCCATGCTTTATCAATGACTACCAATATAGATGAAATACACTTAGAAAACGTGCCTAATATATCACAATATTTCATGCTAACATAATGCACCCGCCACCTTTCAAAGGTGTGTGATGGCTATCTTTTCTGAGTATATTGAAAACATCATGGAAGTGTTTATGGATGATTTCTCTGTTTATGGATCTTCATTTGATGATTGTTTAGCTAACTTGTCTTTAGTGCTTAAGAGATGTGAGGAGACAAATCTTGTCTTGAATTGGGAGAAATGCCACTTCATGGTAAGTGAAGGTATTGTGTTGGGACACTTGGTGTCAAAAGAGGCATGAGGTTGATAGGGCTAAGATAGAGATAATAGAGAAGTTGCCACCACCTACCTCGGTGAAGGGGGTAAGGAGTTTTCTAGGGCATGCTGGTTTTTACCGGAGATTCATTAAATATTTCTCTAAGATTTCTAAGCCTCTTACTAACCTACTAATGAAAGATGTTGAGTTTGTTTTCTCCAAGGATTGCCTTGAGGCTTTTTGTAGTTTAAAGAATGTCTTGATCTCCGCGCCCATCATGCAACCTCCGGATTGGAGTTTACCGTTTGAGATCATGTGCGACGCGAGTGATGTAGCCGTTGGGGCTGTTTTGGGACAAAGGAAAGATGGGCTTACACATGCCATCTATTATGCTAGCAAGACGCTAGATGATGCCCAACTCAATTATGCTACTACCGAGAAGGAGTTGCTAGCGGTTGTGTACGTATTTGAGAAGTTCCGCTCGTATCTTGTTGGAGCGAAGGTCATTGTGTATACGGATCATACTGCGATCCGTTATCTCCTTACAAAGAAGGATGTCAAGCCTCGTTTGATTCGGTGGATCCTTCTTCTTCAAGAGTTTGACTTGGAAATCCGGGATAAGAAAAGGTCCGAAAATTCTGTGGCGGACCACCTTAGTAGACTCCCACTGTTGGAGATTGAGAAAGATGACATCCCGATTGATGACTCATTCCCGGATGAGCAATTGCAAATGGTGGAGGAGTGCTTGTTTCAAGTGTCCAAGGGAAATGAGTCATGGTATGCGGACATTGTGAAGTATCTTGTGTGTGAAGAAGTGCCACCCGGTTTGTCATATGCCCAGCGGAAAAAGTTCTTCAAGGATGTGAGGCATTACTATTGAAGTGAACCGCTTTTGTTCAAGAGAGGGCCGGATGGAGTCTTTAGGAGATGCATACCGGAGGATGAGGTGGAGAGTGTGATCCGCCATTGTCATTCCTTGCCATGTGGAGGTCATGCTAGATCACACATGACATGTGCAAAGGTGTAGCAATCCGGGTTTTATTGGCCAAGTTTGTTCAAGGATGTGTAGAATTTTGTGGTAGCTTGTGATGCTTGCCAAAGGACGGGGAACATCTCAAGGAGGAATGAGATGCCCTTGAACAACATACAAGAAGTGGAGATATTTGATGTGTGGGGTGTGGACTTCATGGGACCATTCCCTCCTTCATGTGGCAACCTCTACATCCTATTGGCGGTTGACTATGTATCGAGATGGGTAGAGGCAATCGCTTCTCCCACAAATGATGCCAAGGTTGTGGTGCGGTTCTTCAACCGAGTGATTTTTCCTAGGTTTGGGACACCAAGGGTGATCATAAGTGATGGAGGAAAGCACTTCACTAATAGGAACTTTGGGGAACTTTTGGCTAAGTATGGGGTGACTCATAAGGTGGCAACACCTTACCATCCCCAAACTAGTGGCCAAGTAGAGATCTCCAACCGGGAGATAAAGGGAATTCTTGAGAAGACGGTTTCTAGGACGAGAAAGGATTGGGCTATGAAGCTCGATGATGCCTTGTGGGCATATAGAACCGCTTTCAAGACACCAATTGGCACCACTCTCTACAAGCTAGTTTATGGCAAGTCTTGCCACCTTCCGGTAGAGATGGAGCATAGAGCATATTGGGCCATTAAGTGGCTAAATTTTGACCTCAAGGAGGCCGGTGAGAAAATATTGCTAGACATGAACTCTCTTGAGGAGATCCGGTTGGATGCCTATGAAAGCGCCTGGATCTACAAAGAAAGGACCAAACGTTGGCATGACAAGCATCTCATCCCGAAGGAGTTGAGTGAAGGCGACCTTGTCCTTCTCTTCAACTCGAGGTTGCGGCTCTTCCCCGGAAAGCTAAAGTTAAGATGGACGGGTCCTTATGTGGTGAAGAAGATCTTTCCCCATGGAGCGGTTGAGATAGGAGGGGAGCATTGTGGAGATTTTAAGGTGAATGGGCACCGGTTGAAGAAGTATATCCCAGGAGCTCTGGTGGACATGATTGCCCCACTTCACCTTGAGTGAGACGCCCCCGCGTTTGGTCAATCTAATGACCTTAAAGAAGCGCTTGGTGGGAGGCAACCCATTGGTAGACGTCTTTCCCTTTTCGTTTTCGTTTTTGTTTTTATTTTTCTGTTTTTGTGTGTTTGGAGTTTGTGTGTTAGAGTCTAAGTAGCATGGAAGTCTTGCATGGCATGTGGATGATGATGATGAGCCCCTCATCAATTATGGGTGGAGCGGACACGGAACTTGGACGGCTAGCGGTGCCTAGCGCGGGTCCCGATGCCATAACGAACACCTTGAGCTCTCTACCATCGTTGATAGGATCATCCACCATCACTCCATTTGAGAGATCCCAAATACCAAAACGAACCATTTTACATTGTGAGGACCCTCTTTCACTCCTCTTTACATGAATTGCACATTGGGGACAATGTGTTTCTAAGTATGGGGTGGGGTTTTCATGATCACTTGCATGATTAGCATCTAGGATAGTTTCTTTTAGTCGCATGTTTCATTATGTCTTGCATTGTACATACATATTTTGAAAAATCCAAAAAAATCAGAAAATTTAAAAAATTTTAGTGCTTCTAAGCTTGGGAATGACCCTTATGATGAGATTTTCTTGTGAATTGGCTATGGATGGCCTTGTGTGTTGAATAGATGAATGCATATGTGGACTTGAAGTACTTATCTTGAATCCCATGAATGACTTGTGATTATGATGCTTGCCTTGATTGGATTGAGGATTGAAAGTCGAAATTGCATGCTAGTTCTTGCACATCATTTAGGAATGACTAAGGCAATTCATTTTCCTCTACTTCTCATCTTGATCATGTTGCTTGAGCACCTCAATTAATGAAAATTTTCACCTCTTTTGACCCATCCGGGAATAGGAGCATGCTAGTGTGTTGATGTGTGTGAAAAGCAAGTGTGAGTGTAGTTGTTGATGAATGAATGTTGTGAATGAAGTGCTGAAATTGTTGTGAAAGTGTAGACAAAAATATAGGTTTGGGGATGTTGGTTTAAATGACGAGTAACTCGGCACCATTCACATAATCGGGTGTTTGTGCCTTGCCAAAGTAAAATAAACCGATAGTCCTAACGAGCTTTGGTATGTGTGCCCGGTGTGGAGCACCTCGAAAAATTAAAAAACCCGAGGCCCACTAATCACCAAGGTTTCGGCTTTTGTACACCAATGCCATTGTCTCAAAAATAAATGAAAGAAAAAGAAAAGAAAACAAAGAAAAGATGGAGAAAATATACACTTGTGGTGAAGTTGATCAAAAATGAAATAGTGGAGTTAGTTCCATTCCCGGATTAGCATTTAACCTAAGAATTCCCACTTAATCACAACGTTTCTTAGACTCTTCTTTCCTAAGTCCTTGTGACCTATTTACATGTGTGTAATACTTAGTTATCTAGATTGGATATACTCATAATTATATTGGCTTCTTCATTTTTACCTTTCATGCATGCTTTCTAGTTAAGTATAATTGTCTTTCCGTGCCTTCATTCATTTGATGCATGATTGCTTGTCCATTTGCCATGAAACATGACTATGAAGGTGATCCAATATTAGAAGCACAATTCCAAAAAGATTTTGTTGTTTTTCTGCATGCATAAATCATGTCATCTCTTAGTCTATAGTTGGGACTTGCTCAGGGACGAGCAAACCTTAAGCATGGGGTATTTTTGATAACACGATTTATGACGTAGGTTTAGGCACTCATTTAGATAGTTGTTCCGCTCATCCATGCATGGTTTAGCACTAGTTCATGACATTTGCACTCAATTCATGTATTTTGTCGAGATGGACGTCTACACGGACTTTTGCATGCTTTGTAGGTATTTTGGGAGCTTTAGGAGCTTAATCAATACATTTGAGGATCGTTCCTCGAGATGACACACTTCCGGGCCCATTGGGAAGCAAGTTAGGAGCAAAGGAGAACACATGGGACCTTATTGGTGCATTCCTTGCACCAAATTGTGGCTTGATGATCCATAGAAGTGTGAACCACCAAAACCACGGACATTGGGACTTCCACGAGCGTGGAAATAGGTTGTGGTTCTCCCTGCACAGCTGTGACAGTTGTCCTGCGATCTCCATAACCGACCCTTGCCCTTGATGGTGTATAAAAGTGGTCCTACAAACTGTTGAAGGGGAGACCCCATCATTCCATTCTCTCCCACACTTTCAACAACACATATTCTCTCATTGGAAGATTGGATTGGAGATATTCTTGGAGGATAAGAAAGGCTTCCATTGGAGAAGAAGAGGAGAACACATCATTCTTAGTTTTTCATAGTTTTTAGAGAGATTTTGGAGCAACTTGTTGGAAACGTTTGCAAGGGTTTATAAGGAACGATTTGAACCTTCTTTTGAAGGGTTGTAAGTCTTACTTAAACTCATTTTCAGCTTGGATTTCTTTGTTCTACTTGTTCATCTCTATTTCACTTCATTTACTTGCCATGGAAGCCTTGATTGTATGCTTGATGAGTTTGAATGTTATGATGCATGTTGTTGGCTAAATAGATGCGATTCTAGGATAAGGGAATGATGGTTATGGCTTGGACTATGATAGGATAGACTTAAATGCACCTTTGTATAACTTGTTTGCTCGAACCCAACCTCTGTTGTAAATCACGGTCTATTCTAGAAGGTTCCACGGCCGTGGTTCTTGATGAACTGCCCGTGATTTCGTCTGACTTGCTTGTATTGATAAATCTGAGTGTTAGGTTGTTATATTGTTGAAATCCTAGTGTTTGTTGAGCTAGATCTATCCTAGGGTGACCTAGTGTCAGCAAACTAAGTGAGGAAAGAGACCTACCCGGTGATTTCTGCTCTTAGATACCGAGGATGATGAACTCTAGGTAGTAGTGAGCCTCATAAGCCGCTATTGGACTGAGTGTGCTAGGATTGATGTTTAGGACTTGCCTTCCCGAGACTTATCCGGTAAGGAGAGGTTAGATCCCTAAATGACAATTCGGTTTGTGTAGAATTCCTATCCTTAGGCTCTTTGAGACTTACCGGTGATGAGACCTTAGGAACGGACTAGTGAACCATGAGACTTACCCGGTGATTGATCACGATTTAGAAACACCCATTCCCAACACACCATAATTAATCCAAAGAATGACTAGATAGCTTGAGTCCTATATCATAACCGAAATTTCTAACCCCTAGAATCTGCTTTTCTCTCTTGATTACTTATCTCGTGTTTGTGTTTGTTTAATTGCCTTGCTAGCTTAGTTATTTGTTAATCTTGCATGATTTGTGATCTTTGATTGATCACCACAAAACCAATCCAAAAACATTGAGATTTTCATTTCTTTATTTCTTTCTCTTTTCTTAGCCTAGATCGACACTATCCTTAGTCACTATTTATTCAATTTCACCTTAGTCTTTGTGTCCGACCTCTAATACTATCCTTACTACAAAACGACCCATACATTGTGGGTTTCGCTAGGAGTTAGGAAAAATATATCGAGTTATAAATTTAAGACTTTTGCGTGCATCAATTCCTAGACGTAACAGAATTCTTGCTTTTATTACAATTGATCCGTACACTGCGGGTTTGCATCCTTGTTTTAAGCATACTTCTTGAGTTATAAATTTAAAGCTTGCACACACCATTTGGAGCGAACAAGTTTTTGGCGCTGTTGCCCGGGAATTGGTCTAGACCAAGCCGGTTGCGGTTGTCTTTTGGGGCTATTGCCCCTGTTGCTACTAACCACTCTACTTGAGTGACTTTCGCAGGTTCTTCTTTTTTAGGTTTATGCGAAGAACCCGTGCTGGGAAGGAAATCGTTCCTTACGATCCCGAACCAGAAAAGACATATAAGAGACGCTTGAAAGAAGCGAAAATGGCCAATCGAGACGATCGCGATCTTGAGGCCGAGTTGAATGAGGCTATGGAACAACTGCGCCTCAATAGGGAAGAATTGCGGCGTGAAAGGGAGGAAAATCGCACCAGAGTTGTAGAGATTGCAGCAGATATGGCTGAGTTACGAGCTCAGATTTTGCCTCGACCAGAACCTCGACCGAGGAAGGATCCCGCTCCAGATGTCCCGGCCGAGATACTTCCACCTCGGATGCCAGTCCGAGATGTTCTTTTTGCAGGTATTCCACAGACCCTAGGGCAGAGGATGGACCCGAACCAACAAGTGAGGCATCTAGGAGTCAACCTAGGAGATCCAGCGGAGCATGATTATGAACTTCGACCGCAAGTTCTTTCCATGATCCGCGAATGCCAGTTTGGAGGTTTAGAGAGGGAGTCTCCGCATCAACATTTGCAAAACTATGAGATTTTGATGGAGACCTTGAGACCTTCAAAGGTGGAAAATAATAATTACAAGCTAAGGCCTTTTTACTTTTCTTTGAAAGACAGGGCGCTTACTTGGTACTAGTCTCTTCCTCCCGGAAAGATCAACACTTGGGAGGAGATGATGATGGAGTTTTTGACAAAATTCATTCCCCCTTCCAAAACTGCTGAAATGAGAGGGAAGATCAATGCATTCATCATGAAGGACAAAGAGAGTTGGTCCAAATCATGGGAGAGATATAAAGATGTTCTTTTGGATTGCCCACGTCATGGGATTCTAAAGATAGAGTTGATGGAGATTTATTTCAAGGGATTGGATGGAGCTACCCAATTCAGCCTTCAACTACTATCCGCCGGCACATTCATGGACATGCCGATTGATGAAGCTTGGGAATTCATTGAAAAACAAGCTTAGTACATGGAGAAGTACTCCCACCAAGGAGCCGAAAATGGAGTTAAGAGAGTTAACTTCCAAGAGACTCCATCAAATGATAATTAACTCACTTCCCTCAAGAATGATGTGAAGCAATTGAAGGATCTTTTGGTTGCCCACACCAAAAAGGAGGAAGGAGGATATCAAGGCTCAAGGAACAACAACAATGGTTCCCGGAACAACAACAACAACAACAACAACAACAATGGTTCCCGGAACAACAACTACAACAATAATAGAGGCTCCAACAGCAACAATTGGAGGCCCAACAATCAAAAATCGGGTAACCCTTACTCTAACTCCAATTCAAATAATTCTTCTAATACTTTCCTCTCTTCTTCTTCTTCTACTCCATTGAAGAGCCAGGAGCCTGGATCAAGCTCATCCCAGCCAGAGAAGAAAGATGCAGTGCTGGAGGCTATCTTGATCAAGCTCAATGCTATGGAGACCTCCATGACTTCATTTTCGAAGGTACAAAAGGCCTTAGAGCAACAATTCTTCAATAAGGAGAATGAAGCGCCAAGAGACCTAGGGAAGCTCCCAGCAAGGACAAAGCGCAACCCCAAGGGACAAATCATGGCAATACCGACGAGAAGTGGACTGAAAACTGCAGATCTAGTGTCTCGGTCGATGTCAGTGCAGAGGAAGAATACCTCGGTCCAGGTACAGACGAAGAACACTTCGGTCGAGGTACCATCCGAGGTGGAATCTTAGAAAGCGTCGGACAAAACTGAAGTTTATGTCCCACCTCCTGCATATAAACCACCACTTCCATTCCCCCAAACAAGGGCCAGAGCACATCTAGACAAGCACTTTGGTAAGTTCCTTGACTTGATGAATAAATTACATATTAACATCCCTTTCCTTGATACTATTCTAGGGATGCCCGCCTATGGGAAGTTCTTAAAAGAGATTTTATCAAGAAAGAGGAAGCTGGAAGATTTTGGTGAAGTAAGGATGACATCTAAATCCTCAGAGCTCATTCAAATCCTGAAGGAGAAGATGCCACCTAAGTTGAGAGATCCCGGCTCATTTTGCATTCCCATTCAAGTTGGGGATGTTACTTGTGAGGCGTTGTGTGATCTAGGAGCTAGCGTGAGCATCATCCCGCTGGAGCTATTTGTGAAGATCAGACTTGGAGAGCCTAAGCCGATGAAGATAAGGCTATACATGGCGGACCGCTCCATTACCCATCCCATGGGCATTTTGGAAGATGTTCCGGTTAAGCTAGGTAACTTCTATTTACCTATAGACTTTATTGTGCTTGATATTCCCGCAAACTATCCCGTCCCTATCATTCTTAGGAGACCATTTCTAGCAACTTCGGGTTGCAATATGGATTGTAAGAACATCAAGTTGCAATTCAACATTGGCAGTGATCAAGTGGAGTTTTCATTGCTTGCTGCAATGAAAGGGGAGCCACTGGAGGATGATATCTTCAACATCTATGATGAAGAAGAATCAAGAGAATTGGTGAGCTCTATCCTTATTAATAATCCACTTGAAAGAGTTATTAGTTTTAGCTTAATGGAGGAAGGTATAGATGCTTCTTGTGATGCAGATATACGGAGCTTAAAGGCACTAGAAGAAGATCCATGAGCTAAGATTGAAAGACTAATCCAGGAGAAAAAAATCTCCAGTTTCTGTCCTAGTTGCAGTACCTCGACCGAGGCACTTTCTGGACCAAGCGAGGTGTTCTTGACTGAAGAACATCTCGGTCACCCACTCTGGACCTCGACCGAGGTCGAAAGCGAAATGATGTCAACTGAGAATAACAAACTTCTTACTCCCTTTTCTGAAACTCATTCACAATTGGTGGAACACTTCCTCCACCAAACTTATAATAAAAAAGAACCTTGGTATGCTGATATTGTTAATTATCTTGTTTGCCAGGAAATACCACCCGGATTGACGTACGCTCAAAGGAAGAAATTCTTTAAAGATGTACGCCACTATTATTGGGATGAACCTCTACTGTTTAAGAGAGGTCCGGACGGGATGCTTCGAAGATGCATTCTGGAAGATGAAGCTACTAGTGTGATAGCATGAATTATAGTCTATATTTTTGGGTTTTGTTTGGACGTTTTATCTTTCATAATCTGCATGTTTGTATGTATATTATGTGATTATATTACCATTTCATCTACCTTTGCGAGAATCGAGGTCTACACCTAGTTTTGCTGTTATTGTAGGTAAAATGGCACGTTTTGCATCAAAAAGGAACAAAAGGAGCTATGGAGTCATTGGAGCTACATTGAGGAGCATAAGGAACCATCCAGGAAGCATAGCCATGGATTAAAGATTCACTTTGGACCAGTTTTGAGAGATTTCACATTCAGTTATGACTCACCTCGGTTGACCAGAGATTCATCTCGACCGAAGTGATCCAGAGACGCCGACTTGACCGAGGCGAACACCTAGGACGCGGTGAGAATATTTTATTCTTGGCTGAGATCTTTTATCTTTGGAAGGTGATCTTATATTTTTGGGCTTGGCTCCTGGAAGGAAGAAGATCTTATATTTTACCTATTTTTATGGGAAGAGATCTTTTTAAAATATTTAACTTTGGAGGGTTATTTTCCTATAAAAAGGGTTGGATTTCCACAAATCCAAGAGCATGCTATACCATCGATCAGGGTTTATAGCACGCAGCAGCCATACTCCAGTTGGGAGTTTCGAAGAACCTTTTTGAAGGTTGAAGGAAGATTGAAGATCATAGCTTTTATAGCTTTTGAAGGGTTTTGTAAGATTGTCTTTGATTCCCTTCCTTGTTGTCTTGTCTTGTTGGATTGCTATCCAAGGAACGCTTTTGTTGTGATATTTGATTCAGTTATTGAAGTCTTTTCATTGAATTCTTCTTGTTCAAATATTCACCTTCTTCCCATATATTTAATACTTTCATAATGGTGATGAGTGGCTAATTTCCTTGTGTGATTCTAGGGTGATTGGCTGAAGGTTGTGGGGAAAACAATGATAGAATAATCTTAGATTCCAGTAGGACCCTGAAAGTTCGAGTCTTTAACCTTAACCCTAAGCATCTCGTTCAGTCGATGAACATCTCGGCCGGGGTGGAATTCGGCTGATCGAGGTGACTTGTCTGATCCTAAACTGAGAGTTAACTGTTAGAGTTTGCCAAATCCTATTCTTATTACACCTTTTCTGATTCAAAGCAAGCTTGGGATGAGACTTACCCGGTAATTCCTTAGTTTGTATACCAACGATCATAAGTGTAGGTAATAAAGGTTCATCCTTTATTGGGGTTTGAGTGTGCTTTCATCCCATCTTTGTGAGTTAGCCTGAGACTTACCCGGTAAAGGTTGATTCTATTCCCTTAGATGGTGTGTTAGTTTGAGGTTGTAGTTCTTTATCTTAATTCCTTGAGACTTACCCGGTAATAGGAGCTAAGGTTTAGGATTAGTGAGTAGTGAGACTTACCCGGTGATCTAGTCCACTTTAGTAACACCTTCCCCTTGCAAAAATCTAAGCTTTGTCTGCTTATCTTTAGATCTTGAGTTGGAACCACAACTAGACGCTTTAATCCCTAGAATTGCACATTTGCTTTATTGACTTCTTATTCATCTTTGATTGTGTTAATTGCTCTTTGTGGTCAGTATTTACGAAGCTTACCGTTATCGACTTTGTTTCACCGAGTCCTTGTGATCGACCCCTGGAATTTCTTGCTTTTTACTACGATTGACCCGTACACTGCGGGTTCGCATCCTTGTTTTAAGCTTAAGTCTAGGGTTATAAATTTAAAGCTTACACACACCGTTTGGAGCGAACAAGTTTTTGGCGCCGTTTCCGGGGACTTGGTCTAGACCGAGCCGGTACGGTTTGCCCTTGGGGCACTTGCCCCCGTGTCATCTAACCACTCTACTTGAGTGACTTTTGCAGGTTCTTTCTTAGGTATATGCGAAGAACCCGCACTGGGAAGGAAATCGTTCCTTACGATCCCGAACCAGAAAAGACATACAAGAGACGCTTAAGAGAAGCGAAGATGGCCCAACAAGACAACCGCGATCTTGAGGCCGAATTAAAGGAGGCGTTAGAGCTGCTACGCCTCAGCCAGGAAGAGCTACAGCGAGAGAAGGAAGAAACTCGCACCAAGACTGAAGCAATCGAAGCAGAAATGGCCGTCATACGAGACCAGATTCTACTTCGACCGAGGGACGACCCAGTTCCCGATGCTGGACCGAGGCAGGTTCCAGTTGCTGACCCTCGACCGAGGCAGGTCCCAGTACCAGACGCCCCGGCCGAGATACATCCACCTCGGATGCCAGTCCGAGATGTTCTTCTTGCAGGAATCCCACAAACCCTAGGACAAAGGATGGACCCTAATCAACAACTGAGGCGTCCAGGAGTCAACCTAGGAGATCCAGCGGACCATGACTACGAACTTCGACCGCAAGTTCTATCCATGATTCGCCAATGCCAATTCGGAGGGATGGAGAAGGAATCGCCACATCAACATCTTCAAAACTACGAGATCTTGATGGAAACCTTGCGACCTTCCAGAATTGAAAATAACAACTACAAGCTAAGACCTTTTTACTTTTCTTTAAAAGATAGAGCTCTTACTTGGTATCAATCTCTTCCTCCAGGAAAAATTAGCACATGGGAGGAGATGACTACGGAATTCTTGACCAAATTCTTTCCCCCCTCAAAGACAGCGGAAATGAGAGGGAAGATCAATGCTTTCATTATGAAGGACAACGAGAGCTTGTCCAAGTCATGGGAGTGGTTCAAGGACATCCTTTTGGATTGCCCACATCATGGGATTCCAAAAATCGAGTTGTTGGAGATCTACTTCAAAGGACTGGACGGAAGCACCCAGTTCAATCTCCAACTACTCTCCGCCGGTACCTTCATGGACATGGCGATTGATGAGGCTTGGGACTTCATTGAGAAGCAAGCCTTGCATATGGAGAAGTACACCCACCAAGGAGCTGAAGGTGGAGTTAAAAGAGTCAACTTTCAAGAGACTCAATCCAACAACAATCAACTCACGTCTTTGAAGAATGACGTGAAGCAATTGAAGGAACTCTTGGTTGCTCAAACCAAGAAGGAAGAGCAAGGACAAAGGAACAACAACAATGGATACCGTAACAACAACAACGGTTCCCGGAACAACAACTACAACAACAACAACAATAGAGGATCCAATAGCAACAATTGGAGAACGAACAATCAAAACAACCAGAATCCTGGTAACAATTATTCTAACTCCAACTCTAATAATTCCTCTAACCCTTTCCTCTCTTCCCCTTCTTCTTCTTCTTCTACTCCATTGAAGAGCCAGGGGCAAGGATCAAGTTCGTCTCAGCCGGAAAAGAAAGACGCAGTTCTGGAGGCTATCTTGATCAAGCTTAGCGCTATGGAGAATTCTATGACTTCATTTTCGAGGGCCCAAAAGTCCTTCGAACAACAACTTGCAAGTAGGGCGAATGAAGCGCCAAGAGATCCAGGGAAGCTTCCAGCAAAGACGGAAAGCAACCCTAAGGGCCAGTGCATGGCCATAACGACGAGGAGTGGACTTAAAACTGCAGATCCAGTACCTCGTTCGATGCAGACCACCTCGGTCCAGATCCAGTCGAAGAACACCTCGACCGAGATGCCAACCGAGGCGGAGCAACAGAAAGCGGAGGGGAAAACTGAAGTTTATGTTCCACCTCCTGCATACAAACCACCGCTTCCATTCCCCCAGTCAAGGGCCAGAGCACATCTAGACAAGCACTTTGGTAAGTTCCTTGACTTGATGAATAAGCTGCATATTAACATTCCTTTCCTTGATGTTGTTCTAGGAATGCCCGCCTATGGGAAGTTCTTAAAGGAAATTCTATCAAGGAAAAGGAAATTGGAAGACTTTGGTGAAGTTAGGATGACATCTAAATCCTCGGAGCTTATTAAGATCATGAAGGAGAAGATGCCACCTAAATTAAGAGATCCCGGCTCATTTAGCATTCCCATTCAAGTTGGGGATGTTACTTGTGAAGCCCTTTGTGATCTAGGAGCCAGCGTGAGCATCATCCCACTGGAGCTATGCATGAAGATCGGACTTAGAGAGCCCAAGCCGGTCAAGATTCGACTTTATATGGCGGATCGCTCCATCACCCATCCCGTCGGCATCTTGGAGGACGTTCCGGTCAAGTTAGGTAACTTCTATCTACCTATAGATTTTGTTGTACTTGACATTCCCGCAGATTATCCTGTTCCTATTATTCTCGGGAGGCCATTTCTAGCAATTTCGGGTTGCAATGTGGATTGCAAGAACGCCAAGTTGAAATTCAACATTGGTGGCGATGAGGTGGAGTTCGCACTACTTGCAGCCATGAAAGGGGAGCAGCTAACTGATGATATCTTCAACATCTACGATGAGGAAGAATCAAGAGAATTGGTGAGCTCTATCCTTATTAACGATCCACTCGAACGAGTTATAAGTTTTAGTTTAATAGAGGAAGGTATAGATGCTTCTTGTGATGCAGATATACGGAGCTTGAAGGCACTGGAAGAAGATCCAGGAGCTAAAACTGAGACACTACTTCAGGAGACGAAGATCTCCAATTTCGGTTCCAGTTGTAGTACCTCGACCGAAGCACTTCCTGGACTGAGCGAGGCGACTGAAGAACATCTCGGTCAACGCCTCTGCGCCTCGACCGAGGTCGATGGCGAGACGACTTCAACTGAGATTTCCGGAAGTCCAGTTTCTGAATCCACTCCACTGGAAGGAGGAAGCAAGGATCCCCCTCAGAAAGCACCCCCAGTCGTGGAGCTTAAACAGCTCCCTAGTCACTTGAGGTATGTCTTTCTTGGACCGGATTCTACTTATCCCGTTATTGTTAGCGCTTCCCTTTCCGAATCTGAATTGTCTAAGTTAATGCATGTCCTGAGAAAGCATCGAAAGGCTATAGGTTATACCACGGACGATCTTATTGGCATTAAGCCTTCTTTCTGCATGCATAGAATTCTAATGGAAGATAATCATAAGACTTCACGGGAACCTCAAAGACGGTTAAATCCGATCATGAAAGAGGTTGTGAAGAAGGAAGTTCTTAAGTTGTTGGATGCAGGTATTATTTATCCTATCTCGGACAACAAGTGGGTTAGCCCGGTGCATGTCGTTCCGAAGAAAGGAGGGATGACCGTTGTGACGAATAAGAACAACGAGTTGATCCCAACCAGGACCGTTACGGGCTGTAGGGTTTGCATCGATTACAGAAAGCTGAACACGGCCACACGGAGGACCATTTTCCACTTCCCTTAATCGATCAGATGCTCGAGCGGTTGGCCCAGCATTCACACTTTTGCTACTTGGACGGCTATAGTGGATTCTTCCAGATTCCTATCCATCCAGATGATCAGGAGAAGACCACTTTCACTTGTCCATGGGGAACATTTGCCTATCGAAGGATGCCATTTGGATTGTGCAATGCACCCGCTACCTTCCAGCGATGCATGATGGCTATCTTTTCCGAGTACATAGAGGAGATCATGGAGGTATTCATGGATGATTTTTCTGTATATAGTTCCTCTTTTGATGATTGCCTATCTAACCTTTCTCTAGTGCTTAAAAGATGTGAAGACACTAACCTTGTTCTCAATTGGGAAAAGTGTCATTTTATGGTTAATGAAGGCATTGTACTAGGACACCTCGTTTCTAATCGAGGTATTGAGGTCGATCGAGCTAAGATCGAGACTATTGAGAAACTCCCTCCTCCTTGTTCTGTTAAAGGTGTGAGAAGTTTTCTCGGGCATGCAGGTTTCTACAGGAGATTCATCAAGGACTTCTTTAAGATTTCTAAACCTCTAACTAACCTCTTGAATAAAGATGTTGTTTTTGAGTTTTCGCCGGAGTGTCTTGATGCTTTTTACAAGATTAAGGAAGCGTTGATCTCCGCTCCCATTATTCAACCTCCTGATTGGACCTTGCCCTTTGAGGTCATGTGTGACGCTAGTGATGTAGCCGTAGGAGCGGTACTTGGACAGAAGAAGGATGGCCGGACCACCGCCATTTACTATGCTAGCAAGACGCTAGATGTAGCCCAGCGCAACTACGCTACCACTGAGAAGGAGTTGTTGGCGGTTGTATACGCTTTCGAGAAGTTTCGTTCCTACTTAGTTGGGGCGAAAGTCATTGTCTACACCGACCATGCAGCCATTCGTTACTTGTTGGCTAAAAAAGATGCCAAGCCACGCCTTATTCGATGGATTCTCTTGCTTCAAGAGTTTGACCTAGAGATCCGCGATAAGAAGGGATCCGAGAATTCTATTGCGGATCACCTCAGCCGGCTACCGGAATCTTCCCGCGAGACGGATGACCCGCCCATAGACGATTCATTCCCCGATGAGCACTTACACTTGTTGGAGCGTTTGATGGATTTACTTACTTCACCCTACGATGGAGGTGAAGTATGGGGTGAGGGCACCTCCCATCACATATAGAGACGCATCATGGTCCAGCTAGCGACCTTAAACCAAGCGCTTCTTGGGAGGCAACCCAAGGTATTGCTTTCTTTTCCCGTTTTCTAGTCTAGCTTAGATAGTTTGCTTTTGCTTTGTTTTGTTTGTTTTTGGCGTCCTAGACAGATAACAGGAGACATCTAAGGAAGGAGCATAACTGGAAGTTCAGAAGTTCGAGAATTCGAGAAGACGAAGTTTGACTGAGACACCTCGGTCCAGTCGAAGCCACCTCGACCGAGTTGATTCTTGAGCAACCGAGGCGACTAGGGTTTCTGCAGAACCACCTCGGTCCAGTCGAGACCATCTCGACCGAGGTGACAGCAGTTCCAGGAACAGTATAAAAAGGAAAAAAAATTTCTGTTTTCACTTTTTACCTTCTTCGACTTGACCGCGGCGCCTTCTCACCTCGCTTCCTCAAATCTTGCTCATTTTCGAAGATTTCCGCTTCCAAATTGCGATTGAAGGGTAGAGGATCCCATTGCAAGTACAGATCTGCGAAGAAATCGAACGAATCGACCGAAACGAGGTAAAAACAGTCGAAACCCTAACTCGTTCATTCGTTTCGATTTGGGCTTTGGTTGCCCCTGAATGTGTTGAGAAAAGGCTTTAGTACCCCATAGGAAGCAATTGTAGTGATTTTTGGGGGAAAAGAACTGGATTTCTGAGATTTGAATCGCAAACTGTTACGCCTCGGTCCAGTCGAACTGCATCTCGACCGAGGTGATTCTTGAGGATTGTCAGTGACCGAGGTGATCTGACAGTAGCTGAAACAAAATGAGTTCCGAACGTCGCCTTGCCCTCAGAGATAGATCCTCACCTTCCCCTCCTTCCTCTTCTTCCCGACCTTACCGTCCGGTGATCCACGAGAGATGTCAGGTAGATTATGAGCGTATAGCTAGCCGTCCAGTGATTGCACCACGTTTCCTTGACGTGTCAGCTTTTGATTGCCTAGGGGTAGATGGAGACCTTAGGCGGATGATCACCACAGTTGGGCTGGATCAGTTTTCTGAGATCCGAGCCCCAGCTTACTTGGAGCCGACCCTAGAGTTCGTTAGCTCCTTTTTCTACCTTCCCACGGAGCAGTTTGTGAAGTACCGGTTGATGAGCCGGAACTTCATAGTTCCCTTAGAGGTTTGGAGAGAGATTTTCGGCTTTCCTGAGCCCACCGCCACTGACTTCCCTTCCCGATCTGTAGCTAGGGAGTTCTGGGGGCAGATTGCTCATATTACTGAGCATGCAGACAGATGGCGCCCTAGAGATTCCAGGGAGAAGGTCATCTTCCACCTAGCCTTCAGATTAGCCCATAGGATATTCAGCGAGACACTTTTGGCGCGTACTGAGACGCCCCAGAAGATCCGACAGGGCGAGCTTTTCAGTCTTTACTGTATGGTTACGGGGGGTTTTCCGGACTTTGGCTTGATCTTGGCAGAGGACCAGCACAAGATCAAAGCCAAGGCGAAGGGAGACATCTGCTGCGGAGGTCTTGTCACCCACATAGCTGCTTTTCATGGGATGGACCTCAGTACTTGTACGATGGTGGCGGCTCCGAAGCCGCTTGTATTGCAGGAGATGATCACTCGGAGGATTCTAGTTCCCCGAGGTCTGACCACTCCATATGTTGCTATGCCGTGGGAGCGAACTGCGCCACAGGGGATCCGTTGGTCTGCCCAGTTCACCATTTACGATCCGCATTATTGGCAGACAGCTTGGGCTCCACTGATGGAGGATCATAGGGAGGCAACAGCTGCCCCAACTGAGGATGAGGAGGAGGAGGCTAACGATGACGAGGATACAATAGATGAGAGAGATGGTGGAGTCCCGATGGATACAGGGACAGATACTGCAGGGACGAGCGCGCCGCCGATCATAGATCTGGATGAGGAGGATACTGAGCCTGCACCTGCTGCTTCACCTGCTAGATCTGCTAGGTGTCGGACACGCCGTCATAGAGATTCGGAGGCTCATCGTCGGATCACCAATCTGACAGATCAGATGATAGATTCTTATGCTGCCCTTACTGTTGACATGCATAAGAGATTTGCTGCCCAGCACCGACAGATTGATAGCTGGACTCATCAGATGTTAGAGGGGCAGCACTATCAGCGCAGGATGATGGAGCTACAGTTCCAGCAGACTATGGGCTATCCGTTCGACCCGACTCAGTATCCGTACGTGCCACCACCACCACCACCGGATCAGGACTATTGAGGAGCTGCAGGATTTTCTTTATTATATTTTTTATGCAGTTCAGCTATTTATCCGGTGAGTACTCTTATTTCCAGACTTATATTGACCCACTGGGACAGTGTGTCCCAAGTATGGGGTGTTTGTTTATATTTGATGATTTCGATGTACGACTTATTTGATTGGATATTTCATATTTATGCTTCAGTTGCCTTTATATCTTTATCTGATATTACATGCAAATTTACAGGTTATTTGATTGAGAAAAACGTCGAAACTGAAAAAAAAATACATTTTATAAAAATTAAAATTTTTGACCTCGACCGAGTCAGTCTTGGCCAAACGAGGCGTTTCACCTCGGTTGACCCAAGAACATCTCGACCGAGGTGGGTTAACTGAGAGTTTTCGAAAATTATTTTTGTGTTACTTATCTGGATATGATCTCAGTGAAGATCTTGTTTACTGACTGGTTTTAAATTCTTTATGTGTTTGAAAGGTTTTATAATATGTTTAAGTTGCTAAATGCTTTGTTTGAAATTATTGGCATGTTTAATACTTTGTTTTATCCAAATTATGTTGAATTTGAAGGTTGACACCACAAGATAAGTTCTCTCACTTTCCTCCTGGAAAGACCACGGCAAATCATTCTCTTCTTCTTCTTCTTGATCATGCTTAGCCCCTTATATACATTTTGCCTCCCTTTACCTATCCGGGAATTTGGAAGCAAGCGAAGTGGTGAAAGCAAGGGAAGTTAAATTTGAGAAGTTGGGTGGAAGTGAAAGTGTTAGAAAGTAATTTTAGGTTTGGGGAAGTCAATCATGAAGATGAGTAACTCGGCACCATTCACATAGCCGGGTGTTTGTGTCTTGCCAAAGTCGGATTGAGCGATATTCCTAACGGGTCATGGTATGTGCATCAAGGGTTTGATGCATCTCAAGAAATTGATGATTGCGGATCTCCTAGGCTTCGGTTATTGTGCACCTCTGTCCATGCATCCCAAAAAGTAAAGTAAAATGAAAAAGTGTGAAATAAGCAAAGCTTATTGGTGGAAGATGTTGCAAGTCAAAGTGAAAGTGAAGTTCATCCTTTTCCCGGATACTAACACCACATTACCTTATATACATCCCTACCCTACACGTTTCTTGGCCTTTTCTTTTGGGAAGCCCTTGAGACCTTGAGCTTGTTGATTGACTTAGTGGTTTAAACTGGATTATACATGATTAATTTTGATAATTATGACTTATTATGCATTCTATGATTTTATGCAAAGATGAACAACTTTCCTATATTTATAAAATGTTTTGAACACGTTTGGATTTTAAATTCCATGAAGTATTCTCTTAGAGTGATCTATGATTGTAACACATCATAAAAATGTTTTTGAAAGACTTTTCATTGATTTTTATGACTTATAATCCATTCTATCTTGTCTTTTATATGCGGAACTTGCTTGGGGACAAGCAAGGGCTAAGTATGGGGTATTTTGATAGCATGAATTATAGTCTATATTTTTGGGGTTTGTTTGGACGTTTTATCTTTCATAATCTACATGTTTGTATGTATATTATGTGATTATATTACCATTTCATCTACCTTTGCGAGAATCGAGGTCTACACCTAGTTTTGCTGTTATTGTAGGTAAAATGGCACGTTTTGCATCAAAAAGGAACAAAAGGAGCTATGGAGTCATTGGAGCTACATTGAGGAGCATAAGGAACCATCCAGGAAGCATAGCCATGGATTAAAGATTCACTTTGGACCAGTTTTGAGAGATTTCACATTCAGTTATGACTCACCTCGGTTGACCAGAGATTCATCTCAACCGAAGTGATCCAGAGACGCCGACTCGACCGAGGCGAACACCTAGGACGCGGCGAGAATATTTTATTCTTGGCTGAGATCATTTATCTTTGGAAGGTGATCTTATATTTTTGGGCTTGGCTCCTGGAAGAAAGAAGATCTTATATTTTACCTATTTTTATGGGAAGAGATCTTTCTAAGATATTTTATCTTTGGAGGGTTATTTTCCTATAAAAAGGGTTGGATTTCCACAAATCCAAGAGCATGCTATACCATCGATCAGGGTTTATAGCACGCAGCAGCCATACTCCAGTTGGGAGTTTCGAAGAACCTTTTTGAAGGTTGAAGGAAGATTGAAGATCATAGCTTTTATAGCTTTTGAAGGGTTTTGTAAGATTGTCTTTGATTCCCTTCCTTGTTGTCTTGTCTTGTTGGATTGCTATCCAAGGAACGCTTTTGTTGTGATATTTGATTCAGTTATTGAAGTCTTTTCATTGAATTCTTCTTGTTCAAATATTCACCTTCTTCCCATATATTTAATACTTTCATAATGGTGATGAGTGGCTAATTTCCTTGTGTGATTCTAGGGTGATTGGCTGAAGGTTGTGGGAAAAACAATGATAGAATAATCTTAGATTCCAGTAGGACCCTGAAAGTTCGAGTCTTTAACCTTAACCCTAAGCATCTCGTTCAGTCGATGAACATCTCGGCCGGGGTGGAATTCGGCTGACCGAGGTGACTTGTCTGATCCTAAACTGAGAGTTAAGTGTTAGAGTTTGCCAAATCCTATTCTTATTACACCTTTTCTGATTCAAAGCAAGCTTGGGATGAGACTTACCCGGTAATTCCTTAGTTTGTATACCAACGATCATAAGTGTAGGTAATAAAGGTTCATCCTTTATTGGGGTTTGAGTGTGCTTTCATCCCATCTTTGTGAGTTAGCCTGAGACTTACCCGGTAAAGGTTGATTCTATTCCCTTAGATGGTGTGTTAGTTTGAGGTTGTAGTTCTTTATCTTAATTCCTTGAGACTTACCCGGTAATAGGAGTTAAGGTTTAGGATTAGTGAGTAGTGAGACTTACCCGGTGATCTAGTCCACTTTAGTAACACCTTCCCCTTGCAAAAATCTCAGCTTTGTCCGCTTATCTTTAGATCTTGAGTTGGAACCACAACTAGACGCTTTAATCCCTAGAATTACACATTTGCTTTATTGACTTCTTATTCATCTTTGATTGTGTTAATTGCTCTTTGTGGTCAGTATTTACGAAGCTTACCGTTATCGACTTTGTTTCACCGAGTCCCTGTGATCGACCCCTGGAATTTCTTGCTTTTTACTACGATTTACCCGTACACTGCGGGTTCGCATCCTTGTTTTAAGCTTAAGTCTAGGGTTATAAATTTAAAGCTTACACACACCGTTTGGAGCGAACATAGTGTCATAAGGTATTGCTACTCACTTCCTTGTGGAGGACATGTTAGCGCTCACAAAACATGCGCTAAGGTATTACGTTCCGGTTTCTTTTGGCCTACATTATTTAAGGATGTGCAAACATTTGTTGTTTTTTGTGATGCATGCCAAAGAATATGGAATTTATCTAGGAGAAACGAGATGCCACTCAACAACATCCAGGAAGTTAAGATTTTTGATGTATGGGGAGTTGACTTCATGGGACCTTTCCCATCTTCAGGAGGGAACCTCTACATCCTCCTAGCTGTCGATTACGTCTCTAGATGGGTGGAAGCCATTGCCTCTCCCACTAATGACGCCATGGTGGTTGTGAAGTTCTTTAATAGGACTATCTTTCCACGTTTTTGAACTCCACGCATCATCATCAGCGATGGAGGGACACATTTCATCAACCGGAAGTTTAAAGCACTTCTATCGAAGTATGGGGTAACCCACAAGGTAGCAACCCCTTATCATCCTCAAACTAGTGGACATGTCGAGATCTCAAATAGAGAAATCAAAGCAATCTTGGAGAAGACCGTCTCTAGGATGAGGAAAGATTGGTCCACGAAGTTGGACGACGCTCTTTGGGCTTTCAGGACCGCATTCAAGACTCCCATTGGTACCACCCCTTATAATTTGGTATATGGGAAGTCTTGCCATTTGCCCGTTGAGCTAGAACACAAGGCGTATTGGGCAATCAAATGGTTGAATTTCGACATCAAAGAAGCCGGTGAGAAACGGCTATTGGATATCAGTGAGCTGGAGGAGCTGCGTTTGAACGCTTATGATAATGCCAAGATCTACAAGGAAAGGACAAAGAAATGGCATCACAAGCGTATCATTCCTAAGGATTTCAAAGAAGGAGATTTAGTTCTACTCTTCAACTCCCGCCTTTGCCTCTTTCCAAGTAAGTTGAAATCTAGATGGACAGGACCTTACGTTGTGAAACATGTTTTCCCTTACGGTGCAGTTGAGATTTGGGGAGAAACAAGTGGAAGCTTCAAGGTCAATGGTCATAGACTTAAGAAATACCAACCTGAAGTCCAGGTTGAGGAGATTGCACCACTATACCTTGTTTAGGGATACCGTACGGTCCAACTAGCGACCTTAAATCAAGCGGTTCTTGGGAGGCAACCTAAGGTATTGCTTTCTTTTGCCTTTCCTAGTCTAGCTTTAGATAGTTTGCTTTTGTTTTGCTTTGCTTTGTTTTTGGCATCCTAGATCGAAACTAGGTACTTTCCAAGGAAGGAATACAACCCAGGAGCAACACTAGAAGGACAGAAGTTCGAGAAATTGAGAAAACGGAGTTTGATTGAGACACAACTCGGTTGCAGTCACAGCACCTCGACCGAGATGATTCTTGAGCAACCGAGGCGACTAGGGCTGACAACAATGAACAATCCACCTCGGTCCAGACACCTCGGTCCAGTCGTGACCATCTCGACCAAGGTGACAGCAGAATCGGTGAGGGGTATAAAAGGGGAACAGTTTCTCTCACTTTCCCTCCCACTTCTCTATCGACCGCGGAGGACCATCACCTCGTTTCTCCGATTTTCACTCGTTTTTGACGATTCTTGCTTCCATTCTGCGAGGAAAGGGTAGAGGATCAGTTTTCAAGCATGAATCTGCAACAAGAACGCCTCGAATTGTCCGGATCTGGGGTAAAAAGTCGAAATCCTAACTCCTTCTTCTCTTTACTGTTTTTGGAAGAAATTGGCTTTGGTTGCCATTGATTTCTGTTGAAAAAAGCTTAAGTACCCCATAGGAAGCAATTGGTAGTGAAATTGGGGAAAAGAACTGAAATTCAGAGAGTAGATTCGAACAGCTTCTCACCTCGGTCCAGTCGACCTGCGCCTCGGCCTGTAACACCCCAAATTCTGAGAACTCGGGGAGCTACTGGTTAGGACCTCACAATGGGTCCCGACCTTAGTTTGACAACAATTTTACTTGGATCTTACAACAAGGCACAAATGTATTTAAAACAATTTCAAAACATATTATTTTTAATGTATGAATGTATACATGTGACAGCCTTACAAAACATATATATATATATATATATATATATATATATATATATATATATATACATAACATGCATGTCGTATGAGAGACCCCCTGTCCCCATCTAATGAAAACGTGGACCCGGCTGACCATCCGTTCCGGATCTCTCTGCAACTGTCTATCTCTACAATTCTACAACACGGATAAAACCGCTAGCTAACATTCTATGCATAAGTATAAAGGTAAAAGCACAAACACACAACATACACAATCAACATGCAACACTCAATCCTTTTTATTATCTTTTAATTAGGTGATATGTCATTACTAATGATACTTATTTTGTGACACGAGGGATTTCCAAACCTCGCCCCTGTCCCCGTTTACCAGCGCGGAATGGTACTAATGCATCTGACCGTCTACCTGACTGGGCTGGTCGTAGGGAACCTCCTAGACTCTCGCAAGAGCTAGGCAGATGATGTCACGACCCGTTATCATACACATGGGTCAATTATGTAAATAATAAAGTCAGCCTAATCCGGTTTCGTTATTTATTATAACTAACAAACACCACCCATACATATTACACTCATACAAGAAGCCAGCTAAGTAAGTCCGTGGACTTACCTGAATCAGATCTCGACTTTCTAATTCGCAAATCGATCTGTACAGTAGGAATTCAGTGGCCTGTCAAAGGAGGCAAGTGTGTCAGCACACTTTCTAGGTGATTAGAAGTCTAAGACTTCTAAGATAGTAGGTCTTAATAGAACGGAATTGATTACAGTATTAATTTATGGTAAAATGACTATTTTACCCTTGGTCTCGAAACTTCCAAAAATTCCATAATTTATGTCTAAACTCTTATTTGAGACTAAAATGTCATATTCTAACTCATAAAGATGAGTTTGGTTACAAACTGACAATTTACACATTCTTCTTATTTTCCGAAAGGTCATTAAGATCCAACTTCGGCTTCAAATATAAAACTCGAATAAATTTATAAAATTTCCGAAATAATTTCTTAGGTCCTATATGATATCTCATCTACTCATAGGAGAAAGAATTTCTTAAAACTGTTAAAGCATCACTTCTATAATTATTTCTAAAGTTGGTTACAACACTTAACAAACGGCACACTATCTTAACTTTGAAAAATCATAACTCCTAAACTACTCGCTGGATTTATCCCAAATTTTGATATGTTCTACTATAAAATCTTCTCTATAATATATCCAAAATTCAGCCGCAAAGGAGATCAAAATCCTATTTAAAACTATCTCACAAAACCGAATTTCAGCACAACAGAAAAACTGCTTACGACTCAATCTTTGAAAAATCATAAATCCCAAACCACTTGCTGGATTCCTCTCAAATTTTAATATGTTCTACAAAAATATGTCAACTATATCATATCCAAAATTCAAGCCCAACGGAGATCAAGACCTTATTCAAAACCATCTCACAAAACAGCATCACTTGCTGTTTTCCCCAACACTCAGCACATATATAAAAACTGCATGAGGCGTCAACTTTGGAACACCATAACTCTCAAACCGTAGCTCCGATTCCTCTCAAATTTTAGTATGTTATACTATACAATATCGACTAAGACATATCCGAAAATCAGCAGTAAAGGTGGAGTCTAACCTACCCAAAACTGGAGCCGAAGTTGACTGTTCTTCACAGTTTCTGGAATTCAAATTGAACGTGCAAATGGTCCAAGGTTCGGAACTCACCTCTTTCGTTTTGTACCAAGGTAGGGAAAGTCACAAGCTGCAAGTTTGATTCTCTGTACATGACAAAACCATGATCTAAATCTTCCTTCATGTACAACTATAGAGAGAAGGGAAGAATGGTTTGATCTCTTACCAAAGGAGGGTTGTAGAGGGTTGCTACTGCTGTCAAGGGTGTAGGGAAGTTGCTGATTGTCACCACAGGAGGGGAAAGGAGATGCGAAGACTCACCACTGCTGCACTCGTCTACTGGCTGTGCAGAAGGGAGGCGTCGAAGCTGTGCACGAAGAGGAGCACTCTCTCTCGGCTTCTGCTTGCTGTGCACGACCAAAGAGAAGAAGGGAGGGCCAGAGATCTTCACTGGCTGCACTTCCGCCGGGCTATGTCCAAAGGGTAGGGGTAGGGGTGGCTAAAGACGCCGGCTAGGGTTTGCAGAAGACTCGTCCAAGGCAGATCGGTGGGTGCTGTTGTGAGGCTCGCTGTCCGGGGAGATGGCTGGGAAGCTGTACGTAGAGAAGGGAGGTGAAAGCGCGCAAAACGTGGGCAGAAGGAAGGTGAAGATCGGCTGGATTGGCTCTTTGTTTCTGCGCAAATCCAGGAGCAATTATAGGAGTCTTCAATCCCTCAGCGGCCGTTACGTATGGCAAGGAAGGAGAAGGGGAGCGGCTGTTGTGTGGGCTGAAGCGAGACTGAGGCAGAGTTGGGCTGGCGTGAGGCAAGCGGGCCTGCTAGGCTTCCTACGCGAGAGCTGCTTGAGGCTCGGGCTTGTCATCCTTCAAGGCATGGGCTGGAACAAGGAGGCCAAGGTGAGATGAAATAAAAGATGAAGGGAGTGGGCTTAAAACATAGGCAAAAGGTTGGGCTGAAGTTGTAAAAACAAAGGTGGGCTGAGTTGTCAAAACTCGTCAAAAACTCGCCATGGCTTTGTCAGGCCCATGAATGACTTCGTCACAGAGTTATCGGGCTTCTTCATGACCTCGTCTCAGCTCTGTCATGGTCTCGTCACAGCTTTGTCACATTCTCGTCTCAGCCTTGTCATGATCTCGTCTAAAGTCGTCGTTAAGGATTAATTATAAGAATTAGGGTTTGATATAATTCTATCATTTTATATGAATTAAATTCTACATAAAGTGATAAAATTTGTGAAGAAAGAAATACTAGATAGGATGGAAACCGCCAACGGTTCGAAGTCCGAATTGATTCGGAATTAAACAGAATAAAAATTCCGGATATTACACGGCCGAGGTGATTCTTGAGTTCTGCCAAGCAACCGAGGTGACCTGACAGACAGAAAAGAGAAAATAAGTTCCAGGTCTGATCGCCAGATAGTCTTGAGAGATAGACCTTCCCCTTCTTCTTCTTCTCGACCTATCATACCGGTGATAAATGAGCGTCACCAGGCTGATTATGACCGCATCTGTACGCGCCCTGTGATTACGCCGCAGTTTTTGGATATTGATGCTTTTGATTGTCTTTATGTTGTTGATGATTTGAGGTGGATGGTCTCGATGGTAGGGCTGGAGCAGTTCACGGAGATTAGAGCTCCAACCTACCTCGAGCCTACATTGGAGTTTTTGAGTTCTGTAAGTCATTTGCCCGAGGAGAGGGCCATCAAGTACCGGTTGCTGAACTGGAATTACTTAGTTCCGATGGATCAGTGGAGAGACATCTTCGGCTTCCCGACCCCCACAGTTCCCGACTTCCCTTCTCGAGCCGTGGCTCGACAGTTTTGGGGTCAGATAGCTCATGTTGTTAAGCATGCTGATAGGTAGAGACCTGGAGACTCCAGGGAGCGGATCATCTTCCACCTTGCTTTCAGGTTAGCTCACCGGATTTTTAGCGAGACACTTCTGGCGCGTACTGAGACGCCCCAGAAGGTTAGACATGGGGAGCTTCTGAGCTTATTTTGTATGGTGACCGGAGAAGTGCCCGACTTTGGGGTGATGTTAGCTGAGTATCTACATAGGATCAAGGCTAAGGGGAAGAGAGAAATTTGTTGTGGCGGCCTAGTGACTCACATAGTGACAGTGATGGGGTTGGATTTGAGTGCATGTACACTGGTGGCGGCTGCCAAGCCGCTAGGTCTGCAGAAGATGATCACCAGGAGGATTCTAGTTCCTCGTGGACTCACTACGCCATATGTGGCGATGCCTTGGGAGCAGACTACCCCTCAAGGTATTAGGTGGTCGTCTCAATTCTCCGTCTATGACTCTCAGTACTGGTCCACTGCATGGATACCTTACATTGAGGATGCTAGAGATGCGGCAGCTCAGGTGCAGGAGGATCAGGATGAGGAGGACGATGGCGGTGCTGCCATGGCGACAGGGACAGATACAGCCGGTCCCAACGTTGCAATTGTCGACTTGGATGACGAGGAGACAGAGGAGGAGGCAGCTGTAGCACCATCACGTCCTGCTAGGCGCAGAGTCCGTAGACAGCGGGATCCCGTAGCTCACCGACGGATTGACGAGCTGACGGATCAGATGATCGACTCTTACGCCGTCCTATCCTTGGACATGTTGGAGATGAGGGAGAGCCAGCACTACCAGCGCCGGATGTTGGAAATACAGTTCCAGCATACTATGGGATATCCTTTTGACCCATCCCAACATCCGTACGTGCCATATCCACCACCACCACCAGCAGATCAAAACTAGAGCTTGCAGGGATTTCTTTTATTTATTTATTATGCAGCTCAGCTTATGTCCGGTGAGTTCTCTATTTTCTAGACTTATTTTGACCCATTGGGACAATGTGTCCCAAGTATGGGGTATTTGGATGTATTTATATGACTTATGTGTATGCTTGGATGACTCTACCGATTATTATTGTTTTATCTTGCTCTATGTGTTTATTTGAGACTAGATGCATGCATACAGGTTATTTGATTGAGAAAAACGTCAAAAACTGGTTTAAATAAAAAAAATTTTGACCTCGACCGAAGTAATTCTGACCAATCGAGGTGCAGCACCTCGGTTGACTTAGAACACCTCGACCGAGGTGGTTTAACTGGGACAGTTTTCGAAACGATTTTGTGCTTCTTATCTGGATATGACCTCAGTGAAGATTTTGTTTGCAGACTGGTTTTGAAATCTTTATATGTTTGAAAGGTTTTATGATATGTTTAAGTTGCCAAATGTTTTGTTTGAAATTTGTGGCATGTTTAATGCTTTGTTTTTATCCAAATTATGTTGAATTTGAAGGTTGACACCACATGATGAGTTCTATCACTTTCTTCCTGGGATGATTAAGGCAATTCATTCTATTGTCTTCTTCTTCTTGATCATGCTTAGCCCCTCATATACATATTTGCCTCCCTTTACCTATCCGGGAATTTGGAAGCAAGCAAGTGAAAAGCAAGTGAAAGAAAAGTTGAGATGTTGGCTGGAAGTTAGAAAGAAACAAATAGGTTTGGGGAAGTCAATCATGATGATGAGTAACTCGGCACCGTTCACATAGCCAGGTGTTTGTGTCTTGCCAAAGTCGGATTGAGCGATATTCCTAACGGGTCATGGTATGTGCATCAAGGGTTTGAGGCATCTCGAGAAATTAATGATTGCTGATTTCCTAGGCTTCGGTTATTGTGCACCTCTGTCCATGCATCCCAAAAATTAAAGTAAAAAAAGGAAAAGTGTGAAATAAGCAAAGCTTATTGGTGGAGGGTGTTGAAGTTCAAGTGAAAGTGAAGTGAGATCCTTTTCCCGGATTCTAGCACCACATTCCTTATATACATCCATACCCTACACTTTTCTTGACCTTTCTCTTTGGAAAGACCTTGAGACCTCGAGCTTGTTGATTGACTTGGTGGTTTAAACTGGATTATACATAATTAATTTCGATGATTATGATTTATTATGCATTATATGATTTTATGCAAAGATGAACGACTTTTTTATATTTATAAAATGTTTTGATCATATTTTGATTTTAAGTTCCATGAAGCATTCTCTTAGAGTGATCTATGAGTGGAGCACACCACCAAAAATGTTTTGAAATACTTTTCATTGATCTTTATGACTTATAATCCATTCTATCTTGTACTTAAGATTTGGAACTTGCTTGGGGACAAGCAAGGGACAAGTATGGGGTATTTTGATAGCATGTATTATAGTCTATATTTTGGGACTTGTTTAGACGTTTTATCTTCAATAATCTGCATGTTTGAATGTATATTATGTGATTATATTGTTGTTTCATCTACCATTACGGGAATCGAGGTCTACACCAAGTTTCGTTGTAATCGTAGGTAAAATGGCACATTTTGGATCGAAATGGAGCTAAGGAGCAAAGGAGTCATTGGAGCTACATTGAGGAGCTTAAAAGAGAACTCAGGAAGCAAGGAATTAACAAAGAAGATTTACTTTGTACCAGATTTAAGAGATTTCACCTTCAGCTGAGATTCACCTCGGTCAGCTACAGTACCACCTCGACCGAGGCGATCTAGAGGAGCGCCCCGACCGAGGCGAATACTCTGACGCGGCGAGATATATTTTATTTTGCTGAGATCTTTTATTTTTGGAAGGAGAGATCTTATATTTTTGGGCTGGATTTTTGGAAGGAAGATCATATATTTGGGAGATCTATTTTGGAGATATGGATATATTTTATTAGGAAATTATCTTTTTAAGATATAATTATCTTTGGAAGATAATTCTTCTATATAAAGGGTTGGATTTTCCACAAGTTCAACCATGCTTGGAGGCTGAGAACAACCTGGCACCTCTGGATTTTTATCCTTTACACCATATTCTCCCAGCTGCAATTAGGAAGGAAGCTTGAAGGAAGATTTAAGATTGAAGGAAGGAAGTTTATAGATTTGAGATAGCTTTTAAGGGGATTTGTAAGACTTTATTAGATTCCCTTTGGTTTGTTGTCTTGTTGGATTTGTGATCCAAGGAACGCTGATTTGTTTGATATTTAATTCAGTTGTTGAAGCCTTGTTCTTAAGGTTTTTGTGTTCAAATATTCATTCTCTTTCCTGGTTCAATGCAAGCCTAGGATGAGACTTACCCGGTAATTCCTTTGTTTGTTTACCCAAGATCATAAGTGTAGGTAATAAAGGTTTATCCTTTATTGGAGTTCGAGTGTGCTTTCATTCCATCTTTGAGAGTTAGTCTGAGACTTACCCGGTAAAGGTTGATTCTATTCCCTTAGTTGGTGTGTTGGTTTGAGATTATAATTCCTTTCCTTAGTATCTTGAGACTTACCCGGTAATAGGAACTTTTGGTTTGGAATTAGTGAGTAGTGAGACTTACCCGGTGATCTATTCCACTTTAGAAACACCTTCCCTTTGTAAAACATCAGCTTTGTCCGCTTATCTTGAGATCTTGAGTTGGAACCACAACTAGATGCTTTAATCCCTAGAATTTGCATATTTTCCTTAATTGACTTTATTATCATCTTTTATTGTTTTAATCGCCTTTGTGGTTATTTGCAATATTGACAACCTATACTTGCTTTGTTTCACCTAAGTCCCTGTGATCGACCCCTGGAATTCTTGCTTTTATTACAGTTGATCCGTACACTGCTGGTTCGCATCCTTGTTTTAAGCATACTTCTTGGGTTATAAATTTATTGCTTGCACACACCATTTGGAGCGAACAATCTTTAAGTTGGAGTTTATCTTTAAGCTGCAATTTATATTTAAGCTATGGTTTATCTTTTAGATGTGATCTACCTTTAAACTATGCTTGTAAAACTCTAGATTTATCCCTACAAATATTATATAGCCTTCAACGTTGAAAAGAGACTCTAACACCGACGGCCCATAGAAGACGCCCAACGACATGGATTGACACCCCACGGAAGTTGGCTTTCTACGCCATTGACACGGATTGACAACCCGTACGACAAGAATAGTTGGAGGAAGATTGGAAGAAGGATTCTTGAAGAAGTCTATGTTCTTGATTTATTGTACCTTTTTGGATATTTGATATTGGTTTGATTGAGTTTATGATATTTGGAGAACAAGTTATTTGGAAATTATTGTGTTTTCTTTGAGTTCTATTGGTTTCATTCCTTTCTTGACTTCTTATATGATTGTTGATTTGAATATGATGATTGTTGGCTAAAAACCTTGCAATTTCGAGGGTGATAGGTTGAAGGTTGTGGTTTAGATGATGATAGATTGACCTTTACAAACAGGATTTGACCCTGAGAGTTGTGATTTAAACCCTCACAGAAGAGTTTCCACGGCCTGTTCTTGATTTCCACGGCCGTGGTTTCCCAAGATATTGCCGTGGTTTCTTCTATCGTGCACGTTTTGCTTTTATCTTTACCCAAAGTTAAAGATTGCTTAAACCCTAGCCTTGTTGAACCATTTTAACCCATATCCTTTCTTAGATACAAATGATTACGATTTCTAGGTAATAGAGGATCCAAAACCCTCTATTAAGGTTGAGAGTGTCAAAGCCTTTACCTTTGTGCTTCATTTTGACTTCCTTGGGTTTGGTATTTGGTATTGAGAGTATAATCCTATCCTCCGATCCTCTATATATCGAGACTCAACATCCGGTGTTTAGAGAACCTTGGGTCATACAAGTGGGTGTTGGAACTTCACCGTACGATATCCTACCTTAGAATATATACCTTTGCAATCCAACCTTGTCATTTACATCCTTAGACATCTTGAATCGACAACCACAATCGGATACTTGGATCTCTAGAATCTGCGTTTCCCCAATTATTCTTATATCTTCATCATTGCTTTTGATCATTGTTATTGCATGCTTTTAAAGTTAGATTGCTTGCTGAATTTGCTTTCACCAAATCCATGTGATCGACCCTAGAATACTTGCTTTTACTGTGATTGATCAGTACACTATTGGTTCGCTTATTTTCTTTTATTCTTGGTATAAATTTAAAGCTTATTTGCACACGTTTTGGAGCGAGCAAGTTTTTGGCGCTGTTGTTAGGGATTTGGTTAGACCAAGTTCGGTATTTCGGTTGTCTAACTTGGAAGCTCTTGCTTTTGCTTGTGATCTTTTTGGTATGTGTTTTTTAATTCTTAGGTTTCCAATGGCTGCAGGGAGCTATGAGCCTGCATTTGATCCAGTTTGGATAGCAAGACAAATTGCTAGGTTGAACCATTATAAATATATGTAGTGCATATTTGCATTCATCAAATTTAGTGACGAAAGAGAAAGAGAAGAGACTATTGAGGATGAGCTTGCACAATGGGATAAGTTGCATACCCCTCAAAAGGTTTATAAGCAACCTCTTGGACATTCGCTTGAATCAAAGTTAGAGACATTGATGAAGAAGATGGAGAATCTTGACGAAAGCATCTTGTCTTATCCTAAGCCGGAAGAGGCGTATAACGAAGAACTACCAATTTTAAGCATTTCTCTTGTTGATCCCGAACCCCCTCTTGAAGTCCTCATTGAAGAAGAGGAAGACCTCGACCCAACTGCTAAAACTGGGGTCGAGGTTGAAGAAAGATCAGCTGAGTTGGTAGAAGTTTTATGTGTGGAATGTCATCCAAACACAAATCTCGCCCCAAGTTTTGAAATGCTTTACAAGGTACTTTCTCTTACTCCCTTTGAAATTCCCTTTGAATTTACTAATCATTTCAGGGATGCACCGAAGAGTTGGAGGTTTCTTCCGAAAGAACCTCCTAAATTCAAAATAAAACTACTCTCAAAATTGCTGAAAGAAGATGCTCTTTGGACTATAAGGAGTGAAGTTAACAAGCACTTCACCGCTAAGGCAATGTAGTGTCTTTCGTTCAAGTATGGGGTCACTCATATGGTAAAGACCCTACACTATCCCCGAGCTAAAAACGGAGGAGCTAAGTGGATTCTCGAGAAGCTGATTTCTTGATCAAGAAAAGGATGGGATACAAAGCTGAATTATGTCCCATTGAAGCATAGGAAAGCTAGAAGGATTCCGCTGAGAATCAAACCGTACAAGCTTGTACGTGGAAGATCTTACCACGTGCCGGTAAAATTAAGAACCGTAATTTTTTGGAAGAGTTGTATGATGCATTTGAAGAGCAATCCAAGATGTATAAAGTGCATTGAATTATCTATGGAGATAGGTCCAGCTAGCAACGTTAAACCAAGCGCTTCTTGGGAGGCAACCTAATGTATGTCTTTGTCTTTCTCTAGATAGTTTAGTTAGATTTTTTCTTTGGTATGTTTAGTGTTTTTTGTGGCTTTGATTGATAGGACCTAAATCTTCTTGAGAGAATGGATGATGAACTGAGTTGAGACTGCTGCAAGATCGAGGAATTTGATGAAAACGAAGTGCGGGAACCGTTTGCAAGAGAAATAGGTGCGGAAGCTGAAAATCTCGGGCAAGTTCCACTTTCCACGGGTGAGATTTTGAATTTATGCCGTGGAAAACCATGTTGATAGCAGCTTTTATGAAAACCACGGTCAAGTACAAGTTTCCAAGGGCGAGATTTTGAATTTCTTCCCGTGGAAAACCATGTCGAGAGCAACGTTTTTTGAACACTAGGTTCTTGATTTATTTTACCTTTTTGGACATTTGATATTGGTTTATATGATATTTAGAGAATACGTTATTTGGAAATTATTGTGTTTTCTTTGAGTTCTATTGGTTTCATTTCATTCTTGACTTCTTATATGATTGTTGATTTGAATATGATGATTGTTGGTACAAACCCTTGCAATTCTAGAGTGATAGGTTGAAGGTTGTGGTTTAGATGATGATAGATTGACCTTTACAAACAGATTGGACCCTGAGAGTTGTGATTTAAACCCTCGTAAAAGAGTTTCCACGGCCTGTTCTTGATTTCCACGGCCGTGGTTTCCCAAGATGTTGCCGTGGTTTCTTCTGTCGTGCACGTTTTGCTTTTACCTTTACCCAAAGTTAAAGATTACTTAAACCCTAGCCTTGTTGAACCATTCTAACCCATATCCTTGCTTGGATACAAACAATTACGAGTTCTAGGTAATAGAGGATTCAAAACCCTCTATTAAGGTAGAGAGTGTCAAAGCCTTTACCTTTATGCTTCCTTTTGACCTCCTTTGGTTTGGTGTTTGGTATTGAGAGTATAATCCTATCACTACAACATTTAGAAGCATTTATAGCGTTTGAAAAACGCTATGATATACATTAATAGCGTTTTTATAAACGCTATGACAGAGCCCGCTATAGTAGGGTCACAGCTTTTCATAGCGTTTGTCCAAACGCTATGAAAAAGTGGACCTATTATAGCGTTTGCAGAAACGCTATGAAAAAGTAACCAATAATAGCGTTTGTACAAACGCTATGAAAAAGTGGACCTATTATAGCATTTGAGTAAACGCTATGAAAAAGTGGAGATATTATAGCGTTTGATAAACGCTATGAAAATATGGACATATTGTAGCGTTTGTACGTGAACCTATTATAGCGCTTAAGGAAATGCTATGGAAAAGTGGACCTATTAATAGCGTTTCCTCAAATGCTATGGAAATAATGTCATTTATAGTGTTTTATAAACGCTATAGAACCAAATAATAGCGTTTTTAATAAACCTATAAAACCTAACAATATCGTTTTAGACATATGGAGAAACTCAATAACGACATCAAACAAAAACCACATTGTTTCATTTTAAAGATTCAAAATGATACAAAACATGAGTTGTATAAAACAATTGTTTACCAAGAGAACATAAATTGTCAATACAAATCTAAAATGGATAACCATCTAATGTCATTTCATATTATAACAACTTTGTCTACTGGCCATGCAATTGTTGTACCAACATCATCGTTTCGGGACATGCTCTGCAACTTCAGTCCAGTTACCTAGTCCATACATATCAATTTCCTGAAAATGCAACAAAAGCAACGTTCATGGTAAGGTTCCACTACATTATTATCAAACCAAGAACCAAACATATATGAAGCATAATGGATTAACTCGTGAGGATAAAATGAGTTTGGCCAAAGAAATAAGTTTACCCATAGAAGTAGGCATGGCTTCATCTACATGAAACAATAAAGAAAAAGCATCATTCATAGCATAAGAAAACCCATTAAATATTAAGCAATTTCCTACTAATTTGACAAAACCCTAGAATTCTTCAAGAAAAATGCAAAGTACAATCTACTATTAGAAAACTCACATAATCGAGTGAGAAACTACATATAGAAGGTAATAAGCTTGAAGGATTTCACACACGTGCAATTATATTTGACATTGATGAATTACTATTCAAGAATCAAGACTATGAACTTGTACTATGAAGCCATATCAGACTAGGTGTATTGCGCCTACTATTATTGTCTTTATTCTAAAACAAACAGGGAATCATATACTTGTTTATAGAACAACTACTAGTCTAAGATTTACCTCACAAAGGCTTGAAAATCCACTAAAACATGATATATGAAAGATGTGGGTGACTCTACAAAGACGAAGGTGTTACTGATAATGACGATGTTGACGTAGTTGAAAACACCATTGGAGACACTTTGCAAATGGAGGATTACACGCTTGTGAGGATTTTGAAGCTTTTAGTGCACACGCTGATTTTGAAGCTTATAAAATTTGCTCTTTTATTAGTAACACCTTCGTCTTTGTAGAGTCACCCACATCTTTCATTTGCTAAATTGCTGATTGCTGATTTTGAAGCTGATTTTGGACTAAATTTTACAAGAAAATGAAGACACTTCTCTTGGATAGTAACACCATTGGAGACACTTTTATTAGTAACTTATTATCCCATTTGCTCTTTTTTTAGTGCACAAGCTGATTTTGGACTAAATTTTATAAGAAAATGAAGACACTTCTCTTGGATAGTCAACAAGCAATTATATCCTACATCAAACTATATTTGAGCCGTAAGTATAAGATCAATGCCACAATATGAATTAGTATCCTAAAACCTACAAATGCTTATCACTACACTAACATCAATGGAGCAGCACAACACAATACCAAATATTTTGTAGGAAGTCAAAATTAAAGCTTGTTTCCAAACAAACACAACACATACATTGATCAAGACATCAATTTGAGCATGTGGAATCAGCTCAGGTAGAACCTAACTAAGTCACGTTAGTCATAAACAATTTGATTGCAAGATCATATAATGGATTTTTGTGGAATTCAACCTTCAAATTAGCTTGTTTAGATTTAATTTCCACGAATGGCTAAACAATTAATGTTAGTTCTGGTGTAGAAAAGTTCAGCTCTGACAGTAGTATTTTCCGACTTCGTTGATTTATTTTGGTTTATCAGTTGAAAGCACAAGGGATGGCATCTTATAGTTAAGGAGATGCCACATTTGATAGTCGGATAATTATGAAATATGACAAGAATGGCATGGCGCATCAGTGATGCCTGGGTAAAGTATTATCTTGTCCAATTTATGCAGATAAGTGATACACATACACTACACACTACTTATAAGTCGAGGTAACATACTAGGGATAAAGACGGTTAGCTAGCTTAATTTGGATATATTGGTTTTAGTCAATGTAACATATTTTTCTTAGACAAGACCAACACTGCTTGCGCCAAACTAAATCTACCCAACCAACAGCAATATGCTCAAAGGCAGCATCATGTATACTTGTGAACCAATTTGAGACAGAACAATGCTTATGTAGTATTGTAAAGTCTGTATAAGACTAAACATTTTCAGTAGTGAGTCTAGTGACAAAATTGCATAATCATTCAAGTATCTCGGTTCATCAAATGGGTTGGGATCCTTTTCTATATTTTCATCATAGCTACTGAACAAGAAAACTTACAACTCGCAATGTTTTTATTATCAATGTAATAAGGAAAAGGTACCTGAGTTTGTGTTAGGAGTAGCGAGTTTTGCGCAAGCATGAGTTAGTCCAAACAAGTCTCCTCCTGAAACATCAATGTATCATCACAGTAGAGATTAGTTAATAAAGAGAAGTAATGAGAAATCAGAAATGTAGTAGGATTGTCACTTATCTTTAATTTATTTTCTAAGCTCAGGTGTTTTGGCCATCAAGGGAACCCAAAGGCAAAGTTGCATTTCCACCTTTTGAATTTTCTCAAAACCTGAGATCGGTATTTACAAATTATAAGCTGTTTTTCATCGCAAAACTATGGGTAAAACTGTCAAAGCAGTGAAAAGTGAGTTGATTCAAACAAACACAATACATACATTAATCAAGACATCAATTTGAGCATGTGGAATCATCTCAGGTAGAACCTAACTAAGTCGCATTAGTCATAAACAGTTTGATTGCAAGATCATATGATGGATTTTTGTGGAATTCAACCTTCAAATTGGCTTGTTTAGATTTAATTTCCATGAATGGCTAAACAATTGAGGCAACAGATTCGGGACAAATATTGTTCATTTGTAAGGATACAAGATTTGTGGAGGTTATTAGAAACACACTGTTTATCCTAGTGGTACAGAAGAAGACCTACTGACACAAACATGGCATGGGATTGGAATTTCTTTCTGACTGAACCTGAATTAGTGAAATTATGAGAACAAGTAAAATCACCAATATACTCTATTGAACAGGTGGATAGTTTTTGCCGGATATGCAAATACACTCTTCTTCCAAGTAGAACATGAGATAATGATCTTATGAAGATGAATGAAGTAAAACTTAAGGCAGAACAGACAAAAAGTAATAATCATCACGGACTATAATATAGCTGGAAAGAGATCATATATTCTACACTACAGAAAACAAACCTGATTTGGAAGCATTATGATTATATTGTTTTCTTGACGCGGCTTCACTGCTTTCCTTATGTATTTGATGATCTTGTACCTATTACAAAAGTAAAATATAAAAAGGCATCATTCGGATTCGAGTGACAATATGACTTTGTGAAATATAGAACTTCACAATTTTTCACTTACTCTATGCAATTCCACGCCATATTTATTCTAAAAGGCAATTGCCTCCAGTATCTAAGACATTTTAGATTCTATAGTGCACCCCGCTCAAGGATTTCAAGAGTACTCACAAATCGAACAAACCTACAGTAGTTAGAATACTTTAGCCTTTTTCACCTACAAGTAAGCTCTTCAAGTGAGACTCTTTCGTGTTTAAGTAAGCAAACTTGAGAGTATTATCAATCTTGAAACCCTTCCTTGGGATCTTAAGAACAAACGGTTCAAAGCACTAAGACAATGGTTGGTATGTTTGTGGCTATGGGCCATATATACTGGAAGATGAAAGATTGAATAGTCCCCTTTGTAAACCATGGTTAATTCTTGACATGATGTGGAAAAAATAAAAAGGTATCTTTCTACTGTTCTCTTTGTAAACCATGGTAAATCACTGACATGATGTGGTTCAAGAACGATTGAATAACCCCCTTTTCCAATTTGTTGCTGAGCTGAGTTCAAGTGTGTAAGGAAAGGATTAAGTAAACCTGAATCCATTAGCTCTGTTTTCCCATTAGCCTTTATTACAAGTTCAACCCTGATGCATAAGAAGTGGTTTAGTCTAATTTAAATAGGAGGATTCATGAACTTATCTAGCATTTGTAGTTACAGTTGCAATATAGGAGGCTCCATAAACCAACTGAGATATTGAATGTGTCTAACATAATCAATAACTTCAGCACAGCTATCAATATACTAATGACACAACACAAGAACATGAGTTTCTGTCTTGTTAAAAAGCACTAAGAAAATGGTTGATACCAAAGCGATTTATCTTTTATAAACTCATAGCTTTCTCCAAGAGAGGGGAAGAGAACATTAATTTCCCTTAAAAAAACATTTTTGTACTTCATCTATTGAAACTCGTTTGTCTGACTAATGTAATCTTCCTCCAAACTACTATAATCAACTTGATCAAGTACATTTGTGTTTACTGTTTACTGGGTTAGAGTAACTACCTGGATAAATGATGAATATATTGCATCATGTTTATGTGTTAGTTATGGTAATTAGCACATATGAAGGCAACAACAAAGAATACAAGTACTGGTATGCATTAATTCTATCTTAAACAACTATCAACTGCATAATCTTGGAATCAAGAGACAAGGCTCCTAGAGAACATCCTAGTACTAATAGCTTTCAATAGTAGTAATATGTAGCAACTACAACAAAAAAGGAAACGATTGTTTTTAGATTAAAGAAATACCAACATTGATTTGCAGAAACATCGATATGAACATGCTTGACACAACATCCACCTCGTTAAGTTCAAAAAACTTCCTTACCCATTAGATCGAGGCATATAAAGTGGCTGGCAAGCTACTTTTCCCTTCGGCAATACATTATTTACAGCAAATCAAAACCAACAAAAAAAAAATTGAGAATATAGGGAAGATAAAAACGCATGAAAAGGAGGGGAAACCTGTTTTCCGTTGGTTCAAACCCTATCCGTATCAATCAGTACTGCTGTTGTATATAACTTCGGTTGAAGGGGAGAGGGGAAACTTGTTTTCCGCTGATTCAAGCCCTAATTATATCACTCACTGCTTCTACTTCATATATCTTCGTGAAGGGGAGACCTGCTATTGTGCATATCTTCAGTTGAAGGGGAGATGACGAAGACGAACCCTAGTTTTGTTTTCCGCCAGTACGAAGAGTAAAGGGGAACTGCTATTCACACGAAGAGTGACGCTGCTGTAGAAGGGAAGAGGGAAAAAAAATCTAATTTCCTTCCCTGAATCATTCATAGCGTTTACTCATTGGCGCGGGAATGTAAATTTTTATATCTTACACGCGCTAAAGCAAAAAAAAAATCGCTTACTTTTTTAATGGCGTTTTTGTGAATATGAACACGGTAAAAAATATTAGACCATGTAATTTATAGCATATACAATATAAACGCTATCAATTAATGCTATAAAAGCCCAATTTTGTTGTAGTGTATCCTCGGATCCTCTATATATCGAGACTCAACATCCGGTGTTTAGAGAACCCTTGGGTGAGACAAGTGGGGGTTGGAGCTTCACCGTACGATAACCTACCTCAGAACATATACCTTTGTAATCCAGCTTTGTCCTTTACATCCTTAGACATCTTGAATCGATAATCACAATCAGATACTTAGATCTCTAGAATTTGCATTTCCCCAATTATTCTTATATCTTTATCATTTCTTTTGATCATTGTTATTGCATGCTTTTAATGTTAGACTGCTTGCTGAATTTTCTTTCACAAAATCCTTGTGATCGACCTTGGAATACTTGCTTTTACTACGATTGATCCATACATTGCGGGTTCGCTTATTTGTTTTTATTCTTGGTATAAATTTAAAGCTTATTTGCACACATTTTGGAGCGAACATAAGCCTTCACGATATGTGAACCCGCAGTGTACGGATCAATCGTAGCAATGGCAAATACTCCGGGGTTGATCACAGGGATTTGGTGAAATCAAAATCGATAAAGTAATCTAGCAAAGGAATATAATGCAAATAATAAAGACAAAAGCAAGAACTTGTGTAATAATTGGGAAAAAAGGATTCTAGAGATCAAGGTATCCAATTGTGGTTTTCGATTCAAGACATCTAAAGATATATGGACAGAGTTGGGATTGCAAGGAAATATGTTCTAAAACGGGGTAATGTACGGTTAAGTCTCCACCACCCACTTATCTCAACCCAAAGCCTCTAAATAAAGGATGTTTAGTCTTGATAAGATAGAGATTCTAAGGGAAGGATTATACTCTCAAACCAAACACTAAACCCAAGGGAATCATGTTAACTCACAAAGGCAAAGGATTTGGCACACTCAATCTTAATAGAGGGTTTTGAATCCTCTCTGACCTAGAACTTGTAATCGTTGGCAACCAAGCAAGGGAATAACCGGGTGAGTCTCTTCCCACGCTCGGATATAGGTTATGAAGGTTCAACAAGACTAGGGTTTAAGTAATCTTTAACTATGGTTTAAGGATAAATCATCAAATGTACGACAGAAGAGAAAATAGGTTGTTCTTGAATGAAAATCGGTCGATTTTCTACCAAGAACATGGCGATTTTTCTTCTCTACGACGGTAAAACTCAACTCTCACGGTCCAATCTCAATGTGAGGTTCATTCTATCATCATCTTAACCACAATCTTCAACAAATCACCCTATAATCACAAGGGTTTTAGCCAATAACACACATTATGAAAATCAAGAAAAGGTTTAAATCAAGAAAGTAAAGAAAACTTTGAATCTTGAAATAAAAACAAACAATCCTTGAAAAAAGGTTCAAAATATCAAAAACTAACCAATAACCAAAAACAAACTCCAATCTTACGTTCACAATGACAAAATAATCAAAAACTAACAAAACCTTTCAAGAACGTCTTTTTGGCTTCGATCTTGGACTTCGATCTTCCAACTTGCTTCTCCTAGGGTTTCCTTTATGCTTCTTCACTTGTTTCTGAATGGGATTAGATGCCTTAGGATGTGGAGAGACGTCCTCAATTTATAGGAGAAAACTAGGGTTTTAAATCTTGATCTTGTGTGCAATCCTACACTGGATCGGACAATTTTAAGATATAAATTGGATCAATTGTGAGAAAATCGACCGATTTATAATAAATATTGATCCAATTTTTCTTCTGTGAGCGTGTTATCTATAGTTCCGTCTTCGATCTTCTTTTGTGATATCTTATCATATCTTCTCCTATCTTTTGAGCTTCCTCTTGATCCTTCTTGATGTCAAGCCCTATATTGATCCATTTCCGCACCAAAACTCCACCGTTTTACCTACAATTCAATCAAAAACTCGTGTAGACCTCTATTCTCCAAATATGTGAATATGGATTTAAAGGCCCATGATTCTCATCAAATGTATTTAAAACTGAGGTGATAAACTCGCAATATGCATGAATATGTTAGCATATAATTCATGTCATCATCTTCTCCTCTAGTTTTCTCTTTAGCTCATTCACTTGGTGTGTCAAGGCATCAACCGTAGCATCTATTGCATGTCCTTCATTGACCTTGAACATATTTCCTCTTTGGGAGGAATAACGCTTAGAATGCTTTGCTTGTATCTCTATCAATGTACATGCCTCATTAACATCCAAGTTAACAAATGTTTCACCGGATAGAGAATCGATCTTGTCTTTATTAGCATCACCAAACCCTTTATAGAAAATCTCAAGTAAAATCAACTTCGGGTCAATATGGTGTGGACAATCAAGCAACAAATACTTGAACTTCTCCTAACTTTGGTGGATATTATCTCCACATATGATCAACCAACAAACAATAAAGAATCCCCGACAATGGCGCCATAAACTTGATGTGGTGTGAATGAACACTCAAAATCATATAAAATCGCAAGTGCACGGACATTTTCAAGTAGCATACGATCAAAAATCAATGTCGAATTCTACAAGGATTCGATATAGCTCATTGGAAGTCTCAGTCAAAGATGCATATGCATGAAAAAGGGTGACAAAAGGGGAGATTTAAGATCATAAAATTTAAGGGAAAATAGGGGATTTGAGTATCAAGTTTCAAATAACAAGTTACAAATTCAAATATAAGAAGAAAACTACACTTAGGGGCTAATTCTCCCAAGTCATTAGGTGTGTTCATCTAAGCCACCAACAATGAAGTAAATCCAACATGAATGACTAATAATTCCAGATTTTTGTCCCGCCTAGATATTACAAATCATGTTCAAATTCCCTTCATATGAATCAACACTAAAGCATAGCTAAACAAGCATGATTTGGGGATTTTCACCCTAAACTTAGGTAGGGAACTAACCATTGATTGAGAGATCTAAATTAAAATCAACAAACATAATAGATAGAAACTATAGAGAATAAAATGAAATTTGCAAGATGAATGGATGAATTTGGAGATAATAATAAAAGTTATGGAGGTTTGACAGTTGAAGCTTGATGAACAAGTTAAAGAAGACGAAGAAAACCTAACCATTTTCCATCACGAAAACCTTGCCTTTGATAAATCTCGGCCCTCTTGAGAAATCTCACCCAAGGTTTTGAAATTTTGACTGAGATTTGCTATTGTAGAGACTTAACCCTAATTGGTTATCTCTCTCTCTAGTTACAAGGTTAAGTAAAGCTTTCTTCTTAGTCTCTTGTGAGTCTATTTCTTGTCTCTTTTCTACTTAAACACATTGAGTCAATTCTTTGGGTGTGTTAGTTAGTATCTATACTTTCTATCATACTAGTTGTATGTACTTGCAATATTATTTCCACTTTGTGTCAATTGTGTGAAGAGACTTCTAGCATATTTACCTTAACTATCTTCCCACACAAGAACCTTCTTCTGAGCCAAGTCGAATATCTAAGTCACCCAAGAAGTTCTAGTTGAATCTAGTCATCGATTGGTAAAGAAGTATTAATCTATCCAAGTCAATTACATCAAATTAGCTTGAGATTCACAATAGAGTGTGAGTTTGAGAGAAAACAAGTAAGGAACTTTCATTTTTACTAACTTCACGATTTGTTGTTACTTTGTGTGATTGTGTAGGATGTCTAATAGTCCAAAAGGTTAACAAAGGGGTGACCCAGCGAGTCCAAGAATAAATGACGTATTGAAACAAATAATGTCCACAATCTCAACGTTGACCGAATGAATGGATAAAGTGGAAACTCACCCCAGAGAACAAATCTCGGCCCCAAATCTTGCCCAAGTACAACCGAGATTTCACCCAAGATTTGCTACCGACGTGGGCAAAATCTCACATAAACCACCCATACCTTCAACCCCTGATCCGCTTCCAAGAACCCCTTAAGGGCCAAGTCTGAGATATCCGAATTCTAATTTCCATACACCTAATATTCCAAATTTTGTTAATGAATTTCAGGATTTGGAGGAAGAGGATGAGGAAGGCATGTAGAGAGACTATCTTAGGTGTAACCATCGTCATAGGAGAGGTCGAGACATGGAACCTTATAGGCCTCACCAAGAGCATGATGGAATTGGGAAAGTGAAGGTCAAAATTCTAAGATTTGAAGGCAAGTGCGACCCGGACGTTTACCTGGAATGGGAGACTAAAATTGAACAAATTTGTTCTTGACCATAACTTTAGTGAGCAAAGGAAGATACAACTTGATGCGTTGGAACTCCAAGGTTATGCCTTAGTATGGTGGGATCATCTTATCAAATAAAAAAGAAGAACGCTAGATCCGGACATCAACACTTGAGAGCAAATGAAAGCATTAATGAGAGAAAGATTCGTGCCTCCACGTTATGCTAGGGAAGTAAGGCAAAGAATGGAGAACCTCAAGCAAGGTTATAGAAGTGTAGAAGAAGTTTACACAACCATGCAAATGGCAATGACAAATGCAAATGGTATAGAGGATGAGGAATCTACTATGACTCGATTTTTAAGAATTTTGCATCCATCCTTAGCTAATGAAATTGATTTATATCCCTATACTACTATGACTAATTGGTTGCATTTGGCCATCAGGGTTGAAAGGATGCTCAAGGGACGGAACCAAGGAGAAAACTTGTGGAAGTCACAGAAATCTCAGCCCAATAGTAACAATCTCGCCCGAGATTTGCACCGGGATTTCCCCAAAGACGAGAACAAAAGCCGGAATGTCGACAAAGGAGGTTTGAAAATCTTGCCCCAACAGTCACCATCTTGCCCTTTGAATGAGCCTTCAAAGTATCCTAAAGGGAGCACTTTTAACTATACCTTACGTTCTAGAGATATTGTATGCTTTAAGGGTCAAGGTAGAGGTCATTATAAGAAAGATTGTCCTAATAATAAGGTGTTATTTATTAATCAATCGGGACAATATGATAGTGAGGAAGAGCATGATCATAACACCCACCTTAATGCATTACATAATAATGAAAGTGATAGTGATAAAGGTATTGAGTTTGAGCATGGAGAGTCCTTGATTGCTAAAAGAACCTTACATGCTAATATAACTCCTTGTGAAGATAATTAACGGTAAAATATCTTTCATACTAGGTGTCTTGTTAAAGGGAATGTGTGTAACATGATTATTAATGAAGGTAGTTGTTGCAATATTGCTAGTACTGAATTGATAAATAAATTGTAAATTACTACGTTTATCACCCTCGACCATACAAACTGCATTGGATGAATTATTGTGGTGAATTGAAAGTGAACAAGCAAGCTAGAGTGACTATTACCTTAGGACATTACACCGGTGAAATCTTGTGTAATGTAGTACCTATGTGGGCTTGTCATATTTTACTAGGTTGTCCTTGGCAATATGATCAAAACATGGAGCACGATGGCTATTCAAATAGGTATATTTTTACATTCAATGGTAAAAATGTTATACTAAAGCCCATGGCTCATTTACAGATCTTTGAGAGCTATGAAAAAACAAAAGAAAAAGGACAAGGATCAAGCATTAGACAAGAAGAGAATCGAAACTCAATCCAGTACAGAATCTCGGTCCAGAGAAGGGAAAATCTCGCCCGAGATTCATGAAACCTCGCTCGAGATTCCAAAATCTCATTTCAATATGCAAAAACCTTGTCTCAATGCAATATCTTGTCCCAACATACCTGAAACTCGTCCTAGTATACCAGATATCTCTATTCAAGCTTCAAGAGCTCTTCTTGCTTCTACGGATGAATTTCGAATTGAGAATTCTTCTATCAAGGTTTGTTCTACACAAGGGATGAACATGAGCATAGAAATTAATCCATTCATTTCATTAAGTGATTTTCTTAAATATTGTGTGCTCAAGGGCTCTTGGACTAGCCACCCCTACCTAACTTTAAATTATCATGACTATGCAGTTAAGTTGGTTTCCTTAACTTTTTTTGATCTTATATCGTTGCCTTCGGGGAGCGAGTAAAGTTTATTGTAGGAAAACAAGTGCACGTTGTCCAAAACATGCATGCAAAATCACACATGAAGTTAGAGGGAAGCGAAAAGCTAGTTGCGGCCAAGGATGATCGAATGGGCATGGAATCGCTACTTGATCCAGGAGATCTCATGTCATTGCAGCTATAAAAAGGACAAATTTCAAGATTATATCCAAATTTCATCATCAAAAATGATCTATGGACGTGCATTAGACATCTCGGCCCCTCCAATGAGAACCTCACCCGAGATTTTTGATCGAGATTCTCTACTAATATGTGTTATGGTGCACATCTTCAAGGAAAGAGTGTTACAAACTTTGAGGCGTCCTCTAGGAGAGTCATGAAAGTAGAAATTTTTACCACAAAGCGACTTGAGTTCTTATGTGATTGGTCATGAGCATGGTGTGGATTCGACGACGAATCCTTTTCAAGAAGGAGAGTATGACGGGGGACCATCCTAACACCAAATATACAAGGATCAATCACTAGATCAAGAGCAAGAAGAATCCAAAAGGAGAAGCTATACATAATTGAAGATGATCAAGGAACCAAGAAATGTGGCTAAAACGAGATTTGAGCAAGCCAATTAAAATCTCGGTCTTGAGAACCAAATATCGTCCGAGATTTCAGTTGAGATTTGCTTTTGTCAAGATCCAGTCGATATCTTGTTAGTTGATAAATATTTTATTTCTTTAATACCTTTAAAGCTCTAAATATTTTAAATGTATTTTGTTGGTTTTGATCCTATCTTTTAGGATTATTTTTATTTTATCGTTTAGAGGAATCTCTCCTATAAATAGCCTTAGAGGATGAGATTTATAGGTAGATTTGATTGATTATTATTTTCACAATATTGTGAGATACTCGTTGCTTCGCTTACGAAGTTTGTGTTTTATTCATTTCAATTCAATCAAAAAGAGTCTATGGTTGAATCGTTGTGAGTCTTGGCTAGGTTGTTCTTGTGTGTGTTAATTTTATTGAAGATTGGTGCTACTAGTCAAACTATTCCCTCCTTGTGCTTGTCTAATTTAGAAGGCTTGTGTAAGGTTAAAGAAGGAAGTATTAAGGTAATTCTTTGTTAAGGGTTTTTGATCCATTGGTCAAGGTTCTTTGCAAGTCTAACAATAAGTCTTTTCTTTCTATATTTTCATATATCATCTTCTTATCCTATCATTATCAATCCATCAAACTCACGTTCTTTGTGTTTGAGTTCCAAAATTCTCGGCCTTACCATAAGAATCTTGCCCGAGATTCCAACCGAGATTTGCTGCTATTGTCGTGTTCGTGAACTTCAGTCTAGATCGGGAAACTGTGACATCAATCCCTCATCAGAAACATAACTTGAAAACATGTTATCATCATTAACACTAGAATAAGAAAATATTATGTTAAAGTGTTGTCAGCATTAGCATGATTAAAAAGATAAAGTGTTTAAGTGTTGTCAACAAACTTATAATAACAAAATAAAGTGTTCATGTGTTGTCAATAAAACAAGAATCACACAAACAAGTGTCTTTAGTGTCAAGAACACCAAAAACACAAAAAAAAAAGTAGTGTTTGTATTGTTAACAACACTAAAATAGAAAAAAAAATGTTTAATTGCTTTCAACACCATTAGAATAATCACAAAAATGTTATTATGTATTTTCAACAAGTTCCAAAAACCAATATATAGTGTTTAGTTATCGCCAAATACATAAAAATTACTAATAAGTACAAAAACACAATAATAATTGATGTTGATCTTTTCTACAACAATAATTATAAAAAACGCTAAATAATGTAACAAATTTTTCAATATTCTAGTTAAACTATTGTCAACAACATAAAACACTTATAAACTCAATCATTCAATAATCTATAAAAAAAATAATATGAATATTAATGATTCTAATACTTTTAACAATATAAATCATAATGAACACAAATTTAAATTTAGTTACAAATCGAATACGAAAAAAACCATTATAACTAGTTTGAAACACAAAGTTAAATCTAATAAATTTATTACTGCCGTTTTTTGAATCAAAGAGATAAAAATAATTATTTTTCTCCTTAAAATCGAGTACATAAAACTTGAAAATGGAAAATTCTCTTGAAATTGGAAGAAGTTATTGAGAGAAGTTGAACAAGTTGGAAGGTTGAAATTTCGAAAAAAAGATACCCTTTTCTGTGTGTTTTGGTGAGGAGAGAAAACTTTGTTTAATTTTTGCTATTTATAGTGGTTATTTTTTTAATATCGAAAATTAGTTTGTTACTTTTGCATATTCAAACTTTGTATGGGTTACTTAAATTCTCCCTTGATATTTACACGAATAACTTACATTAAATTATATAAGGTACATAAATGCAAGCACAACTACACAACATTTCCAAAATACTCATACTAATATTTGTTTCAAAACTTTAAATACGAAAAACATATGAAAATTGTAACACCCCGAATCCGCGGGATATCGGGATGCTACGGGTTAGGACCTCACAATGGGTCCCAACCCTTAGCTTGACAACAATTTCACCGGACCTTTCCAACATGACACAAATAAAGGAAAATTCTTAAATCAATTTTAATGCAAATGATAAGAAACCCGAAAGAATGCAACAACAACTTCAGCCGAGGTACAACTTAAATCAAACGCCAAACAAGCGGCACACGAAACGTAATAACCGAAAGACCAAAACACAAGACAACCCCAACTCAAAACCCTTCCTAAAATGTACGGACCCCGGCTGCCCACCCTTCCGGATCTCTCGGAGCATGCCTAACCTGCAAGGCAAACTACAACATTCGGTATAAAACCGTTAGCTCACATTCGAAGCATTAGAATTAAAGGGAAAGGCACAAACACAATTAATTCAACATAGTCACACAACATACTCAAAGCACACAAATCCGGTTTATTATCTTTATTTATTAAGTCATATCCCGTTCTAGTTCAAGTTGTTTTGTGACACGAGAATCCTCCGAAACTCGCCTCGGTCCCTTCTTCCAGCAATGGAACAGTCGAATGCCTCCGACCGTCTAACTAGCACGGGCCAGTCGCCGAGATCCCCCTAGCTCTCATGGGGAGCCAGGCAGTGATGTCACCGCCCGTTATCATACACTTGGGCCAAATAATATAAAGGTCGGTAATCCTATTTCCGGTTTAGTTGTTATAAACAGTAAAATAATAAACACACACCACCCAACACACAATAATGCTAATACAAAGAATACGAGCTAAGTAAGTCCGAAGACTTACCTCATCACCACACTCAACTCACAACACTCTCGCTTCCTTAGGGAGGAAGCCCGTAACCTGCTCACAAGAAGATAACTATATCAACAACAACCCACTCACAATAGAAGTCTTAGACTTCTATACAAATGATCTACGCAAGACCATTTGACTCTCAATTCTAGGACCACATCCTAGAATCCCTCATGCTCACATCACATTCAACACAAGCTAGAAGTCCTAAGACTTCACTAGGATAAGCATGCCTAGTCCAAACAAACTCAACGGTAACAACACCATGCTAGGATAAGTCAATCCTAAGCTCCAAAATCTCACAAGATCATACAACCCCACCTCGAGCCTCAAAACGCTCACAAGATCAACCATATAACTTAAAGCCTTAAACAATCTCACAAGATACATCAACACCCCAAGCCTTAAATCAATCCAACAAACCATATCAAATCCTCAAAACTCACCTAAGGTTCAAAACCACTACTTGGCATTCACTCTAATTTATGCAAGATCCAACCTAGCATGATACTAATACTAAACATAACTAAATCGAGGGAAAGGTTACTCACGCGACGCCAAAAGACGGAAGCCGTTCAACGGATGTCGACATGGACTCGTTAGGCCTCTATCGGGACGCTTCCAAACCTAATGCCAAAACTAAGCAAGTTTAGCTCATACGTTAAACTTGAACGGAATATATAATATAAATAAATTCGAAGGAAAACCTGTTTTCAAAAGCCAACTTTAAAACCCGTAACAACCCTTAAATACTTTCCGGGACAAAATATACAATTTCAAAAACGTGGGTTATATTTGGTAAATTAAACTTCCAGCCAAAATCTATAATTATTTCAACAGGGGTATAAATGCAAACTTCATAAATATGGGTCAAAGCTGTAATTACAAAATACCGGGTAAAAACTGTAATTAACCAAAAATAGAGGGCCCCGATTCGAATTAGGTTTGAGCTCTCTCTTCAACCTTCGAACAAGCGCAGAGGAGATGTAAAGGAAGGAAGAACAGGCGGCAGTGTTGTGCTGCACAGGCCAGGGCGAGGAGGGGAGTGTCGGTAGCAGGCACTTCTAGCGTCTCTTGGGGCTGCTTCTCTTGCCGGCGGAGGAGAGACGAAAAGGGGAACAGAAGTGTCGGCGTTGCAGAGGGGAGGAACACAAGGTGCGGGTGAGGCGCACTGGTTTCCGGCAGGGCTCGTGCTCCGGAGAAGGGGAAAGCAATGGAGAGACGCGGCGGCTCCTCTCGGGCTAGATGCGACCCAAACTCCGGCGGCAATGGCTGCTGATTGGCGGCAGTGGAAACAGAGAAGAATTGGCGAGAAGAAGCGGCTCCAGCCTCCGGTGGGTTTGGATGCCCATGCGAGAAGGCGAGGCAGGGAGAAGGTGTCCCTCTAGTGGCGTGGGCGATGAAGGCGGGGCTCCGGTGGATTGACAAGGCACACTCCTGCAATTGTTGGTCCCCAACAGAGAAGAGAAGAATGAGATGGGTAGATGGGAATAACGAGAGAGAAGGAAGGGTTGGGCTAGCGTGAGGAAGAACGGAAGCAGGTTGGGGTTGGTGTGTCATAGGGCAGGAGGGACAAATGGGGAGTCTAGGAGTCGGGTGAGTGAAGCGAGGGGTCGGTGCTCACTTCTGCCACTCGTCCACCAACCAGACAAGAAGATGGAGAGAGAAAATAAAAAGGAACAAGAAAAGAAAATAAGGATAAGAGTGGATCCGATCAAAACGTTTGGAACGGGATTTTCGCACCGAAAAACTTTCCGATCTTTCCGAGGTAAAATATTGGAAAAAAAATAATATGTGGATCAAATATGTATAAGCTCGAAAAATATAATTTGAAATACAAAAACCATTCCCGCAAATTATTTCGCGAGATTATATAATCATTTGAACAAGGGTAATAAAATATATCGATGTATATATATATACACTCGTAGAATTTAATACGATGTAAAAATACCCGTAAAAATATATTTAAATTATTAAAATATCGATAAAAGCTTGACAAAATAAATATCGAAAACGCGCCTAAAAATTGGGGCGTTACATTAGATCCCCTAAAAACAAGTTTCGTCCTGAAACTTGCTATGCGTCGAACTTCTCGGTCCCTAAGGCCGAGGTATGAACTCTCAACTAAGAAGACTTTATCCTTCTAATCTAAACACGTCATCTACTCAAGCTACCACCGCACGATATACCAAGTCATAAAGCACATTCCCGTACAGAGCACAACTACACATAACATCACACATGCACATAACTCAACTAGGGAAAGAACTAGGTCTAACCCGTCGATTCTAACGATGCTACTAGATCCGCGTAAAACTCCACTAAAGATACTATCATCCGCTTTCTAGGTAGTCTCATTGGCTCCTCGTCTCGAATAGATCATCACAACGGACTTCTTCTCTCGAGTTATGCATGTACTCCCTCGACTGATGCACATGAACCCCGGGTGAACACCCTCTACTCTCAGCGGTCACGCCAACCAGTAACCCACTTTCCCAACTCGCGCTAAGATTTCAAAAAGGTCCGATATATCGGAATCTCACTTCCTTCTCGAATCTTTCTCAATGTAGCATTTCCTTTATTTTCCCATTGATTTCTCTATCAAAGAATATCGAGCTTCCAATTTACATTATAGGCTTTGGTTCTTGTCAAACCAAAGTTTGATGTTATGTTTCCTCAATTCTTGTTGCAATTCCAAGTAACGAATGAAGTACTTTACTCCATACTACTTCTACCAACAAGACAAGTATGCTATTACTTTACATCGTTCCTCAATACCCAATCAAGACCATGTCTTGGAGACTCACTTGTACACTTCAAACCCATCATACCTCAAGGCAATTTCAAAACGGTTGCACAAATGATGTTCGGCTAACGGTAATTGATGTACAAGCGGAGATAATCGTCTCTCTTTTCGCAAACTGGTGTTCTCCATAACCACTTCAAATCAAGAATTTAAGATATATTCTAATATGAACTTCAAATCAAGAGTTCAAAATAGCATTCGGAGTTCTCCATAGTATTTCACTAAATCTAATGAACTCTTTTCAATAAGTTCTTACAACTGCTCCTTCTCTCGCTTCCACACTCATGTCTCTTCACAAGTGTCATTCTATACAGCGCCTTGGATATCTGAGGTGCGTCAAACTCAATCTTAGTGGCAAAATTCACGTTCCGATGTATTGAAATATGTGATATCTCGGTTTTTATCCTTCCTTATTTCGTTTCATAACATAAGACCGACACAACCTTGTCTTAACACTTGACAGGTAGTCATGATATTAATGATCCACCCCGATCTGTTGGGGTGACGTCCTTTAAACACGTATATTGTTCCTTCTGTAGCTACCATGTCGACCGTCCTCTTTCAAAGATCATTCATACCCTACACTCGAGGGACTTGCTCGAGTCTCCTGACTCTTGAAGCCTTGGTAAAGCAATATTTCAACTTAATCCCCCCTCTCACTTCGAAGGAATGGATAATAATATTTCTTGATCTTGCACATATCTTCAGTCACTAAGGTCCTAACCACAAGACTTAATCATGCCCTATAACAAATTGATCTTATCTTCTTCGCTTCCTCTGGCATCTAAACATATTGAAGGAGTTCTTCGTATTCTACATAAGCTTGCATAATTCCTTCGAGTAGGTAAACGCTTACTTCAGTACCTTATGTAACGTCAATCCGACCGTAGGGTTCTAACCTCAATCTTTCATGTACTTCTGATACATCTCGTGTAGACTTTATAGCTTCAAAACTTCGGTCTTCTCTTACTCTTGTTGGTCACCTTATGCATCTCTTGGTATATTCATGAATAACTTCACAACCACACTAATATGCCCCGTGAAAAAGCTAAAAGAAAATTCACCCTCCAAAATCACTGAAATATCCTACTAATTACTTCTCCAGTGCTAACATCATTAACTCTAAGCTCGCGGCATTGACCTTATCTACGTCCTCCCTGTCATGCCATAACTACCGTGGTTCTTCCGTGTGAGTTTGAAACATCTGGCTCGGCTTTTGCTCGCAAAAACATACTGATAACACGATTTATTGCTTAGTTTTAGGTAATCATTTAGATAGATTTCTCATTCATTTATGCATAGTTTAGCACTAGTTCACGACGTTTGCACTCAATTCACATACTTTGTCGAGATAGACGTCTACACAGACTTGTGCGTTGCTTTGTAGGTATTTCGGGAGATTTAGGAGCTAAAACGATACGTTTGAGGATCGTTCATCTAGATGACACACCCTCGGACTTATTAGGACACAAGCTAAAGGCTAAGGAGGACTCATGAAGCCTTGCCAACACAAGTCATGCACCAAATCACAGCTTAATGATCCAAAGCGAAGTTTCTGGAGCAAATCACGGTTCTCTGACACTCCACGGCCGTGGAATCACCCGTGGATTTTGCCAGATTCTTGTGACAGCTGTGCCACGACTCTCATGGCCAGCTCATGCAAAATTTGTTATAAAAGTGGTCCTTCATTGGCTGAGAAAGGCATCTGGGGGCAGCTCTCCATTATCCATTATCCTCTAACAAAAAAAATATTCTCTCAACAAGAAGTCTTTCTAGGAAAGAAAGTGTCAAAGAGGAAGAAGAAGAGCTCCATTGAAGAGGAGAAGAAGAACACACACCATTACCACACTTGATAGTTTTGTATTGAAGAATTCCGGATTCTATTTCTAGAGTTGTATGAATCATTTGAACCTTCTTTTGGAAGGATTGTGAGTTACTCTAATTCTATTTTCAGCTTGGTTTTGTTTTAGTTCACTTGTTCATCTCTCTTCCTTCATCATCTTGCAAATGGATGTCATGATTTTATGTTTGTTTGTTTCGATTTCTATTATGAACGTTGTAGGCTAAATAGATGTGGTTCTAGGGTAAGGAAAGGATGGTTATGGCTGGGGCTATGATAGGACGGACTTAGATTTATCTTTGGATGACTTGTGTGCATGAACGTAGCTGCTGTTAGAAATCACGGGTAGTTCTTGCCTAACCACGGCCGTGGTTTAGGTAGAACAAACCGTGATTTTCCCTGGTTCGATGATCTTGTCTTAGATTTGTAGAATGTTGAAATCCTAAGTGTTTGTTGAGTTAAATCTATCCTAGGGTGACCTAGTGTTAGCAACTAAGTGTTTAGAGAGACTTACCCGGTAATCCTTACTCTTAGATTCCGAAGATAACAAACCTTAGGTAGTGGTGAGCCTAATAAGCCGCCATTGGATTAAGTGTGCTAGGATAGTTGTTTAAGACTTCCCTTTCCAAGACTTACCCGGTAAGGATAGGTTAAGATCTCTAGGTAACAATCCGGTTAGTGTAGAATTCCGTCCCTTAGGTTCTTAGAGACTTACCCGGTGATGAGACCTAGGGAATGGACTAGTGGATCATGAGACTTACCCGGTGATTAATCCCAATCTAGAAACACTTAATCCCAACATATTTAATCCAAGGAATGAATAGATAGCTTGAGTCCTATGCCATAACCGGAACTTCCAACCCCTAGAATCCGTCTTTTCTTTCTTTGATCTATATCTTGTTTAGCTTGTTTATTTGTGTTGATTCATAGTTTAGTTGATTGTTTACTTTGCATGAATTGTGATCTCTGATTGATCACTAAAAACCAACCAAAAACAATTGAGATTTTCATTTCTTTATTTCTCTCTTTTCTTAACCTAGATTTTCACTAAACTCAATCATAAACCGAATTAATCTCACCTTAGTCTTTGTGTTCGACCTCGGAATACTATCCATACTACGAACGTCCCGTACACTGCGGGTGCGCTAGGAGTTAGCAGAAATATAACGAGTATAAATTTAAGGCTTATTGCGTGCACACTTTCTTAGCGTAACAAGTTTTTGGCGCCGTTGCCGGGGACTAGGTCTAGATTGAGTCTATCTTGTGATTGTTTATTAGTGTAGATCTTTCTTGTTGCTTTTGATCTCTTTTTGGTTTGTGTCTTTGCTTTTCAGGACATCTTTTACTCTTTAGGTGTATGCGAAGATCTCGTGGCAAGGATTTAGCTCCATTCGATCCCGAACCGGAGAAAACCCTTAGATCTAGATCCAAGAGCATTAAAAAGGGAAAAGAGATGTCCGGAAGAGATCTCCAAGCTGAGTTGGATGAAGCCTTAGAGCAAATTAGGATAAGGGATGAAGCTTTGGAGAATGAAAGGAGACTTGCCAATGAGAGGCAAGAGGCAACTAGGAGGGAGATTGAGGAGATTAGACAAGCTCTTGTGCAAAGAGAGCTTAACCGTCAACCTCCTCCACCTCCACCACAACCGCAGCCGGCGGTCAACATTAGGGTTGTGCCCATTGCTATGGATGAGCCACAAACGTTGGGGCAACGAATGGATCCGGCACAAAGAGCACACCGTCCGGGTGTGAACTTAGAAGATCCCGCAGCCCATGATTACGAGCTCCGCCCTCAAGTTCTACAAATGATCCGGCATAATCAATTCAGAGGGATGGAAGGAGAGTCTCCTCATCAACACTTGATGAATTATGAGATCTTGATGGAGACTCTTAGACCGCCAAGATTGGAGAGCAACAACCATAAGCTAAGGGTTTTCTCCTTCTCTCTCAAGGATAAAGCCTTGGCTTGGTATCAATCTATTCCACAAGGGCGAGTTGGTACTTGGGAGGAGATGACAACCGAGTTTTTAACTAAGTTCTTCCGACCTTCCAAGACTACCGAATTAAGAGGGAAGATCAATGCCTTCGTGATGAAGGATAGAGAGAGTTTGTTCAAGTCTTGGGAGAGATTCAAAGACCTTCTCCTAGATTGTCCACACCATGGCATACCGAAAATTGAGCTATTGGAGATCTACTTCAAAGGACTTGATGAAGATAGCCAATTCAAGCTCCAATCTCTTTCCGGTGGGACTTTTATGGAGAAGCATGTAGATGAAGCGTGGGAGTTTGTGGAGAAGCAAGCCCTAGTGATTGAGAAATACTCCCATAGGAAGAGTGAAGGGAGAAAGGCAGGAGCATATGAGGTGAGTGATGTCACCATGAGCAATTTCAAGCTTGACACCATCAACAATGAGTTGAAGTCCTTGAGGGAGTTGTGTGCTACAACTTTGAAGAATCAAGCAACTCCTCAAGTGCTTCCACAAGCCAACTTGTCTTCCAAGGAGGAGGATGTGAATTATATGGGAAGGAGCAACTTCAACAATTATCAAGGCCCAAGGAACTTCAACAACAACCGGCAATTCAACAATTACCGGCCCAACCACAACCACCCCGGGTTCTCTTACTCTAACCCGGATGGAGCCTTGAACCCTCCCGCTTCCACAAGCACAACTCCACCACCAAGAGCTTCACAAGAACCTCCACCCGGATTCACTCAACCTCCAAAGGATAGGACCGAATTGATGTTTGAGCAATTGCTTGGAAGGTTGAGTGGTCTTGAGAGCACGGTGACTTCAATTTCTAAGGCTCAAAAGGTTTTGGAAGCACAAGTGTTCCAAAAGGCGGGTGAAGCCCATAGAGACCCGGGAAAGCTTCCCGGAAGAACCGAAGACAACCCAAGAGGCCAAGTGTTGGCTATTACAACGAGGAGTGGGTTGAGTATGAAAGATCCTTTGCCCAAGGACAATGCTAAGGGAAAGCAAGTAGTGGTAGAAGAGGGAAAGTTGCAAGAAGATGGAGGCAAGAGCAAGGATGTAGAGCCAACCTATGTGGCACCGCCTCCATACAAGCCACCACTACCGTTCCCACAATCGAGAGCAAGAGCTCGTTTGGACAATCACTTTGGTAAGTTCCTTAAACTAATGTCCAAGTTATATATTAACATTCCGTTCATGGATGTCATTTTAGGAATGCCGGCATATGGCAAGTTTTTGAAAGAAATACTCTCCAACAAAAGGAAGTTAGAGGAGTATGGGGAGATAAGAATGACCAAGAGGTCCTCGGAGTTGATCCAAACAATGAAGGAGGAGATGCCTCCCAAGCTAAGAGATCCGGGCTCTTTTTGTGTCCCAATAGGAGTAGGAGATGTGAAGTACGAGGCCCTTTGTGATCTTGGAGCGAGTGTAAGCATCATACCGCTTGCACTTTGCAACAAGGTTGGGCTAGGAGAGCCGAAACCGGTCAAGATGACCCTCTATATGGCGGATCGTTCTATCACTCATCCGGTTGGGATCTTAGAGGACATTCCGGTGCAACTAGGAGGATTCTATGTGCCAATTGATTTTGTAGTCTTGGACATTCCGGCGGACTATCCGGTTCCCATCATCTTAGGAAGACCCTTCCTCGCCACTTCCGGATGCCTAGTGGATTGCAAGAATGGGACTCTCTCCTTCAACATTGGAGAAGAGAACATCAAGTTCAAGTTGTCCACAATGACGAAAGGGCCAGCCCTTGATGAGGATGTCTTCAACATAGTCGAGCAAGAGGAATCTAGGGAAGTTGTAAGCTCGATCTTGATCAAGGATCCCTTGGAGAAGGTTCTTACCTTAAGTATGATGGAGGAAGGTGTTGAGGAGGCTTGCAATGAAGAGATCAAGGCCTTGGAAGCATTGGAAGAGGAGCCAAGAGTTGGATTTGAAGGCCACGAAGAGGTATTGAACAGCTGCAAGTTCCACGGTCGAGATTTATGTTCCACGGCCGTCAAACTTTCTGGACAACTCCGGGAAGCAAGCTTAGCAAGAACCACGGCCGTGGAAGTTGAGCAAACCGTGGTTCCAGCCGTGGTTTTCCCTGGACCAGTCCTTGATGACGGTCAAGCTTTTAGGAGCCAAGAGGAGTCTTCATTTGCTTTGGATTCATCTCATCCAACCTTATTTGGATCGTCTCCAACCGATAAAGGTCCTCCTAAACTTGAACTCAAACCCCTCCCTTCTCATTTAAAGTATGCTTTCCTTGGTGTTGATTCTACATATCCGGTGATTGTGAATGCATGCTTGAGTGATGATGAACTTGCTATGTTGTTGCACGAACTAAGATTGCATAGGAAAGCCATTGGCTATACTATTGATGATTTGGTTGGCATTAAGCCTTCTTTGTGCATGCATAAGATAATGATGGAAGATAATTATAAACCCTCTATTGAACATCAAAGAAGATTGAATCCTATAATGAAAGAGGTAGTCAAAAAGGAAATCATTAAGTTGCTAGATGCGGGAATTATCTACCCTATCTCGGATAGTAAGTGGGTTAGCCCCGTTCATGTAGTACCTAAGAAGGATGGGATGACCGTAGTGACTAATGAGAACAATGAACTAATCCCAACTAGGACGGTTACGGGGTGGAGGATGTGCATTGATTACAGGAAATTGAACATGGCCTCTAGGAAAGATCACTTCCCTCTCCCCTTTATTGACCAAATGCTAGAAAGGTTAGCTCAACACTCTCATTTTTGCTATCTAGATGGCTATAGTGGATTCTTCCAAATCCCTATCCACCCCGATGACCAAGAGAAAACAACCTTTACATGTCCATGGGGTACCTTTGCATATAGGAGAATGCCATTTGGGTTGTGTAATGCACCCGCCACCTTCCAAAGGTGTATGATGGCTATCTTTTCGGAATACATAGAAAATATCATGGAAGTGTTTATGGATGATTTCTCTGTTTATGGTTCTTCCTTTGATAATTGCTTGGCTAACTTGTCATTAGTATTGCAAAGATGTGAGGAGACAAATCTTGTCTTGAATTGGGAAAAATGCCACTTCATGGTAAGTGAAGGCATTGTTTTATGACACTTGGTGTCCAACCGTGGCATTGAGGTTGATAGAGCCAAGATTGAAACGATAGAGAAGTTGCCACCACCTACCTCGGTGAAGGGGGTAAGGAGTTTCTTAGGGCATGCCGGTTTTTACCAGAGGTTTATTCAAGACTTCTCTAAAATTTCTAAGCCTCTCACTAACCTACTAATGAAAGATGTTGATTTTGTCTTTTCCAAAGATTGTCTTGAGGCTTTTTGTAGGTAGAAGAACGCCTTGATCTCCGCACCTATCATGCAACCTCCGGATTGGAGTCTACCATTTGAGATCATGTGTGATGCAAGCGATGTAGCCGTTGGGGCTGTTTTGAGGCAAAGGAAAGATGGGCGCACTCATGCCATTTATTATGCTAGCAAGACGTTAGATGATGCCCAACTCAATTATGCTACCACCGAGAAGGAGTTGCTAGCGGTTGTGTATGCATTTGAGAAGTTCCGCTCATATCTTGTTGGAGCGAAGGTCATAGTTTATACGGATCATGCTGCGATCCGTTATCTACTTACCAAGAAGGATGCCAAGCCTAGGTTGATTCGGTGGATCCTTCTTCTACAAGAATTTGATTTGGAAATCCGGGACAAGAAGGGATCCGAGAACTCGGTGGCGGATCACCTTAGTAGACTCCCACCATTAGAGCTTGGAAGAGATGACATTCCAATTGATGACTCATTCCGAGATGAGCAATTGCAAATGGTGGAGGAATGCTTGTTCCAAGTATCTAGAGGAAGTGAGCCATGGTTCGCCGACATTGTGAACTACTTAGTGTGTGAGGAAGTGCCTCCCGGATTAACATATGCACAAAGGAAGAAGTTCTTCAACAATGTGAGACACTACTATTAGAGTGAACCACTTCTATTCAAGAGAGGGCCGGATGGAATGTTTAGAAGATGCATACCGGAAGATGAAGTAGAAAGTGTGATCCGGTATTGTCACTCCTTACCATGTGGAGGCCATGCTAGCTCACACAAAACGTGTGCAAAGGTATTACAATCCGGTTTTTATTGGCCTAACTTGTTTAGAGATGTGCAAGGTTTTGTAGCGGCATGTGATGCTTGCCAAAGGTCGGGCAACATCTCAAGGAGGAATGAAATGCCCTTGAACAACATCCAAGAAGTCGAAATATTTGATGTGTAGGGTGTGGACTTCATGGGACCATTCCCTTCTTCATGTGGCAATCTCTTCATCCTATTGGCGGTGGACTATGTGTCAAGATGGGTGGAGGCAATCGCCTCTCCTAAAAATGATGCCAAGGTGGTGGTGCGGTTCTTCAACCGGGTGATCTTCCCTAGGTTTGGAACACCTAGGGTGATCATTAGTGATGGAGGAAAGCACTTCACCAATAGGAACTTTGGAGCGCTTTTGGCCAAGTATGGGGTGACTCATAAGGTGGTGACACCTTACCATCCCCAAACTAGTGGCCAAGTGGAGATCTCCAACCGGGAGATCAAGTCCATTCTTAAGAAGACGGTCTCTAGGACGAGAAAAGATTGGGCTATGAGGCTCAATGATGCCTTATGGGCATATAGAACCGCCTTCAAGACACCGATTGGCACCACTCCTTACAAGTTGGTCTATGGCAAGTCTTGCCGCCTTCCGGTAGAGATGGAGCATAGAGCTTATTGGGCCATTAAGTGGATAAATTTTGATCTCAAAGAGGCGGGAGAAAAGAGATTGCTTGAATTGAATGCCCTCGAGGAGATCCGGTTGGACGCTTATGAGAATGCCCGGATTTACAAGGAGAGAACCAAAAGATGGCATGACAAGAGGATCATCCCCAAGGAGTTGAGTGAAGGAGATCTTGTCCTTCTCTTTAACTCAAGGCTAAGGCTTTTTCCCGGAAAGCTCAAATCAAGATGGACCGGGCCATATGTGGTGAAGAAGATCTTTCCCCATGGAGCCATTGAGATAGGAGGGGAACATTGTGGGAACTTTAAGGTGAATGGGCACCGGTTGAAGAAGTATATCCCGGGAGCTCCGGTGGAGATAATTGCCCCACTTCACCTTGAGTAGACGCCCCCGAGTTTGGTCAAGATAATGACCTTAAAGAAGCGCTTGGTGGGAGGCAACCCATTGGTAACGTTTTTCCTTTCTTGATTTGCTTTTGTTCTAGATTTTTCTATCTTTGTGTGTGTTTTGTCTACTTTGTGTGTATGCTAGAACATTAGTGGCATTGGAAGCCTTGCTTGACATAGGAATGATGATGATGAACCCCTCATCAATTATGGGTGGAGCGGACGCAGAACTTGGACGGCTAGCGGTGCCTAGCGCGGGTCCCAAAGCTTAGATGGATGCTTAAGAGCTCTCTACCATTGTTGATAGGATCATCCAACATCAATTCACTTGAACAATCCCAAATACCATAGCAAACCATTTTTACATTGTGAGAACCTTCTTTCACTCTCTTTACTTGTATACCACATTGGGGACAATGTGTTTCTAAGTATGGGGTGGGGTTTGCATGATCCTTTGCATGATGAGCATCTAGGATAATTTAAAATCTTCACATGTCTTGTATTGTACATACTCATTTCGAAAATACCATAAAAATCAGAAAATTTAAAAAAAAAATTTGTGCTTTCTAGGCTTGGATATGATCCTAATGATGAATCTTGTCTTGTGAATTGGCTATGGATGGCCTCATGTGTTAGGATTGATGAACGCATATGTAGATATGAAGTACTTCTCTTGAATTCTATGAATGATTTGTGATCATGATGTTTGCCTAGAAATAATTGAGTATTGAAGATCAAAATTACATGATAGTTCTTGCATACCATCTAGGAATGAATGAGGCAATTCATCTTTCTCTACTTCTCATCTTAATCATGATTGCTTGAGCACCTCAATTGAGATAAAGTTGACCTCTTTTCACCCATCCGGGAATAGGAGCATGCTAGTGTGTTGATGTGTGTGAAAAGCAAGTGTTGAGTGAAGTTGTTGATGAAAAGAATATCATGCATAAAATGCTGAATTTGTTGTGAAAAGTGTAGCCAAAAATATAGGTTTGGGGACATTGGTTTAAATGACAAGTAACTCGGTACACTTCACATAATCGGGTGTTGGTACCTTGCCCAAGTCAAATAAACCAATAGTCCTAACGAGCTTTGGTATGTGTGTCCGGTGTGGATGCACCTCGAAAACTAAGAAAAAGCCCGAGGATGGCCAATCACCAAGGTTTCGGATTTTGTACACCAATGTCATTGTCTCAAAAATAAGTCAAAGAAAAAGAAAAGAAAGAAAAGATAGAGGAAAATATACACTTGAGGGAAGTTGATCGAGGATAAGATTGTGGAGTTAGTTCCGTTCCCGGATTAGCATCACATAACCTAGAAATCCCCACCCAATCGCTACATTTCTTGGCCCTTTTATTTCACAAGACCTTATGACCTATTTGCATGTTTGTAAGACTTAGTGATTTAGATTGGATGTACTCTTGATCTTCTTGACTTCTTCATCTTTACATTTCATGCATACTTTTGAGTTAAGTACAATCGTCTTTCCATGTTTTTATTTGTTTGATGCATGATTGCTTATCTTTTGCCATGAAACATGACTTTGAAGGAGATCCAATAGTAGAAGCACAAACCGAAAAGATTTTGCCATTTTTCTGCATACATAAATCATGTCATCTCTTAGTCTATAGTTGGGAGTTTGCTCGGGGACGAGCAAACCTTAAGTATGGGGTATTTTGATAACACGATTTATTGCTTAGTTTTAGGTAATCATTTAGAAAGATTTCTCATTCATTCATGCATAGTTTAGCACTAGTTCACGACGTTTGCACTCAATTCACATACTTTGTCGAGATAGACGTCTACACGGACTTGTGCATTGCTTTGTAGGTATTTCGGGAGATTTAGGAGCTAAAACGATACGTTTGAGGATCGTTCATCTAGATGACACACCCTCGGACTCATTAGGACACAAGCTAAAGGCTAAGGAGGACTCATGAAGCCTTGCCAACACAAGCCATGCACCAAATCACAGCTTAATGATCCAAAGCGAAGTTTCTGGAGCAAATCACGGTTCTCTGACACTCCACGGCCGTGGAATCACCCGTGGATTTTGCCAGATTCTTGTGACAGCTGTGCCACGACTCTCATGGCTAGCTCATGCAAAATTTGTTATAAAAGTGGTCCTTCATTGGCTGAGAAAGGCATCTGGGGGCAGCTCTCCATTATCCATTATCCTCTAACAAAAAAAATATTCTCTCAACAAGAAGTCTTTCTAGGAAAGAAAGTGTCAAAGAGGAAGAAGAAGAGCTCCATTGAAGAGGAGAAGAAGAACACACACTATTACCACACTTGATAGTTTTGTATTGAAGAATTCCGGATTCTATTTCTAGAGTTGTATGAATCATTTGAACCTTCTTTTGGAAGGATTGTGAGTTACTCTAATTCTATTTTCAGCTTGGTTTTGTTTTAGTTCACTTGTTCATCTCTCTTCCTTCATCATCTTGCAAATGGATGTCATGATTTTATGTTTGTTTGTTTCGATTTCTATTATGAACGTTGTAGGCTAAATAGATGTGGTTCTAGGGTAAGGAAAGGATGGTTATGGTTGGGGCTATGATATGACGGACTTAGATTTATCTTTGGATGACTTGTGTGCATGAACGTAGCTGCTGTTAGAAATCACGGGTAGTTCTTGCCTAACCACGGCCGTGGTTTAGGTAGAACAAACCGTGATTTTCCCTGGTTCGATGGATCTTGTCTTAGATTTGTAGAATGTTGAAATCCTAAGTGTTTGTTGAGTTAAATCTATCCTAGGGTGACCTAGTGTTAGCAACTAAGTGTTTAGAGAGACTTACCCGGTAATCCTTACTCTTAGATTCCGAAGATAACAAACCTTAGGTAGTTGTGAGCCTAATAAGCCGCCATTGGATTAAGTGTGCTAGGATAGTTGTTTAAGACCTCCCTTTCCAAGACTTACCCGGTAAGGATAGGTTAAGATCTCTAGGTAACAATCCGGTTAGTGTAGAATTCCGTCCCTTAGGTTCTTAGAGACTTACCCGGTGATGAGACCTAGGGAATGGACTAGTGGATCATGAGACTTACCCGGTGATTAATCCCAACATAGTTAATCCAAGGAATGAATAGATAGCTTGAGTCTTATGCCATAACCGGAACTTCCAACCCCTAGAATCCGTCTTTTCTTTCTTTGATCTATATCTTGTTTAGCTTGTTTATTTGTGTTGATTCATAGTTTAGTTGATTGTTTACTTTGCATGAATTGTGATCTCTGATTGATCACTAAAAACCAACCAAAAACAATTGAGATTTTCATTTCTTTATTTCTCTCTTTTCTTAACCTAGATTTTCACTAAACTCAATCATAAACCGAATCAATCTCACCTTAGTCTTTGTGTTCGACCTCGGAATACTATCCATACTACGAACGTCCCGTACACTGTGGGTGCGCTAGGAGTTAGGAGAAATATAACGAGTATAAATTTAAGGCTTATTGCGTGCACACTTTCTTAGCGTAACACATACCATCCATTTCATTAGAACGAACATACTATGCATCCTCTTATTATAATCCCGTCTACGCACCACAATAATGAAAACTTCACATTCCTCTTGATCTACTAGTTCTCTTTACCCTGCTCAAATCTTAAAACTTCTATTCCAGGTCGATTTCCCATATGTCGTTCTCATGACCAAAGAAGGTCGCAAAGGGTCATCTCCACCCTCCCCTAGGAGGTTGGTAACAGCTACTTGCTTGAACTCATTCAACATTATTTGGTTTATGAAAAATGCACTTCCCTTGACGTACTTCCTTACCATTGACATTGATCCACCGCGAATTTTTGTCGTCCCTCTGAATGCCCATAATCTTGTTTATTCATCCCCTCTACACTCACCAATAGACAACTCGCACTTGTGCATTCTTAGTTGTCACCGCTTAACTTGTATTTGACCTTCTCCGGAGTCAACGACTTATTATTCTACTACACTTCTCATGTTACCTTCTCATGAAGGCTACCCTCCTCGGGGTACTTTACCTTAAACTCCGTTAGTTCTTTCCTCATTCCATACTTCCTCTTCTTTATAAGGTAACTATATATTATTGGCCTTGTCGTTTCATATAACTCTCTTTCATAGACTTGACCATTCTTCCTTGATTTCTTCCAAGATCGCCTTTCCAAATATTATAGCCTTAGATAGTGTCCGTTCGTGTTCACTTGGTTGGTATCTTAAGTCTTTTGGTCAAAGCTCCTTGTTTCGTCTTTAATCTTATTGGGATCATCATTTATGCACAATTCCTCATTTTCAGCGTTTCGTATCTTTATCGTCCTAACGGAAACCGGTCAACTCCACGTGAATCCCCACCATGCCCTTCTCCTCATAACTCTCGTAATGTTGAAACTTTACTTTTTGGTACCTCGTAAGCTTACAGTATCTTAAATCTTTAGCAAATGGTTCGATCACTCTTCTCGTCTTGACTCGAATGCTTTGGAGCGCTTAAAGAAATCTTCACATCTTTAGTTGTCCATGCATCTCATTGAAAACTTAATTTCGTTATCTCTATTGGTCTCGTCGTCATACAATCGCGATTTCTTTATAACCACTTATATACCTTAATGTTGCTCCCCTTTACTTGTATGCTCTCCATCTCGATTTCTCTTAAGTTTTCCCGAGTTTTCTTTTACTTGATTGTCCTTCGTTACGTTATCTCTACTCTTCCTCTTCGACATCCTTTTATAGGAATCCAAGACACGTCATGGTGTTCGCCAACACGAAACACTCAACTCGATACTTGAGCGTACTCCCCTACATATGAATGCTATCTCAAGCCAATAACGTCGCCTTAAAGGAAATGATATCTTACTATCATATTTTATATTAGGTCTTGTAATATCTACTACTACATATAATAAGAATCCGCATAAACGACTATATAAGTCCTATGCCCATATCACTATTAATATAACACATCTAGAAATCCATTACAACAATACAAGGTCCAAAGCATATATTATAGTCCACATATACAACTATGCACATAAATCAAGTCATCATGCAACTACAATCCATATATACTATACATATCTACATATCTACATATATATATATATATATATATATATATCAAAATCCAATAAACTAAGCTGCCGAGATCCGCGGAAGGAGTGGTGGTCCGTACATTCTACCCTGACTCATGCATGTGATTTAAAAACGAAAAGTCAAAACCCGTGTGGGTTCTGTTTATTCCTCATTCGGCCTTTAGAAGATTGCGAGTGCCATTGTTGTCAACCTAGGGCTCTGATACCACTTTTGAAACACCTCGAATCCACGGGATATCGGGATGCTACGGGTTGGGACCTCACAATGGGTTCCGACCCTTAGCTTGACAATAATTTCACCGGACCTTTCCAACATGACACAAATAAAGGAAAAATCTTAAATCAATTTAAATGCAAATGATAAGAAACCCGAAAGAATGCAACAACAACTTCAGCCGAGGTACAACTTAAACCAAACGCCAAACAAGCGGCACACAAAACGTAATAACCGAAAGACCAAAACACAAGACAACCCCAACTCAAAACCCTTCCTAAAATGTACGGACCCCGGCTGCCCACCCTTCCGGATCTCTCGGAGCATGCCTAACCTGCAAGGCAAACTACAACATTCGGTATAAAACCGTTAGCTCACATTCGAAGCATTAGAATTAAAGGGAAAGGCACAAACACAATTAATTCAACATAGTCACACAACATACTCAAAGCACACAAATCCGGTTTATTATCTTTATTTATTAAGTCATATCCCGTTCTAGTTCAACTTCTTTTGTGACACGAAAATCCTCCAAAACTCGCCTCGGTCTCTTCCGGCAATGGAACGGTCGGATGCCTCCGACCGTCTAACCAGCACGGGTCAGTCGCCGAGATCCTCCTAACTCTCTCTGGGAGCCAAGCAGTGATGTCACCGCCCGTTATCATACACTTGTGCCAAATAATATAAAGGTCGGTAATCCTATTTCTGGTTTAGTTGTTATAAACAGTAAAATAATAAACACACACCACGAAACACACAATAATGCTAATACAAAGAATACGAGTTAAGTAAGTCCGAAGACTTACCTCATCACCACACTCAACTCACAACACTCTCACTTCCTTAGGGAGGAAGCCCGTAACCTGCTCACAAGAAGATAACTATATCAACAACAACCCACTCACAATAGAAGTCTTAGACTCCTATACAAATGATCTACGCAAGACCATTTGACTCTCAATTCTAGGACCACATCCTAGAATCTCTCATGCTCACATCACACTCAACACAAGCTAGAAGTCCTAAGACTTCACTAGGATAAGCATGCCTAGTCCAAACAAACTCAACGGTAACAACACCATGCTAGGATAAGTCAATCCTAAGCTCCAAAATCTCACAAGATCATACAACCCCACCTCGAGCCTCAAAATGCTCACAAGATCAACCATATAACTTAAAGCCTTAAACAACCTCACAAGATACATCAACACCCCAAGCCTTAAAACATCAATCCAACAAACCATATCAAATCCTCAAAACTCACCTAAGGTTCAAAACCACTACTTGACATTCACTCTAAGTTATGCAAGATCCAACCTAGCATGATACTAATACTAAACATAACTAAATCGAGGAAAAGGATACTCACGCGACGCCAAAAGACGGAAGCCGTTCAACGGATGTCGACTTGGACTCGTTAGGCCTCTATCGGGATGCTTCCAAACCTAATGCCAAAACTAAGCAAGTTTAGCTCATACGCTCAACTTGAACGGAATATATAATATATAATTAAATTCTAAGGAAAACCCGTTTTCAAAAGCCAACTTTAAAACCCGTAATAACCCTTAAATACTTTCCGGGACAAAATATACAATTTTAGAAACGTGGGTTATATTTGGTAAATTAAACTTCCAGCCAAAATCTGTAATTATTTCAACAGGGGTATAAATGCAAACTTCATAAATATGGGTCAAAGCTGTAATTACAAAATACCGGGTAAAAAATGTAATTAACCAAAAATAGAGGGCCCCGATTCGAATTAGGTTTGAGCTCTCTCTTCAACCTTCGAACAAGCGCAGAGGAGATGCAAAGGAAGGAAGAACAGGCGGCAGTGTTGTGCTGCACAGGCCAGGGCGAGGAGGGGAGTGTCAGTAGCAGGCACTTCCAGCGTCTCTTGGGACTGCTTCTCTTGCCGGCGGAGGAGAGACGAAAAGGGGAACAAAAGCGTCGGCGTTGCAGAGGGGAGGAACACAGGGTGCGGGTGAGGCGCACTGGTTTCCGGCAAGGGCTCGTGCTCCGGAGAAGGGGAAAGCAATGGAGAGACGCGGCGGCTCCTCTCGGGCTAGATGCGACCCAGACTCCGGCGGCAATGGCTGCTGATTGGCGGTAGTGGAAACAAAGAAGAATGGGCGAGAAGAAGCGGCTCCAGCCTCCGGTGGATTTGGATGCCCAGGCGAGAAGGCGAGGCAGGGAGAAGGTGTCCCTCTGGTGGTGTGGGCGATGAAGGCGGGGCTCCGGTGGATTGACAAGGCACACTCCTGCAATTGCTGGTCGAGAAAATTGGTGTAGAAGGGCCCTTTTTGTATCCATGATACAAAATAGGCCCTTCTAATTTTCTTCCAAAAAATAAATCAAAATGAAATTATAAATCAGCTTTAATAAGGTAGCTATTTAAGGGCAAATTAGTAATGTAGCATAATAACTGCCTAAAAGTTAAAGGATAATAAAATTAAAAATCAACGCCACATTATATTAAAAAATATTATTAAAAAAGTCATTATACAACAGCAGGTTAAACTAGTTAAAAAATAAAAGTTAAGCGCTAGTAGCCTAAACTTGAAGATATCCGTTTGTTGTGAATTAAGAGATATTTTAATAGTTATATAGTTTAAGCATATACATAAAAATCAACGCCACATAAATTTAACAACTACATAATATTAGCAGATACATAAATTATGTTCGTCACCTTCGTCATTACTGACACATAAATTTAACAACTACATAATATTAGCAGATACATAAATTATGTTCGTCACCTTCATCATTACTGACACTCAGCACATAAAAATCAACGCCACATAAATTTAACAACTACATAATATTTAGCAGATACATAAATTATGTTCGTCACCTTCGTCATTACTGACACATAAATTTAACAACTACATAATATTAGCAGATACATAAATTATGTTCGTCACCTTCATCATTACTGAGATACATAATTTATGTATCTGCTAATATTATGTAGTTGTTAAATTTATGTAGGGGACCACGTTTACAAGGAAAGTATATTTGTTATCCTAACAACATCCTTATTTGTAGGGGACCACATTAAATAACCATATTTATTTAAAAAATTATCACATCATATTTTTATTTAAACAATTGATATACAAAAGAAATATATGTAGGGGACCACGTTTACAAGGAAAGTATATTTGATATCCTAACAACATCCTTATTTGTAGGGGACCACATTAAATAACCATATTTATTTAAAAAATTGCCACATCATATTTTTTATTTTCAGCAGGGGTATCAATTTATTTGGGAATTAATCTTTATCATAAAATTACTAGGGGCCTACTTTATCTACATTTTTACAAAAGAGACTAGTTAATCTACATTAAAACATAATTAGCCTACTTCCCCTTTTATCTCTTGATGGTCCCCAACAGAGAAGAGAAGAATGAGATGGGTAGATGGGGATAACGAGAGAGAAGGAAGGGTTGGGCTGGCGTGAGGAAGAACGGAAGCAGGTTGGGGCTGGTGTGTCATAAGGCAGGAGGGACAGAGGGGGAGTCTAGGAGTCGGGCGAGTGAAGCGAGGGGTCGGTGCTCACTTCTGCCACTCGTCTACCAACCAGACAAGAAGATGGAGAGAGAAAATAAAAAGGAAAAAGAAAAGAAAATAAGGATAAGAGTGGATCCGACCAAAACGTTTGGAACGGGATTTCCGCACCGAAAAACTTTTCGATCTTTCCGAGGTAAAATATTGGAAAAAAATAATATGTGCATCAAATATGTATAAGCTCGAAAAATATAATTTGAAATACAAAAACCATTCCCGCAAATTATTTCGCGAGATTATATAATCATTTGAACAAGGGTAATAAAATATATCGATGTATATATATATACACACTTGTAGAATTATACCCGTAAAAAAATATTTAAATTATTAAAATATCGATAAAAGTTGGACAAAACAAATATCGAAAACGCGCCTAAAAATTGAGGCGTTAATATTATGAAACAATTTGGTTTACTAGGTTTTTTCTAGTTTTGTATTTAGTAAATGTACCCCTTGAGAGAAGAGTGTGTAAAATTTGAAAATAAATACAAAAGGTTAGGGTACATTTACTTAATTGAAACATTAAAAAGCCTAGTCACTACTCTAGTTTTTCAAAAAGGCCTAGTTACCAAAATTGCCCTAATATTATTGAATCTACGTATGTTATAAAAATAAATAATAAATAGAAACTAGTGACCTTCATTCAATTACACTAAATGAAAAATTCTTACATGCATGACATGAAAAAAAACAAATCTGAAAGAAAAAAAATTCTTCTAATTATTTGAATAATTGTAATTACAAGAATTTAGTTGCACAAATAAATTTCAATTTTTGTATATGAAAAATCAATTAAACAAATACACCCAATTTGAAAAAAACATAAAATACAACTTGTTTATGATTTTTTTTGTAAGATACAACTTGTCAACTTGATAAAAGGGTGGATGATAAGTACTTGTTTAACATTCAACCGGAGTTCAAAACTCTTTGATTACAAAATTATAAATTTTTTTTTAATCTTAATCTATTTATAGATATAATATTATTTAAACTATAACATTAACCTCAAATAATAACAACTTTAAAAATTACTAGGGTGATACAAACTATCAACATAATTACCAAAAATAATATGATTTATTTTTTGTGAAAAAATTCAAACTCCGGCTGGAAACCAATTTATTACACGTCATAAAAAAATTAAGAGTAGTTATACTAGGTGGATTTTTTTTGTTTAAACAATATTTAATATGATAAAATTAAAATTAAAACTTTTTTATATTTGTAAATAAAAGTTTTCTTTCTCTAATTTTTCTTGTGTTTTTTTTCGGATTTTTTTCATTCATTCTTTTTTTTAAAGGAAATTTATACTTTTTCATTTTTAAAAATATTATTTTTGTAAATAAAAATCATCTTTAATATAAACCCGGATTAAAATAAAATGATATTTTTTTTATAAAATATTATCTCTTAAAAATCGTTTTTGATTTTTCTCCCAGATTTTTTAATTTTTCTTAAAATAAAAACTGATAAAAAAATTCAAAAAAACTTTTTCAAAAAATTTTAATAAATCGATTTTTATAAAAAGTTTTGGGCAATTTTGGTAACTAGGTCTTTTTGAAAAACTATAGTAGTAATTAGGCTTTTTAATGTTTCAATTAAGTAAATATAACCTAACCTTTTGTATTTATTCTCAAATTCTACACACTCTTCTCTCAAGGGGTACATTTACTAAACACAAAACTAGAAAAAGCCTTGTAAACCAAATTGTTTCAAAACTTTATGTCATTTAAAAAAAATAAAAAAAATAAAAAAATAAAAAAAGTTTCAAAAAAATTTGATTGTTTTTTATATAAATTAAAAAATATATAACTTAGTTTATAATTTTTGACATTTTAAATAATATTGATTTATTTTTTAAAAAAAATTGATAACACTCTTAATCTTAATTTTTTGATAACATGTAAGAAAATATTTATCACCTCATCACTAGAGTTAGAATTTTTACGAAAAAAAACAAGTGATTATTTTTGATAAATACGTTGATAATTTATATAATTTATATGACTTTTAATAATTTTGAAAATTATATTAATTTGAATTCAATGTTAATATTTAATATTATTTTGAGTTATTTTTCTTAAAAAAAGCATTCTATCTTCTAATTTTCTCAAGATTGGAGATATTTTTCCTTAAAATAGCACTCTACCATAGACGTGGGTCGCAAACTTAAACCGCCAGTTTAGGTTTGCAAACCGCCAATTTAGGTTTGGCCAAAGGTCAAACCTAAACCTAAACCGTGTATTACCAAACCGCCGGTTTATGTTAGGTTTAACCTAAACCGGCGGTTTGGCGGTTTGGTACCTAATTTTAAAAAAATAAAATAATAATAATAAGTAATATAATATATATAAGTTATTTTAGTTATAAAAAAAATAAAATATACATTAGTATTTTTTTGTAAATAAATAAAATTTCTAATTTAGTAAATTAATAATAATTTTGTACATTTAAAAGTTATATTACATTAGTAAAGTTTTATAGATTGGAACTTTACATTGAATTTTTTTATACATTGAATTTTTTATACTTTTAAAATATGTAATTAAATAAAATTACTATCTTTTTATGCATTGAGTTTTTTTTATTACAATAGCATTTTAATAGAATTACTAAGTAAATAAAAGATAGAAAGTAAAATAAAAAAGAGCAAGTAAAATAATTACAACAAAGCGAACTCATTTTTTTTATACATCTAATTTTTTTATTACATTAGCATTTGTATAGAATTATTAATTACTAACTAAAATAAAAGAGATCAACTAAAATAAAATTACTAACTAAAATACAAGAAAGAGAATACTCATTTTTTTTATACATTCAAATTTTTTTATTACATTAGCTTTTGAATAGAATAATTACTAAGTAAATAGAATTACTAACTAAAATAAAAGAGAGCAACTCAAATAAAATTACAAACTAAAATACAAGAAAGAGAATACTCATTTTTTTTATACATTCAAATTTTTTTTATTACATTAGCATTTGATTTGAATACAACTAATTGAAAAAAAAAGAGAGGGCTTGAACCGGTTTCCTGGTTGCCTATGTATCCTCTTGGGGTTTAAGAGGAATCAAAGCCTACGTAGTTCTCTTACCTTTGCTTACCTTTTTTCGGACTTCCGAGTTGTTTTCGTTATCCCTTATCTTTGCGCCTCGGACTCGGAAGTAGTGGCCAAATCATCGGAGTTGGAATCTGATTTTGAGTCATAAACGGGTGCATTCCGTTGTTTCCTCTTCTACGGCCTTATCCAATCTTGAACACAAACTTGAGCCTCCAATTTGTCGGGCTTCAATTGACTCCTCTTGTAGCTTAACATGTTTCCTCCTTGACTAAAAGCTTGCTCCACGGCCACCGTTGATGCGGGGACGGCCATAATTTGTTGCACAATCTTGGTCAATGTTGGATACTTTGGGGCCATCTTCTTCCAATAATCTAAAACTTGAAAACTATGACTTTCACCATCAAAACTAAAAGGAGTTGCTAGATAATCTTCAAATTCCGCACTTGCGGATGAATGTCTAGGTGTTTTTGTTCTTTTAGCTAAAATTTGTTTAGCTTTAGAAAGAATATAAGATGAAGAAGAAGAAGAAGAGGGTGGGGGAGTTGACTGGGTGGAAGCACTAACACTTGTTTCAAATAAAGGAATCAATTTATCAATTTCAACGTGAATAGAAAGAGTAATAGAATTAACGTTTTTAATAGAAGATAAACCTAAACATTCATAATCTGCATTTAAAATTTGGTAACACCATCAATTTTAAGTCTAGGATCGAAAACGGCGGCAATAAGATAAATTAGGGGAATTTCATCATAATATTTTAGCCATTTTATTTTCATTTCAGTTGTAGCATATTTAAGTGATTCTAAACCTAAACCGTTTTGTAAAGCTTCAGCAACATTTACGGCTATTTCTAAAAAACTACAAGAAGTTGGAATGTAAACATAACTCAACATATTAGTAGAATCACTAAAAACTTTAAAACACAACAAATATCATAACAAGTTTGCCAAATACTTTCATCATCTAAAATAGACCAAGAAATAAATTGTGAGGAAAATTCTTGTAAAACATCTTTATATCTAAGAGTTTGACTAAGTAGTTTATAGGTTGAGTTCCAACGAGTTCCAATATCTTTTGAAAAAGTAATCGGAGGAACATTTTTTTCTATACAAGTTGATCTCCATTTTTTTCTTAAGTCGGTTGAATGCCAAATATGTTCAATTACGTCGGTTATAGGCTCTAACATTTCATGTAAAACTTTTAGGCCATCTTGAACACAAATATTTAAATTATGACATGCACATCTTTGGTGAGTAAAAGGAGTTTTTATAAGTTGACCCGCATTCCCCACCAAATTGTTTACGGTGCCGATGTTAGCGGAAGCATTATCAAATGAGTATGAAAAAACTCGATTTTGTAAATTAAATTCTTGTAAAGCCGTTCTTATTAAATTAGCAATGTTGGCGGCACTATGTCTTTTATTAAAATGGCGAAGTGCAATAACAAATTTATGCAGGTACATATGATTATCGATAAAATGTAAAGTGATGCCCATGTAAAAATATTTTTGTGATAAAGTACTCCAAATATCACTACAAATTGAAACTTGATGCAAAAAAGATTGTAAAATCGTAAGAATTTTTTGTTTCTTTTGTTCATAAGATTGAGAAGTTAATTTCGAAATTTGTTTATGAGAAGTAGGTTTAAAGGCCCGTTGAAGATAAGTAGTGTTATATTCTCTTACATTTTCATATTTCGCATAAGAAAATGGAAAAGCTTGAGATGCAATTAAGTTGGCTAATCCTAAAGATTCATCAACATGATTATAAGTAAATAAAGAAGATTGAGAGGAAGAGAATGCAAACCTGTGGGACAATTGAGTTTGTCCCCGTGATATTCCGAGCTTCTCCGGATGATAATTTTGCATGTGGGTTTGCAAAGTCTCGTATCCGCCCTTCGCCTTCCACTTGTAAACCTTCGGACAATAATTGCACGTAACTTGACAATGATCATCCACCACCGGACCCTTCTTGTAATGCTTCGTGAATATGTCGGAGGTGAGCATTTTCGGTGAAGGGGCTTGTCGGAATGACCCTTCACCTTGACCTTGTGGAACTTGTGGCATTTCCGAATCCGGCATTTGAGTCTCGCTTTCTTGGGTGCTAGGAAAGAAAGCGGGACTCGAAGTGAAGTCATAGTCGCTTGGGTAATCCGGGTTTGCCATTTCACTTGATTGAAAGATCGAGAATACGAGAAAGAGAATACGAGAAGGAGATTGAGAGTAGTAGTAGATAGATGAGAATGTTGGTGTGAGATAAATGGAAGAATTGCATGGTATTTATAGGAATTGTAGGTAGGAATTTTTTTGTTAAATTAAAACAAATATTATAAAAGTAAAAAAAAACCCAACGGCTATAAGAGCCGTTGAGATTGTGGGGCCCACCGGCATATAGCCGTTGTGGGCCAAACCGCCGGTTTAGGCAAAAAAAAAAAAAAAAAGGTTCAAACCGGCAGTTTAGGTTTGACTAAACCTAAACCGTAAACCTCCGGTTTGACCAAACCGACGATTTGGTCAAACCGGCGGTTTGACCCGATTCACAAATCACCGATTCGACAGTTTGGTTTGAACCAAACCCAAGTCTACTCTACCATCTAATTTTATCAAGATTCGAGGTACACATCAAATCTGCGTATGACCGAAATCAGAACGTCAAACGCCGCGTTTAGAGATGATACGGTTTTCTGGTACTCAATCCTTGCCCTTTAAGTACAGCATTCAAACCTAGCAGACGCCTCCTCTCTCTCTCCAAACTCGCTGGGAAAAACACCCGCCGTATTATCCCCTTCTAACTCCCTCTCTCAAATCCGCCGCAGAGGAGCAATCAATCCAATATCTTGCTTTGTTTTCTTTCTTTATTTTCTTCTCTTCCAGATCAGCTACGACAGGTTCCGCCATTAACATTCTTCGACTACCTTCTTGGTGTGGTTTTGGCTGTGAAAGCAACAGGAAAAAGTAACCTGTTATTCGTCTTTTCATTCGATTTTCGTTGGTTGACATCCCCAACTCTCGGTAAGCGCTTTCCTCTAGACCTAATTTGATCTACTCGTTTGATTCTGTTTGTAAGCTTTGATCTGATAGCCTGAAACCCTAGTACTTGCGAGACATAGGTTTCGTCTAGTTTTCACCCCTATTATATTTTTCCACCTTTGCGGCTGCGTTTAGGGTTTTGGATTTCAGCCTTCCTATTTAGATTTAGGGTTTTTAGCTGTTGCTGTTTTCCTTGCTAATTTTCATAAATTATCTTGTTTTCTTTTATATTTACTTTTTGTTTAGATGTTTAGATTAATGGTTTTGGCTAGTCTGTTCATATGAATGCTTGGAAGTTTCTGATTATACGTCAACAAATACATATCTGATAATTATTCTGAGTTTGGTAGAGCTGTTGCCATTTGGCTATGCTCAGAAGTTGTAGGTAACTAGAGATGATGGATTTGCGTGGTTTTAATTATTTTGTCATGTGACAAATACTTATGGACGTAACTGGAGAAATTGGATGTAACTGGAGATTATGGATGCAACATGTTTATTATAGTCTTTGAACTTGTTAGCATGCTAACTGCATACGGTCTGGGGTGATATGCTGTGCATTTAATGTTCTATTTGCGTTTATCTTGTGATTTATGTTAATCATATGTAATATACAAGTTATTTGTAAGCAGTTTTTTGTTTCTTCGATTGTGTTTCTGCTATATATCTATAGCTGAAAATGTGTGTACTGTGACATGCAGGTCTGAGATTGAAGGATTCTTTCTGATTGCAGTATGAGTCCAAAAATGGCTGTTAGGCTTATAACTTATGTTTCTGAGCTTGAAGATGGACAGCCGATTTATGTTTCGTCCAATAGCCTTCCTTTCAAGAAAAAATTTGAACCTGCAGGCCATTCCTTCCACTTAGTTGCTCTAAAGCTTACTGGTTATTGTGAGAAAGAAGAGTCAGATAGTGATGATCAACAAGCTTCTTCTGAGGGGAAAGATGAGTACAATTATATGCCTTCATCTGATGGATACAGTACTAAGGGTAAGAAGAAATCTGGCGAAGGTAAGGAGCAAGATCACTATGCGCTGTTGGGTTTGGGGCATTTAAGGTATCTGGCAACTGAGGACCAGATAAAGAAGAGCTACCGTGAGACAGCTTTAAAGTATCACCCTGACAAGCAAGCTTCACTTCTACTTGCTGAAGAAACCGAAGCTGCTAAGCAGGCCAAGAAAGATGAAATTGAAAACCATTTCAAGGCCATTCAAGAAGCCTATGAGGTGCTGATTGATTCAACAAAGAGAAGAATTTATGATTCGACAGATGAATTTGATGATGAAATCCCAACAGATTGTGCTCCACAGGACTTCTTCAAAGTGTTTGGTCCTGCTTTTATGAGGAATGGCAGATGGTCTGCTAGCAAACCAATCCCGTTTTTGGGAGATGAAAAGACTCCATTGAAAGAGGTTGATAGGTTTTATAACTTTTGGTATAGTTTTAAAAGCTGGAGAGAGTTCCCGCATGCTGATGAGTTTGATATTGAGCAAGCTGAGTCTCGTGACCATAAGAGATGGATGGAAAGGCAAAATGCAAAGCTTTCTGAGAAAGCTAGGAAGGAAGAATCTGCGAGAATACGTAACCTTGTGGATAATGCATACAAAAGAGATCCCAGGATTCAGAAGAGAAAAGAAGAGGAGAAGGCTGAGAAGCAAAGGAAAAAACAGGCCAAGTATCTGGTAAAGAAGTTGCAGGATGAAGAAGCTGCTAGGGCGGCCGAAGAAGAGAGGCTCCGGAAAGAAGTAGAAGATAAAAAGGCTGCTGAAGTTGCACTTCAACAAAAGAAGGCCAAAGAGAAGGAAAAGAAACTATTGAGGAAGGAGAAGAGTCGTCTCCGAACTCTTGCCACACCAGTTGTATCTCAACGTCTCTTTGATCTCTCTGAGGATAAGGTAGAGAGCCTTTGTACGTCACTTGCCATGGAACAGCTGAAGAGTGTATGTGACAAGATGGATGGCAAGGATACTGGGGAACGAGCAAGGGTTCTTAGAGATGCACTTGGAATTAATGATAATACTGAGATTGAGAAAGAGGTGAAAGTGGTGAAGAAAGAAGAGAAAGTGCCTCAACAAAATGGTTCGGTGAACTCCAATGGGAGTGTCACATTTGGTAATATTGAGAAGAAAGAGAAGCCTTGGAGTAGAGAGGAGATTGAAATGTTGAGGAAGGGCATGCAAAAGTTTCCAAAAGGGACATCAAGAAGGTGGGAGGTTGTATCCGAGTACATTGGAACCGGAAGATCAGTTGAAGAGATTCTCAAGGCAACTAAAACAGTTCTCCTCCAAAAGCCAGATAATTCCAAGGCATTTGACTCTTTTCTAGAGAAAAGAAAACCAGCAGCCACGATAGCGTCCCCTCTTTCAACCAGAGATGAAACTGAAGGATCATCGGCCAACAATGCAAGTGGGCATGAGGAGGGCACTGATACGCCACAGGATTCAAAGACGTCTTCTGGTGGGCCTGGGAACAAGACGAGTCCTAGTGATGCAGGAGCAGCAGTGGGTGATGCTTCTGCCCCGGACCAGGATATCTGGTCTGCGGTGCAGGAGAGAGCGCTTGTTCAGGCTCTGAAGACGTTTCCAAAGGAAACCCCTCAACGTTGGGAAAGGGTTGCAACTGCAGTCCCTGGGAAGTCTGTCAACCAATGCAAAAAGAAATTCACCTCACTCAAGGAGAGCTTCCGAAACAAGAAAACTGCTATATAAGTAGAGAAGATTTTGAGCTTTAAATGTTGTGCAAAAAATTACCTTTTGCATATGTTCGTTTTGAGAAAAGATGTCATATTAGAGCATGAGCCATATCCACCGCAGGAAAATTGCTTGAGCATTAGTTCTGCGCTGACTGTTTTTTGTTTGAGGTAAAATTTTGAACTTTTGCTAATTGAATTGGGTGGTATACCTTGAATTGATTGAGTTGTAAGAGAGAGGGTGCTGATTGTCTGAACCAGTTTAAAATTTTACTCTAATAGCTTCAATTGTGGTGAGAGAGGAAACTGCTTCATTCTTTTGGTCTACAAAGTTAGTTGATGCTTATTCACAGCTCATATGGTGACGTCAGTTTGCTTTCATTTTTAGCCATGGAACTCTCCCTTAGGTGATGGCTTAAATTGTGAAACACAATGCTAGAGGGCAGTTGAATTTTATTATAGGATGATGGCCTTGGATCAACGTTTGTGACCCGGATTGCATTGTAGATTATTCTAGAAGGGGTATTACGGGCACGGTGCAAGATTTCGTATATGCACCACGTAAACGGTCACGCATCCTGTAACCGTGGATGTTGTTGTGACCGTTGAGATTTGAACATTGTAATCCGAACATTGTAATTCGAACGTTATAAAAGTGACCATTATAATTTAAACGTTATTGATTTTTATCGGTGATATATATATATATTAATAGAAGACGGTGAATAACGCGCACAACATCTTCGAAAAAACAACACAACATCTTCTGGAGAACAACTGCGAGAATGTCAACACACAAGGATGATGAGATGATGATTCCGTTCAACGATACAAAATTTAGTGACCCAGACGAGTTTCTTCGACATTTTGAGGTAAGTACTTTATAACTGAAAAATATAGAAAAACTAAAAATGTTATATATAATGTATATTTACATTAGAAACATTACAATTGCAATTTGTGTTAGAAACCTTTGATATAATTCCTGTTTTTATGATTTGAAATTATTGTTTTGTAAAACTAGTAATCATTGAGGATTAAACCGAAAACTAGAAATCTTATAGTTTTTTTTTTCTATGTGAACTAGGGTCTTTCGAATTATTCTCGTGACGAAGGGACTGATTATGCGCGAATATTTGAAATTCGCGGTTTTTTCCAAGATCGCGAGACGATGGTGGATTGGGCTCGATTCATGAGAGGAACTATGAACATGGTGTTGGCTACTAGTAGGTCGTGGAGAAACTCATGGGGATTCGTTACGTTTCGTTTGACATGCGAACGTTTTGGAGCCCCTCGTAAGAATAAAGACATTGATACCGAGTCATCTTCTACCCGAGCACAGAAATCGAAGAAAGACGGATCTGTTTTGAGCTTGAGGGCGTACAAAGCGAGGCGGAGAAGTTGAAGTTGCATGTTATAAACGGAGTGCACAATCATACACTTCCCGAACACTTAAAGGGACACTCATATGCCGGCAGATTGACGGAGAAACAATTTCGGAGGGTGGGACACGAGCTTGGGTCGGGTTTCAAGCCGAAAAATATTTTGAAGTCAATAAAGTTAGATGATCCCTACAACGTCAGCACAATAGAACAAATATACAATGCTGGAATGAAGATTTGGAAGCTACAAGCCGAGGGGCGGAGTCCTCTCCAACAAGCACTACATTTGTTAGAACAACGTCGTTATTACGTCAATGTGAGAAGATGCTCGGAATCGGAAGAAATTTCAGATTTTTTCATCATGCATCCGGATTCAAGACATCTCCTCAACCTATTTCTTTATGTCATCATAATGGACACGACGTACAAGACGAACGAGTAAGTTTTAATATACATGTTTTTACGAATTTTTTTATATTTCATGAACTTTTGGTTTGATGTTGAACAAAACTCTTAATATGTCCTATATAGGTCCAAGATGCCGTTGTTAGAGATTGTCGGTATCACTAGCACGAGGTTGACGTTTGCAATAACATTTGTTTTCATGGCCAAGGAAAACGCCAATCACTACGAGTGGGCATTACGGAGACTCCGACATGTGTAGAAATGTTACACCGGGAGTGATGGTGACGGACAGAGAGATAAGACTCATAAGTGCACTCGGTGTTGTTTTTCCGGATGTGAAGCACATGATTTGCACATTTCATATAAAGTGCAACATCCAACATAGATATTGGGCGGTGACACGGTCAAAGGAATTACAAGCTGTTTTTGAATCATACTACCATGCTTTTATTGAATCTAGATCTCCTGAGAGTTACGAGCGGCGTTTGGGTGAAATGAAAGTGCATTGGCAAGCTTATCCGAGGTTGATGGAGTATTTGGAAACTACATGACTAATCCCATACAAGGAAGCAATTGTTCGATATTGGTTCGACTTACATCTACACTTTGGCACGAGAACAACGAATGCGTCAGGACTTATTTCTATATTGTTTACACTTGTTTTCTAATAATCATTGAGGATTAATGTATTGAATTGATATTGGTTGTTAGGTGTGAGTCCGCACACTCATTGTTGAAGGGTACATTGCATTTTACCGTGCAAGGATTTCAGTTGGTGATGAAGAACATTGACTTGATGGTAAATGATCAGATTGATCAGATTCAAACGTCAATAGAGAAGTCACGTGAGAGGATGTTATTGGCTGTGCAGGTGCCTATATTTGATATGCTCCGAAACAAAGTAAGCAACGAGTGCTTCCTGCTGTTGTTGGAGATTTACGAGAAGGAAAAGCAAATTAGGAGCTTGACAACATGTAAGGATTCATATTGGAAGGAAGCTTATGGATTGCCTTGTGCGCACGAGTTCTTTATTGCTATGAGGCATCTGAGCCAATACATTTGGATCAGATTCACCCTTATTGGAAGCAAGTACGATGGGAAAGATTGAATCCGACTCATGAAGATGAGGTTGTCCATATTGATCCATACATGGGGAGCGATTGGACAAGAATTTGCTTCCGATAGATGTGCTTGAGCGGATGGCTTCATCATATGATGATATTAGAAATCCGGGCAATTCAACGTTGAGAGTACCAGAGCAGAAAGTTAGAACTAAAGGAAGACCACCAAAGTACGGCATTCTTTCAACAAGGAGAGAACCAAGTGGGTTTGAACATGGTTCTGGATCGACACATCCACGTCCCCGAGGTCGTCCACCAAAAGCAAGACAACATGTGGAAGTTAAAGTGGAGGAGGCTGAGCCACGTGCTAAGAAAATCACCACCAGACGTTCTAAGAACTATCGGTTCAAGGGTGATCAAATGCAGAAGTTCATGAAACCCTTTATCCTTTCAGCCTATGATGTTAAAGGAGATGAGCATTGTGGATTTAGATCTCTTTCCGTGGTTTCGGGATACTCGGAAGAAGATTACTTGATTGTTAGGAAGAAATTTGGCTACAGAGTTGTTCATGAGAAATGACTTGTACGCACATGTGAGTATTTCTTTTCTTTGCTCTATATTTTGTTGATAAAATGAAAACAACTACTTTACTTATAATTGTTTTTTTTTCAAAAGTCGGCGGTAAAATGGATGGTTGATGAAGTTATCGAGGCCACTTGGTGGACTGATTCTATACCTTGTGGGCCAGAGAATTGGATGAAGTGTCCACTTGTGCACGACATCAACGACATATTACCGATGCGCAGTTGTTATACTTGGATCAAATCCAGAGGCATGTTTACCAATTGTTGCAACGGTTGGAACCAAGAACCCCCACGGAGATTCGTGCAAACGCGTGGGTTGATGGCAATTACTTTATAGCCGTAAGTTTTATTTTTGTACCTTTTATATCTCCTACATTTCGTTACTTTTATTCAAGAAGGAAAAAATAAGGTAATCACTTTTTCATTTTTCAATCATTTTTCGTTAGGTTTGACTCAAATCAGACTCTCCATTACCACCTTTGACCATTACGTGGAGGCGTGGACATGATTCTAGCGTTGATGGATGTGATGCACACTTCCGTGATAGATTCAATTTGTTTGACGAACACCGGCGCAAAGAGTGTCCTAGAAAAGTGACAATCAACCTCTCATCTTCTTCTTCTTCTTCTTAGGTTATATGTGTTTCATGGATGTTTGGTTTGTTGTTATTTTCGTTGTTGTCAGTTTATATGTAATTAATGGAAAAAGAGTAATGTAACTTGTGTTTTGTTGTTATTTTCATTTGTGAAAGAAACCATTACACTTTTTACTTTAAATGTCACGACAATAACCAAACGCTAAGAAGAAAAAGGTAAAGGTAAAATATAGAACTTTGAAAACAATCAAATAAGACATAAGCAAAAGGTAAAGGTAGAGTATAGAACATTGAAAAACAAGAAATAACCAAAATGTAAATTATAGAATAACACCTAAAAAGGTTATGTACATCACATAAAGTGTAATATGTACAACAAAAGGTAAAGTATCAGACAAGAAATAAAAAACACAAATCAATCTCGTCTAGGCTGCGTCGCCCTGACTTGAGATGGCGCGATATGAACCTCCTGTGCCACCGACTCGTCATATATCGCCTATAGCTCCTCTACAGTCGGTGCACCATGGCTAATAAAATCCCAGACGTGGGCCTACATGATGTGTAGCCTCTGTATTGAAATATACACTTTTCAGCGCTAAAGGTAAAGTATAAAACTTTGAAAACAATCAAAAAGAAGAGAAACAACAACATACCCGAGTATCTGAAACAGGGACTGGAGGAGGACGATTTGCTGGTGGAGTCTGTATAGCCGAGCTAGGAATGAGAAATGGATGACACCGCTCGCTAAACCAAGACATATAGTCCAGAGATACTGTCCATGGGTAAGGGGCCCTAGTCTGACCCTGAAGCGCAAATCGGCTCGCCTCCTTGTGTCTAGCAGTCCAACGATCATCTGCGCCATGGAATCTGCCCCTATACCCCCTACTGCCATAGTAAACTACGGTGCCTCACCGCGAGACATCTTGTCTCGGATGCTAGACAACGTCGGACAACTCTTCTGCTTCTGTCGGATCTCTCCCAACAGATCAGGTAGCAGCTCTAAAGTGGACAAATAACTGTACATGTCAAGAAACTAAATATCCAACTCTAGCCAAGCTAGATATCTTTACAACTGAGGTTGTGCCGTCAGACGAGCTATCGCCTTCTCTCGAGGCGTCTTCCTACTAAGGGAACCGGCCACATTCGCCTTCCCCGGGAGAAATAAAATCTCCAGATTAAATTCCTTGATCAACTCCATCCATCTCCTTTGACGGTTATTCAACTCCGGTTGAATGAATATATATTTCACACTCTTATGGTTTGTGAAGATCCGGAATGTCGCCATATAAAGATAATGATGCCAAATCTTAAGGGCATGTACCACTACAGCTAACTCGATGTCATGAGTCGGATAATTCTCCTCATACGTCTTTAGATGTCTAGACGCGTATGCAATGACCTTACTCATCACATCAACATATATCTCAAGTGCAGCTTGGATGCATCACTATATACTACAAAGTCATGTATGCCCTCTGGATGTGCTAGAATCGGAGCTGAAGTCAATCTACTCTTCAGCTCCTCAAAACTTTGCTGATACGGCTCAGACCAAACGAATTGAGTAGTCTTCCTCAATAGGCATGTAAGTGATCGGGCGATCACTAAAAACCCTTCCACAAACCGACGGTAATAGCCCACCAAAACTAGAAAGCCGCGTACCTCCTTAACATTCTCGGAGGTAGCCATGAAGATACCGACTTGATCTTCTTTGGATCAACCTTGATCCCTTCAGTGGTGACTACGTGACCTAGAAAGGCCACCTCAGACATCCAAAATTGACACTTGGGTAGCTTTGCATATAGCTCTTTATCTTGCAGGAATCGTAATACCGTATTCAAATGTCTTGCGTGCTCATCCCGGCTCCTAAAGTACACTAGGAAATCATCGATAAACACCACCATAAAATGATCCACAAAGTCGATGAAGATGTCATTCATCAACTCCATGAACATGGTGGGTGCATTCGTAAGCCCTAATGACATCACTACAAACTCATAGTGGTCATACATGGTCCGAAATGCCGTCTTAGGCACGTCGTGCTCTCTCACCCTCATTTGTTCATGATATCCTGACCTCAAGTTGATCTTGAAGAACATTGTAGCTCCGTGCAGCTGATCCAACAAGTCATCTACATGGGGCAACGGGTACCTATTCTTGATGGTCACCTTATTTAACTCTCTGTAGTCGATGCACAACCTCATCGACTCGTCCTTCTTCCTCACAAAAAGTACCGGTACGCCCCATGGAGAAACGCTAGGGCGAATTAAGCCCTTCTCAACCAATTTCTTCAACTACTTCTTCAACTCCAACAACTCGATAGGCTCCATGCGATAGGGTGCCTTCGAGATCGGTCTAGTACCAGACTCTAACTCAATGCTGAAATCAAAACTACTTAGTGGAGGTAAGCCGGTAGATCGCTAAATACGTTCGTGAACTCGCAAACTACCGGAATCTCCTCTAATGCCTGACTCTTACTCTCCTTCATGGCATAACACCAAAAGGCCTCACAACCTTGCCAATCAACCTCCTTGTTCTCACTACACTGATGACTATACCGGACTTTTCGAGGTCCCATCCTCGGAGGATCTCTAACGGGCCTGCCTCGGTAGTGGAAATCACTGTCCTCCTACCTATGTCCAGTACCGCTCCATGTCTAGCCATTCAATCCATCCCTAGAATGACGTCCTCATGGACTAATGACATGACTAGAAAATCTACTAACTAGTCTCCATTTTCCAAACGAATGGGACAATCGTGAATCTCTCAGGAGCCTCTGATCTTACCACTTTAACGACCAATTTTTAGGCACGTGTTTGTTTTTATTTATATTTCCGGATGTTATCGATATTTTTAATACCTTGAGTATGTATCAAGAGTATTTTAAGTTGTAAATTTAATTTTTACGAGTATATATATATATATATATATATATATTAATATATTAACGGTATTTTAATTATTATTTAAATCTCGTAATTTTTTACGAGATTGATTTCTATGTCATAAAGTATATTTTGCGGATTTACCTAGATATTCGATCCATATATATATATATATCCTATGAGAACACCCCCTAACGTGAGAACATGAGAACAAATTCGTAATTATTATCAGTTTTGTTACGAATGTGTCATATCGTTTAATGTATTATTCGTAGTTATTGTTGGTTGAGTGGATTATTCGTAATTATTGTTGGATTCCTAATTATTATTATTCGTAGTTATTATTATTTTTGATATCTACTCTAAATCTCAACCCTTAATACTCACATCCAACGGTGTACGATTGTTCTCATGTTCTCACGTTAGAGGGTGTTCTCATGGGAACCACACCCTATATATATATATATATATATATATATATATATATATTTCCGGTACTTTAGTGTCGGAAAGTCGGAAATGTTTTTCGATTCAAAATCCCGATCCGAACGCATTCGATCGAGTACTTTTATTGCACTTTATTCCTCCTCCTCTATTTCTATTTTTTTTTCTTTCTTTTCTTTTTCCTTCTCTCTTTCTTCTCATTTTGGGACGAGCGGTCCTCGTTCTCCCTGTTGGCCGCCCAGTTAAGGCCTGAGCAGTGCAACCGACTTTTGGGTCTCCTCCGACCCCTCGACGCCCCTGCCCCCTATGACCTAGCCATTTGGGTTGCACGCTATGCTCCATCTCGTCAGCCCTCCTCTTCATCTTCAACCCTCCTCATCTCCCCTTGTTTCTGGCAGCCTGCAGTAGAGAGCCTGTTTCACAGCCCCTCTCTCGACTCATCTCACCTTCACCATCCGAACTCAGAACTAGAAATAAATAGTTTCAGCCACCGAATGGAGCTCCAATCGGGAGGAACTAGCGCCGCCGGAGACGAGGTGCCGTCCCCCTTCTGCGAAGCCCTCCTCCTCCGCCGCTTCTCTCCTCTTCCTCGCCTTGAGCCACCGGAGTCGCCAGCATAGGGCTTCCGCCGCCTTCGCCTCCCCTTTTCTTCTCTGCAGCCGCTAGATGTGAGCAGCAACCGCCGGGTCCCTGCGCAACCCTCACCGTCTCGACCACCTGTACCGCCACCAGGGAGAAGCGTCCTTGAGTCATCGTCGGAGGCCGCAACCGCCATCATGCCGGAGCGTCTCTCCTCTGCCCCGCAGTGCCGCCAAAGGAGTGTGCCAGAGTTGCCCCTTTGATGCCGCCATTGACGGGTTCTGAGAACCCTTTTTACAAAATGTATCGCCCCCTTTGTTTTTTGTTATTATTACAATTTTGAACCCATATTTATGTTTTACATATATGGCCCAATTTTTGGATTTTTGCAATGTTACCCCTGTTTGTTTAATTACAAATCTGGCCCAGAACTTTCAGTTTATATTTTGTGCCCAAGGCTTCTGTTTTAACGATGTTTTAACGAGACTGCGCTCTTGTGGAATAATTGCATAACTTTGGCCCTTATTATTATTTATGGAATATGACCCATATGCGGAAATTGTATAATTTGCCTAGAAAATATTTTTACGGGTTTTAACCTTGGAGTTTAAATACGAGTTTATTTCATAATTATATATATTATCAATTATTCCCTTGTTGGATTTATTTCGGATATATGGCCCGAAGGTTTATTGGCGGATTATGACCAAGTTTCTAAAATTGTATAAATTGTCCCGGAAAGTATTTTTAAGCGGTTTTTAACCTTGGTTCTGATAACGAGTTTTACCTTAGATTTTACATTAGTTATATATTCCGTTCAAATTTAGGATATAAGCTAAATTTGTTTAGCTTTGGTGTTAGGACCGGAAGCGCCCCGATAAAAGCCAACGATTCCAATCTCGACATCCGTAGATTGACTTCCGTCTTTTGACGGCGTGTGAGTATTCTTTTCCTCGACCTAGTTATATTTAGTAGTAGTATCAAGCTAGGTTGGATCTAGCATAACTTAGAGTGAATACAAAGTAGTGGTTATGGACCTTAGGTGAGTGTTTGAGGATTGTGAAATGTTTTATGACTTAAGGTGTTGATGTCACTTTGTGAGGCTTGTGAGGTTTGAAAATTGGAGTATATGGTTGTTGAGTTTATGGGCTAGGATATGCGTATCCTAACATGGTGTTGTTACCGTTGAGTTTGTTTGGACTAGACATGTTTATCCTAGTATGTGCTATGGGTTATGATCCTGCAAGATCATAGGGTCTAGAAGTCTAAGGACTTCTAGCTTGTTTTGAGTGAGATGTGAGCATGAGAGATTCTAGGATGCGGTCCTAGAATGAGAGTCAAATGATCTTGCGTAGATCATTTGTGTAGAAGTCTCAGACTTCTTGAGTTGAGCGAGTTGTTGATATAGTTTTCTTCTTGTGACCAGGTTGTGGACTCCTTCCCAAGGGAAGTGAGAGTGTTGTGAGTTGATTGTGGCGATAAGATAAGTCTTCGGACTTACTTAGCTCGTATTCTATGTATTAGATTCGATGCGTGTTTGGCGGTGTGTGTTTTATTGCTTTCATTATAACTTATAAAACCGGAATAGGAATACTGACCTTTATATATTATTTGGCCCAAGTGTATGATAACGGGCGGTGACAACTTGTCTAGCTCTTGCGTAGAGTTAGGAAGTTCTTGGCGACTAGCTCGTGTGGTTAGACGGTCGGATGCATCCGTACCGTTCCATGCGGTAAGTGGGGACCGAGGCGAGTTTCGGGAGATTCTCGTGTCACAAAAGAAGTTGAATTAGAACGGGATATGACCTAATAATAAAAAGATAATAATCGGACTTGTGTGTTTTGAGCATGTTATGTGTTATGTTGATGTATGTGTGTATGTGCCTTCACCTTGCTTCTAATGCTGCGAATATTAGCTAACGGTTTTATACCAATTGTTGTAGATTGCCTTGCAGGTTAGGAATGCGGCCGAGAGATCCGGAAGAGTGGGCAGCCGGGGTCCGTACATTTTTAGGAAGGGTTTTTGGATAGGGTTGAGTTGTGTTTTGTCCTTCGATAGTTTTTCTTTTCGTATGCCGCGTGTATGGCGTTTGGTCTTTGGAGTTATATCTCGGCTGAAGTCTTTTGTTATATTCTTTCGGACGTGCATTAAAAAAATGTATTTCGGTTTTGCCTTTATTTGTGCCATGTTGGAAAGGTCCGGTGACATTGTTGTCAGGCTAAGGGTCGGGACCCATTGTGAGGTCCCAACCCGTAGCACCCCGAGTCCCGCGGATTCGGGGTATTACAACCACCGTCAAATAACCCTACAACGAAAGGAACTCCCTCAATTTTATCTAATGGTAACCTATCTACGCATGTATTGGTAATGAAAGAATGTTCGTAGCACCCGTATCAAATATTACTCTAACCGGCATGTCTTGCATCCAAATCATACATGTGGTCACAGGTGTGGTTGGATCGTCAACACTCCTCATCTCAAACGCTCGCGTTTGAGTCCCTCTATTATCAGCTACACCGCCACCGTCCTCTACCTTGACCTAGTCCTTGAGTGGAACTCTATGGAAGAGGATGCCTCGGAGCTCTTTACTACTGCTGCTACCCTGAGCCTAGAACTGTGGTGGTCTTTGTCCACTACTTTGAACACTTGAGAGGAAGACCCCTGTTGTGATGGGTATCTACCCTGACGGAAAAAGATAGCTTTATGTCTTCTGTTTCTGCACATGAAATAGGTCACTAGCGGCTTCTTACATTCTGGCCGGATATGCCCACAATCTCCACAATTATAACACGATCGGCTACCATCTGAAGGCAGAGCTGCATACAGATAACCCGGTCGTCCATGTGACTGACCTCGTCCGTATCCTGGCGCTCCAACACTGGCTTGTCATGTCCTTTGTCTCTTCTTTGGCCCACCTGACTGAGCAACCCACCTAGGACCCGGTCTGTCTCTCTCATACATTGAGGCTCAGTCCTGGTAATCTAATAGTGAATCACATCGAAAACCTACGATATTGGAGCGGGTACCCTCTCTCAACCTCCTCGAGAACAAATACACATGCTGATCAACCGGATGTGCAGCCGAACCAAGCAGCGTTAGCTCCTCACATGTAACATCCGGGAATTTTATTTCCGGAAGTCGAGGTGTTTCCGGCCTTTCCGCGTCAGCGGCTTATTTCCCGCAGGCACGTTTGCTGAGTACGAGTTTTAACGCAGGATGAGGGTCTTTTTTACTTTCCGACCTTGAGAAGAGGAGTGAGGAGACAAAGGGGGCTACTGACCCTTGGGTATAATGATGACATGAATTATATACCATCAAATTCATGCATATTATGGATTTATCACCTCAATTTCACATTTAATTAATGGAAATTGTATAACTTCTAGTCCATTTTCATATAACTATCGAGAATAGAAGTCCACACTATTTTATTTGTGAAAATGTAGGAAAAAGTGGCGAGGCCGCATGAAAAGTGGCGAGGTGGCGCGAAGATATGAGCAAAATATCATAGAAGATTTGGAGGGAAGCAAAAAGATATGGAAAAGATCTCATGAGAAGATAGAAGTTGCAACTAAAAGATATCACACGATCTGGGAGAAAAATCGGATGATTATTTATAAAAATCGGTCGATCTCCTTTGTAGATGGCTCGATTTTTATCTTATGAAATCCGATTGGTTGTAGGATTGTAACCGAAAGACTACGCCTCATACCCTATAAATGGAGGACGTCCCATACCTTCAGAATCATCCAATTCCATCCAAGACTATTGAGTCATAGGATTGAGAGCAACGAAGGAAGCATTCGAGGAGGAAGATCGAAGGAAGATCAAAGGATGTTCGGGAGTTCTAGTTCGAGAATATAGTTCTCGAAGGTTTTGTGAGTCTGATTCTATATTCTGTCCTTGTGCTTGAGAATTGGAGTTTGTTACTGAGTTTTATTTGAGTTTTGATAGATTGAAGCGTTGTTCTTATGCTTTTGGTTTGATTTTAATTCAAAGATTCAAGTTTTCTCATCATTCTTTGCTTTCCCTATTTAAAATCTCTTTTGATTTTGATTATGTGTTTTCTTGGCTAAAACCCTTGTGATTCTAGGGTGATTGGTTGAAGATTGTGGTTGAGATGATGATAGAATGATCTTCATAAACAGATTGGATCCTGAGAGTTGAGTTTAACCATCGTAGAAGGCAAAAATCGGACTGTTCTTGGCTAAGATCGGACGATCTCCTTTGATGAACAGCCCGATTTTCCTTCTATCGTACCTATCTTACCTTATCCTTTGTCCTTGGTTAAAGATTGCTTAAACCCTAGCCTTGTTGAACTTTTCCAACCTATATCAGAGTGTGGGAAGAGACTTACCCGGTGATTCCCGTCCTTGGTTGCCAAGGATTACAAGTCCTAGGTAATAGAGGATTCAAAACCCTATATTAAGGTTGAGTGTGCCATAAACCCTTACCTTTGTGAGGTAAATCTGATTCCCTTGGGTTTGTGTTTGGTTTTGAGAATATTATCCTTCCCTTAGATCCTCTATTTTATCGAGACTCAACATCCTTTATTTAGAGCCTTTGGGTTTGGACATGGGTGGTGGAGACTTCACCGTACATCATACCGCTTTAGAACACATACCTTAGCAACCCAACTCTGTCCATATAAACTTTAGAAGTCTTGAATCAAAAACCACAATCGGATATCTTGATCCTTAGAATTCGCTTTCCCAATTCATTACACAAAAAATCAAGTCTTTGTCTTTTCAATTGTCAAAAGTTGCATCTTTCTTTGTTAGATTTCTTATTCTGATTTTGATTTCACCAAATCCATGTGTTCGACCCTGGAATTCTTGCTTTTATTACAAACGATCCGTACACTGCGGGTTCGCTTTATTTGCAATTATTCTTGGTATAAATATTAAAGCTTGCACACACCTTTCGGAGCGAACTGTATCCCCACCCTTTTTGTCAGCCTCATTATTCCTTCTCCCCATTTCTCCATTTTCCATTTCACGCTCATTCTTCCTCTTCCACTCCTCTCTTTCTTGTGTCTCCATCTTCATCCTCCTTGGAAGAGCTTAGTTGTAAGCTACAGCCTAGGCGTTCCGGATCTGTGGTGGTAAGCTTTCTCTCCTTCCCCTCTTTCCTTTGGTGTGAATCTCTCCTGTTTCCTCTTCTTCCACCTCCATGGCTACGGAGGAAGCTTTGAGGGGAAATCTTGTAAAACCTTTGCATGCCCCTTCTCCTAGCTTGTTTAGGTCGAGGCGAGGAAGCTTAGACTTGTGGTGAAGTGATTGAAGAAGGCCTAGCCAAAGAAGGAAATTTTGGAGTAAAGAACTAGTCGAAGAAATGAAGAAGACGAAGCCTCTGCTGTACGACCACGGGGGCGGACCACCAAAGGCGCAGGGGTGGACTAGGGCCACCGCAGGGGCGGCCAGAACCGCCGCAGGGGCGGCCACCAGGCGCAGGTGCGGCTCCAGGGGTCTGTAGGGGCTGTGACAACTTCCCATCGGGGCTCCAGCGTGCTTCCGCGGCTGCACTTTCTTCACCAGTAGACTTCTTCCTCCCTTCCTCTTCATTCCTTCCTTATACCTTACGTTTATACCTAGTTAGAAGCATGCTTAGGGTGGACCTAGGACTTATGAGAATGCCATCTATTGGCTTGAATCTAGGTTGATACGCCCCCGGATGGCGATGCCATCCGTGTTTCCGGCTAGAAGGACCCGCAACCATTATGAAGACATTTAAATATTTCGACTATTTAATAATAGACTTTTTATATTCAGAACTTTAATTCCGGAACTTAATTCCGTGACTTAAATTTCGACCTTTTATATTTTAGGCTTTTCATTTCCGGAACTTAATTCCGGCTTTTAATTCCCTCATTTATGTTTTGACTCTTTGTATAGCCTTCATCCACTATATAAGGATTGCTTGGCTCATTTGTAAGAGATGTCTAAGTTGAATAAAAGTGTTGAGAAGGAAAACCCTCTTACTTGGTTTAGGCATCACTTCTTCTTCAATCCTCTTAAAGTTCAATCTTGGATCTAGTCTTTGATCCAAGCCTTCACAATCGAGGATCCTTTTGAAGGATGAACCGAAAGCTTCCACATTCATTTCTTAGCTTCTGCCGCTCATATTCTACGTTTGATTCAACAAGAACGATCAAGAAGAAGTAGTTGAAGTTTCTCCTCGATCTAGATCACCCCTATTTCTATCATTGGTATCAGAGCGATCTAGATCGAGGAGAAACTTCAACTACTTCTTCTTGATTGTTCTTGTTGGATCAAATGGAAGAAGAAGTTATGCCTAAACCAAATAAGAGGATTTTCCTTCTCAATACTTGGATTCAACTTAGACATATTTTACCACCGTAGAGGAGCGTTGACCCTTGAAATTCAACACTAGGTGGATATTATCGGAGTCGGGCGGCTTGGAGTTGTAGTCTTTCAAAAGGATGGTAGGGCCATCAAGCTTGTCGAACATAAATAGGACAAACTCCGGATCAGGAGGCTCGAACTTTTAGTTTGACATGGTGGTGATGCTGTGGAATTTGTCTCTTATGCCGTAAATGGTCTTTGTCATCTTGAAAATACTCTCCACATGACGGATTGACAATTTGAATTGGAAGTACCGGGACACAATTTGAAATGATGACATCTCCCTTGTCTTCAACTTCTTCACACAGCGGTTTGACCACCAACTCACACCTTGGTTGCTTATAGAAGAATGCCATTCGGACTTTGCAACGCTCCAGCCACCTTTTTCCGAATAAATTGAGAATATAATGGAGGTTTTCATGGATGATTTTTCAGTTTATGGTTCTTCATTTGATGAATGTCTTGCTAACCTTTCTCTAGTCCTTCAAATATGTGAAGATGCTAATCTTGTCTTGAATTCGGAGAAATGCCACTTTATGGTTAGTGAAGGAATTGTTCTTGGACACATTGTATCCAGCCGGGGCATCGAAGTCGACAAAGCTAAAATCGAGACAATCGAATGACTACCTCCACCAACATCGGTGAAAGGAGTAAGAAGTTTCCTTGGTCACGCAGGTTTTTATAGACTCTTCATTAAAGACTTTTCTAATTTCTAAACCATTAACTAACCTACTAATGAAAAATGTGGTTTTTGAGTTTTCAAAGGATTGTCTAGATGCTTTCTACAGGATCAAAGAAGCATTAATCTCAGCTCCCATAATTCAGCTACCGGATTGGGATTTACCTTTCGAGATCATGTGTGATGCTAGTGATGTAGCCGTAGGGACTGTCCTTGGACAAAAGAAAGATGGGCGGACATATGCCATCTACTATGCTAGCAAGACGCTAGACGAAGCCAAACTAAACTACGCTACAACGGAGAAGGAACTATTAGCCGTGGTTTACGCTTTCAAGAAGTTTCGTTCTTACCTTGTAGGAGAAAAGTGATCGTCTACACCGACCATGTAGCAGTTCGCTACTTGCTTAAAAAGAAGGATGCGAAGCCAAGACTCATTAGATGGATTCTCCTTCTACAAGAGTTCGATCTAGAGATCCGTGATAAGAAAGGCTCCGAAAATTCGGTTGCGGACCACTTGAGTCGACTTCCACATCTAAGACAAGGAAGATGATCTACCCATAGATGACTCATTTTGGGATGAACAACTACAAGAAATTGAAGAATGTCATAAACAAATCGACGAAGGTAACGAACCTTGGTTTGCTGATTTCGTTAATTACTTAGTTTGCAATGAAATACCTCCATGATTATCATATGCTCAAAGAAAGAAGTTCTTTAAAGAAGTCAAGCAATACTATTGGAATGAACCCCTCCTCTTCAAGAGAAGACCGGGCATAATGATTAGAAGATGCATCCTGGAAGATGAAGTTGAAAGTGTTATCCGCCATTGCCATTTCCTCCCTTGCGGTGGACACGCTAGTTCACATAAAACTAGCGCCAAGGTATTACAATCGGGATTCTTTTGGCCAACTCTATTCAAAGATGTGCAGAAATTTTTTGTTGCTTGTGATGCTTGTCAAAGAATAGGGAACATATCAAGAAGGAATGAAATGTCTCTCAATAACATTCAAGAGGTTGAGATCTTCGACGTATGGGGAGTAGACTTCATGGGACCATTCCCATCATCTTGTGGAAACCAATACATACTTCTAGCTGTGGATTATGTTTCTAGATGGGTTGAAGCAATCGCTTCTCCTACTAATGATGTCATGGTGGTAGTGAAGTTTTTCAATAGAACGATCTTCCCAAGATTCGGGACTCCTCGAACCATTAATAGTGATGGAGGAACGCATTTTACAGCCCGTAAGTTCGAAACTCTATTGTCTAAGTATGGGGTTACCCACAAGATCGCCACTCCTTACCATCCTCAAACAAGCGGACAAGTGGAGATATCAAACAGAGAAATCAAGAGCATCTTAGAGAAGACTGTTACGCTAGAAATGTATAGCACAAAAGTCTTACAATTTATAACTCGATATAATTTCCTAACTCCTAGCGAACCCACTGTGTATGGGTCGTTCTGTAGCAAGGATAGTATTCCGGTCGAACACAAAGACTAAGGTGAAATCGAATCAAATAAGTGAATATGGCTAGTGCAAATCTAGTCTAAAAAAGAGAAAGAAATAATGAAATGAAAATCATGATATTTTTGGGTTTGGTTTTGTGGTGATCAAGCAAGGATCACAAATGATGCAAGATTATAAAACAAACTAACAAATCAAGCTAGCAACACAAATAAACAACACAAACACAAGATATGTGATCAAAGAGAGAAAAACGATTCTAGGGATTAGGACTTCAGGTTATGGCATTGGACTCAAGCTTCTAATTAACCTTGGAATAGCTATGGTAAGTTGGGAATGGGTGTTTCTCAAATGGGATCAATCACCGGGTAGGTCTCATGGTCCACTAATCCCGCACCTAAGGTCCTATCACCGGGTAAGTCTCTAGGAGCCTAAGGTTGGGAATTCTACACAAACCGGATTGTTATCTAAGGAGCTAACCTCTCCTCACCGGGTAAGTCTTGGGAAGGCAAGTCCTAAACATCAATCCTAGCACACTCAGTCCAATAGCGGCTTGTGAGGCTCACTAGTACCTAGAGTTCATCATCTTCGGTATCTAAGATCGAGAATTACAGGGTAGGTCTCTTCCCTCACTTAGTTTACTAGCACTCGGTCATCCTAGGCTAGATTATGCTTAACAAACACTAGGAATTCAACAATCTAATATCCTAACATTCAGATCCATCAAAACAAGCACAACAGAGAAAACCACGGGCCGATAATCAAAAACCATGGCCATGGTTAGGCAAGAACAAACCGTGGTTTGTAACAGAGGTTAGGTTCGAGCAAGCAATTCATCCAAGGGTAAATTCAAGTCTATTCTATCATAGTCCAAGCCATAACCATCATTCTATTACCCTAGAATCACAACAATTTAGCCAACACCATGCATTTTAAGATTCAAACTCAACAAGCAAACTTTCATGGCTTCCATAGTAGGAAAATGAAATGAAAGAGAATAGAGGCAAGTAAACACAAGAAACTCAACTGAATAATAGTTTGAGAAAGACTTACAACCCTTCAAAAGAAGGTCCACAACGTTCCTTATAATCCTTGCAAAATGTCCTCAATAAAGGTAACTCAAAAATCACTCAAAAGCTATGAAAACTCTGTGTTGATGTTGTTCTTCTTTTTCCCCAAAATGAAAGTGTTTTTCTTCCTCTCTAAGAGTAGCCTCAATGGGATGATGTCTAATGAGAGAGTGTGGGAGAGAATCCCCTAGCAACAGCCTGCAGGACTGTTAGCATGAAATATTGTGATATTTTAGGCACGTTTTCTAAACGTATTTGAGTCTTATTGATAGTCTTTGATTGAACTTTGTGCATATGTGAACTAGTATTGCCTATATTGTCGATATGGATGTCTACATGAGTTCTATGTTGATTATAGGTGATTTGGAGCTAATTCCGAACGGAATCAAGCATAGGAGAGTTGAGTCGATATGTCCATAGATCGAGGACACTTTTTGAAGCAATTTGGAGTCTTAGATTGAAGAATGCACGAGTTAGGGAAGAATCACGTTCTTGCCCTAAATTACGCCCTAAAACACGGCCGTACCACAAACCACGTTCAGAATTACGGCCGTGGATTCAGAGTCAAAATTCGATGTTCATTCCAGGGGATTCTACGGCCGTGGAACAAACCGTAATTGTTTCCACGCCCTAAATTACGGTCGTGGAATCTTCCACGACCGTGATCTTGGCGAATCTTTTCGCCATGTTTCGAAGCCATGATCTTTTGAAGATTGGGCCGGGCCGACACTTTGCCCTGCATTATAAAAAGACGGATGAAGCAAGATTCCGTCACCTCGCTTACGACCTTTCAACCCTCGCTTAGCGGCAAACCCTCATCTTGGAGGTAATTTGGAGATCTCATTGAAGATCAAAGTTCGTATTGGAGAGTTGCTGTTTGTGATCTTCGTGTTTGTGGAAGATCGAAGTTTCTTGGAGGGTTTTTGCAAGAAGATTTCTCTTCTTGCTTAGGTTTGATTTAGGATCGGATTGACATCCCGTTTCTTTTCTTTCCTAAGATTGTGATTGTTTACTCCGTTTTGAATCCCTTGATAAACGCTTGTTCTTGACTGTGATTCTGAGATTTATTTGAAGATTATTGACCGTTCTTGAAAATTCCCATCTTTTGTCTTTTAAATCTTGAATTGATATCGATATGACTGTTATTGGCTAAAAACCCTTAACAATTCTAAGGTGAAGGGTTGATAGTTGTGGCTTAGATGATGATAGATCGATCGTAAATAGATTAGACCCTGAGAGTTAGAGAATTATCGTCGACAACCCTAAATTACGGGCTGTTCTTGAGTTCCACGACCGTGGAATCTCAAGAACTAACCGTGATTTACCTTAAGTCTACGAACCTGCTTTTACTTTAATCTAAAGTTAAAGATTAGCTTTAGCTTAGTTTAGACTTGTCTTTTCTAGGTGGTAGTGAAGCCTCAACAACCTCTACCTCGATTGTGAGCCTCAACAACCTCAATCGGATAAGTTAGTCTTGATCTTTAGATTGTAAGTTTGGGTATTTGATACTAATCCTCGTCTTTAGAACCTTATCTATATTGAGCCTCAACAACCTGTATAGGGAGTGTCTTTTAGGTGAGTTACATAAGGTTTTTGGAACCTCAACCGTACGATTACCTTACATTAGTATACCTTTGCATATCTCAACTCTGTCTTTATATCGTTAAGTATATCTTGAATCGATTGCCACAACTGGATTCCTGGATCTTTAGGATTGTTGTTTTCCCAATAATTTGCAAAACTCCTATATTTACTTGCTTGATAACCTGCAACCGAGTTCGTTCCACCCAAATCCCTGTGTTCGATACTCTGGAATTCTTGCTTAACTACGTCGATCCGTACACTGCGGGTTCGCTTGCTTGATTCTAGTTTTATAAATTTAAAGCTTATTTGCACACACCTCTAGGGGCGAACAAGTTTTTGGCGCCGTTGCCGGGGATTTGGCTTCATCCGAATCCGGTAGCCGGTTGTCAAGCTTGGGAGCTTGCTCTCGTTATTTGATTTTTCTTTGAGTGCATGCGCAGGTCTAGGAACACCGAAGATCTCTTACCTCTTGATCAAGAGCTAGAGAAAACCTTGAGGCAAAAGCGCAAGGAAAAGAGGATGGCTGAAGGGAACGAACGCGATCTTCAAACGGAGTTGGCGGAGAAGGAAGCTGAACTCCGATGGAATGAGACTCTCCGCCAAGATGAGATGGATCGTCATCAATCTCAAGTCAACGGTCTACAAGACATGATCGTCCAAATGAGGATAAAGATGAGCGACCTTGAAGATAAGGTGGGCAAGAAGTCCTCGAGAAGGAGATCAAGGTCTAGAAGGAGAAACCGCTCATCCGCCGATGATAGTGATTCTTCCATGCCACCGTTAGAAGAGATTGATCCCACGATCAATATAAATCCTTTCAATCCACAAGGAGCTGCTAATCGTCGCATTCCACCTAGGAATGCGAGGGTCGAACGTGTTGATAATGAGTCGAGAACTCTTGGCCAGCGAATGGATCCAACACAACAACCACGCCGCTTGGGTGTGAATTTTGATGCTGAAGATGTACAAGGGTTTAGCTTCAACCCTCAAGTTATTACTCTTGTTCGCCAAAGCCAATTTGGCGGTACAAGTGCTGAATTTCCACACCAACACTTGCAAAATTTTGAGTGTATGATGGAGACGATGAGACCGAAGAGCGCTACTACCAACAGCTACAAGCTTAAACCTTTCTTTTTCTCCTTGAAGGGGAAAGCGTTGTCTTGGTACCAAGCTCTTCCTAATGGGAAACTAGACACGTGGGAAGACCTCTCCGCGGAGTTTCTCACCAAATTCTTTCCGCCATCCAAAACGGCGGAACTTAGAGGTAAGATTAATGCTTTTTCTATGAGACCTAACGAAAGTTTGTTCCAATCTTGGGAAAGGTTTCAGGATTTGCTCTTGGATTGCCCTCATCATGGCATATCCAAGCTTGCCTTGCTGGAAATTTACTACAAGGGGCTGGATGCGGGAACGCAATTCAACCTCCAATCCCTCTCATGTGGAACGTTCATGGACATGAGAGAAGATGACGCTTGGGACTTCATTGAGAAGCAAGCAAGAGTCATAGAGAAGTATTCCCACCGGAAAGTGGAGGGAAATCGTGTGGAGCAAGGAGCAAAGCTCACACATGAAGCTCAAAATCAGATTTTCTCCCTCAACAATGAGATCAAAGAGTTGAAGGAGACTATCAAGACCAACTTCCCAAAGCAACAAGAGAAGGATGTTGGCTATTTGGGCAACAACAACGGCGGTGACAATACCAACCGCAACAACAATAACCGGAACAATAACCGGAATAGCAATTGGAATGGAAACAACAACAACCGGAACAACAACAATTGGAACAACAATCGGGGTTCAAACAACAACAATTGGCGCTCCAACCAACAAAATTCCGGTAACTCCTATCCTTCCAATTCCAATCCACTAACTCCACCCTCCTCTTCCTCTACTCCTTTGAAAAGCCAGGGGCAATCATCTAATGGAGAAAACAATACGGGAAAGGAGAAGCCGGATCCCATGTTAGAAACGATCTTGGGAAAGCTTCAAGGGATGGAGAACCGCCTCATTAAGGTTGATGATCGAGTTTCTAAGATTGACAAAGCTCAAAAGGTTTTAGAAAACCAAATGTTCGATCATGCGGAGGAAGTTCTTAGAAATCAAGGGAAACTTCCAGGAAAGACGGAGGACAACCCTAAGTGAAGGGTAATGGCGATTACAACTAGGAGCGGAGTGACTACCACCGATCCGCAGCCTACGTTCGTTGAAGTCCCCGTAGAGAAGGACAAAGAAAAGGCGAAGGAGAAGGAAGACGTCTATGTTCCTCCTCCAGCTTTCAAACCTCCCCTACCGTTCCCTCAGTCTAGAGCGCGAGCGCGCCTAGACAAGCAATTCGGTAAGTTCATAGAACTCATGAGCAAACTGCATATTAATATACCTTTCATTGATGCTATTGTAGGTATGCCGGCTTATGGCAAGTTCTTGAAGGAGCTTCTCTCTAACAAGAGGAAGCTAGAAGATTTCGGTGAAGTCAAGATGAGTTCGGATTCTTCGGATCTCATCAAGACTATGAAGGAGAAAATGCCCCCAAAGCTGAAAGATCCGGGGTCATTTTGCATTCCCATTGGAGTGGGAGAGGTCACATATGACGCTTTATGTGACTTAGGGGCAAGTGTGAGCATCATACCACTTGCATTGTGCAGGAAGATCGGTTTAGGCGACCCTAAACCGGTGAAGATGACGTTATACATGGCGGATCGATCCATTACTCGTCCCGTCGGCATTGTAGAAGACGTCCCGGTCAAGCTAGGCAAGTTCTTTGTTCCCATTGATTTTGTCGTGCTTGATATTCCTGCAGATAGTCCGGTCCCGATCATACTCGGAAGACCGTTTCTTGCAATTTCCGGCTGCATGGTCGATTGCAAGAATGGGAGACTCGCTTTTGATATTGGGGAAGAGAAAGTAGAGTTCGTTCTTTCCACTCTAGTGAAGGAGCCAATCTTTGATGAGGATATTTACAATGTCCAAGACGAAGAAGGTTTATCTAGGGAAGAGGTAAGTGCGATTCTCTTTAACGATCCTTTACAAAAGGTTATTACTATGAGTCTAACCAATGTAGGAGAAGAAGAAGGGTGCAAAGAGGAAATTGAAGCCTTGGAAGCACAAGAAGAGATGCATGAAGTGGAGTTTGAGAAACTCCACGATGAGGCTGAGAATACTAGAATCCACGGTCATACTCTGTATTCCACGACCGTGGATTCCACGACCAAAATCGACCACCATTCCAGAGCATTCCACGGCCGTGGAATAGAAGAGGAGACCGTAATTTTGGCCGTGGAAGAGGGCGATCGGCATACTTCTTCAACTTCTTCTAATTCTTCTCCAAACCATTCAACATCCTTAGAAACTTCTAAGGAAACATCGGAAGCTCCTCGAGGATCATTGGAAGCTCCGAAAGCAATGGAACTCAAACCACTTCCTACTCATCTAAGGTACGCTTTTCTTGGATCTAATTCCACCTTCCCGGTTATCGTTAGTTCCGAATTAAGCATAGATGAACACGAACAGCTCATGATTGACCTTAGGAAACATAGAAAAGCCATAGGCTATACTATTGAGGACCTGGTAGGAATTAAACCCTCCCTATGCATGCATAAGATACTAATGGAGGAAGACTTTAGAACTTCGAGACAACCTCAAAGGCGGTTGAATCCGACCATGAAGGAGGTTGTCAAGAAGGAAATTCTTAAACTTCTTGATGCAGGTATCATCTATCCTATCTCCGATAGCAAGTGGGTGAGCCCAGTTCAAGTAGTTCCGAAGAAGGGAGGAATGACGGTCATCACCAATAAGAACAACGAACTCATTCCTACCCGAACCGTAACTGGATGGCGAATGTGTATAGACTACCGCAAGCTCAACAATGCAACGCGGAAGGATCACTTTCCATTGCCATTCATCGATCAAATGCTTGAAAGGTTAGCACAACATTCATACTTTTGCTACCTTGACGGTTATAGTGGCTTCTTTCAGATTCCGATACATCCGGATGATCAAGAGAAGACCACATTCACGTGCCCTTGGGGTACGTTCGCTTATAGGAGAATGCCGTTCGGGCTTTGCAACGCCCCAGCCACCTTTCAACGGTGCATGATGGCCATCTTCTCCGAATATGTAGAGGAAATCATGGAAGTCTTCATGGACGACTTCTCCGTTTACGGTTCCTCTTTTAACGATTGTCTTTCTAACCTTTCTCTTGTTTTGCAAAGATGTGAAGACACTAACCTAGTTCTTAATTGGGAGAAGTGTCAATTCATGGTTAAGGAAGGAATCGTGTTAGGTCACTTAGTCTCTAGTAGAGGGATAGAGGTAGACAAGGCTAAGATAGAGACCATAGAGAAACTTCCTCCCCCAATTTCGGTGAAAGGGATAAGAAGTTTCCTAGGACATGCTGGATTCTATAGACGTTTTATTCAAGACTTTTCTAAGATATCAAAACCTCTCACTAATCTATTGATGAAGGATGCGGTTTTTGAGTTTTCGCAGGAATGTTTAGATGCGTTTAACACCATTCGGCAAGCTCTAATTTCAGCACCTATTATCCAACCTCCAGATTGGACTCTTCCCTTCGAGATTATGTGTGATGCTAGTGACGTAGCCATTGGAGCTGTTCTTGGGCAACGAAAGGAAGGACGAACCCACGCCATATACTACGCTAGCAAGACGCTAGACGAAGCCCAGCTCAACTACGCCACTACGGAAAAAGAGTTTCTAGCCATTGTCTACGCTATTGACAAGTTTCGCTCTTATCTTGTAGGTGCAAAGGTGATTGTCTACACGGATCATGCTGCGATCCGATACCTCCTTGCAAAGAAAGATGCGAAGCCAAGGCTGATTAGATGGATTCTTCTCCTACAAGAATTCAATCTTGAGATCCGCGACAAGAAAGGCTCAGAAAATTCTGTTGCGGATCATTTGAGTCGTCTAACACATCTAGAGGACGACCATTTACCCATTGATGACTCCTTTCCGGATGAACACCTACATATCATAGAGGAGTGTATCAAGGTAGTCTCCAAAGGTAACGAACCATGGTTTGCTGATTTTGTTAACTATTTGGTTTGCCAGGAGATACCACCCGGACTGTCATACGCACAAAGGAAGAAGTTCTTCAAGGACGTCCGGGAATACCATTGGAACGAGCCTCTCCTCTTTAAGAGAGGTCCGGATGGCATCATCCGGCGATGTGTGCCGGAAGATGAGATGCAAAGTGTCATCCGCCATTGTCATTCACTACCTTGTGGAGGACACGCTAGTTCTAATAAAACTAGCGCAAAGGTATTGCAATCTGGATTCTATTGGCCTACTTTATTTAAAGATGTGCAATCCTTTGTTTCTTGTTGCGATGCTTGTCAAAGAACAGGCAATATCTCTAGAAGGAACGAGATGCCCCTCAACAACATCCAAGAGGTGGAGATTTTCGACGTTTGGGGAGTCGATTTCATGGGACCATTCCCTTCTTCTTGTGGAAACCAATACATATTATTGGCGGTAGACTACGTTTCTAGATGGGTGGAAGCAATTGCCTCTCCCACAAATGATGCCATGGTGGTGGTTAAGTTCTTCAACAAGACCATCTTTCCGCGATTCGGGACACCAAGGACGATCATTAGTGATGGAGGTTCTCACTTCATAGCCCGTCGCTTTGAAGCTCTTCTAGCCAAGTATGGGGTTACTCACAAGATCGCTACCCCTTACCATCCACAAACGAGTGGACAAGTTGAGATCTCAAATAGAGAGATCAAGGGAATTCTAGAGAAGACGGTTTCAAGAACTAGGAAAGATTGATCCTTGAAACTAGATGACGCATTATGGGCATACCGGACTGCATACAAGACTCCCATAGGAACCACACCATACAACCTTGTGTATGAGAAATCTTGTCATTTACCGGTAGAGCTAGAGCACAAAGCGTTTTGGGCTATCAAATGGCTGAATTTCAGCATGAAGGAAGCGAGAGAGAAGCGTCTCCTAGACATCAACAAGCTGGATGAGCTCCGTTTGAACGCCTACGAAAACGCTAAGATCTACAAGGAAAGAGCAAAGCGTTGGCATGATAAGCATATCATTCCAAAGGACTTCAAAGAAGGAGATCAAGTCCTTCTCTTCAATTCGAGACTTCGCCTCTTTCCAGGTAAGTTAAAATCTCGTTGGACTGGACCGTTTCTAATTAAACGTATTTTCCCCCATGGTGCAGTTGAAGTATGGGGTGAAGCTAGTGGAAGCTTTAAGGTGAACGGCCAACGACTCAAGAAGTACTCGCCGGAACTCCAATCTGAGGAGTTTGCACCTACCGCACTCGAATAAGTGCGAGATTGGTCTAGCTACGGACCTTAAACAAAGCGCTTCTTGGGAGGCAACCCAAGGTATTGCATTTTCGTTTTTGTTTTCGATTCATAGATTAGTTTAGAATAGACGTTTTCGCTTTATTTTGCCTCGATTTCTTCCGGTATGTTCGTGTTTTTGGTTGTAGGAACGATGGAAAAGGAGAAAGGAGGGATAATGTCAAAGAAAAGTGACGAAATTTGGACTTTGAAGCTTTACAGAGGGTTCCACGGTCTAAATCACGGTCGTCATAGCTACAGTGGCCGTAATTCTCAAAAGCCTGTGAAAAATCATCAAAACCACGGGTCCGTACATTTCCACGGCCGTGGAATGCCCCGACAGACCGTGATTTTTGAAATTTTGCCTGCGAGTATAAAAGCCACACTTCATCACAAAAACACCACAATCCTTCCCCAATTCCACGACCTAGATACCGAAAACACGAACCCTCTCCAAATTCTTCATTTTCTAATCGTTTTCAACGATTCTTCGTCCTAAACTGCAGCAAATCCAACCACGAACAAGATTCAAGCAACAAATCGAGTGGAAATCGATCAACAAACGCACATTTTGGATTTTTCAATCCGAAAAAGAGGTTAATTCTTTCTCTTCGATTCTCGCGGATTTGGTTCGTTTTTGCCATAGATTTTTAGAAAGAACTGACAAGGATTGGAAGGAATTAGATTAGGACTGCTTATTGTGGTGATATTTGGTGAATTTGCTGAGATTCACGAGATTCTGTGACGAATCACGGTCTCTGGAGGTTCCACGGCCGTGGTTTCTATAGAACAGACCGTGATTTCTGCTGAAAATGGATTTCGTAAGGAGAGTGTCGGGAAGGATTAAGGAAAAGAAAGGGGAGCAAAATAAGAAAAGGAAGGGCAACCCCTCCACCTCTAGGGCACCACCACCCTCATCTCCCTCACCACCATCCTCACCTTCACCTCCATCTTCACCACCTCACCCTAGCATCCCAACCATACATGATGACCACCTAGCTGCATTTGAGAGGATAGAGAAGAGGGCAGTGATTGGCCCTAGGTATTTGTTGTTGGAGGATCTACATCCTCTCAACATAGTTGACGATCTTACATGGCTCTTGGATAGAGCCGGATTGACCGTCTTCACGAACATTCGTGAAGACGCCTATGAGGAGATCACCCAAGAGGTTGTGACGTCTTTCGAGCACAGCCATGTTGATAGGACTGTCTCCTTCCGTCTCATGAATCGAGACTACCAGTTGAGTATAGTTGAGTTTGGAGCCATTTTCGGGTTCCATGAGACCTACAACGGTCGACTTCCTAGAGGCGTTTCCGCCAAGGACTTTTGGGCGGAAGTGGCCATGATCTACGCCGACGAGGATCGTTGGCAACCCGCTGATACCAAGGCTAGATTGATGTACCATCTAGCCTTGAAGATAGCTCACCGTGTTCTTTCGGAGTGTCTCTTTCCTAGGACGGAGACGCCCCAAAAGATCAAGACGGATGAGCTATTCCTGCTATACTGTATGCTCTACGGTCGCCGCGCAGATTGTGCTACTCTTTTGGCGGCTACAATGAGTAAATTGAAGAACAAGAGGAAGGGGAACATTGGTTATGGAGGGATAGTGACCCACATAGCTAGGACATTCGGAGTGGATTTTTCTGGTTGCACCCGCATACCCGCCGTACCTCTAGGATTACATGCGTTCATGGTTAGGGGACTCATCTTCCCCACACATAGAGGGCCGCCTTATGCGGGCATGCCTTGGGAGAGTAGGACAGGCAGAGGGATTGAGTGGCTGCCGGAGTATTCCATTGTGGCGGGACGCCACAATTGGAAGGAGACGTTCGCTGCGATGCATGCGAACAGGCTAGGAGCTCCCCTTTACGTTCCACCGCCAGTTGTGGATGAGGAGGAGATGGGAGAGCAGTACGAGAGTGGTGGAGGAGCGGAGCAGGAGTTCGGCTCGTTTCCGGATCAGCCGGAAGCAGCCCCGGATGTACCTAGGCGCTCTCCACGCCCAGCTAGAGCTTCAGGCTCGTCATCTCGCCGCGCCAGCGTGAGTGAGAGGCCCACGTGGATGACTACACCTCCCACTTGGTACGATACACCCCCTCCTTGGTCCACGACGCAGCCAGCAGCACCACCACCACCACCAGCACCAGCACCAGCCGATGCCCCCGCATGGTATGGTCACCCCCCGGGATGGTACGAGCAGATGCCGGATTGGGCTACCGGACTTTCAGAGAGAGTCGGAGCACTAGAGATCCGGGCGGATGCTAGAGACGGACGCCTAGACGACCTTGACCACATGATGAGGGACGTCTACCGCCAGCAGTTTGGGCGGTTCTATGATCCGAGTTTCTCTCCATTCCCACCACCACCGCCGCCGCAGTGATCGATGCATGACAGTTTGTTTTAGACATTCCCGCCACCTCTTGTGAGTTTCTTTTTCTTTTGCTTTCTTTTGTTCTTTCTTGTGAACATTAGGGACAATGTTCGCCCTAAGTATGGGGTGGGATGTACTAAATGTTTGTAATAACTCTACTCTCTATGTTTGCTTCATTCAAGACTATCATTGCATGTTCATTATGTGTTGCACGTTTCCTTATTTGCATTGCATGAAAAAGAACTTTAAAAACCCATAAAAATTGAAAAATTTTGAAAATTTTGAGCTTCTAATGAATTGAGTTTGATGACAATTGCATGCTTATAAGGATTGTAAATTGAAAAGAATTTGAATGAATGAATTTTACCTCTTTTGCAAGTTCTATAATGTGAAAATATTGCTTAAATCATGTTGAGGGATTGAAGTTGAAATCACATTATAAGTTCCTATACTTCTTGTTGAAATGATTAAGGCAATTCGATACTTTCTTTCCTCTTTCTTTGATCATCTAACTCCTCATTGAAATATTAGCCTCCTTTACCCATCCGGGAACCTGGAAAAGTGAAAGAGAAAAAGGCATGTTTGATGTGGGAGGGCCATGAGAGCAATTATTTGCAATCAATTGAATAGAAAGAAATTATAGGTTTGGGGAAGTCAATCATGACGATGAGTAACTCGGCACCATTCACATAGCCGGGTGTTTGTGTCTTGCCAAAGTCGGATTGAGCGATATTCCTAGCGGATTATGGTATGTGCGCTAAGGGTTTGAGGCATCTCTTGCAATTTTGAGAAACGCCAATCTCCTAGGCTTCGGTTTTTGTGCACCTCTATCCATAACTCCAAAAGTAAAGTCGAAAAATGAAAAGAAGAGAGCGAAGCTCTAAGTGAAGTGTTGCGGAAACCGCAAAAGAAGAAGAAGGTAGTTGTCCACTTTCCCGGATTTATGCACCACTCTCCCTTAAAGTTTTCCCTTCCTTTCCATACTCTAGACCTTTTCTTTGAAAGTCCTTAAGATCAAAAGAATGTTATAGGACTTGGTGATCTAAATTGAAGTTCTTATAATTGATTTTGATAATATTTGAAGGTTATAATGCTTGTTTGAAAGTTAAATTTGTTCATGAGTTTTCTTTGCCCTTTTACTCTCTAATTAAGTGTGTGAAAGTTTGAAAAACGATTGAAGCAAGGTTTGAGAATGATCTATTCTTTAGAAGTCACATTCATCCAAAAGAAGGTACACATATTTCATCCTAACTCTTGTTTAAAGCTTTTTGAAAGACCTTGCTTAGGGACAAGCAAGTGTTAAGTATGGGGTTATTTGTTAGCATGAAATATTGTGATATTTTAGGCACGTTTTCTAAACGTATTTGAGTCTTATTGATAGTCTTTGATTGAACTTTGTGCATATGTGAACTAGTATTGCCTATATTGTCGATATGGATGTCTACATGAGTTCTATGTTGATTATAGGTGATTTGGAGCTAATTCCGAACGGAATCAAGCATAGGAGAGTTGAGTCGATATGTCCATAGATCGAGGACACTTTTTGAAGCAATTTGGAGTCTTAGATTGAAGAATGCACGAGTTAGGGAAGAATCACGTTCTTGCCCTAAATTACGCCCTAAAACACGGCCGTACCACAAACCACGTTCAGAATTACGGCCGTGGATTCAGAGTCAAAATTCGATGTTCATTCCAGGGGATTCTACGGCCGTGGAACAAACCGTAATTGTTTCCACGCCCTAAATTACGGTCGTGGAATCTTCCACGACCGTGATCTTGGCGAATCTTTTCGCCATGTTTCGAAGCCATGATCTTTTGAAGATTGGGCCGGGCCGACACTTTGCCTTGCATTATAAAAAGACGGATGAAGCAAGATTCCGTCACCTCGCTTACGACCTTTCAACCCTCGCTTAGCGGCAAACCCTCATGTTGGAGGTAATTTGGAGATCTCATTGAAGATCAAAGTTCGTATTGGAGAGTTGCTGTTTGTGATCTTCGTGTTTGTGGAAGATCGAAGTTTCTTGGAGGGTTTTTGCAAGAAGATTTCTCTTCTTGCTTAGGTTTGATTTAGGATCGGATTGACATCCCGTTTCTTTTCTTTCCTAAGATTGTGATTGTTTACTCCGTTTTGAATCCCTTGATAAACGCTTGTTCTTGACTGTGATTCTGAGATTTATTTGAAGATTATTGACCGTTCTTGAAAATTCCCATCTTTTGTCTTTTAAATCTTGAATTGATATCGATATGACTGTTATTGGCTAAAAACCCTTAACAATTCTAAGGTGAAGGGTTGATAGTTGTGGCTTAGATGATGATAGATCGATCGTAAATAGATTAGACCCTGAGAGTTAGAGAATTATCGTCGACAACCCTAAATTACGGGCTGTTCTTGAGTTCCACGACCGTGGAATCTCAAGAACTAACCGTGATTTACCTTAAGTCTACGAACCTGCTTTTACTTTAATCTAAAGTTAAAGATTAGCTTTAGCTTAGTTTAGACTTGTCTTTTCTAGGTGGTAGTGAAGCCTCAACAACCTCTACCTCGATTGTGAGCCTCAACAACCTCAATCGGATAAGTTAGTCTTGATCTTTAGATTGTAAGTTTGGGTATTTGATACTAATCCTCGTCTTTAGAACCTTATCTATATTGAGCCTCAACAACCTGTATAGGGAGTGTCTTTTAGGTGAGTTACATAAGGTTTTTGGAACCTCAACCGTACGATTACCTTACATTAGTATACCTTTGCATATCTCAACTCTGTCTTTATATCGTTAAGTATATCTTGAATCGATTGCCACAACTGGATTCCTGGATCTTTAGGATTGTTGTTTTCCCAATAATTTGCAAAACTCCTATATTTACTTGCTTGATAACCTGCAACCGAGTTCGTTCCACCCAAATCCCTGTGTTCGATACTCTGGAATTCTTGCTTAACTACGTCGATCCGTACACTGCGGGTTCGCTTTCTTGATTCTAGTTTTATAAATTTAAAGCTTATTTGCACACACCTCTAGGGGCGAACAAGGACCACTTATATTCTCCACCAAGAGCAAGAGTCGGTTATGGAGATCGTGGGACAGCTGTCACAGCTGTCCAGAGAGAACCACGGCCAAAATTACGGGCGTGGTTCTGGCTTTGGGCCGTGGTTTTGCATAAACAACTCTCTTTTGATCGTCAAGCCATGAGTTGGTGCAAGGCATACACCAACAAGGTCCTATGTGTTCTCTTTTGCTCCTAGCTTGCTTTTTAATGAGTCCGGAAGTGTGTCATCACGAGGAATGATCCTCAAATGTATCGATTAAGCTCCAAAAGCTCCCTAAAATACCTACAAAACCGACAATAGTTCGTGTAAACATCTATTTCGACAATATGCATGAATTAAGCGTAAACGTCATGAACTAATGCCAAACCATGCATGAGAATCGGGAAAAACTATCTAAATGAATGACTAAACTAACGTCATAAATCGTGTTATCAAAGACCATTTCAAGAACAAGGAAGGATTGGTCACTCAAATTAGATGATACACTTTGGGCATACCGAACCGCTTTCAAGACTCCCATAGGAACGACACCATACAATCTCGTTTATGGGAAATCTTGTCATCTTCCGGTTGAGCTAGAATACAAAGCGCTTTGGGCGATCAAATGGCTCAACTTTGACTTGAAAGAAGCTGGAAAGAAACGTTTGCTGGACATAAATGAGCTTGAAGAGTTCCGTCTTAACGTATACGAAAATGCGAGGATCTACAAAGAAAGAACGAAGAGATGGCACGATAAGAATATCGTTCCTAAGGAGCTGAAAAATGGAGACCTTGTCCTTCTTTTCAACTCAAGACTTCGTCTACTCCCAGGTAAACTAAAATCCCGTTGATCCGGACCTTTTCTAATAAAAAAACATTCACCCTCATGGTGTAGTTGATATTTGGAGCGAGAAAACGGGAGATTTAAAATTTAACGGACACCGCTTAAAGAAATACACACCGGAGCTGCCGGTAGAGGACATTGCTCCTACCCTTCTCGAATGATCATTGGAAGGAGGTAGGTCCAGCTGACGACCTTAAATCAAGAGCTTCTTGGGAGGCAACCCAAGGTTATTCTATGTCCCTTTTTCTTTTTTTTAGATTAGCTTTTTTTTTTCTTTTCGTTGGTACACTCCGGGTTTTTCTCGTGTTGTGATGACAGAAAATAGGCACAAACCACAAAAGAGGAACTTATGATCAAAGTTTTGAGGGAAGGAATCAACAAAAGTTCATCAAAAGGACAAACACAGAAAAATGGGATGACTCTGCTCTGGGATCGATCGATCTGGGAGGAAAAGAAGAATTAATTTGAGTCGATTTGGAAAAAGTCGTAGCTTGAATCGGATGAAAAATCGGACCACCAGGGAAATCGACCGATTTTTGCTCTATTCATGACGGATTGCATAGAGATCGACCTGATAAAAAAATCCCTCATCCCTCTCTCACTTCACCATTTCAAGAAACGGCCATCAAGCACCCATCTTCCTCAAATCTTCATTCCTTAAGCGTTTTCGTTCATTCTTGAGCCAAAACCGCAACCCTCGACGAGAAAAAGAAGGTTGGAACAATTCTCAGCTTGGCAAAGCGACGAATCACCCGGATTTCAGGTTTTAAGTTTTAGAAACCCTAAGTTTTCAATTTCTTATATCCGGTCTTTTGAAGAGTTTGTCTGCTGATTTTGCTGAGTTAGAAAGTTTAGAAACTGTTGTTGGAGTGTTTTGGTGTTGCATGTTTGAACAAACTGTTACAAAATCGAACAATTGATCGAAAAAGAACAAAATCGAGTCAATCCCCAGGAAAATTGGTCGATCTACCTTAAGAACAGCCCGATTTTTGCTCTGTTTTGATGGATAGGGTTCGTAGATCATCCAGAAACTTGTTTTCTCATGGAGGATCCTCATCCAAACCTCCCCCACCACCTCAGCAACCCCCTCCTAGACTCCCTACTATCCAAGAAAAATTTAAACGCCGTTATGAGCGTCTCTTAGCTCGCTCCATCATAGCACCTCGCTACTTAGAGTTGGATGAGCTTAATGTTCTGCATATTAGGGAGGATCTTGACTGGATTATAGAGAAAATCGGGTTGAGTGAATTTGTGTGAATAAGAGAGAATGCCTATGTAGAGATAACCCATGAATTCCTTAGCTCCTTCACTCATGACCCAAACATTAGAAAGGTGAGCTTTAGGTTGATGAACAGGAATTATAACTTTGATGTTGGAGTGTTCGGAAATTTCTTTGGCTTCCCAGTCTCTCATGCTGGCACATTTCCCCCTGGAGTCAAGGCCGCTGAATTTTGGGAGAGTATCTCCATTGGGCAATATGAAGGAGACAAATGGAGGCCCGATAATTCAAAGGAGAAGAGCATGTACAATCTTACCTTCAAGATTGCGCACCGGATTTTGAGCGAGTCTATATTTGCAAGGATAGAGACTCCACAAAAGGTAGAAGCTAATGAGCTCTTCATCCTTTATTGTATGACTGAGGGGACGGTCCCGGACTATGCTACTATGTTGTCGGACTACTTGGCAAAGATTGCCAACAAATCCGGCGGCCACATTTGTGTTGGAGGACTTGTCACTTACGTGGCAAAGGCATTAGGGATGGACATTTCGGTGTGTACTCTTGCTACAGAGGCACAACCCTTAGGGATTCAGAGCTTAGTGTCCAGAGGAGTCATTGTTCCAAGAGGACGAGGAGAGCCGCGCTACACATTCAAGAATGTCTACTACTAGAAGGAAGGATTCGAGCATTTCAGTGATGAGGAGTTTATTGAGGAAGAGGGCGGAGATGATGAGGATGTAGGAGGAGACACTGAGGAGTATCCCACCGACACACATGCCCCAGATGGAGGCATGCTCAAGTTATGAGGAGACGGAGGGGCTACCGAGGTTCTAGACACTGACCAGGAGGGAGGACCGTCAAGGTCAGTAGATGATGAGGCCACAGAGGATCAGCGCATGGCAGAGGCTGATCCATTCTTCCAGCCTCCACAGGAGATACCACCTACACCACCTCGTCGGTCATTCTCACGCCGACGTCGAGCCCAACCACAGACCGATGACTCCAATTTCGGCACCCGGATAGACGTATTGACTAGAGAGTTCCAGGAGTTCCGGACCGAGGTACGAGGCCACAACTCATCCTATGACGGCCAGTGGAGCGACCTCTACTATCACACTTTCGGCCATTTCTATGATCCATCCGCTCCAGTGTATCCACCACATCCACCACCACAGCAGGATTGAGAGAATCATTTTTACATTGTAAGTATTTTTCTCCATTTCTATACTTGAGTTTTCACATGGGGAAAATGTGAGATTTAAGTATGGGGTGGGGTACATACAATCCTTTATCATCTTGTCACACGTCTACTTTCATTGCATTTGCACTTTTTGATTTTGGGTTTGTAATAACTCTTGTCACACATTTCATCTTCGGACTTTGTATTGCATTTTCATCCACTATAAAAAAAAATCGTAAAATTTCAAAAATTATGTGCTTCTAAAAACGAATATGACCTCAATGATGACATATATGTTGTAAATATGGCAAAGAAAGTCTTGTATGTTGAGGTTTAGCTATGACATTTATGGACATTCATCCTTTACTTGAACAATATGTTTGATTTGTATGCTAATTGATGTTTTGATAGGATTAAGGAATAATAATCGAAACCAACAAATAAGTTCTTATACATCATGACGGAATGACTAAGGCGCTTCATTATTTTCTTCTTCTTCCTATCCACATTTAGCACCTCATATGTATTATTGCCTCCCTTTACCTTTTCCGGGAATTAGGAAGCATACTAGTGTGAAGTGTGATGCGTTGTGAAGTTGTTACAAAAGTGAAAAGTGTTAAAGTATAGAAAATAGGGTTGATGACGTCAATCATGATGATGAGTAACTCGGCACCATTCACATAGCCGGGTGTTTGTGTCTTGCCAAAGTTGGATTGAGCGATTGTCCTAACGAGTCATGGTATGTGCATCACGGTTTGAGGCATCTCGAGAAATTGAGAATCGCTGATTTCCTAGGCTTCGGTTATTGTTCACCTCTGTCCATTCCTCAAAAAAGTGAAAAAAGTAAATGTTGCAAAATGCAAAGTAAAGTTCTATGTTCGGTGGTTGCAAAAGAGTTCAAAAATGGTGAAGTTTTATTCCTTATTCCCGGAATCTACCTCCACATATCCTTTATATCTTCCACACCTTTGACACGTTTCTTGAGCCTTTATCATTTGAAAGTCCTTAAGACCTTTATGCACGCGTTTAAGACTTATATGGTTTAGATTTGTTTCCTTATGATTATCCCTACATTCTTTACCATGCATTTCATGTATTGTTTGGATAAAGTATAAATGCCCTTTCATATCATAAACTATATCTCTTCAGACATTATCTTTCAATGCCTTATTACATCATAATGAGAGTGATCCGCCATAAAGAAGCACACCCTAAAAATAATTTCATGTTTATTTTCATCCTTAGCATTATATAATCCATATCATCTTATATTCTAAACTGAACCTTGCTTAGGGACAAGCAAGAGGCAAGTATGAGGTATTTTGATGACATGAATTATATACCATCATATTCATGCATATTATTGGTTTATCACCTCAGTTTCACATTTAATTAATGGAAATTGTATGAATTTTAGTCCATTTTCATATAATTATTAAGAATAGAAGTCTACACTATTTTATTTGTGAAAATGTAGGAAAAAGTGGCGAGGCGGCATGAAAAGTGGCGAGGTGGCGCGCAGATATGAGCAAAATATCATAGAAGATCTGGAGGGAAGCAAAAAGATATGGAAAAGATCTCATGAGAAGATAGAAGTTGCAACTAAAAGATATCACACGATCTGGGAGAAAATCGAATAATTATTTATAAAAATCGGTCGATCTCCTTTGTAGATGACTCGATTTTTATCTTATGAAATCCGATTGGTTGTAGGATTGTAACTGAAAAAGGAGGACGTCCCATGCCTTCAGAATCATCAAATTCCATCCAAGACTATTGAGTCATAGGACTGAGAGCAGCGAAGGAAGCATTCAAGGAGGAAGATCGAAGGAAGATCGAAGGAAGTTCGGGAGTTCTAGTTCGAGAATATAGTTCTCGAAGGTTTTGTGAGTCTGTTTCTATATTCTGTCCTTCTGCTTGAGAATTGGAGTTTGTTATTGAGTTTTATTTGAGGTTTGATAGATTGAAGCGTTGTTCTTACGCTTTTGGTTTGATTTTAATTCAAAGATTCAAGTTTTCTCATTATTCTTCACTTTCTTTATTTAAAATCTCTTTTGATTTTGATTATGTGTTTTCTTGGCTAAAACCCTTGTGATACCGGGGTGATTGGTTGAAGATTGTGGTTTAGATGATGATAGAATGATCTTCATAAACAGATTGGATCCTGAGAGTTGAGTTTAACCATCGCAGAAGGCAAAAATCGGATTGTTCTTGGCTAAGATCGGACGATCTCCTTTGATGAACAACCCGATTTTCCTCCTGTCGTACATATCTTACCTTATCCTTTGTCCTTGGTTAAAGATTACTTAATTCCTAGCCTTGTTGAACCTTTCCAACCCATATCCGAGTGTGGGAAGAGACTTACCCGATGATTCCCGTCCTTGGTTGCCAACGATTACAAGTCCTAGGTAATAGAGGATTCAAAACCCTCTATTAAGGTTGAGTGTGCCATAAACCCTTACCTTTGTGAGTTAAATATGATTCCCTTGGGTTTGTGTTTGGTTTTGAGAATATTATCCTTCCCTTAGATCCTCTATTTTATCGAGACTCAACATCCTTTATTTAGAGCCTTTGGGTTTGGACATGGGTGGTGGAGACTTCACCGTACATCATACCGCTTTAGAACACATACCTTAGCAACCCCAACTCTGTCCATATAAACTTTAGAAGTCTTGAATCAAAAATCACAATCGGATATCTTGATCCTTAGAATCCGCTTTCCCAAATCTTTACACAAAAAATCAAGTCTTTGTCTTTTCAATTGTCAAAAGTTGCATCTTTCTTTGTTAGATTTCTTATTCTGATTTTGATTTCACCAAATCCATGTGTTCGACCCTGGAATTCTTGCTTTTATTACAAACGATCCGTACACTACGGGTTTGCTTTATTTGCAATTATTCTTGTTATAAATATTAAAGCTTGCACACACCTTTCGGAGCGAACTGTATCCCCACCCCTTTTGTCAGCCTCATTATTCCTTCTCCCCATTTCTTCATTTTCCATTTCACGCTCATTCTTCCTCTTCCAATCCTCTCTTCCTTGTGTCTCCATCTTCATCCTCCTTGGAAGAGCTTAGTTGGAAGCTACAACCTAGGCGTTCCGGATCTGTGGTGGTAAGCTTTCTCTCCTTCCCCTCTTTCCTTTGGTGTGAATCTCTCCTGTTTCCTCTTCTTCCACCTCCATGGCTACGGAGGAAGCTTTGAGGGGAAATCTTGTAAAACCTTTGCATGCCCCTTCTCCTAGCTTGTTTAGGTCGAGGTGAGGAGGCTTAGACTTGTGGTGAAGTGATTGAAGAAGGCCCAACCAGAGAAGGAACCATTTGGAGTAAAGAACTAGTCGAAGAAACGAAGAAGACGAAGCCTCTTCTGTACGACCGCGGGGGCGGACCACCAGAGGCGCAGGGGCGGACCAGGGCCACCGCAGGGGTGGCTAAAACCGCCGCAGGGGCGGCCACCAGGAGCAGGTGCGGCTCCAGGGGTCCGCAGGGGCGGTGAGAACTTCCCGCCGGGGCGGTGAGAACTTCCCGCCGGGGCGCCAGCTTGCTTCCGCGGCTGCGTTTTCTTCACCAGTAGGCTTCTTCCTCCCTTCATCTTCATTCCTTCCTTAGACCTTACGTTTATACCTAGTTAGAAGCATGCTTAGGGTGGACCTAAGACTTATGAGAATGTCATCTAGTGGCTTGAACCTAGGTGCCCTTGTGTTAGTTGGAATCTTAGTGATCTTGTGTGTGTGAAGACCTTATGGTCTCTCTTCCATCTTACCTTCTTATTCCAGCTTTGAGTTGTGCTTGAACTCTTATAGGGTGTGGGATGTTGTTCCCTCTTTCCTTTGATTAGCATGTTCTTGACCTCTTAAAGGTTCAAGAGAACTTTCCTAGATTCTAGTTGTTTAACTCCATGATAGGTTGCTAGCTTTGGAGAGTCTTGGAGTTGAGTTGTGAGTTTGATGTTTTTGTATATATCGTTGTGATCAGGCCTTGTTTGTTCCCATGCGGAAAGTTGAGATCGTTGTTTTCATTAGCTTGAGACGAGGTAAGTCCTCGGACTTACTTAGCCGCTTTTACGCATTATTTGGATACATTATGGTGGTGTGTGTTTATCGCTTTTTGAGCACGAAACCAGATTAGGATTACTTGACTAGACATATTGATTGGCCCATTGTTATTATTTTTATCGGGTAGTGACATCACTACCTAGCTCCCGAGGGAGGTTGGGAGGATCTCTGCGACCAGACCATACATGGTGTACAAGTGGGCTTCTTCATCACTCCCTCAGGGTATACGGGTTGAGCGCCGCATCATTCCTGTTGGTTACACGGGGACAGAGGCGAGAGTTATAAGACTCTCGTGTCACACTTGAACGAATGAATTAGATATGGAATAACCTAAAAAGATAATAAGTAATGAATGTGTATGTATATGATCATGTTGTGTGTTTTGTGTTCCCATGTGCGTTTGTGCCATATTATTCTTATAATGCCTAGAATCTGAGCTAACGGTTTGAACCATTTGTGTAGATGCCTTGCAGGTTAGGGATGCCGCCGAGTGAGGCGGAGGAGTGGACAGCCGAGTGGTCTCCGTACATTATAGGACGGGGGCATTTTTGGGTTTTCCTTGTATTGTCGGATTATGTCGTGTTGTACGTTTTGGATTCCTTTATGTTTTATGTTGTTTTGAGGATTCGGCTGAGTTTCCAACTTGTACCCCTTCCTTTCTTTTCTTGCATACACCATAAACTATTTTGAGTTTTACGCCTTTATTTGTGCCATGTTGAAAAGGTCCGGTGAGATTGTTGTCAGACTAAGGGTCGGGACCCATAGTGTGGTCTCGCCCGTAGCATTCCTATATCCCGCGGATTTGGGGTGTTACAAAGTGGTATCAGAGCCCTAGGTTGACAACAATGACACTCACAACCTTCTAATGGCCGAATGAGGAATAAACAAAACCTCCACGGGTTTTGACTTTTCGTTTTCAAAATTCTTATGCATGAGTCGGGATTGGGTTAGAATGTACGGGACCTCCACTCCTCACGCAAACCTCAACGACGTAGATTTAAGGATTTGATGTATATATATAATCGCTTAGTTGTATATATATATATGTATATGGCCTTAGGATGATTTTTTTTGACTTGTATGTACTTAGATATGCATGCGACATTAGGATGATTGGGCTTTTATGCCTTGGTTGTACTCTGGATTTCGGCTTCTTACTTACCATGCTTTAATAAGTCTTTTTTCATAAGTAATATTATGAGTATTGATAACACGATTTATGGCTTAGGTTTAGGTAGTCATTTAGATAGATTTTTCACTCATTCATGCATGGTTTAGCACTAGTTCACGACGTATGCACTCAATTCACGTATTTTGTGGAGATAGACGTCTACACGGACTTTTGCATTGCTTCGTAGGTATTTTGGGAGATTTAGGAGCTTAATCGATGCGTTTGAGGATAGTTCATCGAGATGACACACCCTCGGACTCATTGGGATGCAAGCTAGAGGCTAAGGAAAACCCACGGGACCTTGTTGGTGCAAGGCATGCACCAAATCGTGACTCAATGATCCAAAGCAAGCTGAGGCACCAAACCCACGGTCACTGGCACATCCACGGCCATGGAATCCAACCGTGGTTTTTGCCAGATGGTTGTGACAGCTGTGCCACGATCTCATGGCTGACTCTAGCAAAGTTGTAGTATAAAAGTGGTCCTGTAAGGCTGAGAGAGGGCATCCTTGATCCCCCATCATCCAATCAATTAGGAGAATCAAAATCCACATTCTCTCCCATACTCTCAACAAGAAGATTCTCTCAAGAGGAGAGCTACCATTGGAGGAGGAGAAAAAGCTCCATTGGAGAAGAAAAGAAGAACACACCATTGCTAGTCTTTGATAAGTTTTGTAGTGAAGATTATCGGAATCGTTTTCTAGGGTTGTAAGAATCGATTAAACCTTCTTTTGAAGGGTTGTGAGTCCTTCTAATCTTACTTTCAGCTTGGTTTTACTTGCTTCACTTGTTCATCTCTTTCTCTTCATTATCTTGCAAATGGAAGCCATGATTCTATGTTTGATGATTTCGATTGTTATGATGTATGTTGTAGGCTAAATAGATGCGATTCTAGGGTAAGGAAAGGAGGGTTATGGCTAGGACTATGATAGGATGGACTTAGATTTGCCCTTGGATGATTCATTTGCTTGAACAAAGTCACTGTTGTAGTCCACGGTTTGTTCTTGCCAGTCCACGGCCGTGGAAGTGGTAGAACAACCCGTGGTTTGCCTGGTTCGTTTGGTTTGATGGATCTAAGTTTTAGAATGTTAGAATGTTGAAATCCTAGTGTTTGTTGAGTTAAATCTATCCTAGGGTGACCTAGTGTTAGCAACTAAGTGTTTAGAAGAGACCTACCCGATGATTATTACTCTTAGATTTCAAAGATGGTAAACTCTAGGTAGTGGTGAGCCTCATAAGCCGCCATTGGACTAAGTGTGCTAGGATAGTTGTTTAGGACTTACCCTTCCGAGACCTACCCGGTGAGGATAGGTTAGACCCCTAGGCGACAATCCGGTTTGTGTAGAATTCCATCCCTTAGCCTCTTTGAGACTTACCCGGTGATGAGACCTTAGGATTGGACTAGTGGACCATGAGACCTACCCGGTGATTGATCCCAATCTAGAAACACTCACTCCCAACATATCATAGTTAATCCAAGGAATGATTAGATAGCTTGAGTCCTATGCCATAACCGGAATTTCCAACCCCTAGAATCCGCTTTTCTTTCTTTGATCTCGTACCTCGTGTTTAGCTTGTTTGTTTGTGTTGATTTGTTAGCTTAGTTGATTGTTTATTTCGCATGATTTGTGATCCTTGATTGATCACCTAAAAACCTACCAAAAACATTGAGATTTTCATTTCTTTATTTCTTTCTCTTTTCTTAGGCCTAGATCTTCACTAAACTTAATCACTAATCGAATCAATCTCACCTCAGTCTTTATGTTCGACCTCGGAATACTATCCCTACTACAAAACGTCCCGTACACTGCGGGTTCTCTAGGAGTTAGGAGAAATATAACGAGTTATAAATTTAAAGATTTTGCGTGCACACACCTCCTTAGAGTAACAAGTTTTTGGCGCCGTTGCCGGGGACTAGGTCTAGATTGAGTCGTTATTTGTGATTGTTTATAATGTAGGTCTTTCTTGTTGCTTTTGATCTCTTTTTGGTTTGTGTCTTTGCTTTTCAGGACATCTCTCACTCTTTAGGTATATGCGAAGATCTCGTGGCAAGGATTTAGCTCCATTCGATCCCGAACCGGAGAAAACCCTTAGATCTAGATCCAAGAGCATTAAAAAGGGAAAAGAGATGGCCGGAAGAGATCTCCAAGCTGAATTGGATGAGGCTTTAGAGCAAATTAAGATAAGGGATGAAGCTTTGGAGAATGAAAGGAGACTTGCCAATGAGAGGCAAGAGGCAACTAGGAGGGAGATTAAAGAGATTAGGCAAGCTCTTGTGCAAAGAGAGCTTAATCATCAACAACCTCCTCCACCTCCACCACAACCGCAGCCAGCGGTTAATATTCGGGTTGTGCCCATTGCTATTGAAGAGCCACAAACGTTGGGGCAACGTATGGATCCGGTACAAAGAGCACACCGTCCGGGTGTGAACTTAGGAGATCCCGCAACCCATGATTACGAGCTCCGCCCTCAAGTTCTACAAATGATCCGGCACAACCAATTTGGAGGGATGGAAGGAGAGTCTCCTCATCAACACTTGATGAACTATGAAATCTTGATGGAGACTCTTAGACCGCCTAGATTGGAGAGCAACAACCATAAGCTTAGGGCTTTCTCCTTCTCACTTAAGGATAAGGCCTTAGCTTGGTATCAATCTATTCCACAAGGGCGAGTGAGTACTTGAGAGGAGATGACAACCGAGTTTTTGACTAAGTTCTTCCCACCTTCCAAGACTACCGAGCTAAGAGGGAAGATCAATGCCTTCGTGATGAAGGATAGAGAGAGTTTATTCAAGTCTTGGGAGAGGTTCAAAGACCTTCTCCTAGATTGTCCACACCATGGTATACCAAAAATTGAGCTATTGGAGATCTACTTTAAAGGACTTGATGAAGATAGCCAATTCAAGCTCCAATCTCTTTCCGGTGGGACTTTCATGGAAAAGCATGTGGATGAAGCTTGGGAGTTTGTAGAGAAACAAGCTTTAGTAATTGATAAGTACTCCCATAGGAAGAGTGATGGGAGAAAGGTGGGAGCATATGAGGTGAGTGAAGTCATGTTCGCCCCTAGAGGTGTGTGCAAATAAGCTTTAAATTTATAAAACTAGAATCAAGCAAGCGAACCCGCAGTGTACGGATCGACGTAGTTAAGCAAGAATTCCAGAGTATCGAACACAGGGATTTGGGTGGAACGAACTCGGTTGCAGGTTATCAAGCAAGTAAATATAGGAGTTTTGCAAATTATTGGGAAAACAACAATCCTAAAGATCCAGGTATCCAGCTGTGGCAATCGATTCAAGATATACTTAATGATATAAAGACAGAGTTGAGATATGCAAAGGTATACTAATGTAAGGTAATCGTACGATTGAGGTTCCAAAAACCTTATGTAACTCACCTAAAAGACACTCCCTATACAGGTTGTTGAGGCTCAATATAGATAAGGTTCTAAAGACGAGGATTAGTATCAAATACCCAAACTTACAATCTAAAGATCAAGACTAACTTATCCGATTGAGGTTGTTGAGGCTCACAATCGAGGTAGAGGTTGTTGAGGCTTCACTACCACCTAGAAAAGACAAGTCTAAACTAAGTTAAAGCAAATCTTTAACTTTAGATCAAAGTAAAAGCAGGTTCATAGACTTAAGGGAAATCACGGTTAGTTCTTGAGGTTCCACGGCCGTGGACTCAAGAACAGGCCGTAATTTAGGGTTGTCGGCGACAATTCTCTAACTCTCAGGGTCTAATCTGTTTGCGATCGATCTATCATCACCTATGCCACAACTATCAACCCTTCACCTTAGAATTGTTAAGGGTTTTTAGCCAATAACAGTCATATTGATATCAATTCAAGAATTAAAAGATAAAAGATGGGAACTTTCAAGAACTATCAATAATCTTCAAATGAATCTCAGAATCACAGCCAAGAACAAGTGTTAATCAAAAGATTCAAAACGGAGTAAACAATCACAATCTTAGGAAAGAAAAGAAACGGGATGTCAATCCGATCCTAAATCAAACCTAAGCAAGAAGAGGGATCTTCTTGCAAAACCCTCCAAGAACTTCGATCTTCCACAAACACGAAGATCACAAACAGCAACTCTCCAATACGAACTTTGATCTTCAATGAGATCTCCAAATTACCTCCAAGATGAGGGTTTGTGCGTTGCTGAACGTGGATTGTAAGCGTACGTTTGCCGCTAAGCGAGGGTTGAAAAGGTCGTAAGCGAGGTGACGGAATCTTGCTTCATCCGTCTTTTTATAATGCAGGGCAAAGTGTCGGCCCGGCCCAATCTTCAAAAGATCATGGCTTCGAAACATGGCGAAAAGATTCGCCAAGATCACGGTCGTGGAAGATTCCACGACCGTAATTTAGGGCGTGGATACAATTACGGTTTGTTCCACGGCCGTAGAATCCCCTGGAATGAACATCGAATTCTGACTCTGAATCCACGGCCGTAATTCTGAACGTGGTTTGTGGTACGGCCGTGTTTTAGGGCGTAATTTAGGGCAAGAACGTGATTCTTCCCTAACTCGTGCATTCCTCAATCTAAGACTCCAAATTGCTTCCAAAGAGTGTCCTCAATCTATGGACATATCAACTCAATTCTCCTTTGCTCGTTTCCGTTCGGAAATTGCTCCAAATCACCTATAATCAACATAGAACTAGTGTAGACATCCATATCGACAATATAGGTAATACTAGCTCTCATATGCACAAAGCCCAATCAAAGACTATCAATATGAATCAAATACGATTAGAAAACGTGCCTAAAATACCACAATATTTCATGCTAACAAGTCACCATGAGCAATTTCAAGCTTGACGCCATCAACAACGAGCTAAAGTCCTTGAGGGAGTTGTGTGCTACAACTTTGAAGAACCAAGCAACCCCTCAAGTGCAAGTGCAAGCAAACTTGTCTTCCAAGGAGGAAGATGTGAACTACATGGGAAGGGGCAACTACAACAATTATCAAGGCCCAAGGAACTTCAACAACAACCGGCAATTCAACAATTACCGGCCTAACCATAACCATCCCGGATTTTCCTATTCTAACCCAAATGGAGCCTTGAACCCTCCCGCTTCCACAAGCGCAGCTCCACCACCAAAAGCTTCACAAGAACCTCCACCCGGATTTACTCAACCTCCAAAGGATAGAACCGAGATGATGTTTGAGCAATTGCTTGGAAGGTTGAGTGGTCTTGAGAGCACGGTGACTTCTATTTCTAAGGCTCAAAAGGTTTTGGAAGCACAAGTGTTCCAAAAGGCGGTGAAGCTGATAGAGATTCGGGAAAGCTTCCCGGAAGAACCGAGGACAACCCAAGAGGCCAAGTGTTGGCCATCACAACAAGAAGCGGGTTGAGCATGAAGGATCCCTTACCTAAGGGAAATGAAAAGGGAAAGCAAGTAGTGGTAGAAGAAGAGACCTTGCAAGAAGATGGAGGCAAGAGCAAAGATGATGAGCCAACTTATGTGGCACCGCCTCCATACAAGCCACCACTACCGGTCCCTCAATCACGAGCAAGAGTTTGCTTGGACAAACACTTTGGTAAATTCCTTGAACTTATGTCCAAATTGCATATTAACATTCCGTTCATGGATGCTATCTTAGGTATGCCGGCGTATGGCAAGTTCTTGAAGGAAATACTCTCCGACAAAAGGAAGTTGGAGGAGTATGGAGAAGTAAGGATGACGAAGAGGTCCTCGGAATTGATCCAAACTATGAAGGAGGAGATGCCTCCTAAGCTAAGAGATCCAGGATCTTTTTGTGTGCCAATCGGAGTGGGAGAAGTGAAGTATGAAGCCCTTTGTGATCTTGGGGCAAGTGTAAGCATCATACCGCTTGCACTATGCAACAAGGTTGGGCTAGGAGAGCCAAAACCGGTCAAGATGACCCTCTACATGGCGGACCGTTCTATCACTCACCTGGTTGGAATCTTGGAGGACATACCGGTGCAACTCGGAAAGTTCTATGTGCCGATTGATTTTGTTGTCTTGGACATTCCGGCGGACTATCCGGTTCCCATCATCTTAGGGAGACCTTTCCTAGCCACTTCCGGATGCTTGGTGGATTGTAAAAATGGAATTCTCTCCTTCAACATTGGAGAAGAGAACATCAAGTTCAAGCTGTCCACAATGATAAAAGGGCCACCCCTTGATGAAGATGTATTCAACATAGTCGAGCAAGAGGAGTCTAGAGAAGTTGTGAGCTCGATCTTGATCAAGAACCCCTTGGAGAAGGTTCTTAGCTTAAGTTTGATGGAGGAAGGTGTTGAAGAGGCTTGCAATGAAGAAATCAAGGCCTTGGAAGCATTAGAAAAGGAGACAAGAGCTGAATTTGAAGTTCACGAGAGCATGCTAAGTACCTGTAGGAACCACGGTCGTGGAAGGAGTTCCACGGCCGTAGAACTCTCTGGAGAGCTCCGAAGAGCAAGCCTTGCAAGGTCCACGGCCGTGGATGTGCCAGGATCCGTGGAGTTGCCCGTGGTTTCCCCAGAAGCAGCCCTTGTTGTTGATCAAGCCTCAAGGAGCCTTGGAGAGCCTTCTTTTGCTTTGGATTCATCTCAACCAACGTTATTTGGATCGTCTCCGCTCGATAAAGGTCCTCCTAAACTTGAACTCAAACCCCTTCCCTCTCATTTGAAGTATGCTTTTCTTGGTGATAAATCTACATATCCGGTGATTGTGAATGCATGCTTGAATGATGATAAACTTGCTAAGTTGTTGCATGAGCTAAGATTGCATAGGAAAGCCATTGGCTATACTATTGATGATTTAGTTGGCATAAAACCTTCTTTGTGCATGCATAAGATATTGATGGAAGATAACCATAAACCCTATATTGAACATCAAAGAAGATTGAATCCTATAATGAAAGAGGTAGTCAAGAAAGAGATCATTAAGTTGCTAGATGCGGGAATTCTCTACCCTATTTCGGATAGTAAGTGGGTTAGTCCCGTGCATGTGGTTCCTAAAAAGGGTGGGATGACCGTAGTGACTAATGAGAACAATGAACTAATCCCAACTAGGACAGTTACGGGATGGAGGATGTGTATTGACTATAGGAAATTGAACATGGCCTCTAGGAAAGATCACTTCCCTCTTCCTTTCATTGACCAAATGCTAGAGAGGTTAGCTCAACATTCTCAATTTTTCTATTTAGATGGCTATAGTGGATTCTTCCAAATCCCTATCCACCCCGATGACCAAGAGAAAACCATATTTACATGTCCATGGGGAACTTTTGCATATAGGAGAATGCCATTTGGGTTGTGTAATGCACCCGCCACCTTCCAAAGGTGTATGATGGCTATATTTTCTGAGTACATTGAGAATATCATGGAAGTGTTTATGGATGATTTTTCTGTTTATGGATCTTCCTTTGATGATTGCCTAGCTAACTTGTCCTTAGTACTTAAAAGATGTGAGGAGACAAATCTTGTCTTGAATTGGGAAAAATGCCACTTCATGGTAAGTGAAGGTATTGTGTTGGGACACTTGGTGTCCAACCGTGGCATTGAGGTTGATAGGGCCAAGATTGAAACGATAGAGAAGTTGCCACCACCTACCTCAGTGAAGGGGGTAAGGAGTTTCTTAGGGCATGCCGGTTTTTACCGGAGGTTTATTAAAGACTTCTCTAAAATTTCTAAGCCTCTTACTAACCTACTAATGAAAGATGTTGAGTTTGTTTTCTCCAAGGATTGCCTTGAGGCTTTTTGTAGGTTGAAGAACGCTTTGATCTCCGCACCTATCATGTAACCTCCGGATTGGAGTCTACCGTTTGAAATCATGTGTGATGCAAGTGATGTAGCCGTTGGGGCTATTTTGGGCAAAGGAAAGATGGGCGCACACACGCCATTTATTATGCTAGCAAGACGCTAGATGATGCCCAACTCAATTATGCTACCACCGAGAAAGAGTTGCTAGCGGTTGTGTATGCATTTGAGAAGTTCCGCTCATATCTTGTTGGAGCGAAGGTCATAGTGTATACGGATCATGCTGCGATCCGTTATCTCCTTACAAAGAAGGATGCCAAACCAAGGTTGATTCGGTGGATCCTTCTTCTTCAAGAATTTGATCTGGAAATCCGGGACAAGAAGGGGTCCGAAAATTCTATGGCGGATCACCTTAGTAGACTCCCACCATTAGAGCTTGAGAGAGATGACATCCCGATTGATGACTCATTCCGGGATGAGCAATTGCAAATGGTGGAGGAATGCTTGTTCCAAGTGTCTAGAGGAAGTGAACCATGGTATGCCGACATTGTGAACTATCTTGTGTGTGAGGAAGTGCCCCCCGGATTATCATACGCCCAAAGGAAGAAGTTCTTCAAAGATGTGAGGCACTACTATTAGAGTGAACCACTTTTGTTCAAGAGAGGGCCGGATGGAGTCTTTAGAAGATGCATACCGGAGGATGAGGTGGAGATTGTGATCCGCCATTGTCATTCCTTGCCATGTGGGGGGCATGCTAGCTCACACAAGACATGTGCGAAGGTGTTGCAATCGGGCTTCTTTTGGCCAAGTTTGTTCAAGGATGTGCAAAACTTTGTGGTAGCTTGTGATGCTTGCCAAAAGACGGGCAACATCTCAAGGAGGAATGAGATGCCCTTGAACAACATACAAGAAGTGGAAATATTTGATGTGTGGGGTGTGTACTTCATGGGACCATTCCCTTCTTCTTGTGGCAATCTCTATATCCTATTGGCGGTGGATTACGTTTCAAGATGGGTAGAGGCAATAGCTTCTCCTACGAATGATGCCAAGGTTGTGGTGCGGTTCTTCAACCGAGTGATCTTCCCTAGGTTTGGAACACCAAGGGTGATCATAAGTGATGGAGGAAAGCACTTCACGAATAGGAACTTTGGGGCACTTTTGGCTAAGTATGGGGTGACTCATAAGGTGGCAATACCTTACCACCCCCAAACTAGTGGCCAAGTGGAGATCTCCAACCGGGAGATAAAGGGAATTCTTTAGAAGACGGTCTCTAGGACGAGAAAAGATTGGGCTATGAAGCTCGATGATGCCTTGTGGGCATATAGAACCGCCTTCAAGACACCAATTGGCACCACTCCTTACAAGTTAGTCTATGGCAAGTCTTGCCACCTTCTGGTAGAGATGGAGCATAGAGCATATTGGGCCATTAAGTGGCTAAATTTTGACCTCAAGGAAGCCGGAGAAAAGAGGTTGCTTGATATGAATGCTCTTGAGGAGATCCGGTTGGATGCTTATGAAAACGCCCGGATCTACAAGGAGAGGACCAAACAGTGGCATGACAAGCGTCTCATCCCGAAGGAGTTGAGTGAAGGCGACCTTGTCCTTCTCTTCAACTCAAGGCTGCGGCTCTTCCCCGGAAAGCTAAAGTCAAGGTGGACCGGTCCTTATGTGGTGAAGAAGATCTTTCCCCATGGAGCAATTGAGATAGGAGGGGAGCATTGTGGAGATTTCAAGGTGAATGGGCACCGTTTGAAGAAGTATATCCCGGAATCTCCGGTGGATATGATTGCCCCACTTCACCTAGAATGAGACGCCCCCGAGTTTGGTCAAGATAATGACCTTAAAGAAGCGCTTGATGGGAGGCAACCCATTGGTAACGTTTTCCCTTTTTCGTTTTGTTTTTGTTTGTGATTTTTCTGTTTTTGTGTGTTTGGTGTGCTTTGTTGTGTGCTAGAGTCTTGGTAGCATGGAAGCCGTGCATGGCATGTGAATGAATCCCTCATCAATTATGGGTGGAGCGGACGCGGGACTTGGACGGCTAGCGGTGCCTAGCGCGGGTCCCAACGCTTTGATGAACACTTAGAGCTCTCTACCATTGTTGATAGGATCATCCACCATCAATCCACTTGAGTAATCCCAAATACCATAGCAAACCATTTTTACATTGTGAGAACCCTCTTCCACTCTTCTTTACTTCATTACCACATTGGGGATAATGTGTTTCTAAGTATGGGGTGGGGTTTGCATGATCTTTTGCATGACTAGCATCTAGGGTAGTTTCTTTTAGTCACATGTTCTATTATGTCTTGCATTGTACATAAATATTACGAAAATTCCAAAAAGATCAGAAAATTTGAAAATTTTTGTGCTTTCTAAGCTTGGATATGATCCTAATGATGAATCTTGTCTTATGGATTGGCTATGGATGGCATTATGTGTTGAATTGATGAATTGCATATGTGGAGTTGAAGTACTTATCTTGAATCCCATGAATGATTTGTGATCATGATGTTTGCCTAGAATGGATTGAGTTTTGAAAGTCGAAATTACATGCTAGTTCTTGCACACCATCTAGGAGTGATTAAGGCAATTCATCTTTCTCTACTTCTCATCTTGATCATGTTGTTTGAGCACCTCAATTGATATAAATTTGACCTCTTTTGACCCATCCGGGAATAGGAGCATGCTAGTGTGTTGATGTGTGTGAAAGGCAAGTGTGGGGTGAAGTTGTTGATGAAAAGAATGTTATGAATGACGAGTAACTCGGCACCATTCACATAATCGGGTGTTTGTGCCTTGCCAAAGTCAAATACACCAATAGTCCTAACGAGCTTTGGTATGTGTGCCCGGTGTGGATGCACCTCGAAAAATAGAAAAAGCCCGAGGACGGCTAATCACCAAGGTTTCGGCTTTTGTACACCAATGCCATTGTCTCAAAAATAAGTGAAAAAGAAAAGAAAAGAAAACAAAGAGAAAAGATGGAGAAAACATACACTTGGGGGAAGTTGATAAAAATGTAAAATTGTAGAGTTAGTTCCATTCCCGGATTAGCATCACATACCCTAGAAAAATTCCCACCTAATCACAACATTTCTCGGCCTTCTATTTCACAAGTCCTTGTGACCTACTTGCATGTGTGTAAGACTTAGTGATCTAGATTGAATATGCTCATGATCATCTTGACTTCTTCATTTTCGCATTTCATGCATGCTTTCGAGTTAAGTATAATTGTCTTTCCATGCCTTCATTTCTTCGATGCATGATTGCTTGCCCATTGCTATGAAACAAGACCTTGAAGGTGATCCAATATTAGAAGCACAACTCCAAAAAGATTTGCCATTTTCCTGCATACATAAATCATGTCATCTCTTAGTCTATAGTTGGGACTTGCTCGGGGACGAGCAAACCTTAAGTATGGGGTATTTTTGATAACACGATTTATGGCTTAGGTTTAGGTAGTCATTTAGATAGATTTTTCACTCATTCATGCATGGTTTAGCACTAGTTCACGACGTATGCACTCAATTCACGTATTTTGTCGAGATAGACGTCTACACGGACTTTTGCATTGCTTTGTAGGTATTTTGGGAGATTTAGGAGCTTAATCGATGCGTTTGAGGATCGTTCATCGAGATGACACACCCTCGGACTCATTGGGATGCAAGCTAGAGGCTAAGGAAAACCCATGGGACCTTGTTGGTACAAGCCATGCACCAAATCGTGACTCAATGATCCAAAGCAAGCTGAGGCACCAAAACCACGGTCACTGGCACATCCACGGCCGTGGAATCCAACCGTGGTTTTTGCCAGACGGTTGTGACAGCTGTGCCACGATCTCATGGCTGACTCTAGCAAAGTTGTAGTATAAAAGTGGTCATGTAAGGCTGAGAGAGGGCATCCTTGATCCCCCATCATCCAATCAATTGGGAGAATCAAAATCCACATTCTCTCCCATACTCTCAACAAGAAGATTCTCTCAAGAGGAGAGCTACCATTGGAGGAGGAGAAAAAGCTTCATTGGAGAAGAAAAGAAGAACACACCATTGCTAGTCTTTGATAAGTTTTGTAGTGAAGATTATCGGAATCGTTTTCTAGGGTTGTAAGAATCGATTAAACCTTCTTTTGAAGGGTTGTGAGTCCTTCTAATCTTACTTTCAGCTTGGTTTTACTTGCTTCACTTGTTCATCTCTTTCTCTTCATTATCTTGCAAATGGAAGCCATGATTCTATGTTTGATGATTTCGATTGTTATGATGTATGTTGTAGGCTAAATAGATGCGATTCTAGGGTAAGGAAAGGAGGGTTATGACTAGGACTATGATAGGATGGATTTAGATTTGCCCTTGGATGATTCATTTGCTTGAACAAAGTCACTGTTGTAGTCCACGGTTTGTTCTTGCCAGTCCACGGCCGTGGCAGTGGTAGAACAACCCGTGGTTTGCCTGGTTCGTTTGGTTTGATGGATCTAAGTTTTAGAATGTTAGAATGTTGAAATCCTAGTGTTTGTTGAGTTAAATCTATCCTAGGGTGACCTAGTGTTAGCAACTAAGTGTTTAGAAGAGACCTACCCGGTGATTCTTACTCTTAGATTTCAAAGATGGTAAACTCTAGGTAGTGGTGAGCCTCATAAGCCGCCATTGGACTAAGTGTGCTAGGATAGTTGTTTAGGACTTACCCTTCCGAGACCTACCCGGTGAGGATAGGTTAGACCCCTAGGTGACAATCCGGTTTGTGTATAATTCCACCCCTTAGGCTCTTTGAGACTTACCCGGTGATGAGACCTTAGGATTGGACTAGTGGACCATGAGACCTACCCGGTGATTGATCCCAATCTAGAAACACTCACTCCCAACATATCATAGTTAATCCAAGGAATGATTAGATAGCTTGAGTCCTATGCCATAACCGGAATTTCCAACCCCTAGAATCCGCTTTTCTTTCTTTGATCTCGTACCTCGTGTTTAGCTTGTTTGTTTGTGTTGATTTGTTAGCTTAGTTGATTGTTTATTTCGCATGATTTGTGATCCTTGATTGATCACCTAAAAACCTACCAAAAACATTGAGATTTTCATTTCTTTATTTCTTTCTCTTTTCTTAGGCCTAGATCTTCACTAAACTTAATCACTAATCGAATCAATCTCACCTCAGTCTTTGTGTTCGACCTCGGAATACTATCCCTACTACAAAACGTCCCGTACACTGCGGGTTCTCTAGGAGTTAGGAGAAATATAACGAGTTATAAATTTAAAGCTTTTGCGTGCACACACATCCTTAGCGTAACAAGTATGACATACATATTGAATTATATATATAAATAAACGCAAAACGATACCAGATGGCACGTACGAGAGCGACCGCTTATGTAGGACTTGCCCGGGGTAGAGCACCACTTCCTCCTACCGTCTCAAGACGCGGACGAGTAGGGAGACCTCCAGACGCGAGGGGTCGGGGATGTATCCCCATTGCGGACCCACCAGTTGTGGATCCGCCAGCAGCTGAGATTCCCATAGAGGACGTGGCGGAGAGTGTCATTCCCGAGGGAGGGAAAAGGACAATTGTGAGAACTGGGGCACGTAGTTCCTCATCTGCTAGGACCGGGGGAGCATCGATTGGGGCTACCGTGTTTGAGGGTTATGTACGTCGAGTTAAGGAGGCATATAGGACTGGAGCACCACCTCCAGCACCACCGGTGCCGGTGCCTGCACCTGGACCTGCACCTGCGAGATCAGCTGAGGTCTCACAGAGGGTTACACAGACTAGGGTCGTACCAGAGATTGTCACAGCGGTAGTAGTTGCACCCGAGCCGGTTGTGGAGATTGCTAGGGTGAGAGACAAGTTGAGGTCTCCTGGACCTGATTCATGGTTTAAGGCTTTCAACCAGCAACATGTACCTTACTTCAACGGGAAAGTAGGGTTAGAGGTCGAGCATTGGATCGGGCACGTGGAGACGGCACTAGAGAAAATCCATTGCCTGGAGGAGAGGCAGGTGGAGGTAGTTCAGACTTTGTTCAAAGAGCAAGCCCAATATTGGTGGAGCTCGGTACGAGGAGGTGTGACTAGAATGGACCAGTTGCTGAGACTCGTTAGAGAGACTTTCTGCCCAGATTCATTGAGGAGAGACCGAGTCCAGGATTTCTTAGAGGCTGGTTTTTGACCACGTCCCAATTATCGAGGCGATTAGGCGTTTCCGAACGGAGTTGGCTTTGCTGGGGCCCGTTTCACCTCCGGAAGACCAACATGTTTGCCTCTTTTCCAGGAGGCTAAGGGAGTCTACCCGTGCATATCTTGCGGGATTCCGTTGTGATTAACTGGCCGAGTACCAAGACCGAGCCTCGACATACGAGGGAGATAGACCAGGAGCTAGGAGAGGGGCGCAGTCCGGAGGACCAAACAAGCGTCAGAGGACGGGACCTACTAGTTTAGAGGAAGGAGCCTCAGGATAGGGACGTAGCCCGGCCCAGGGACGTATGGGTCATCCACCTGCTACTCGGGCCCTAGACAGAGGGAGGCAGTGTTATAATTGCGGAGGACATGATCACCTTAGGCCCGATTGTAGGAAGTCTCTGGTGACGTGTTTCTCTTGCGGTCAGACGGGACACAGAGCAGTTTATTGCAGACGGGGCGGGGCACCGTCACAGTAGGGGTCTTCACCTGCTAGCGGGGAAGGTGGAGGACAGAGGCCACCTCAGGTCCGGGCTCAGAGTTTTCAACAAAGGGGACAAAGTCAGACGCATACACCGGGGTCAGCTCAGGGCCGTGGTGGAGGCTGTGGTGGAGGTACACAGGAGACCCGTGGCGCACAGGCTAGAGTGTTTGAGTTGAGGAGCGTTGTTGATCCAGCGGCGCCGGCAGCTACATGTACTATTCAGATCCATGGACTTCGGGTCCGAGTATTATTTGATACGGTGCCACACACTCTTTTATATCTAATGATTGTGTAGCTAGGTTGCCCTTAGTTAAGGTAGAGGGGAGACCCTTCATTGTGAGGTTACCCGATAGGGGTCGGGTTAGTAATACCCGAGAGGTACGCGGTTGTCCCAAACATTTGGGAAACCGAGATTGGTTAGCTGACTTCTATGTCATGCACTTAGTGCATGAAGAAGTCATCCTTGACATGGACTGAATGGACCGCCATCGAGCCATTTTGGACATCAGTCGTAGGACCGTGACAGTTACCACGAAGATGGGACACGAGGTGATTTTCCGAGGTTGGGACCTTGGGAAGACCGGTACAGTCACTAGTGTGGTCCGAGCCGCGAGACTTATCGGACAGGGATGCGAGACCTTCTAGTGCTATGCCATGAAGGAGGAGACGGGACCATCGCTGGAAGATATTCCTGTGGCATGTGAGTTTGAGGATGTTTTCGGGGAGCCACCCGGATTACCACCGCAGAGGAGCGTTGATTTTTCTATTGAGTAGGAGCCTGGCACGAGGCCGATCTCCAAGACTCCATATCCCATGGCGCTGATCGAGTTGGTGGAGCTGAAGAAGCAGCTCAAGGAGTTAGCTGAGAGGGGTTTTATACACCCGAGCGTTTCCCCTTGTGGTGCACCGGTCCTCTTCGTCAGGAAGAAGGACGGATCTTTGAGGCTTTGCATTGATTACCGGGAATTGAACAAAGTCACCATCAAGAACAAGTACCCTCTACCGCGCATCGATGATTTATTAGACCAGTTACAAGGAGCCTCCGTGTTTTCACGCATAGGCTTGAGGTTGGGCTATCACTGGCTGAGAGTGAGAGAGGAGGACGTGCCAAAGACGGCATTCAGGACGAGATACGGTCATTATGAGTTTGTCGTGATGCCATTCGGGCTCACGAATGCACCCGCCGTCTTCATGGAGTTGATGAACGGCATCTTCATCGACTTCTTGGACCAGTTCGTGGTAGTGTTTATTGATGATATCTTAGTTTACTCCCGGAGTAGGGAGGAGCATGCGGGACACCTGAGGACGGTTCTTCGAGTCCTTCAAGATAGAGAGCTTTATGCAAAGCTCTCTCAGTGCGACTTTTGGATGTCCGAGGTGGCATTCCTAGGTCATATAGTTTCCGCCGAGGGTGTCATGGTTGACCTGGCGAAGATAGAGTACGTTTCTTCATGGCCGCGTCCTAGGAGTGGTCAAGGAGGTGCGTAGTTTCTTGGGCTTAGCGGGGTATTACCGCCGATTTGTTGAGGGTTTCTCCGTGATTGCACTCCCGCTTACTTTCTTGCTGAGGAAGTCTACCAGGTTCGTCTGGTCCGAGCCTTGTCAGAGCAGCTTTGAGGAGCTGAAGAGGAGGTTGACCTCCGCTCCTATTTTGGCCCAGCCTGAGGGTAGTGTGGATTTCATTGTATATAGTGACGCCTCTAATCTCGGCTTGGGTGCGTTTTGATGCATAGGGGTAGGGTTATCGCGTATGCTTCTCGGCAGTTGAATCCGTACAAGGAGAATTATCCCACCCTTGATCTTGAGCTAGCGGTAGTGATTCATGCCCTGAAGATCTGGCGACACTACTTGTACGGGGCTACGTGCTAGATCTTCACAGACCATAAGAGTCTGAAGTATATATTCACTCAACGGGAGTTGAATAACCGCCAGAGGAGATGGTTAGAGTTAATTAAGGACTTTGATTTGGAGATTTTGCACCATCCGGGGAAGGCGAACGTAGTCGCCGATGCTTTGAGTATGAGGACTCCTCGAGAGGAGGCTATAGCACGGCTTATGATTCAGCGACAGTTGAGGAGGGATCTGATAGAGTTAGAGATGGATATCCGATTCCCGGATATGGATGGTCGTTTGTCCGAGTTGGAGGTACTTCCTGACCTGTCCGGAGAAATCCGGCAGAAGTAGGAGGGATGCCCTGTTTTGAGAAGGATCAGAGATAGGATGACCAGAGGTGAGGCACCGTAGTTTACGGTAGGAGCAGATGGCTTACTGAGATGCCAGGGGCGTATTTGTGTACCGACGGACCCAAAGTTGAGAGAGCGGATTCTGCGTGAGGCACATTCTACACCTTAATCTATGCATCCGGGCACGAGTAAGATGTACCAGGACCTTAGGAGATCTTACTGGTGGGGCGGGCTCAAGCCCGATGTAGCAAGATATGTTGCCCGATGCGCGACCTGCCAGCAGTTCAAGATCGAGCACCAGAGACACGGAGGAGAGCTTCACCCACTGCCCGTGCCGCAGTGGAAGTGGGAGGATATATCGATGGACTTCGTTACCGTGTTGAGACCAATTAGGAGCTTCGACGCGATTTGGGTAGTAGTAGATCGATTGACGAAGACCGCACGTTTCATCCCCATCCGGGAGATGTGGTCGGTGAGTCGTCTAGCCGAGGAGGTTACCCGTCAGATTGTGAGATTGCACGGAGTACCGAGGACCATCATCTCAGATAGGGACGGGCGTTTTACCTCAAGATTCTGGCAGTAGGTACATGCCGCCCTAGGTTCGATTCTTCATTTCACCAGCGCATACCATCCACAAATTAATGGCCGGTCAGAGCGGACTATTTAGACATTAGAGGACATGTTGCGTGCATGTGTACTAGATTAGGGATAGGTATGGCCAAACCACCTCCCATTGGTGGAGTTTTCGTATGATAATAGTTGGCATGCGTCAATTGCGATGGCACCATATGAGGCATTGTATGGGCAGAGATGCCGCACTCTCTTATGTTGGGACGAGCCGGGGATTTCTAGTGTTGTAGCTCCGGATCAGGTGCAGGATGACATGGCTAGGGTTTCTTTGATACGAGACAGGATGTTGACCGCGCAGAGTCGTCAAAGATCGTATGCGGATAGGAGACGTAGACCTCTCGAGTTTAGGGTAGGAGCCCAAGTGTGGATGAGGGTATCACCGATGTGGGGTGTCAGACGATTCAACATTAAGGGGAAGTTGAGCCCCCGATATGTCGGTCCATTCGAGATAGTAGAGAGAGTTGGTGAGGTGGCATACTGACTAGCATTGCCACCCTGGTTGGAGGGTATACACCCGGTATTCCATGTGTCCCAGTTGAGGGAGTACATCCATGACCCGAGGCACATCATTAGCCACGAGGACCTTGAAGTCGAGCCGGACAATACTTTTGGTGAGCATCCGATATCCATTTTAGAGCGGAGTACGAGACGCCTTCGATCGAAGGAGATACCGATATTGAGGGTGCAGTGGTCGAGGAGAGGAGCTGACGAGGATACATGGGAGACGGATGATAGTATCCGGAGGAACTATCCCGAGTTTTACGCAGGTTTGGAGACACCGATAAGATAGTCGGGTTAGTCCCGAGCTTCTTCCTTGATCTTTACCTATGTGCTTGTGATGCGATATGTCTTGTGTGTATATGTGATTACCTCGTGAGGCGTTTTCATGATTATTAGAGTGACGTTGGGTTTAAGATTGATGGTTAGCTTTACGAGTTCCGTGCGTTTTTCGAGGGTGTGGTTTGCGAGTACCTTTAGCAAGTTTCGGGAAGAAACTTGTTTTAAGGGGGTTAGTTGTAACATCCGGGAATTTTATTTCCAGAAGTCGAGGTGTTTCCGGCCTTTCCGCGTCAGCAGCTTATTTCCCGCAAGTACGTTTGCTGAGTACGAGTTTTAACGTGGGATGGGGTCTTTTTTACTTTCCGACCTTGGGAAGAGGAGTGAGAGGACAAAGGGGGTTGCTGACCTTTGGGTATCCCATCCCTTTTTTCAGCCTCATTATTCCCTCTCCCCATTTCTCCATTTTCCATTTCACGCTCATTCTTCCTCTTCCACTCCTCTCCTCCTTGTGTCTCCATCTTCATCCTCCTTGGAAGAGCTTGGTTGGAAGCTGTAGCCTAGGAGTTCCAAATCTGTGGAGGTAAGCTTTCTCTCCTTCCCCTCTTTTCTTTGGTGTGAACCTCTCCTCTTTCCTCTTCTTCCACCTCCATGGCTATGGAGGAAGCTTTGAGTGGAAATCTTGTAAAACCTTTACATGTCCCTTCTCCTAGCTTGTTGAGGTCGAGGTGAGGAAGCTTAGACTTGTGATGAAGTGATTGAAGAAGGCCCACCTAGAGAAGGAATCATTTGGAGCAAATAACCATTTGAAGAAACGAAGAAGATGAAGCCTCTGCTATACGACCGCGGGGGCGGACCACCAGAGGCGCAGGGGCGGACAAGGGCCACCGCAGGCGCGGCTGGAACCGCCGCAGGGGTGGCCACCAGGCGCAGGTGCGGCTCCAGGGGTCTGCAGGGGTGGTGATAGCTTCCCACCGGGGGTGCTGGCTTGCTTCCGCAGCTGCGTTTTCTTCACCAGTAGGCTTCTTCCTCCCTTCCTCTTCGTTCCTTCCTTAGACCTTACGTTTGTACCTAGTTAGAAGCATCCTTAGGGTGGACCTAAGACTTATGAGAATGCCATCTAGTGGCTTGAACCTTGGTTGATACGCCCCTGATAGCGATGCCATCCGTGTTTCCGGCTAGAAGGACCCGCAACTATTATGAAGACATTTAAATATTTCGACTATTTAATAATAGGCTTTTTATATTCAGAACTTTAATTCCGGAACTTAATTTCGTGACTTAAATTTCAACCTTACATATTTTAGGCTTTTCATTTCCGGAACTTAATTCCGGCTTTTAATTCCCTTATTTATGTTTTGACTCTTTGTATAGCCTTCATCCACTATATAAGGATGGTTTGGCTCATTTGTAAAAGATGTCTAAGTTGAATACAAGTGTTGAGAAGGAAAACCCTCTTACTTGGTTTAGGCATCACTTCTTCTTCAATCCTCTTAAAGTTCTATCTTGGATCTAGTCTTTGATCCAAGCCTTCACAATCGAGGATCCTTTTAAAGGATCAGTTGAATGTTTCCACATTCATTTCTTAGCTTCCGCCGCTCATATTCCACGTTTGATTCAACAAGAACGATCAAGAAGAAGTAGTTGAAGTTTCTCCTCGATCTAGATCACCCCTGTTTCTATCAATGGTATCAGAGCAATCTAGATCGAGGAGAAACTTCAACTACTTCTTCTTGATTATTCTTGTTGGATCAAATGGAAGAAGAAGTGATGCCTAAACCAAATAAGAGGATTTTCTTTCTCAACACTTGGATTCAACTTAGACATATTTTACAATGACTCAAGCATCCCCTTACATAGTGGATGGAGGCTAAACCAAAGGTTGGAAAATAAATGACGGAATTAAAAGCCAAAATTAAGTTCCGATAAATGAAAAGCCTAAAATAAGAAAGGTCGGAATTTAAGTCATATAATTAAGTTCCGGAATTAAAGTTCCAAATATAAAAAGTCAATTATTAAATAGCCAAAATACTTAATAGTTTTCATAATGGTGTCGGGTCCTTCTAGCCTGAAACACGGATGACATCACCATCGAGGGGCATATCATTCTCCTCCTCTTAAATGTGAAACGCCCTCGTTTGCACGGTCAAAATAAAGAAAGGAGTATCTTTGGGAACGTGACCCTTGAAATTCAACACTAGGTGGATATTATCGGAGTCGGGCGGCTTGGAGTTGTAGTCTTTCAAAAGGATGGTAGGGCCGCTAAGCTTGTCGAACATAAATAGGACAAACTCCGGATCGGGAGGCTCGAACTTTTAGTTTGACATGGTGGTGATGTTGTGGAATTTGTCTCTTATGTCGTAAATGGTCTTGACTTTGAACGACGGAGGCATGTTGAAAAGATTGGACGGCAATCCGGGAGGTAAGTGAGTGGGCATAATAAAGACAAACCTCAGATCATGCGACTCAAATTTGTTGTCCAATAACATAATGGTGTCACTGTCGGGGTTGATGACTTCTTCTTCCTCGATGGTGATCTCATCTTTGTCATCTTGAAAATACTCTCCACATAACGGATTGACAATTTGAATTGGAAGTACCGGGACACAACTTGAAATGATGACATCTCCCTTGTCTTCAACTTCTTCACACAACGGTTTGACCACGAACTCACACCTTGGTTGTGAAACCGCTTGAGGTTCTTCTTGTTGGGTGGACGTCGTGTGGGCAAGAAGTTGTGCCCTCAATATTTCTATCTCACGCTCGAGTGCATCTTTAGTTTTCTTAAGCATAACCAACTCCTCTTTGGGACTAGGATGCCGTTGGGGGGCAACATTGACAACTTGCTCACGACTAGCACGCCGTCTTGGGGCAACATACATATCCTCAAAATAATCTTGTCGGTGTGGATACCGTTGGTGTCCATCCATGGAAAAAGTCGCTATTGGTAAGTCCGGAGGAGGCAACCACTCCTCATCCATTTCGAGCTTCCGCCGCCCACGTTCTACGTTTGATCCAATTCGAAGGATCAAGAAGAAGTACTTGAAGTTTCTGCTCGATCTATATCGCCCCGTAATTCTATTATTGGTATCAGAGCGCGGGATCAAGGTCAAGTTCTTTACTTGTGTTCTTGATTGTTCTTCACAAATTGTTTTCTCTTTGGTATTCTTCGAAGATCTTCAAGTGTTCTTCGGTGTTCTTCGAAGATCTTCATCGTGTTCTTCATCGTTCATCATGTTCTATGATGATGATGATCAGTTTGATTTGTATGGAGAGTGGTTGCCTTCTTCCCATGAATTAACGCTCAAAGCGGCCAAACAAAACATCTAGAGGTACCGACGGAGACCATATTTTGAGGATGAGGAGTGGTTGCCTCCTCCGGACCCACCAAGGCCGACTTCTACCATGGACGGGAACCAACGGTATCCACACCGACAAGCTTATTTTGAGGATACTTATATTGCCCCAAGACGTCATACTAATGCCCAAGAAGAGTTGGTCGTGCTCAAGGCAACAAATGATGATCTAAAGCGTGAGTTAGAAGCTTTGAAGGCACAAGTTCTTGCCCTAACGACGGTTGCCCAATAGGAAGAACCTCAAGTGGTGTCAGAACCAAGGAGTGAGTTGGTTGTCCAAGTGTTGTGTGATGAAGTCAAAGAAGTGGGACAAATCATCATTCAAGAGGTCTCCCCGGAAATTCTAATTCAATTGGTCAATCCATTACATGGCAAGTTCTTTGAAGATGACAAAGACGAGGCCATTTTTGAGAGTGAAAAAGAATCCAACCCTGACAACGGTAGCATTTTGTTGATGAAAAACCAATTTGAGCCAGCCGATTCGAGGTTTGTCTTTATGATTTCCACAAACTTACCTCCCACCTTGCCGTTCTATCTTTTCAGCATGGCCTCAACGTTCCCCATTAAGGGTCTTGACGGCATGAGAGAAACTCCCTTGAGGGATTACATATTCAACAAACTCCACAAGGCCACAATCTTGAAAGACTACAAGTCCAAGCCACCCGACAATGTGCATGCGGTATTCAATTTCAAGGGTCACGTTCCCAAAGATACTCTTTATTTATTTTGACCGTGCAAACGAGGACGTTTCACATTTAAGAGGAGGAGAATGATACGCCCCCGGATGGCGATGCCATCCGTGTTTCCGGCTAGAAGGACCCGTAACCATTATGAAGACATTTAAATATTTCGACTATTTAATAATAGGCTTTTTATATTCGGAACTTTAATTCCGGAACTTAATTCCGTGACTTAAATTCCGACCTTTTATATTTTAGGCTTTTCATTTCCGGAACTTAATTCCAGATTTTAATTCCCTCATTTATGTTTTGACTCTTTGGCTAGCCTATATCCACTATATAAGGATGGCTTGACTCATTTGTAAGAGATGTCTAAGTTGAATCCAAGTGTTGAGAAGGAAAACCCTCTTACTTGGTGTAGGCATCACTTCTTCAATCCTCTTAAAGTTCTATCTTGGATCTAGTCTTTGATTCAAGCCTTCACAATCGAGGTCCTTTTGAAGCATCAACCGAACGCTTCCACATCGATTTCTTAGCTTCCGCCGCTCAAGTTCTACGTTTGATTCAACAAGAACGATCAAGAAGAAGTAGTTGAAGTTTCTCCTCAATCTAGATCACCCCTATTTCTATCATAGGTGCCCTTGTGTTAGTTGGAATCTTAGGATTACTTGACTAGACATATTGATTGGCCCATTATTATTATTATTATCGTACAGTGACATCACTGCCCAGCTCCTGAGGGAGATTGAGAGGATTTCTACGACCAGACCATACATGGTATACGAGCGGGCTTCTTCATCACTCCCTCAGGGTATACGGGTTGAGCGCCGCATCATTCCTGTTGGTTACATGGGGATGGAGGCGAGAGTTATAAGACTCTCGTGTCACACTTGAACAAATGGATTAGATATGAAATAACCTAAAAAGATAATAAGTAATGAATGTGTATGTATATGATCATGTTGTGTTTTTTGTGTTCCCTTGTGCGTTTGTGCCATATTATTCTTATAATGTCTAGAATGTGAGCTAACGGTTTAAACCGTTTGTGTAGATGCCTTGCAGGTTAGGGATGCCGCCGAGTGAGGCGGAGGAGTGTACACCATAGTGGTCTCCGTACATTATAGGACGGGGGCGTTTTTGGGTTATCCTTGTATTGTCGGATTATGTCGTGATGTACGTTTTGGATTCCTTTACGTTTTATGTTGTTTTGAGGACTCGGTTGAGTTTCCAACTTGTATCCCTTCCTTTCTTTTCTTGCATACACCATAAACCATTTTTAGTTTTACGCCTTTATTTGTGCCATGTTGGAAAGATCCGGTGAGATTGTTGTCAGGCTAAGGGTCGGGACCCATTATGTGGTCTCGCCCGTAGCATTTCGATATCCCGCGGATTCGGGGTGTTACATCACGGAACTTGATGATTGCCTCCGTAATAGGAACATCCTCAAATCCTGCCTCTAGAAAGTCTTCCAATCTCTCCCTCCTTAGTGCAGTAGGGCAGAACTGCTCTCGGATGAGACTCCTCATCTACTCAATTCCCGTTACCCCGCTACGGACGGTCCTCCACCAATACTATGTCTGCTCTTTGAACAAGGTCTTCACTAACTCTACGTGTTGCTCCTCTGGGCAACGGATCGAATCAAAGGCGGTCTCAACATTCCCCAACCAGTGCTCTACCTCTAGCCCTAGCTTCCGGTCAAACGGGGGTACTCGCATATAGTTGAACGTTTTCAACCACGCATCCGGCATCGGTTCCCTTGACTCATTCCGAGCATTGAAAATTCCTCTCTCTCTCTCTCTGGTGTAGTGGGTACCTGAGTCACTCACCGCGATAGCTCAACAAATCTCGTAGGTACTGTAACACCCCAAAATTTGAGAACTCGGGGAGCTACTGGTTAGGACCTCACAATGGGTCCCGACCTTAGTTTGACAACAATTTAACTTGGATCTTACAACAAGGCACAAAAGTATTTAAAACATTTGAAAACTTTAAACAATATATACATGAAGAATATGTATCAGCCTTACAAAGCAAAGGTACCAAAACGACACATAAGAAGAACAGAAGACATCTCGTCCCCAACTAAATAAGTACGTGGACCCGGCTGACCATTCCCTTCGGATCTCTCTACAACTGTCTTAACATGCAAGGTATCTACAAGCGGTATAAAACCGTTAGCTAACATTCTATGCATAAGTATAAAAGGTAAAAGCACAAACACACAACATACACAATCAACATGCAACACTCAATCCCTTTATTATCTTTAATTAGGTGATAGGTTATTACTACTGATACTTATTTTGTGACACGAGGGATTCCCAAACCTCGCCCCTGTCCCCGTTTACCAACGCGGAATGGTACTAATGCATCTGACCGTCTACCGGACTGGGCTGGTCGCAGGGAACCTCCTAGACTCTCGCAAGAGCTAGGCAGATGATGTCACGACCCATTGTCATACACTTGGGTCAATTACGTAAATAATAAAGTCGGCCTAATCCGGTTTCGTTGTTTATCATAACTAACAAACACCACTCATACAAATTACACTCATACAAGAAGCCAGCTAAGTAAGTCCGTGGACTTACCTGAATCAGATCTCGACTCTCTTAAATCAAAACTCAATCTGTAACTGTATAACTCGGTTGCCTGTCAAAGGAGGCCAGTGTGTCAGCACACTTTCTTGGTAATTAGAAGTCTAAGACTTCTAAGGTAGTAAGTCCTATTAGAACATAATTTAATATAGTACCAATTTATGGTAAAATGACTATTTTATCCTTGGTACCGAAACTTGCAAAAATTCCATAATTCAACCCTAAACTCTTATTTGAGACTAACAAGTCATATTCTAACTCCTAAAGATGATTTTGGTTACAAACTGGCAACTTACCCATTTTCCTATTTTCCGAAAGATCGTTAAGGTCCAACTTCGGCATCAAATAAGAAATTCGAATAAACTTATAAAAATTCCGAAATAATTCCCTAGATCATCTATGATTTTCCATCTACTCATAAGAGAAAGAATTTCTTAAAACTGTTAAAGCATCACTTCTACAAAAATTTCTAAAGTTGGTTACAACACTTAACAAACAACACACTGTCTTAACTTTGAAAAATCATAACTCCTAAACTACTCGTTGGATTTATCCCAAAATTTGTTATGTTCGACTATAAAATCTTATCTATAATATATCCAAAATTCAGCCAAAAAGAATGAGTTTAGCATACCTAAATCTGGTCACAAAGTTGGCTGCTCGCCAATATAGAAAACTGAGAAACTGCAACAGCTCAACTACTCTACTTTGGGACCTTATAACTTTTAATCCGACCGTTCATTTATTCTCAAATTTTGACACAGTAAACTTCATATATCCATCTACCACCTATCAAAAATTCAACGGTGGATCTTCAATATAACTCCTTAACATTGGTCTACAATATTGACAGTTTCCAACTTCCCAAAACTGAAGAAAACACCATTGATTTACAGCAGATTTGTTTCTACCATTTTTGACAGCACATTTCAGCCACTCCAGCCCTAACCTATACATAACCATACTTGCACGGAGGAGGGTAAAACCAAGCTATTGAATTAATGTCCAAAGGTGATTTCGTTTTATAATTGTACTCAACAGTAAGTACAAATCTCAAAGGTTCAAAATCCCACTGTTTATGTTCCCTGAATTTAGCCCACTCCCTTACCCGGTTCAGAACCTTGTAACCACAGCAGTCTCAGCAGCACCATGGTCACATCTACTCTAATGATCCATCTTAACCGAAATCTCCCTATCACACAAAGCTATAACACTTACATCTATATACAAAAGCTGTACAACCTAAAACAAAAGGAGAGATTGGTGAGTCTTACCACTGAATTTGCAACTGTTGAAGAGAGATGGGAGGGATCGATTGATTGCTCGGGTCTGTGTGTTTGAAACGGAAGGAAGTTCTAGCCCTCTGCACGCTATGGGTTTCGTTCAGCAGTGATATGGTAAGTTCACCAGTGAGATGGTAAGTTCAGCAGCGTGACTTAGCGGAAGGAAGGAGTGTAAGGGAAGGAGAGATTTACCTTGTTGTCACTCCGGTTGCAAACGAAGGAAGGATGGGCACCGTAGGTGTAGTGTGTAACGTGTCTTCCGAGGGTGTGTAGGCTGGTGGCGTCGATGGTTGGCTGCAAGACTCACGCTGGCATACTAGGGTGTGCGGGAAGGGAGGAAACTCGAGCAGTTGGCGAGAGATCTGGGCCAGATCTTGTTGGGCAGGGAAGACGATCGAAGCTTGTACCTAGATGCGACTGCGGAAGGAGGGAGCTGCTTCTGTAACCGTATTGAAGAAGGAAGGAGGAAGGTCAGACGTAAGGCGTGAAATCTTGCGTGAAATTGGCTTGCATCAACGGAAGTGTTGGAACGATCTTCCTGGGCTGACGCTGGGCATATTGGATCAAAGGAGGAGCAACTATCAGCAGGCTTCTTGGGTCGGCTGGTCACATACAAGCAGTCCGGAAATGGGTCAGAAGCCAAGGAGTGAAACGGGGTGGGCTGAGACAACATGGGCCAAGGCTGATGTAAACCGGGCTGGCTGGAGGTGTACAGAAATTGAGCTGAAGCAATCTTGCATGAAGAGGTGAGCTGAATTTGTAAAAGCAAAGGTGGGATGGGTTGTCAAAACTCGTCATGACTTTGTCAGGCCCATGCATGACTTCGTCACAGAGTTGTCGGGCTTCATCATGACCTCGTCTCAGCTCTGTCATGGTCTCGTCACAACTTTGTCACATTCTCGTCTCAGCCTTGTCATGATCTCGTCTAAAGTCGTCGTTAAGGATTAATTATAAGAATTAGGGTTTGATATAGTTCTATCATTTTATGTGAATTAAATTCTACATAAAATGATAAAATTTGTGAAGAAAGAAATACTAGATAGTATGGTAACCGTCAACGGCTCGAAGTCCGAATTGATTCGGAATTAAACGGAATAAAAATTCCGGATATTACAGGTACCGGAGGATCTAGGGCATGTCCCTCCGTCCTATCTAGATCTGCAACACGCTGAACATATTCTTTGAACTCGGTTGCTCCAATCGAGACCCGACTTGATTTGGCCGACTACACTATATCTTCTCATGATCTAGCACAATCCCATTCCCAGCTTCGGGAACTACACTCTCAACAATCTCCTTCGATCTGTCATCAGTCACTCTAGCTATTGGTTGCTCAACTATGGGGACTCGACCTTAAAATTCTGCTACATGAGGTCTACCTCCTCGTCCTTGTCCCCAGAGTACAGGAGTCCTATCACCCCTACCCCGCCCTGTAGGAGGAAGAGGTGGACGACCTCCACCTCGTCCCATAGTAGAAGACACTCTCGTATGCTCCATTTGCACGAGGCATTACAACTATCATATAAGGTTAAGCTAACATAAGACGACGGTAATTAAAAGTCAAAGCATAACAACTGAACCGCCGAGATTCGCGGATGTAGTGGTGATCCCTCATACATTTTATACCATCCCGACTATGCACTTGATTTGAAAACAAAATTTATTTTAAAAACTCAAACCCCTTTCGGGTTCTATTTATCTATTCAGCCCTTTAGAAGATTGTGATTGCTATTTTTGTTAACCTATAGCTATAATACCATGTTGTAACATCCCAAATTCTCAAAACCAGGGGCATCACGCGTTAGGACCTCACAATGAGTCCTGAATCTAACCTGATAACAACTTCACCGGATCTTTCAACAATGCAAAAATATAAAAGCTACAAACCAAATTAAATTTATGCAATGTCATGATCAAAAACAAAGACTCTCAACCGAGTGCTACATCAATGTGATAGTATGGAAAAATAAAAGTACTGAAATAACAATAATCCCAAACCCGTCCTATAACATATGGAAACCCGGCTGACCACTCGGCATCTACCCTATTGTTCCCTCCAAAACGTGTGCAAATAAACATTAAATTTATACAAAAAATCAAGCAAATAATAGGAAAGCTGCAGTGTACGGATCAATCGCAATACAAGCAAGTATTCCAGGGTCGAACACAAGGACTATGGCGAAATCAAGCAACGGTATATAATCTTTAGGTTATTATGCAATTCTGAAGCAACAAAAAACGAGATATATGATAATCAGATAAATGAATGCAAATTCTAGAGATCAAAGCATCCAGTTGTGGTTTCGACTCAAGATTTCTAAAGATAAGCGCGGACAAAGCTGAGGTTGCAAAGGGAAAATATTTCTAAGATGGGATAGATCACCGGGTAAGTCTCACCATCCACTATCCCAAACTAAAGATCCTATTACCGGATAAGTATCAAGGAACTAAGGAAAGAAACTATACTCACAAACCAACACACTACGTAAGGGAATAGAACTAACCTTTACCGGGTAAGTCTCAGGTTAATTCACAGAGATAGGATGAAGGCACACGCAAACCCTAACAAAGGATAAATATTTTTTACCTAACACTCATCATAATAGGTAAATAAGCAAAGGAATCACCGGGTAAGTCTCTTCCTAAGCTTGAATATAAACCAGGAAAGGTGCAACAAGGATAGGATTTGACAAACTATAACCTAAGGTTCAAGATCCAACGTTCAGGTTCGATCTTAATCAATTCTTGCCTGATCTCGGTCGAGATGGTCCAAGAATAAACCGAGACGGGTTTGGTTTTAGGTTAAACTCAAGCTTTCAGGGTCCACTCAAGATAAAGGTCTACTCTTTCATCGTGTATACCACAACCTTCAACTAATCACCCTAAAATCGCAAGAGTTTTAGCCAACAATCATCATGTCCCAAGCAATTAAGGTATAAGTAATCAAGATGTAAAGAAAAGAGAATGAAACACTTCACAAAAGGTTATGAATAATCAAAAGAACAAACAATCCAATAATGCGTCAATAACGTGTTCCAAAAGATGATAAAAACTAACTAGAATCCTCCAAGAAAACCTTAAAAAAGTATCTTCCCTTCTTCTTCAACCTTCAACCTTGATCTCCAAGTAATCCTTCCTAGATCTCCTTTCATAAATCTCCCGTAAAATCAACCTTCTTCCAAAAATCCAGAGATTGAAAGATATTTTCCTCAATATTCACCTTCCATTCTTATAGAAGAATTTTAGGTCAAATCTTTATTTCTTCTTGGGCCGTGGGCCGTCGACCTCGAGCAAGCCCAGTAGGCCATCTTGGTCAAGGTGAATTTGTACTTAGTCCGAGATCTCTAATCAGTCACGTACTTTTCTTCGTATCTTCTCCTGAATTCTTCTTCCATCCCTTTCCTAAGGTTCCTGCTTTCCTTCTTGTAGCTCCAAGTGTTCCATAATGTAGCTCAATGGCCTCCTTATGCTTCAATGTGCCTTTTTGATCCAAAAGTGCCATATTCCATACAATTACAATCAAACAGGGTGTAGACCTCGATTCTCGCAAAGTAGACAAATAATGACATTATCATCAAGAATATATATTCATGCATGCAGGATAATTATTAGAGAACGTCAAAACCATTGCCAAAATATAGATTATAATTCATGTTATCACCTATCCTGCAAAACATCTACAAAACCGGATAAACTGTTAGCTAACAACCTACATATTAGAAGAGTTAAAAAAGCACACACACACAACAATGCAAAAATGAAACACATAACATGCTTACATAGAGCTTTATTATCTTTATTAGGTTATTCACTTCTAATTCAACTTATGCTTGTGGCACGAGAAGTCCCTTGACTCTTGCCTCCGTCCCCGTATACCAACAAGAGTGGTTCAATGCATCTCCTCATATACCATGCATGGGCTACTCGCGGAGAAACTCCTAGTCTCACGTCGGAGCTGGGCAGTGATACCACCGTCCATTATACATACACTTGGGCCAATTATTAACAAGGTTGTCCTATTAACGTATCATTACAAAACATGCAATACACACACCACTAATGTAATCCACCCAATACACAATTTGTAAGTTAAGTAACCCCAAAGGACTCGCTTGTAACAGGATAAGTCCAGTTAATCACAACTCCTGGTCCGTAGTAGAACTCTCAACAACCTGATGTATACAAAGGCGCGAAGAATAAGGCGCCTTTGTAACAGGATAAGTCCAGCTATCAACAATCTATCTAACCACTAGAAGTTTCCAACTTCTAGTCCTCAATGATCATCACAAGACCAATAACTAATATATAAGTCGACTCCAACTTAAACTATGGAGGGTTTCCCAATATAATCATACTTAACCAATAAGAAGCTAAGAGGAAGGAATCTTATACCTACATCCAACTGCTAAGTCAAAAGCTTGAACTTAGAAACCTTGTGGAAAGATTCTACGACCGCGGAAGAATAAGGCGTGACCGCGGGAAGGATGTGTCGGCACGACCGCGGCAAGAAGCGGGAGCGACCGCGGCAAAGAGAAGGCGTGACTGCGGGAAGGCAAACACCAGCGACCGCCGCGAAGAGGAGGCACGGTCGCGGAATGCAAACTGACTATGCTTTTGATTTCCGTCTTCGTGCAAAAGACTCAAGATCCCTACTCTCGATCAGTGCATAGGTCTCACACTACCTGCAAGACAAAGGTGAAGACTTGACTTCCCTTTCTTGCGTCAAACATGTGAGGACATCTAGATTGAAAAATTAAACTAGAGAAGACGTTACTTTGTCCCGTGACTACTGCAGATGGTGTTCAAGCTATAGCTCGTCCTCTTCTTTGATATGTGACAAAGAGTTGAAGGTAGAGAGTAGTTAAGGAAGCCAATCACGTTTCTGTGTGAATTGTGTCGAGGAGGAAGGAGGAGGAGATGTGGTTTACACAAGAATAAGAGATGAGGGAAAAGAGAGTAACAATACGTGAAAGAGAACAGAAGAAGGTTGCTATGGTTAAGAGGAGGAAGATATCGGGATAATATAGAAAAGGAAAGAGAATCACGACGGTTACAAAATAGAAAAGCCACGATATGTTGTTTCAACGTGACCACGGGGAATAGCAGGTGCGACAGCGAGGCGGGACCGCGGGTAGGCAATATTCCGCGATCGCGGGGCGCCACCGTGGTGACTCAAGTCACCAACCGGAAGAAAAAAATCCCAAATGTTATATGTATCCGTTATATATATTGATCCTATCTAATGAAAACCCTAAGGAGAATTTATCATAATCTCACAACTCTAAATGGGTATAAAAAGTCAAATACAAGCAAGATGGCTCCACTTAAAGATGCAAAGCAAGGTTAGTTGCAAAGGGCTATAATCATGTCAATGATAAGACCTATAAACATACACTTTCCTCCATAACAAGGTGTACGACTGTTCGAGTATTGATTGTTTTATTTGTTGCCAAGAGTTGGCCATTGCATCAGCTTGACATCAATGCTTTTTTACATGGCTTTATTGATGAGGAAGTATATATGGATCCATCTCAAGGTCATCATGGCACTCAACCTAGACAAGTAGTTGTCTGAAGGTATTTCTATGGTCGTCTATACCAAATCAAAAGTAAATCCCGACTTAGCACTAAGAAACAAGTATAGTGATTAAGGGTCGAACCCAAGAGAGTTAAGGTGTTTTAGATGCGATTATCGATTATAGTGACAAGTAACACAAAGGGGGGGGGGGGTTTGGTTGAATTGATGCACAAAAACTTATGAAAATGATTAATGCGACAAGTGAGACAATAATGGATGAATCTACACTAGGTCGATTCTAAGCGTGCAATTGCTACTTTGGTGAGTTCCTTTAACAAGTTTTCAAGTAATCTCCCGTCTCGATCATATATATGTGTTGAGCCAACCGGCATCAACACAACTTAAAAGGTTAGAGCTCCGTAAACCTACAAGAACAAATAACAAGTTAGCTTTCAAACAAAGACTAAGAGATATAAAGAGAAGATTAAAACTGTTAAACTTATTTTTATATTTGTGTTCCTTTTCTTTAAGTAATCACAACCCGTTATTACTTAAAGTTGCTACTAGATTAAAGACCCGAACCCGGAACCTATTAATCCTAGTTATTTGCATGCACTTTAGAGCCTAAGGTTTCAATCTCAAGCAATAGTAAACATGCAATTAGACAATGGAGATCAAGGAGACACAAAGTATACTGAATGAAAACTTATATTATAAAGAACTTACAACCAAAGTAACAATGCAGCTTCAAACCAACCCAATGTAGCAAGGGAGTTAGCAACTCATTACAAAGGTAGCAAGACAATGTAAGTGGATAATTTGTTGGCTAACAAGATGACAAGATGGATGATTCTAGCAATCAACCAAGGACTATTTATACTATAAAAGGTACTAAATAGGAGTAAAAGGCCGGCCCAAAACAGCCACCTTTAATGTCATAAAGGTGGTGTAAACAGCCGTAGTAAAGCTTCTGACGTTAAGCCGCAGGGGCGCCCTTCAGCTCCGCAGGGGCGGTGAAGGCAAAAACGCTTGATCTTCTTCAAGGCCGCAGGGGCGGCTAGGCAATTCCACTGGGGCGGATCTTCAATGCTCTTCAAACGTCTGACCCTTCGACTTCCTGACGTTTATGATGCCAAGCCACCGGGGCGTCCCTATGTCGACGTAGGGGCGGTGACACAGCCTCTTCGCCTTCCAGCTCCCAGGTTGAGGCGCAGGCAGGGGCGCAGTGAGAGACGCAGGGGAGCTGGTCTTCGTTTCTTCAGGGTAGGTCACCGCAGGGGCGCCAATGAGTGGCGCAGGGGCGGTGACACGCTTCATGGTTGGCACTAGTGAAGGCGCAAGGAGCGCTCTGGTGTAAGGCGTCACCCGCAGGGGTGGTGGCAGGGCTCCGCAGGGGCGGTGAGGCAACTGAAGCTTTGCTTCGTGAACGATCTTCACTCCTAAGTGCTTATAACTTCTTCCTTAGCTTCTTTTAGTCTTCTTCTTCTGGACTAAGGAGTTAGTAGCATAAACCGACACAAATGCAATCAAAAGACTCTAAAAACTATCCTAAATGATAGTGATTCCATCACCTATCAAACTCCCCCATACTTAGACCTTTTACTCATCCCGAGTAAAACAAATGACAGCAACTAGACTCAAAGGCCTCAGGAAGCATGGGTAAGCAAGAAAAGATAATGAAAACAAGAAAAACCAAGAAAGAAAGAATGAAAAGAGAGGAAAAAATGGGAAAAAGAGAGAAACTACCATCTTTATTGCTCCAAGAGTGGCCTACCCGGACAACCTCCTTATGACTCCCCTTCTTATGTCGCCAAACACCGGAAGGGAAACCTACACTCAGTGTCGCTCATTTTGCCAAGGCGCCCTTTCGGGTTTTCACCTTGACACTCTTCTTCTTTTCTCACTTGAACTCACTTCCCTCAAGTCCAATTTTGCACCAACCTAAGGTTGGTTGGACTACCTTCTTTTTGACTAAACCGCCCTTTCGGGTTTTCGGTTTATCCAAGGTTTTTCATGCCTTTTTTCATTTTCTTTGGCTTTTTCTTTTTTTTTTTTGTGAATTTCAATCTGAATTCAAAAGATGCGAAACAAAATCAAAACAACTCAATGAACTGTACAAGCAATGATATATCCCTCCCCCATACTTGAAGTACACTTTGTCCTCAAAGTGGAAATGAGTCAAAGATAAATGTGGGAGAAAGGAAAAGAAATGTACCCCTCAGTGGGGTGGTCCGGATGGATCACCTGGACCCTCCTCCGGTGGCTAAGGAAAATGGCGCAAGAAGTGCTCCTGCCGGCGGTAGATGTCATCAATGCGGTCCTGCTGGGCTGTCATCCGGCGGCCAAAAGAGGTCTCAAAATTGGCCTACCAAGCCAGCTGCTGCTGCTGGGCTGCCTGCCAGGCCTCCTGCCTCTGGTCAAAGTGTGAGGTCATGGAGGTGGCAAAACTGGTCTGCCAGCTCTGCTGCTGCTCCAGCATAGTCCGCTAGTAATCGGACTGCCATGCCCGGTGCTGGGTGGTCATAGCCGCCATATGATCCTGAAGGCTCGCAAGGGCCGGGTCCTCCTCTGGTGCCACAGTGGGCATCTCCTCGTCGTCTGGGATGGGCAGGTGCTCCTCCTGATGAGCCCGGCTGGAGCTGGTTGCATGCCTCTCCACAATGGCCACTAGTGGCCTCCTCGGCACGAAAGGATCGGCCAGAATATAGAGCTCGGAGAGCTCACCTCCTAATGGTAAAGGTCAGGAGAGGTAGGTGAGGTGGCTCCCATCTGCAAGGGAGATCCAAAATAGGTTCTCCCCGTCCCGCCGGAGGAGCTTGCACCTCCTGAGCATCCCCTCTGTGTAAAGAGGAGCCTCTAGCCCGTCCTCTAGCCCGGACAGGTCCATCACCTGTGAGGCGATCAAGGAAATCACCTCACCGCTGACAATGTCCCTCGGCTCGTTCCTCCTAATCCGCTTCAAAGCGGCAAGGAAGAGGTACGGCCAATCCATCACCTTCTCGCTCTGTGGAAGGCATGAATAGAGTAGTGGGAGGTCCTTGAGGGCGACCTTGTTTTCCTCTTTGTGTCCACAGAAGACACTTATCAGGATCTTGGAGAGGAGCCTCAAGGAGGGGTGAGTGAGCTTGTTGGAGTACTCACCCCCAGCATGGAACTCTGACCCGGTAGCCGCCTGCTAAAACTCACACAAATCCGGGGTAGGGACTGTCTCCCACCAGCTCTCGGAGGGGTTTAAAGTCACCCAAAGGCCCCCTGTAGATGGAGGTAGTCTAGTGTGTATTTCACCTTGTTGAACTTGAAGGTGAGGCCGGTACACACATGATCCTCCTTCTCCATTGTAAAAGTGGAAATGAACTGTCTGCTGAGCTTTGGATATGTTGGAGCACTCCTCTGTAGGAATTCTCCGAGCCCAGCATTTTCCAAAAAAGCTTGCATGCTCTCCAGCATGCCTAGTTTCTCCAAAGTGGGAATATGCAAAAATCGAGTTGCATACACAACTCGATCCTGCACAATCCTATAACGCTCCTTCTCTGTCTTAGACATCTTGTATTCCCTTGTTGCTTCCATTCTTGAGGATAATTGAAGCAAAAGATTAGTGAATGTTTAAACAAGGGAGAGAAATCGACCTTTCTGGTGTGATTTCCGCAGGGGCGGCTATGCAGGCGCAGGGGCGGGTGCTTGCAGCCGTAGGAGCGGGAGAAGTGCAGAGGCGATTTCTGGGGAGCGAAGGAAGTGGTGTTGCTGAGGCTGCTCCGGTGACGTCCTTGGTGGTTTAGTCGTCGCCGGCGGTGTAGCTGGAGTGGAATGTGTGAAGTGGGTGAGGATGTAGGTCATAGGACTGTGAGAGAGTAAGGGAGTAGTGGGAGAGGGTGGCACAGGGGCCATGCGACTGGTGGCTGGCTGTCGGAGGCAGCGCAGGGGCGTCGGCGAGAGCGTTGTTGGGCAGAGGGCGCAGGGGCGTGAGAGTGTTTCTAAAGAAGAGGGGTTTTGGAGGGTTTGTGTGTTTGGTGAAGAAGGTTGGTGGGTGGTGCGTGGTAGGTGTAGGCGTTTTCGAGATCCTCTTTTTTTCTTTTCTGGGTAAATCCGCAAGGGCGGGAGTTTGTCGCCGCGGGGGCGGCGACAAGGGAGAGGGGCACGCAGGCTCAGCGCCGGGGGTGGCGCTGAAAATTCGTGTCAAGGATGGCCGCCGCAAGGGGGTAGGGATGTCACCGTGGGGGCGGTGACAGGCGTGTTGCAGGCGCAGGCCCAACGCCGGGGGCGGCACTAGGCATGAGTATTACCGCAGGGGCGGAGGCACAATGCCGCAGGGGCTGTTTCTTGACAGAGGATCCTCTTCTTATTCCTTCGGGTTGCCTCCCGAGAAGCGCCTTTGTTTTACGTCGTTGGCTCGACGTAAGATCTCTACTTCTCTGAATGTGCTTCCTCTAGCACCATCTCGTCGATTGGATCGTTCTTGACTCCTTCAAGGTAGAGCTTTAGTCTTTGTCCGTTTACCTTGAACACCTTGTGTGTTTGGGGATCATAGGGATCCACAACCCCGTGAGGGTATACTTTGGCTACTATGAACGGCCCTGTCCATCTCGAACGTAGCTTACCTGCAAAGAGTTTCAAACGGGATTGAAAGAGAAGTACCTTATTACCTACCTTAAAGTCCTTCCGGAGAATGTTCCGGTCATGCCATGCTTTGGTCTTTTCTTTGTATGTGGTAGCATGGTCATATGTATCTAGCCTCAGTTCCTCCAACTCTTGCAATTGGAGCTTCCGGAATTCTCCCACTTCCTCTATGTTCATGTTGCACTTCTTTACCGCCCACCAAGCTTTGTGCTCTAACTCCACCGGTAGGTGGCAAGCTTTCCCAAACACGAGCCTAAAAGGGGACATCCCGATAGGAGTTTTGTAGGCTGTCCGATATGCCCATAGGGCGTCATTTAGCCTTGCACTCCAATCCTTCCGCCCAAGAGAAACTGTCTTTTCAAGGATGGTCTTTATTTCCCGGTTTGATACCTCAACTTGGCCGTTTGTTTGTGGATGATAAGTTGTTGATACTCTTCGGTGAACGTGGTACTTCTTAAGGAGAGCCGTGATCGTCTTGTTGCAGAAATGGGTACCCCTATCACTGATTAAGGCTTTTGGAATTCCAAATCTTTCAAAGATATTTTCCTTAAGAAAAGCTGCAACTACTTTTGAGCCATCAGTTTTGGTGGTCTTTGCTTCCACCCACTTGGAAACATAGTCCACCGCAAGCAAAATATATGTGTTCCCGAATGAAGTAGGAAATGGCCCCATGAAATCAATTTCCCAAACGTCAAATATTTCACAAAATATAAGAGAAGATTGGGGCATTTCATGTCTCCTTGAAAGATTTCCTACTCTTTGGCATTTATCACACACTTTGCAAAACGCAAAAGCGTCTCGAAAAATGTGTGGCCAAAAGAAACCGGCATCCAAAACTTTTCTTGCAGTTTTGTTTGCCCCAAAGTGCCCTCCACATGCTTCAGAATGACAGAAAGTTAGGATGGATTGCACCTCATTGTCCGGAATGCAACGCCGGATCACTTGGTCACTACAATGCTTCCAAAGGTAAGGATCGTCCCATACGTAGTGTCGAGCTTCAGCCTTTACCTTTTCTCGTTGTGCCTTGGTGAAGTCTGGAGGATACTCCTTCCTGACAATGAATTTCACAATGTCAGCAAACCAAGGCTTAAAAGATTGGAGCTTAAGACAAACTTATGTCGACAATTCCGCAGGAGCGCCTAGACTGAGCCATAGGGGCGGCTGGCCATAGGTGCGGCTGGTGTGAGGCACGGGGGTGGTTACACAACAGAGAGTTGTGTAGAATGTGTCGCCTGGAAAACTTCCGGCTATCTCTCTTTTTTCTGGATCTTCCTCCTCTTGCACTAGTCTTCTCAAATGATCGGCCACTAGGTTCTCAGCCCCCTTCTTGTCCCTTATCTCTAGGTTAAACTCATTTAGAAGAAGCACCCATCGGATCAATCATGGCTTTGCCTCCTTCTTTGCCATGAGGTACCTAAGAGCTGCATGGTCAGTGAAGATAATTACCTTTACCCCAAGTAGGTACTGCCGGAATTTCTCAAGAGAAAAAACCACTGCTAACATCTCCTTCTCGGTGGTGGAGTAATTCCTTTGAGCGTCATAGACGCATAATGGATTACATGGGAGGCCCGTCCGTCTTTTTGTCCAAAGACAGCTCCGACGGCGTAGTCACTGGCGTCACACATGATTTCAAAAGGTTTCTCCCAATCCGGCGAACGGATGATTGGTGCGATGGTGAGACATGGCTTCAAAGTGTCGAAAGCTTTCTTGCAATCCTCATCCACTATGAAGGTGACACTTTTCTTGAGCAATTCACACAGGGGTGCCGAGATCTTTATAAATCTTTGATGAACCGTCGGTAGAAACCTGCATGACCAAGAAAAGATCGGATTTCCCGAACATTAGTAGGATAAGGTAAATTTTGAATAACATCAACCTTTGCCTTATCTACCTCTATCCCTTTTGAGGATATTACATGTCCTAGCACAATTCCTTGTTCGACCATGAAATGACATTTTTCTGAATTAAGAACTAAATTGGTTTCAACACATTTTTCAAGAACAAGTTTCAAATGCCCTAAACATGCGTCAAAACTATCTCCATGGACGGTAAAGTCATCCATGAAGACTTCAATGAAATTTTCTATGTATTCGGAGAAAATACTTATCATGCACCGTTGAAAAGTGCCTGGTGCGTTGCAAAGTCCAAGTGGCATTCTGCGATATGCGAAAGTGCCAAATGGGCAAGTGAACGTCGTCTTCTCTTGATCCTCTGCTGCGATGGCTATTTGGAAATAGCCCGAATATCCATCCAAGAAACAGTAGTATTGATGACCTGCAAGACGTTCCAACATTTGATCAATAAAAGGTAATGGAAAATGGTCTTTTCGTGTTACCTTATTGGGCTTGCGGTAGTCAATGCAAACTCTCCATCCGGTTTGTGTTTTGCTTGGGACCATCTCTCCATGTTGATTTTCCACCATAGTGATGCCTCCCTTCTTTGGAACTACTTGGGTCGGGCTAACCCAAGTGCTATCCGAGATAGGAAAGATCATATCCGCTTGGAGGAGCTTCAACACTTCCTTTTTGACCACATCCATCATTGGCGGGTTCAACCTCCTTTGAGGTTGCCTAGAGGGCTTGGGTTCGTCCTCAAGTAGAATCCTATGCATGCAAGTGGAAGGACTTATCACTTTGATGTCCGCAATAGTCCATCCAAGGGCCGTCTTGTGCTCTTTTAGTACTTTCACCAACTTGTCTTCTTGTCCGGTGGTCAACTTGTTAGAGATAATCACCGGCAAGGTATTGTGTTCTCCAAGGAAAACGTACTTGAGGTGTGATGGAAGGTCCTTCAATTCTATTTCAGGTGCCTGCACTATGGACGGAACAAGCTTCTCGCTTGGGGTTAGTAAAGTGGACTCAATGGCCAAATTGGAGATAGGTAGCCTTTTCTGCCAATCTAATTGGGCTAGGACCTCTTTCATGCTAGATGTTAACACATAATATGATTTGAAACCATCAATGTCATGCTCAATCACATTTCTCAATTCATCCACGTCAGAGTTAAAAAAAACATCTTGTACAAAAGGTTCAACAATGTCAATAACACACAAAGAATGATCATCACTAGGAAATCTCATTGCATCATAGATGTCAAATTCCACTACTTCTCCATCAAACTCCATGGTCAATTTACCACTAACATAATCAATTTTAGTCCTAGCTGTTTTCAGAAATGGCCTACCTAACAGAATGGGTGCAGCATGTGAATCATTTTCCATATCCATCACAAAGAAATCAGTTAGGTTGTCTACCATTACTAATACATCTTCAATTATCCCTTTCGGGTACACATTAGATCTATCAGCAAGTTGTACTACAATCCTAGTTTCCATTAATGACCCAAGGCCAAGTGATTTGTAAATCGAATATGGTAAAACATTGATAGAAGCACCGAGATCAAGCATTGCTTTGTCAAAGCGGGTTTCCCCTATAACACAAGGAATGCTTACCATGCCCGGATTGCCGCACTTCTTGGGCATTCTCCGTTGGAAAACTGCCGACACATACTCACTCACTTGCACTTTATGTTTCCCCTTTAGCTTCTGATTCCTCTTGATAGTGCAAAGTTCCTCGCATTTGGAGAAAGTCTCAAAGAGATCCTTGTCCTCAATGATTCTTCTCTCCTTCAAAGCCTCAGGAAAAGGAGCTGGTGGCTTCTCGGAGTATAGTGACGGAAAGTTAGGCCGGATGTAGGTATCCTTTTTAGCAAGACCCTCTGTTGTGTTTTCCACAGGAGCGTCAGCTTGAAAGCACAGGGGCAGCTCAGGGGTTGTCACCGCAGGGGCGGGGACATCCAACCGCAGGGGCGTCGTCCGTTCTATGTTGGGCGCAGTTGCAGCCGCAGGGGTGGCTGTGGGTGCGGGAAAATTGATAGAAGGTTTGCTTTGTGATTCTTTTGCTGGTTTTTGTTGGATTTGCTTCCCACTCCTTAATGTTAGGGCACTAACATTCTCTTTGGGGTTTATAAATGTCTAGGAAGGCAATCCTCCGAAAAGCCTTGATTCGGTCCTTGAAATAGCTTCCGCCATTTGACTAACATGTTGTTCAAGGTTCTTGATGCTAGATTCTATTGTTTGGACATGAGTAGCAAAGTGTTTAGTCAAAACCTACAACATATCTTCAGTTGAGTGATACTTACCTTGGCGGGGTTGTTGTTGTTGTTGGCTTTGTTGATCCCTCCAACGAAAATTCTGTTGGTCACGCCAATTTGGCATGAAATTCTGTGCATAGGGATCGTTCCTAGGTCTTTGCTGTTGTGGTTGGCCATAACCCATTGCGTTTACCTCAGCATCGTCATCTTGGACTTGTGGACACGTGTCCGTTGGATGATACGGGTCAGCACAAACTCCAAAAGCTTTGAGCTGCTGCGGTGTTCCCATAAGTGTTAGCCTCTTCACCATTTCCTTCAATTCCGCGAGCTCGGTGGAAATCTCACTCTTCCCGGAACTCACAACATGAACTCCTTTCTTACCCGGGGTCCTTCCAAAGTTCCGAGTCCCATCCGCTAGTTCCTGTATCTTTTCCAAAGCAAGGTCAGGAGTAGAGTTAAGAATATTACCTTCGCAAGCTGCATCGACGATCCTCCTTTCATTGTCTAGCAAGCCATTGTACAAGTACAATACTAGATCTTGAGTTGAATATCCGTGAAAAGGAAAGCTGGATCGGAGGCGTGCAAACCTTTCGAAGTACTCGTAGAGAGTTTCGTTTGCCTCTTGCTCGATGTTGCTTATAGCTTTCTTCAAGCTATTGGCCTTCTTAGTTGGAAAGTATTTCTCCAAGAACGCCTTGTGAAGGTTCTCCCAAGTGTCGATACTCCCGGATGGAAGGTGGTAATACCAATCATCCGCCGAATTTTTGAGTGTGAAGCCGAATGCCCTCATCTTGATTTGTTCTTCGGTAATGTTTGCCGGCTTCATGCTCATACACACGGTATGGAACTTCCCAAGGTGCTTGATGGGGTCTTCACCAGTTAGCCCATGGAAGGATAGGAGCAAGTGAATGAGGCCCGGCTTGAGCTCAAAGTTGACTCCTTCCCCTAATGCCGGTATAGTGACCGCAAGAGGGTTTTGAGCCAATGTGGGTCGAACCCAAGAGAGTTAAGGTGTTTTAGATACGATTATCGATTATAGTGACAAGTAACACAAAGGGGGGGTTTGGTTTAATTGATGCACAAAAACTTATGAAAATGATTAATGCGACAAGTGAGACAATAATGGATGAATCTACACTAGGTTGATTCTAAGCATGCAATTGCTACTTTGATGAGTTCCTTTTACAAGTTTTCAAGTAATCTCCCATCTCGATCATATATATGTGTTGATGCCGGTTGGCTCAACACAACTTAACAGGTTAGAGTTCCGTAAACCTACAAGAACAAATAACAAGTTAGCTTTCAAACAAAGACTAAGGGATATAAAGAGAAGATTAAAACCGTTAAACTTATCTTTATATTTGTGTTCCTTTTCTTTAAGTAATCGCAACCCGTTATTACTTAAAGTTGCTACTAGATTAAAGACCCGAACCCGGAACCTATTAATCCTGCATGCACTTTAGAACCTAAGGTGATCAATCTCAAGCAATAGTAAACATGCAATTAGACAATGGAGATCAAGAAGACACAAAGTATTACTGAATGAAAACTTATATTATAAAGAACTTACAACCAAAGTAAGAATGCAGCTTCAAACCAACCCAATGTAGCAAGGGAGTTAGCAACTCATTACAAAGGTAGCAAGACAATCTAAGTGGATAATTTGTTGGCTAACAAGATGACAAGATGGATGATTCTAGCAATCAACCAAGGACTATTTATACTACAAAAGGCACTAAATAGGAGTAAAAGGCAGGCCCAAAACAACCACCTTTAATTCCATAAAGGTGGTGTAAACAGCCGTAGTAAAGCTTCGGACGTTAAGCCGCAGGGGTGCCCTTCGGCTCCGCAGGGGCGGTGAAGGCAAAAACGCTTGATCTTCTTCAAGGCCACAGGGGCGGCTAGGCAATTCCACTAGGGCGGATCTTCAATGCTCTTCAAACGTCTGACCCTTCGACTTCCTGACGTTTCTGATGCCAAGCCGCCGGGGCGTCCCTATGTCGACGCAGGGGCGGTGACACAGCCTCTTCGCCTTTCAGCTCCTAGGTTGAGGCGCATGCAGGGGAGAAGTGAGAGACGCAGGGGAGCTGGTCTTCGTTTCTTCAGGGTAGGTCACCGCAGGGGCGCCAAGGAGTGGCGTAGGGGCGGTGACACGCTTCATGGTTGGCGCTGGTGAAGGCGCAGGGAGCGCTCCGGTGTAAGGCGTCACCCGCAGAGGCGGTGGCAGGGCTTAATAGGGGCGGTGAGACAACAGAAGCTTTGCTTCGTGAACGATCTTCACTCCTAAGTGCTTAGAACTCCTTCCTTAGCTTCTTTTAGTCTTCTTCTTCTGGACTAAGGAGTTAGTAGCATAAACCGACACAAATGCAATCGAAAGACTCTAAAAACTATCCTAAATGATAGTGATTCCATCATCTATCAGTAGACTTAAAAAGTCTATTTATGGTCTCGTCAAGATTATTCTTTGTTCATTAAGAACACTAAAATGGCCATCATTGTGCCTTTGGTATACGTTGATGATATACTTATCACAAGAGACATTCTCTTTGAAATTATTTCCCTAAAAGCTGCTATGCACAATGCTTTTACCATCTAAAGATTTGGGTTTAGCTTGGCATGGAAATTTCTAGAAATTATTCTACTCTTTACCTTAATCAAAGGAAATATATTGTTGATTTGTTGCAAAGGGCTAGATTAATGGAGTGCAAACCAAATTCCTTTCAAATGCAGAGGAATCTCAATCTTTCTCTAGATAATTGTGAATTATTAGAGGATATATGTTGAATCGTATCGTAGATTGGTGGGAAAACTTCGTTATCTCACCCTCACCGGACCTGATATAGCTTATTTTGTCCAACAAGTTATTTTTTATCTCTTCCTCGAATCCCTCTTTGGCAAGTTGCATTGTATCTACTTGGTTATCATTAAGATACCATGGCGATTGCCTTGGAATATCCTTGTTCTAGTTCTCTCAATCTCATTGCTTATAGTGATGTTGATCGGGGTTCATGTTCATTCACTTATCGGTCAATTACTAGATATTACGTCTTCTTGAGTTCTTCTTTAGTTTCATGGAAAACTAAAAAGCAAATGACAGTTTCAAATTCATTTGCCGAAAGTGAGTATTGATCGGGCAATGTCAGCTAGAACCCTGTTTTTCATGAGCGCACTAAACACATGTGTTCCTCGTTCCATATTCCTCTTCCCATTCCCATTTCCATGTGTTTTAGAATATAAGTAAATTGAAAAGATGGTGCAGAGGAGGACTTGCATAATTAATTGTGGGAAAAAATTGTAAGTAATAGTCGGCGATCATATATTTGGATGATAACTCTTGGTAAAGTTTGTAAAATCTTTGGAAGAGTTAAATTTTATTCCAATTCAAGAGAGTGCAACAAAGCTGAACATTATTTCCAAATGGCAGGTTCTGTTGAAAATAGAAAAATGCTAAAATGGTGTGCTCCAAAAATCAGAGGTGAAATCCCATCCATGAGCGGGGTCACAGCTTGTGGTCGAAAAGTTTCCATCATTTGTGTAGAAGATGGAGTAATCGATGCAGTTGCAAGGCGAGTTAAGCCAGTAGGTGGGTGTGGGTTCCTCTACAAAGCCATAAGCTTCGGGGATGAGTTGTTGAGCCAGAAACTCAGCTCTTGCTGCAGCATTGTCTTGGTGAATGGCTTCTTGATCCAGAAACTCATGGAGGCCAGGTGAGTTCAACCAATCAGGGAGTATAGGTGGCCCATCAACTGAGCACTCTAGAGCAAAATAAGTCAACATTAGATCAACTAACACATCACTACACTCTAGAGCAACATAAGAATGTTAGAGATCAACATTGATAGCAAAGTACATGCTCACCAGACAAGGTGTAGAGAACAGATTCCTCAACAGGTTGGATTGAAGAGAGCTCTAGCCCCTCCGGTTTCTCCATCTCAGAAACCGGAACCTGGGAGTTGAAAAGAAGGGGATCATCGTCACAACTCTCAGCTAAGGACTCAGTTTTGATTGAATTTTGAGAAGTAGGAGTCCACTCAGGTGATTCTTGCAGCATCTCACAGTGGTCGTACGTAGAAGCAAAATAATTGATATTCATAGCATTGTTGACAGTATCAATGCCTGAGGCACTGTGCTCATCAACATCTGAATGCAACCATGAAGGATGAAGAGTCAAGCCAACACGCTTGTACCTCTTAGTTCTGTTGTACCAGTAGTTCTTTATTGCATTGTCGGTGCGTCCCGGCAACTGACACCACAAAAGTCAATCACTTCATACGTAAATATATAAACTGAATCACTTTCTATATAAATTCATGTGTTATTAAAATTAATTTACACATAGGGAGCTCAATCTTGAATCTAATTAACTTACATATTCGGCTATGACAGCCCATTTGTTTCCCACTTGAGAATGTAGATGAGTAATTAAGTGCTCTTCCTCCGACGTGAAGGGCTCTTTGATCAAACCAGGCCGCAGTTGATCTCTCCAGCGTAAACGACAACTTTTCCCACTCCGTACCAATCCGGTAGCCCTCTGAATATCAGTCCAATTCCCTTCACCATTGTTCTTCACATAATTAACCAAAATGTTGTCCTCATCTTCTGTCCATAACCTTTTTTTCCTGTTAACCCCGCTCGATGACCTTTCCTTTGCTTTGCTCATATTCTTTTTAATATCATAGGCAGCAGATTACTCGCTACTTTCAAGTGGCAAACCAACCCTAAAAACTGTGAAACAAAAAATCAACTGCAAATAGTGACCGCATAATATCAAGCTCGATAGATTGAGAACCAAATCTGAGCCAAAGCAATGAATGAGAGGTGATTTAGTCCTTACTTATAAAGGATTATTAAACAACTAACCTTTGTCTCTGCAACACACTTTCATCCATTTAACCCAAATTCATCTTAGTAAAACTTTAACAAGCACAAAAATTGAAGAGAAGAAGAGGAACAAAATTGTACCTTATGTCTGGACGAAACAGAATAATGCAGTCATCTCTACCTCTACAAAGTGAAAATGCCGATTGTGCGTAAAATTCAGTGCAAGAAGAGGTTTTTTATAACCCGCTTTGCCACGTGCCTGCCAAGTAGGAAGGTCGGACCCACCGCATTGAAAAAATAAAACAACAAAAGCTCAATCACAAGATACTACTAGATAGGCCCGTTTGACAAGTGTATAAATTAAGGAGATTAAGGGCCCGTTTGGTTTTAACTCTGGAATCGGAAACGGAATGGTAATGAATCTAGTCAATACGTATACCCTTATTCATTAAAATTTTTGAAATCATTTCTCGTAGTTTGTAGTAATTGGATGAGAGTTTGATTACTTTTGATACCCTATAGGGTAACAAAATGTGAGGAAGCAAGTGCATTTTTCATTAAACCATAATGATTCCATAAAATTTCATAAATATGGATATACATATGGACTAAATTCGTTTCCATTCCGTTTCCGTTTCCGGAGTTGGAACCAAACGGGCCCTTAAATTGTAGGAATGAAAAAGATGAAATAATTTTTAATCTGGTTTGGTAAGGAAATGAGGAGATTAAATGGATTAGATTATGAGAATTTTATAATCATATAAAACGTCGATTATAACTACTATAAGAATTATTGAAGTTAAAATCTCATTTTTACCCCTCTTTCTTTCTTTTTTTTTCTATTTTTACCTTTTTCATCTATAAAAAAATTTAGGACGTATTTTTTCATAATTTTACCCACAATCATATTCATTTTATCAAACACTCATTTAACTTATTTTCATACTCATCCTCTTAAACAATGTAATATCTTTAATTCTTCATCTAAATAATTCTCTTCATTATCATCTTCATCTACCTGATCCTACTTTACCAAACGGGCCCTATAACGGAACTTCAAAATTTTGCGTCATCATTTGTTCTTTGTTAGTTGTGATTGACTATATTAAAATCTGTCTACAATTGATAATAAAAAAAACTGTATTGGATCATAATGGTTTTACAATTTTTCCTCATAAATTATGCCTTTTTTCTATGCTATAGGAATTTTTTTTGTATATATTAAAGGATAAGATATTAAGCTTTATTTTGAATATAAGAATATATGTCTAATATATCCAATGCAGAACTATGACTATTTAGTTTTAAAATTAAATTAAATTAATAATTAAAGGGTTTAAAATAGTTAAAGGTCAATGTTATAAGTCATTTATTGCTTAAATATTAGACATAGAAATGAATATAAGGATTTACTCTTTATCATATTTGTGTTAATTTTTTATTTAGACGTAATTTTATTCATTCAATTTAGATTTGTTTTTCTTTTCTTTACTCTAAACGATACTTTCTATGTACATAACATATCTACAGTTTAAAATATAAATAAATAAATAAATCAACATAGGATTTTCTTTAAAAGATATTGAAAGATGATATTTAATTCATTGATACTTTACATGAATATAAGAATTTAAAAATACATTTTAATAACATCTATTGTAAAATTATGACTATTTAAATTTTAAAGTTAAACTGATTAATAAAAAAGTATTTTGAGAAGTTTAAGGGTGATGTTTTAACTCATTTAATGCTTAAATTTCTATTTTACATGTAGATAGAGAATTCTAACTTCGAAAACCTTATAAAGAAAAACAAAATTACATATAAACCCTAATTAATTTTTATTGTTCCACTCGATAATATAAAACATTATAATATTTTACCCGGTTTTTGATATAAATGTTAAATAAAAAAAAAGAATGTAAATTTGTATTTGTGTTTCTATCAATTTTACTACTTATAAATCATAATTGCCATCACAACCAATCTAGTATAAAATCATAAATTACATAAACTAGTATTTGAGTCGTGCTACACATTGGTTTTTTCTAGTAATTTTTCTAATAATTTCCTCATCAACAAAACAATAGAGAATACATAATGCCATTAGTTATATAGAAATCGAAATAAATTTTATAATTTAATTCTTAAAGAGAATATATAATGTTATAATGATAAATAAATTGTGCAATTTTTTTAATTTATATAATAATTTGTACAATCCAATAGATTAAATTTGTGAAATAATTTATATCGTTTGGTAACAAATTATTATATTTTACTAGTTTATAACCCGTACCTTGTGCGGGTATATTTATATATTGGATTTTTGAGTAATATGTCATCAGCTTGTATATCCATCAACTAATGATAAATTTATAAAACATTATAATAGTCATTCAACTATTCTCACGAAGATAAAATATTGTGAATAAAGAAGTGTCACATTATTTAGACTTTAATTTAATTATTATACAACGTATCCCTTTTTAAGCTTATAAACAAATTACCCTATTATGCTTGTAACGCCCCAATTTTAGGCGCGTTTGCGATATTTATCTTTCCGGCTTATAACGATATTTTTATACCTTAAATATTTGTTTTCGAGTATTTTTTTAAGTCGTAGATTATATTCTATGAGTATATATATATATATATATATATATATATATGCATCGATATATTTTATTACTCGTGTTTAGATTATTATATAATCTCGTAAAAGAAATTGTGAGAATGGTTTTGTATTTGAAAGTATATTTTTGCGAGTTTATTTATATATTTGATCCATATATTTTCCGTAGTTTATTTTTTTTAAGGAAAATCTTCCGTTCCGAAAATCTCGTTCCGAGTAAATTCTATCCGGTTAGTTTTATTTCCTTTTATCTTTTTCCTCCCCTTTTCTCCATTTTCCGCCTAACCTAATGTTCTGATGGCGTGTTCTCTTACACTTGTGCTTCTGCAGCCTACCTCTATCGTCACATTCATAGTCTCCCTATCTCACTCCGTCTCCATCTTGGATAGGACTTCATCTCTCGTCCTTACCTTTCTTCACGCCCCAACAAGCATACCCTCCAGCAACAACCATCTGCACTCCTCGAGCCCGACGTTGAGCAACAATCACCAAGCAACCGGCCCCAGCGCAACCCTCGCTGTCGGAGCCTTGCAGCCACCGCCAAGGAACAACATGTGCTCAGCCCCTCCGCCTCTCTTATGCTCTATGCCGTTTGAATTCAAGCACCTGTGCAACACTCACAATCGAGCCCTATTTGTAGCGCCTTCACTAGCAGCCACCGCCGGCGTCGCCCAGCCTCGCGCCACCTTCGGTGCCTACCGGAGCCAACCAAGACAGCCGGCCTGTTGTCTTCTGCCCCTTGCGCCACCAGCCCGAACAGAATAGCAAGCAGATGGTCGCTCCTCTCCTTCTCTACTGTCGCCACCAAGGACCACCGCCAGGAAGACGCCGGAGCAGCCCTGCCTCGCCCTATCCTGCCAGAACTCCAGCGCTGCCGCCGCCCAGCGTGCTGTTGCATTGTTGAAGAAACCCTTCTTCAATTATTACAATCATGACCCCCCAATTGTGGTATAATTACAGAATGAACCCCTATTTTTATAATTGCAAATTTGACCCACATTTCTGGATTTTTGCAGTTTTGCCCTATGTTGGGTTATTTTCTGAAAATGCCCAAGGTTTTAATTAAGGATGATAGCCCATATTTCTACAAAAATGTATATGTTGCCCTAAAAAAATGTGTTAACGGGTTTTTAACCTTGGTTTTAATTACGTGGATATTCTTATATTTATATATACTATATATTATGCCGTTGTTGGATTAAATTCGGTTTATGGCTCAAGGATTAATTGCGGTTTATGACCAAATTTACATATTTCATATTTTGCCCCGGAAGGGTTATTTACGAGTTTTAACGTTGGCTTTTGAAAACGAGTTTTACCTCAAATTAATATATCGTATATATATTACTATCAAATTTAGCGTATAAGCTAAATTTGTATAGTTTTGGTGTTAGGTTCGGAAGCGCCCCGATAAAGGCCTAATGAGTCCAAGTCGACATCCGTTGAACGATTTCCGTCTTTTGACGTCGTGTGAGTATTCTTTCCCCTCGATTTAGTTATATTTAGTATTAGTATCATGCTAGGATGGATCTAGCATAACTTAGAGTTAATGCCAAGTAGTGGCTTTGAACCTTAGGTGAGTTTCGAGGATTTGGTATTGTTTGATGCATTGATGTTGATTCTAAGCTCGAGGTGGGGTTGCATGATCTTATGGGATTTTGGAGTTTAGGTTTGGCTTATCCTAGTTGCGTTGTGAGTGATGATCTTGCGAGATCCGAGGGCTTAGAAGTCTTAGGACTTCTAGCTTCTGTTGAGTGTGATGTGAGCATGAGGGATTCTAGGATGCGGTCCTAGAATTGAGAGTCAAATGGTCTTGCCTTGACCATTTGTATAGAAGTCTTAGACTTCTATTGTGAGAGTGTTGTTTTGATATAGTTATCTTCTTGTGAGCAGGTTATGGTCTTCCTCCCCTAAGGAAGCGAGAGTGTTGTGAGTTGAGTGTGATGACTGTAATAGCTAGGATTTCCGAATTCTAATTAATGTTGATTAACTTAATCGTTGATAGTAAATAACATATAACTCGCGAAGACTTCGCAAGTGATGAGTATGAGTCCCACCGTTATGTTCCTCGCGTAATTTTGGACGTTTGGGGAAATTTTTACTTTTTCCCCCGGGTAATTATTTTTACCCTCCGGTGTTATTTGGAGCATTTGGGAGCTCCAATTAATAAAAATGCAGTTGAGAGAAATGATCAGGACATCGGATATGTCCTATATATGAAATAACATGGAGAGGCAAAACGGCCAAAAGAGTCGCTATTTCGTTTCTTAACGGCTAAGAAAGACGACTTAGGAATACACGTTTTCCGAGACAGTTGTGGAATAATTATCCCTACAATATTCCAGATTTGATGTTCCAATCTCGAGAAGTTTGGAGAAAGAGGTTCGACCCGCCTTTGGATCGATTAAAGGATAATTATCGACTTTACTAAAGGATAATTATCGTCTTCACTATAAATAGCGGAAAATCCTTTATTAATTCATTTCATTTCACGTTTCCTCGTAAAAGCTCTGATTTCTCTCAACCTTCAAACTCAGATCTACTCTCCGTTTCTAATCCGATTTCAATTCCGTTTGAGTTTCTGGATTCCTCTCTTCATTCTCTTCATGTTGGTACCGAGTTTCTGCATTTCCGAGTATATGAAGGGCTGATCGAGCATATATGTCACCAGGACGGTTCCGTCGCTCAGATTCCGATGAATTTGATGTTGTCCATCCGTAGCCTGCGTCGTTGTGATTCCGAATCTTCTTTCAGATCGTCAATCGGGTTAGTAACGAATAAGTTATGAATTTATTCGTTTTCCGTACTGCGATTTGGCCTAAATTGACTTTAGGCTTGTCAAAATGGGTAATTAGAAATTCCATTATGGTCGTTATATTATTCTGGTGATTATGGGTTCTTGTTTGATGAAATCTGATGACAGGGGGTTTAGAAATTGCCTGCGGGCAAAACGTTATTCTGGCGAAATCTAATTAATTAATTAAAGGTTAATTAATTAAATTAGGATTAAAATTGAGATTGAGGAATGTTGATTAGATACTACCTTGAGATTTGAGGAATTGTGAGTTATGCTGAGATATTGAGGTTTAGTTGGTTGTGAGGCTCATAGATTGAGTATGATCCTTATGGATCCCTTTGGGTCTAGGTGTGACCCCTTTGATGAATAGAGGTTGATATATCTCTTTATGCCTTTTTATAGGCCGTGTTGTCCCTCCAGTGTAGAGGTGATCGTGGTTGATTTTGTACGAGGTTGAGGTAAGTCCGTAGGACTTACTTAGCTACCATCCCTATATTGGGTGTTTGCATGAGTGGTGTGTGCTTTATATGTTTGCTATGATATCATGAGTTGTCGTTTTTATCGACCTATGTTCTATTGACTGCCCCACTGCGTGGCTGTGATAACCTTTCCCTTTCATCCCGCCATGGAGTCTGGGAGGTTCTCTGATGTCGGGCCAGACTGGTTTACAGGAAGGGCGCAATCCACTCCCATAGGGTACACGGATTGTGTGACCGATACTCGTACAGCTGGACATTGTACTCAGAGGCGGGGATGTATCGGTCCTCGTGTCACATACTTTCAACTATCTATATATATACGGTTTTTGAGTGAATGGTTATTATATAAAGATAATAAATGGGTAAATGTGTGATAGCATGTTGATGTGTTTATCTTTCATGATTGTGTTTGTGCTTATGCATTACCTCATATATATATGGTTAGCTAACGGTTTCATACCGTGTTGTAGATGTTTACAGGTTAGGCGCTACTGGGTGATCTGGTAGGGTGACAGGCCGAGGAATCTCGTACATTAGGTGGTTGGTTTGGGGTTGTTGTGTTTCCCCTCCTGCGTGAGGATGATCTTTTGTACCTCCTATGTGAGGATGTCGTTTTATATACTCGGCTATGTTGTTGTTTACTTTGGGTCGTACAGTTTATACTGTTTTATGTATTTGTTTTATATCTGTCAGTGCCATGTTGTAAGGTCCAGTGAACTTGTTGTCAGGCTAGGGTCAGGATCCATTGTGAGATCCTAGCCCAATGTGACATCCCGAGTCCCGCGGATTCAGGGTGTTACAGAGTTGGTATCAGATCCCAGGTTGACAACAATGGCACTTGCTACCTGCAATGAGGTTTGATAGGTAAAATAAACAGAGCCCACACAGGATCTGACGTTTTCAAAGGTTTTGGTTTTAAGTGTCGTTTTGGGATAGAATGTACGAGAAGTCGTCACCTCTGCCATGGATCTCTGCAGTGTAGATATGTACATATATGTGTGTATACTATGGATTATGTGGATGTATTATATACATATCGATACCTATGGCATATATATAGCCTTATAAGATTAGGTGCGTATATCCTACAGATGACTCAGACTAGAGTAGTATCTGTAGTAGGATGAGGTAGGGGTACACCCCCTCTTCCTCCAGTGGTGATAAGTTAGGGACCAGTTTCCGCTGTTGTTTCGCCTATGGCAGAGAACGAGTTTGAAGAGGCTGATCGTGTCTCCACGAGTAGATCCGAGTTTCAAGAATATATGTAACAAGTATATGAAGCGGTGATAGCGGGTAGATCGACACCGGATTTACCAATAATTGTGAGATCACCTGAAGCTTTTGGATCAGAGAAGAAGCAACGGATTGAATCAGTTAGTGGAGAAGCAAAGATGATGAATGGTGAACCAAGTCAGATACCAGGACAACCAAGTGGTCCTTTGGCCATGAAGACGACTGGCATGGAACTACAGTGTTTTAATTGTGGAATATTTGGACACCGGCGAGTTGTGTGCCCAAAGGCGCCCATAATATGCTTTACGTGTGGTAAAGCAGGGCATAGAGCGAAGTTTTGTCGACAGGGCAAGGCGTTGCCTTTACAAGTTCCCTCTCGGAATAAGATCATTCAAGGTGGACGACGAAGATCGAGTTACCCTTCAGTTGCACAGGTTGCAAGAATGGGACAATTATGTTACAATTGTGGCTATCCAGATCATTTGCGTTCTGAGTGCCCTTTGGCACCGATAGCTTGTTTTACTTGTGGTGAACTAGGCCATCTGGCCCCTTTCTGTCAGCAAGGTAGTGTTTCTTCCCAGCAAGACCTTCCTCTTTCCGGTGTTGAAAGAGTGGAAGTGGAGGCTATAGTGAGGACCTCAGTGATACTTGAGGAACATAGATCCGAGATCGAGTGATGATATGTAGAGGAGCTACGAGTGTTAGCTGTTATAGGTACCATTCTCGTTAATGGTTTACCTGGTGGAGTTTTGCTTGTTGTGAGTGCTATGCACGTCATGTCTTTCGATGCATGCGTTAATGGTTGAATTTTGGTATATAGTAGAAGGTGGATTTTTCTTTACAGGATTACCTTTTTGGGTTTGAGATACCCGTGAGATGCGTGTTTGTTCCCTTATTTCAGGGACCCGTGTATGGTTGCAGACTTCTTTGTCATGTCGTAATTGCATGAGAAGTCATTATGTGTATGGTTTGGATGAATAGATATCATGTGGTGTTAGCTTTTAATAGTAAGACTATTATAGTCTTTACTGAGTTGAGTTAAATAGAGATCTTATGAGGTTAAGACCTTTTAAGACGGGTTTGTCATCAGGACTGTACGAGCAGCGAGCTGATAGCACAAGGATGTGACGTCTTCTAGTGTTATACCATGAAGGAGCGAGATAGTCCAACATTGGAAGGTATTTTAGTTGTTTATGAGTTTATAGACGTGTTACTGAACCGTCTAGTTGCCACCTCAGCGGAGTGTGGACATTGTTATCGAGTTGAAGTATAATACAAGATTGAATGGGAAAGCCACACTATATGGTGCTTGTTGAGATATTGTACTGATAACTTGAAAAGTTGACTGAAACGGGTTTACCCTAGTGGGTTCCATGTTCCATATTGACGACCTGATGAGTTAGTTTCAAGAAGCAATTGTGTTTTCAGGATTCCTTTGTGTTCAAGATATCCCTAGTCATGGATGAGAGAGCAACATGTGTATGTGATAGTATCCCATATCCGTTATGGACACTACGAGTTTGTAGTGATGTCATTTAGGTTGACAAGTGTTTTAGTAGTTTTTATGGAGTTGATGAACAGTATCTTCATCGACTTCCTTGATTAGTTGGTGGTGGACTTCATTGATGACATGTCGGTATACTCTCATAGTAGAGAACAGTAGACCGATCGTCTGAGGACCGTTCTGCAGATTTTGAGAGATAGAGGGCTGTATTCTACGCTCTCTAAGTGTAAGTTGAGATGCCAGTGGTAGCCTTTTTAGGCCATGTTGTCTCCACCAGTGGGATCATGGTTGACCTGGCGAGAATTAAGTATGTTGTAACATGGGAGATACTAATGAACATTAAGGAATACGTAGTTTTCTCGGCTCAGCCGATTGCTACCAATGCTTTGACGAAGGATTTTATATGATTATGTATTCATTTGCGAGTCTTTTGAGAAGACCACCATAACTACGTGATGAAAGCAGTGTGTCTAAGTTCTGAAGAGTTGAGGAGGCATTTGACCTCTACTTCTATTTTGTTGTAGTCAGAAGATTTTTGGGATCCCGTGATTTACGGTGATACATCCCAGCTAAGTCTGAGATATGTATTACTACAGAGGAGTAGGGTTATTGTTATGTGTGTTTACAGCTGAGAACGTATGATGAGAACTACCCGACTCATGATTTAGAGTTAGTAGTGGTAGTTCAAGCCTTTAAGTTTTGAAGACCGTACCGGTGTGATCTTCATGTTAGATTTCTATAGATCATAGAAATCTGAAGTATATTTTATGCAACAGGGGTTGAATAACCGCCAGTATTAAGAGCTTAAGTTGATCAAGACTTTGATTGAAGATTCCATATCATTCAGAGAAGTTGAATGTTGTCGCCGATAACTTGAATGGAAAGGAGAAGATGATTGTGAGACTGATAGTTCAACCTCAATTTTAGAGAGATCCAGCTTAGCTAGAGTTGGACAATCAGTTCCTTGATGAGGATATCCAGTTATGCCTTAAAAGTTCTACCTAGTCTGTTGGATGAGGTCTAACAGAAGCAGGGGGCCTGCCCGACCTTGTTGAAGATGGGAGAGAAGATGTCTCGTAATGAGGCACCACAGTTCTCCATGAGAGTAGATGGAATGATGAAGAGTCATGACCGCTTTTGTGTACTTGCTGATGCAGAGTGAGACAGACAATTTTATAGTACATTCACTGTATACCTTACTTAGTACATTCAGGTACGAGTAAGAGGTACCACGAGGTGAGACGATTATATTGATGGAGAAGATGGAAACTGATGTAATCGGATTTGTGATACAGTGTGTGACCTGTTAGCAGGTCCGGATAGAGTATTTCCGATCTAGAGATAAGCCCCACCCACTACTAGTGCAGTAGTAGAATTTGGGAGGACATCTCTATGGACTTTTTTATAGGATTGTAACCCAGTAGAAGATTTATGTTATCTGGATTGTTGGTATCAAATTAATGAAACCGGCACGTTTCATTTATATTAGAAGGACGTGGCTAGTGAATGAATTGGTTGAGGAGTACACTAGACAAATAGTGAGACTCCATGGTATACCGAGAACGATCATTTCTGATCGAGATGGATGTTTTTACTTTGAGATTTTGGGCAGCAGATTCAGACTGCTTTGGGGACAAGTATGTACCTCTTGACTACACTTCACCCCCTGAAAAATGCTTAGTTAGAGAGGATCATCTAGATCTTAAAGATCTATTATAAGTTGTAAGTTGAATGGGAAACGTGGAGGGTTATATTACCTTCCATTAATGAGTTTATTATATAACAATGAAGGACGTGCATCTTTTTGGGATGACCCTATGAGTCAATATATAGACATAGATGTCGTATATCCTTATGCTAGAAGTGACCTAGCAGTATTAGTAGAATAACACCTGGTCCGATTCAGGATTTTATAAATCAAGTAACGCTGATTAGAGGAAGAATGCTGGTTGTACAGAGTCGCCAGATTTTATATGTAGACAAGAGGCGTTAACCTCTAAAGTTCAAGCGAGAGTTTATATCCGGCTGTAAGTATCTCAGCTACGAGACGTTAGACGTGTTAATATGGAAAGGGAACTGAGTTTCCAATATGATGGTTTATTTGAGATCGACCAGTACGGAGAAGGCAACATGATGTTTAGCTTTCACTCTGAAGTTGGTGGATGTTCACCTAGTGTTCTTGTGTCTCAACTGAGGAAGTATATACCAGGTTGGAAACACTTTGTGAGTTATAATGATCTAGTGGTTAAGTTGAACCACATTGTTGTTGAGTATCTGATTACATTCTTGGAATAAGATATGAAACGCTTGCATTCGAAAGACATTCCCATATTGAGGATATTATGGTCGAGATGAAGACCTGAAGAGGCTATGTGAGAGATTGAGGATAGTGTCCTGAGGAACTATCCAGAGTATATGTTGGGACAGACCCATTTGTGGGAGCACGAGTAGATCTTAGTGCTATCTTGATGAATGTTGTGCTTATGTGCTTATATGCCTTGATGTGTTATTCCATGCTAGTTGTGATGTGATTTATGATCTTAGTAGATCTTGATGTGCTAGCGTGATGTATGTTATAGCTGGAGATGATTACTTCCTCCACGCTACCCGAGTATGATTATATTTATAGCTGGAGATGGTTCTTTCCTCCATGCTATTTGAGTGGGATTAGGATTCAGCTGGAGATGGTTCTTTCCTCCATGCTACCTTGATGGACATAGTTCAGTGGAGATGTGATTCCTCCATGCGATATATATGTTTATGGGTTGTCTAGAGACGTATTTCCTCTATGCATGTGATATGTTTTGGCTAGAGATGTGCTTCCTCTATGCCTTGTGATGTAGTATGGCGAGAGACGTGATTCCTCTACGCCTTTGGGTAGCGTTATGGCCCTGTTTCTTGGAGTGATGATTCCTCCATGTTTATACTTGAGGTTATAGATTGTTATAGGTTGTGATCTTTTGAACGGAGATGTGATACCTCCGATAGAAAGAGTGAGAGTTATACCTCGGCGTATGGGTCCGAGAGGCTTTGGGAATTGTTCAAGTTTCGGGACGAAACTTTTTTTAAGGGGTGTGTGATGTAATAGCTAGGATTTCCGAATTCTAATTAATGTTGATTAACTTAATCGTTGATAGTAAATAACATATAACTCGCGAAGACTTCGCAAGTGATGAGTATGAGTCCCACCGTTATGTTCCTCGCGTAATTTTGGACGTTTGGGGAAATTTTTACTTTTTCCCCCGGGTAATTATTTTTACCCTCCGGTGTTATTTGGAGCATTTGGGAGCTCCAATTAATAAAAATGCAGTTGAGAGAAATGATCAGGACATCGGATATGTCCTAGATATGAAATAACATGGAGAGGCAAAACGGCCAAAAGAGTCGCTATTTCGTTTCTTAACGGCTAAGAAAGACGACTTAGGAATACACGTTTTCCGAGGCAGTTGTGGAATAATTATCCCTACAATATTCCAGATTTGATGTTCCAATCTCGAGAAGTTTGGAGAAAGAGGTTCGACCCGCCTTTGGATCGATTAAAGGATAATTATCGACTTTACTAAAGGATAATTATCGTCTTCACTATAAATAGCGGAAAATCCTTTATTAATTCATTTCATTTCACGTTTCCTCGTAAAAGCTCTGATTTCTCTCAACCTTCAAACTCAGATCTACTCTCCGTTTCTAATCCGATTTCAATTCCGTTTGAGTTTCTGGATTCCTCTCTTCATTCTCTTCATATTGGTACCGAGTTTCTGCATTTCCGAGTATATGAAGGGCCGGTCGAGCATATATGTCACCAGGACGGTTCCGTCGCTCAGATTCCGATGAATTTGATGTTGTCCATGCGTAGCCTGCGTCGTTGTGATTCCGAATCTTCTTTCAGATCGTCAATCGGGTTAGTAACGAATAAGTTATGAATTTATTCGTTTTCCGTACTGCGATTTGGCCTAAATTGACTTTAGGCTTGTCAAAATGGGTAATTAGAAATTCCATTATGGTCGTTATATTATTCTGGTGATTATGGGTTCTTGTTTGATGAAATCTGATGACAGGGGGTTTAGAAATTGCCTGTGGGCAAAACGTTATTCTGGCGAAATCTAATTAATTAATTAAAGGTTAATTAATTAAATTAGGATTAAAATTGAGATTGAGGAATGTTGATTAGATACTACCTTGAGATTTGAGGAATTGTGAGTTATGCTGAGATATTGAGGTTTAGTTGGTTGTGAGGCTCATAGATTGAGTATGATCCTTATGGATCCCTTTGGGTCTAGGTGTGACCCCTTTGATGAATAGAGGTTGATATATCTCTTTATGCCTTTTTATAGGCCGTGTTGTCCCTCCAATGTAGAGGTGATCGTGGTTGATTTTGTACGAGGTTGAGGTAAGTCCGTAGGACTTACTTAGCTACCATCCCTATATTGGGTGCATGAGTGGTGTGTGCTTTATATGTTTGCTATGATATCATGAGTTGTCGTTTTTATCGACCTATGTTCTATTGACTGCCCCACTGCGTGGCTGTGATAACCTTTCCCTTTCATCCCGCCGTGGAGTCTGGGAGGTTCTCTGATGTCGGGCCAGACTGGTTTACAGGAAGGGCGCAATCCACTCCCATAGGGTACACGGATTGTGTGACCGATACTCGTACAGCTGGACATTGTACTCAGAGGCGGGGATGTATCGGTCCTCGTGTCACATACTTTCAACTATCTATATATATACGGTTTTTGAGTGAATGGTTATTATATAAAGATAATAAATGTTGTTGTTTACTTTGCATGATCTTATGGGATTTTGGAGTTTAGGTTTGGCTTATCCTAGTTGCGTTGTGAGTGATGATCTTGCGAGATCCGAGGGCTTAGAAGTCTTAGGACTTCTAGCTTCTGTTGAGTGTGATGTGAGCATGAGGGATTCTAGGATGCGGTCCTAGAATTGAGAGTCAAATGGTCTTGCCTTGACCATTTGTATAGAAGTCTTAGACTTCTATTGTGAGAGTGTTGTTTTGATATAGTTATCTTCTTGTGAGCAGGTTATGGTCTTCCTCCCCTAAGGAAGCGAGAGTGTTGTGAGTTGAGTGTGATGACTGTAATAGCTAGGATTTCCGAATTCTAATTAATGTTGATTAACTTAATCGTTGATAGTAAATAACATATAACTCGCGAAGACTTCGCAAGTGATGAGTATGAGTCCCACCGTTATGTTCCTCGCGTAATTTTGGACGTTTGGGGAAATTTTTACTTTTTCCCCCGGGTAATTATTTTTACCCTCCGGTGTTATTTGGAGCATTTGGGAGCTCCAATTAATAAAAATGCAGTTGAGAGAAATGATCAGGACATCGGATATGTCCTATATATGAAATAACATGGAGAGGCAAAACGGCCAAAAGAGTCGCTATTTCGTTTCTTAACGGCTAAGAAAGACGACTTAGGAATACACGTTTTCCGAGACAGTTGTGGAATAATTATCCCTACAATATTCCAGATTTGATGTTCCAATCTCGAGAAGTTTGGAGAAAGAGGTTCGACCCGCCTTTGGATCGATTAAAGGATAATTATCGACTTTACTAAAGGATAATTATCGTCTTCACTATAAATAGCGGAAAATCCTTTATTAATTCATTTCATTTCACGTTTCCTCGTAAAAGCTCTGATTTCTCTCAACCTTCAAACTCAGATCTACTCTCCGTTTCTAATCCGATTTCAATTCCGTTTGAGTTTCTGGATTCCTCTCTTCATTCTCTTCATGTTGGTACCGAGTTTCTGCATTTCCGAGTATATGAAGGGCTGATCGAGCATATATGTCACCAGGACGGTTCCGTCGCTCAGATTCCGATGAATTTGATGTTGTCCATCCGTAGCCTGCGTCGTTGTGATTCCGAATCTTCTTTCAGATCGTCAATCGGGTTAGTAACGAATAAGTTATGAATTTATTCGTTTTCCGTACTGCGATTTGGCCTAAATTGACTTTAGGCTTGTCAAAATGGGTAATTAGAAATTCCATTATGGTCGTTATATTATTCTGGTGATTATGGGTTCTTGTTTGATGAAATCTGATGACAGGGGGTTTAGAAATTGCCTGCGGGCAAAACGTTATTCTGGCGAAATCTAATTAATTAATTAAAGGTTAATTAATTAAATTAGGATTAAAATTGAGATTGAGGAATGTTGATTAGATACTACCTTGAGATTTGAGGAATTGTGAGTTATGCTGAGATATTGAGGTTTAGTTGGTTGTGAGGCTCATAGATTGAGTATGATCCTTATGGATCCCTTTGGGTCTAGGTGTGACCCCTTTGATGAATAGAGGTTGATATATCTCTTTATGCCTTTTTATAGGCCGTGTTGTCCCTCCAGTGTAGAGGTGATCGTGGTTGATTTTGTACGAGGTTGAGGTAAGTCCGTAGGACTTACTTAGCTACCATCCCTATATTGGGTGTTTGCATGAGTGGTGTGTGCTTTATATGTTTGCTATGATATCATGAGTTGTCGTTTTTATCGACCTATGTTCTATTGACTGCCCCACTGCGTGGCTGTGATAACCTTTCCCTTTCATCCCGCCATGGAGTCTGGGAGGTTCTCTGATGTCGGGCCAGACTGGTTTACAGGAAGGGCGCAATCCACTCCCATAGGGTACACGGATTGTGTGACCGATACTCGTACAGCTGGACATTGTACTCAGAGGCGGGGATGTATCGGTCCTCGTGTCACATACTTTCAACTATCTATATATATACGGTTTTTGAGTGAATGGTTATTATATAAAGATAATAAATGGGTAAATGTGTGATAGCATGTTGATGTGTTTATCTTTCATGATTGTGTTTGTGCTTATGCATTACCTCATATATATATGGTTAGCTAACGGTTTCATACCGTGTTGTAGATGTTTACAGGTTAGGCGCTACTGGGTGATCTGGTAGGGTGACAGGCCGAGGACTCTCGTACATTAGGTGGTTGGTTTGGGGTTGTTGTGTTTCCCCTCCTGCGTGAGGATGATCTTTTGTACCTCCTATGTGAGGATGTCGTTTTATATACTCGGCTATGTTGTTGTTTACTTTGGGTCGTACAGTTTATACTGTTTTATGTATTTGTTTTATATCTGTCAGTGCCATGTTGTAAGGTCCAGTGAACTTGTTGTCAGGCTAGGGTCAGGATCCATTGTGAGATCGTAGCCCAATGTGACATCCCGAGTCCCGCGGATTCAGGGTGTTACAATGACGAGGTAAGTCTTTGGACTTACTTAGCTCGTATTCTTTGTATTAGCATTATTATGTGTTGGGTGGTGTGTGTTTACTATTTTACTGTTTATAACAACTAAACCGGAAATAGGATTACCGACCTTTATATTATTTGGCCCAAGTGTATGATAACGGGCGGTGACATCACTGCCTGGCTCCCCGTGAGAGCTAGGGGGATCTCGGCGACTGGCCCGTGCTGGTTAGACGGTCGGAGGCATCCGAACCGTTCCATTGCCGGAAGAAGGGACCGAGGCGAGTTTTGGAGGATTCTCGTGTCACAAAAGAAGTTGAATTAGAACGGGATATGACTTAATAATAATAAAGATAATAAACCGGATTTGTGTGCTTCTGAGTATGTCGTGTGACTATGATGATTTACTTGTGTTTGTGCCTTTCCCTTTAATTCTAATGCTTGGAATGTGAGCTAACGGTTTTATACCGATTGTTGTAGATTGCCTTGCAGGTTAGGAAAGCGGCCAAGAGATCCGGAAGAGTGGGCAGCCGGGGTTCCGTACATTTTAGGAGTGGGTTTTGGTTGGAGTCGGGTTGTGTTTTATTCTTCGTTTATTATGTTGGTATGCTGTGTGTATGGCGTTTTGATCTTTGGTGTTGATTATTGGCTGGAGTCTTTTGGTTGTTTTCCTTCGGGTTTCTTATCATTTGCATTAAAAGGAATTTTGGTTTTGCCTTTATTTGTGCCATGTTGAAAGATCCGGTGAAATTGTTGTCAGGCTAAGGATCGGGACCCATTGTGAGGTCCCAACCTGTAGCATCCCGAGTCCCGCGGATTTGGGGTGTTACAAAAGTGGTATCAGAGCCCTAGGTTGACAACAATGGCACTCGCAATCTTCTAAAGGCCGAATGAGAAATAAACAGAACCCACACGGGTTCTGACTTTTCGTTTTCAAAATCACATGCATGAGTCGGGGTAGAATGTACGGACCACCACTTCTTCCGCTGATCTCGACAGCTTAGTTTATTGGATTTACATATATATGTAGATATGTAGGTGTGTATAGTATATATGGATTGTAGTTGCATGATGACTTGATTTATATATATAGTGAATATATGAGGATTATAGTACATGTTTGGACCTTGTTTTGTTGTATTGGATTTCCGGATGTGATATATTAGTAGTAATGTGGACATATGACTTATATATATATATAGTTATATATACATACACATATGGTATGCTAGTATTATATTAGTAGTTGGCCTTATAGTTAGGATGATAGGAAGCTATCATCGCCCTTGGATAAACGCCTTTTTGGGATTAGGATAGTATATATACGATGAGTATGCTCAAGTACCGAGTCGAGCAACATATTCTGGCGAACACCCTGGCGATTCATCGGACTCCTTTTGGGGACGTCAAAGAAACCATCTTAAGGATAAAGAGGACATTAGCGGCAAGGACGAACAAATAGAAGGGAACTTTGAGTCAACTTAAGAGAATTCGAGATGGAAGCAATACAAGTAAAGAGAGCAACGTTAAGGTGTATAAGTGGTTATAAAGAAGACATGATTAAACGACAACGAAACCAATAGTGATAACGAACTTATAGTTCTTCAAAAAGACGTGTGGACAACTAAAGATGCGAATTGAAGAGGAGGGGGATGCATTCTAACAAGGTTGAAGGTGACTTTCCATTAAGATGTGAAGTTTTCTTTAGACGCTCCTAGGCATGATAGTCGAGATGAGAGGTGTGGATGAACCAATCACCAAAAGATTTAAGAGACCCGTAAGTTAAGCTTACGGAGGTAGCAGAAGGTGAAGCGTCTATTTTACGAGATTCCAAGTGGGTGACTTTCTTCGTATAGGTGAGTCTACAAGAAGAATCATGTGGTGAAGGTTCACATAGTAGAATGTCTTTAAGAGGATCAACCGTTTTCTGTTATGATGATAAGACTAAGAAATCCCAAGAAGGAGAAAGTGTGTATAAATGATGACCCCAAGAAGATGAAAGACGAAACGAAGAGCTTTGGTCGAAATATTTAAGATACCTACCAAGAGGAACGCGAGTGGATGCTAGCTAAGGTTATAATATTTGTGAAGGTGCTCTTGAAAGACATCAAGGAAGAAAGGTTAAGTCTATGAAAGGGATTTATATGAAACAACAAGGCCAAGAAGATATAGTTACATTATAAAGAAGAGGAAGCATGGAATGAAGAAAGAACTAACGGAGTTTAAGATAAAGTACCCCGAGGAGGGTAGCCTTAATGAGAAAGGTAACATGAGAAGTGTAGTAGAATAATAAGTCATTGACTTCGGAGAGAGTTAAAAACAAGTTAATCGGTGACAATTGAGAACGCACGGGTGCGGGTTGTCTATTGGTGATTGTAGAAGGGGGATGAGTAAACAAGATTATGGGCAAATAGAGGGATTTGTATGACCTTATGTGACCTTTGTAGGTTATGGAAATGGCATATGGGAGAACGACACGAATTAGAGGTTTTAAAGTTTGATCACGGTAAAGGGGAAGAAGTGAATGAAAAAGAAGGTGATGTGTCATGGAGGTGGTACATAAACGGGAGTATATAGAGGATGTAGGGTATAAAATGGATGATATGTTACCGCGAGCAAGAGATTATTCAAGTTTCTAGACTCACACGGAAGAGACATGGTGGCTATGATGTTAGTACCTAGAGATGTAATGAGTTTGATATTTTAGTGGTTTTGGATGGGGAGTTCCTTCTAGCATTTTCCACGGGACATACCGGTACAATTGTGAAGTTGTTCATGGAATATCGTGAGATGCATAAGGTGACCAACAAGAGTAAGAGAAGATCGAAGTTTTGAAGTTTGATGTCAACAATAGATGTACAAAAAGTATATGGAAGATTGAGGTTAGAACCTCTACTGTCGGGTTAACTCTACAAAAGGAAAGTGATGTATAATTTCTACTTGAAGAAATGAGGTTTATAGTGCAAGCTTACGTAAAGTGCAAGGAGAGTTTCCCATATGTTGGGGAATATAGTGGAAAGCGAAGAAGATGAGACCAATTGTTTTGAAGCACGGTTAAGTCCTGCAGTTTGGACCCTTATGGTTGCACATAAGTGAGAAAGCTTAGAAGATTTTTACACTATGTCATCAAAGAGGGAGAATGAGATTAAGATAAAAAAAAACTTAAATAAGGCTACAAGAGTCAGAAGACTCGAGCAAGTCTCTCGGGTTCAAGAGATGAAGGATCTCTAGAAGAGGACGGTTAACATTGTGGCTAAGATGGAACAATACACGTGTTTGAAGGACGTCATCCCAACAGATCGGGGGAGATCATCATTACTATAACTACCTGTCAAGTGTTAATGCAAGGTTGTGTTGGTCTTATGTTATGAGACAAAATAAGGAAAGACAAAAACCGAGATATCACGGATTCCAATACATCGAAACGTGGATTTTGCCACTAAGGTTGAGTTTGACGCACCTCCGATATCCAAGGCGCTGTAAAGAATGTCACTTGTGAAGAAACGTGAGTTGTGGAAGCGAGAGAAGGAGCAATTGTAGGAACTTATTGAAAAGAGTTCATTAGATTTAGTGAAATGCTAAGGAGAACTCCGAATGCTATCTTAAACTCTTGATTTGAAGTGGTTATGGAGAACACCAGTTTGCGAAAAGAGAGACGATTATCTCCACTTGTACATCAATTACCGTTAGCCGAACAAGATAACAATGAAGAACGAGTATCCCTCACCACGGATAGATGATCTACTTGATCGGTTGCAAGGGTCAGTAGTCTCTTCTAAGATTAAATTAAGATCTGATTGTCACCAATTGAGAAGTCGAGACTGGGATACTACAAACACGGCATTCCGGAAAATCATGGTCACTACGAGTTGTAATGATTCCATAGGGGTTTACTAATGTCCCGAATAAGATATGTTGGTCTGCTCTCAAAAAAGAGAGAAGTTGTATGACGAGTTGTCTCGGGATGTCAACCCCCGAAGGATGTGAAAGGAGTTACAAGCTTTCTTGGAAAAGCTGGTCATTACTGGATTTATGGAGAGATTCTCCAAAGTACCACCATCTATGGCTAACCTACTCTGGATGACAATGAAGTTTGAGTGAGACGAAAATTGACAATGGAGTTGTTGAGAGTTAAGAAGAGATTCGTTGGTGCAATTGTTTTGAAATTTGTCTCGAGGTCTGATGGGTTTTAAGTGTACAAGTGATTCTTCAAGACAAGGTCTTGGTTGAGTTTCCGATATATCGGACCTTTTTGAGATCTTAGCATGAGTTGGAGAAGTGATTTACCACTTGGCATAGCCGCCGAGAGTCAAGGGTGATCACCCGGTGTTTAATGTGTACTAGTCGAGGGAGTACATATATGACTCGAGATATGTTGTCAGTGATGAGGATCTAGTAGCCAACACGAAGAGCCGAAGAGGTTGCCTAGGGGACGGAGAATAGTATCCAGAGTTTTACGTTGAGCTGGGGGCTTCGATAGAATCGACGGGTTAGACTTAGTTCTTCCCTTGGTTGAGTTATGTGCATGTGTGATGTTATGTGTAGTTGAGCCCCGTGTGGGAATGTGCTATGTGACGTGTTATATCTTGTGGTGGTAGTTTGAGTAGTTTGTGTATATAGATTAGAAGGTTTCAGCCTTCTAAGAGTGAGAGCTCATACCTCGGTCTTAGGGACCGAGAAGTTCGACGCATAGCAAGTTTCGGGGCGAAACTTGTTTTTAGGGGGATCTGATGTAACGCCCCAATTTTAGGCACGTTTGCGATATTTATCTTTCCGGCTTATATCGATATTTTTATACCTTAAATATTTGTTTTCGAGTATTTTTTTAAGTCGTAGTTTATATTCTACGAGTATATATATATATATATATATATATATATATATATATATATATATATATATATATATATATATATATATATATGCATCGATATATTTTATTACTCGTGTTTAGATTATTATATAATCTCGTAAAAGAAATTGTGAGAATGGTTTTGTATTTGAAAGTATATTTTTGCGAGTTTATTTATATATTTGATCCATATATTTTCCGTAGTTTATTTTTTTTAAGGAAAATCTTCCGTTCCGAAAATCTCGTTCCGAGTAAATTCTATCCGGTTAGTTTTATTTCCTTTTATCTTTTTCCTCCCCTTTTCTCCATTTTCCGCCTGACCTAATGTTCTGATGGCGTGTTCTCCTACACTTGTGCTTCTGCAGCCTACCTCTATCGTCACATTCATAGTCTCCTTATCTCACTCCGTCTCCATCTTGGATAGGACTTCATCTCTCGTCCTTACCTTTCTTCACGCCCCAACAAGCATCCCCTCCAGCAACAACCATCTGCACTCCTCGAGCCCGACGTTGAGCAACAATCACTAAGCAACCGGCCCCAGCGCAACCCTCGCTGTCGGAGCCTTGCAGCCACCGCCAAGGAACGACATGTGCTCAGCCCCTCCGCCTCCCTTATGCTCTATGCCGTTTGAATTCAAGAACCTGTGCAACACTCACAATCGAGCCCTATTTGTAGCGCCTTCACTAGCAGCCACCGCCGGCGTCGCCCAGCCTCGCGCCACCTTCGGTGCCTACCGGAGCCAACCAAGACAGCCGGCCTGCTGTCTTCTGCCCCTTGCGCCACCAGTCCAAACAGAATAGCAAGCAGATGGTCGCTCCTCTCCTTCTCTACTGTCGCCACCAAGGACCACTGCTAGGAAGACGCCGGAGCAGCCCTGCCTCGCCCTATCCTGCCAGAACTCCAGCGTTGCCGCCGTCCAGCGTGCTGTTGCATTGTTGAAGAAACCCTTCTTCAATTATTACAATCATGACCCCCCAATTGTGGTATAATTACAGAATGAACCCCTATTTTTATAATTGCAAATTTGACCCACATTTATGGATTTTTGCAGTTTTGCCCTATGTTGGGTTATTTTCTGAAAATGTCCAAGGTTTTAATTAAGGATGATAGCCCATATTTCTACAAAAATGTATATGTTGCCCTAAAAAATGTGTTAACGGGTTTTTAACCTTGGTTTTAATTACGTGGATATTCTTATATTTATATATACTATATATTATACCGTTGTTGGATTAAATTCGGTTTATGGCTCAAGGATTAATTGCGGTTTATGACCAAATTTACATATTTCATATTTTGCCCCGGAAGGGTTATTTACGAGTTTTAACGTTGGCTTTTGAAAACGAGTTTTACCTCAAATTAATATATCGTATATATATTACTATCAAATTTAGCGTATAAGCTAAATTTGTATAGTTTTGGTGTTAGGTTCGGAAGCGCCCCGATAAAGGCCTAACGAGTCCAAGTCGACATCCGTTGAACGATTTCCGTCTTTTGACGTCGTGTGAGTATTCTTTCCCCTCGATTTAGTTATATTTAGTATTAATATCATGCTAGGATGGATCTAGCATAACTTAGAGTTAATGCCAAGTAGTGGCTTTGAACCTTAGGTGAGTTTCGAGGATTTGGTATTGTTTGATGCATTGATGTTGATTCTAAGCTCGAGGTGGGGTTGCATGATCTTATGGGATTTTGGAGTTTAGGTTTGGCTTATCCTAGTTGCATTGTGAGTGATGATCTTGCGAGATCCGAGAGCTTAGAAGTCTTAGGACTTCTAGCTTCTGTTGAGTGTGATGTGAGCATGAGGGATTCTAGGATGCGGTCCTAGAATTGAGAGTCAAATGGTCTTGCTTTGACCATTTGTATAGAAGTCTTAGACTTCTATTGTGAGAGTGTTGTTTTGATATAGTTATCTTCTTGTGAGCAGGTTATGGTCTTCCTCCCCTAAGGAAGCGAGAGTGTTGTGAGTTGAGTGTGATGATGAGGTAAGTCTTTGGACTTACTTAGCTCGTATTCTTTGTATTAGCATTATTGTGTGTTGGGTGGTGTGTGTTTACTATTTTACTGTTTATAACAACTAAACCGGAAATAGGATTACCGACCTTTATATTATTTGGCCCAAGTGTATGATAACGGGCGGTGACATCACTGCCTGGCTCCCCGTGAGAGCTAGGGGGATCTCGGCGACTGGCCCGTGCTGGTTAGACGGTCGGAGGCATCCGAACCGTTCCATTGCCGGAAGAAGGGACCGAGGCGAGTTTTGGAGGATTTTCGTGTCACAAAAGAAGTTGAATTAGAACGGGATATGACTTAATAATAATAAAGATAATAAACCGGATTTGTGTGCTTCTGAGTATGTCGTGTGACTATGATGATTTACTTGTGTTTGTGCCTTTCCCTTTAATTCTAATGCTTGGAATGTGAGCTAACGGTTTTATACCGATTGTTGTAGATTGCCATGCAGGTTAGGAAAGCGGCCGAGAGATCCGGAAGAGTGGGCAGCCGGGGTTCCGTACATTTTAGAAGTGGGTTTTGGTTGGAGTCGGGTTGTGTTTTATTCTTCGTTTATTATGTTGGTATGCCGTGTGTATGGCGTTTTGATCTTTGGTGTTGATTATCGGCTGGAGTCTTTTGGTTGTTTTCCTTCGGGTTTCTTATCATTTGCATTAAAAGGAATTTTGGTTTTGCCTTTATTTGTGTCATGTTGAAAGATCCGGTGAAATTGTTGTCAAGCTAATGGTCGGGACCCATTGTGAGGTCCCAACCCGTAGCATCCCGAGTCCCGCGGATTTGGGGTGTTACAATGCTCATGCATATTAATTTTGTCACCAAAAAATTTAGGCAATACAAATGAGTAAGGCGCTAAAAGTTTGTGAGTGAAGATTCAAGTTTCAAATATGAAAATTAAAATAATATTTAAGATTAGTAAAATAATGATTGAGTAAGTTATAATTACGAAACTTCTTGTAAAAATTAGCTAAGATTTCTTAAAATTGTTTACAAATTACCTATATTATACAAAATTAATTTGGATATTTGTCATTCAATCAAATTTACGTCCACAATATAAAAATCGGAATCATAACAAATTGATTACTCGAATGAGATTATGCTTGTGGATGATTAAAATATATAAAAAAAAAATAAAAACACGAATAAAAAAAAATTATACCTGAAATTAAAGAACTTCCTTATGAAAGCTAATAAATTTGAAATCCATGTATGAATAAAATAAGGGCCCGTTTGGTTTTAACTCCGGAATCGGAAACGGAATGGAAACGAATCTAGTCAATACGTATACCCTTATTCATTAAAATTTTTGGAATCATTCCTTGTGATTTGTAGTAATTTGATGAAAGTTTGATTACTTTTGATACCCTATAGGGTAACAAAATGTGAGGAAGCAAGTGCATTTTTCATTAAACCATGGGAAATGATTCCATAAAATTTCATGAATATGGATATACATATGGACTAAATTCGTTTCCATTCCGTTTCCGTTTCCGGAATTGGAACCAAACGGGCCCTAAATCCTTAATTTAATATTTATAATTAAGCTGTTATCTATTAAACAAACCCGCACTTAAAGGGTCTATATTACTTAATTTAGTATTTTCAATTAAGTTGTTAGTTAGTAAAATTTATATTCCAATATAATATTTTTAAAACAAAATTAATTAGGAATAAGCAAAAGACTGTTTTTGGTTAAAAAATATAATACATAAAATATATAATGAAAGAACATAATTAAAATATATTAATAAGATTATTGTTAGAAGATATATAAAATATATTGACATGATCTTGAATTGTTATAGATGGTTGTACATTTGGTAACAAATAAAATCGTATTGTTATAACCGTAATATACTCAACATGACGAGATGAAATTCGTTTTGTTGAATGGACATGATGAGATGGAAAATATTTTTATTTTGAATTAAAATTGTAATTAAAATATGACAAATTTGTAATTAAAATATGGCAAATTCGTAATTATTTGCCAAAAAATTCTAGGTGGCATGACTATTTGTTGACATGTGGATTAAGAAGGTTGTGTTTTAATAGTATATATAGATATGTATAGATTTGTTGAATAATTTAGTGGACTTGCTCTCAAACTAAAAACAAAAGCGAGTTTACTGTTTTTAATCAACTTAGTTAAAATATTGAGGTTTGAAATAAGTTTCAAATTTTAAAAGTATCACTATCATGATTATACTAACTGTCATTAAACAAAACAGAAATTGTATAGTTATCGTCTCATTAAATATTTTCATATATAATATAAAATAATAAATGTAAATATAGTGGCCAATAAATGTATAATACATCAATTCACCAAATTATGACTTATAAAAATAGATAAAAGCTCAATATATAAGATCTTTTTAATTTATGAATTTATTCTTTTAAAAAATTAAAACTATAGTGTACTTCGCGTAACTCACCATCTAGAAAATGTCAAAGTCTTATATAATCGATCAAATTATAAAGGCTAAAAATGTCCTATATATTTGACCGGAGGAGTATTTTTCTAGTTTGTGACCCTATAACTAAAATAAAAAAAAATATTTTCTTGATTTAAAAAAAAATTCAAAATTTTTTTTAAATACTGTCATTGATTATATTGTCATCAAAAAACGGTACTACCAATAATTGTATTATCACCATTGTAGAATCATGATTCGTCGTCTATATTTTCGAAAATTGTATTGTCAATAGAAATATTGTCAACAATTGTATTTTCATCAATTATCAACTATAATGTCATCAATTAAGTACATTGTCACAAAAAACCATTGTTATCAATTGAATTGTGAATAACCGTATGTCATCAATTGTAATGTCATCAACAACATATTTATCATCAACCATATTTTCGTTAGTTAGAGTGTAATCAACCGTATTAGCATTGACATATTGTGCACTAATTATGTTGTTGATCATCAACATTATTATTGTTATCAAATTCCATTCATTTCAAACTCAAATAGATTAGTTAGAAAATTCTTCCAAAAATCTTCAAAAATAGTCTCATTCCATGAAATATTTATTAATTAAAAATAATTTAATGAACGTAATTGCAAAAGTTAATGTCATGTTAATATAGAACAGGTGCAAATTCTGAATAAATCAGTAGTTGCTGGTTAATCACAAAAATGAGAATGTTGGATCAAATATAAATAAGGTAGGTAACCAACCCATCTTACATATTTATGTACTTTGTAAATTTCATTGTATCCGACTTTGTATACCTTTTTTTTCTTTTCACCCTCGACTAATATTATGTGTGTGAGAGACTTTTTAATGATATAGGAAAATGGTGAATTTCATTGTACGTATTTGACTATAAATCTTGGTTGTGCAAGCCCACAGAAGCTAGAAAGCGATCTACTAAGTAAAAGGATTAATTGGATAAAGCAAAATGGTAAAAACAATACCAAAATATTATCCCTTAACATTATAAAACTACATTTCAACTACGGAAGTTCATAACGAAGTTTTTCATACCGCAAGTTCATACCGAAATTTTTTATACCGGAAGTTCATACCGAAAGTTTATACCGGAAGTTCATACCAAAATTTTTTTATACCGGAAGTTTATACCGGATGTTCATAACGAAATTTTTCATATCAAAAGTTCATACCGAAATTTTTTTATACCGGAAGTTCATACCGGATGCCAATGATGTTTACATTGGTGAATTTATAACCTTTGCTCGCTCAAGGTGATGATGACAGTGGTCTTGATCGTCTCTGGGAAAGAAGAAGGTCATACCATTTTTAGAGACATTTTTGTTGCTTCAAGGTTGATACCTGAATGTTGCGTTTTTTCTCATACCATTTTTATAACTTCCGGTATGTAATTCTCCGGTATGTAATTCTTAATTCTAAACTATGACATCAAATCAGTTTGTTTGATATAACTTCCGGTATGATAACTTTCGGTATGATAACTTCCAGTATGATAACTTCCGGTATGATAACTTCCGGTATGATAACTTCCAATATGATATCATAACTTTCAGTATGATAACTTCCGGTATGATAACTTCCGGTATGATATGATAACTTCCGGTATGATAACTTTCGTTATGTGAACTTTCGGTATGTGAACTTCCGGTATGTGAAACTCCGGTATGCATTCCAAAAAAAAGAAAAAAAGAAAAAAGAAAATAAAAAAGACAAAAAAATAAAAGAAAGTAAAAAAATAAATTCTGGTATGATAACTTCCGATATGATATGATAACTTCCGGTATGATATGATAACGTCCGGTATGATATGATAACTTCCCTTATGATATGATAACTTCTGGTATGATAACTTATGGTATGTGAACTTCCGGTATGTGAAGCTCCGGTATGTGAAATTCCGGTATGTGAAGCTCCGGTATGTGAAATTCCGGTATGTGAAATTCCGGTATGTGAAATTCCGGTATGTGAAAAATTCTTCATTCCAGAAAATAAATAAAAAATAAAAAACAAAAAAAAATTAAGAAATAAAAAACAAAAAAAATAGTTTTTAAAAATTAAAACTTACACTTAAATAACAAATAAAAAATAACAAACATGTTTAAATAGAAGGGTTAATTAGTTTTATCTACCATTAAATAAAAGTGGTAAAAAAATATGGGGTATAGTTTCTTTAACAAAAACCAAAAAGAGCCTAGTAGGTCAAATTCTTTCAATTATAATTCTCATCAATTTAGTTTAAATTGAGTATTATTGCATTTTAAGATATAAGGATTTGATATTAAAAGTATATTTTGACGCTTAAATTACACAACTAATAATTTATGATAATCTTAACAGAATTGTTACACCCCGAATTCTCAAAACTCGGGACGTTACTGGTTAGGACCTCACAATGGGTCCTGACCTCAGTTTGACAACAATATTACTAGGATCTTGCAACAAGACACAAATAAGAACAACCAAAATTTATGAAATAGTATTTTTAAAGGAATGAATGCAACAAGGTCTAGCAGCCTATAGTTCTTAAACAAAGGGAAAAGACTAACTGTCTTAGCAAAAGGAAAGAACGACAAGGTAACAACCCAAACCCCCACTCTAAGGAGTACGAAGACCCGGCTGACCACTACTTCCGGATCACTCAGCTGCTGTTCTAACCTGCGGTAAATCTAAAAACACAACAAAACAACCATTAGCTAGTTATCTAAACATTAGGAGAATAATAATAGCACACACACACACACATAACAATAATAAACACCCATCATGCTTTCAAACAAGTCCATTTATTATCTTCATTTAAGTTATTCACTCTTACTAATGATACTTATTTTGTGACACGAGGGATTCCCAAACCTCGTCTCCGCCCCCGTGTAACCATCAGGAATGGATCCGACGCATCTCACCTTGTACCTGTCTAGTATAGGTATAGAGAACCTCCCAGTCTCCTGGCAGAGCTGGGCAGTGATGTCACGGCCCGTTATACACACACATGGGCCTTAAAACATAATAATAACGGTCGTCCTAGCAAGTTATTATTATTATAGTCACGCACATCACACACACACAACCACTATCACTCAATAAATATCTAGAAACTGGCTATGTAAGTCACAAGGACTTACCTGAGTCAAATCACACTCTAACAAGTCTCAAATCGGTCCGTACTCGTGGTAACTCAAACGCCTGTCAAATAAGGCATGTGGATCAAAATCTCATCTAGATGTCCAACCTCATACGAAGGAATTACGGAAAAAGCTCTCTTACGGTAAAAGACCATTTTACCCTTAGTGCCAAAATTCTCAAAGTTTATTTTTGAAATCTACTAATTTCTTTTAGAACTTGTTTTCCATAAATTGTGTCTTTCGGATAGCTACTTATAGGTTATAAGTTCAAAACTCGAAACAATCCGAAAAAAAGGGACAACACTCTTCCTTCCCAGTTACTATCTACTCTAATACATATATTATCCGTAATATATACTTTAACCTTACTCCTCAACTCGCTTATATAACCACTCGTGGACCCGCATATGCCCACATGATTCATATCTCTCCAACTCGTACTTATGTAAGTAGACCCATATATCTATCTATATATATATACCTATATACCACTTATACATCTAATTATATATACATACATACTCTATACTGCGTTTCTCTATATACTCTCATGATTCTATACAGGGGTATACGTACATCAGTGATAACATGAATTATTGTCTATATTTTGGGGCCTGTTTAGACGTTTTATCTTCAATAATCTGCATGTTTGGATGTATATTATGTGATTATATTGTCGTTTCATCTATCTTTGCGGAAATCGAGGTCTAATTATATATACATACATATCTCTCCAACTCGTACTTAAGAGAAAGGCTTCAATAACTGCATGTTTGGATGTATATTATGTGATTATATTGTCTATATTTTGGGGCCTGTTTAGACGTTTTATCTTCATTTATCTTTGGAGGGTAATTTTCCTATAAAAAGGGTTGGATTTTCCACAATTCAACCATCTTCGGATCATCGAAGACCGCTTAGGGCTGAATATCCCGCTTACACCGAAAAACACCCCGCATATACTCAGTTGAGAGATTTGAAGAACCTTTTTGAAGGTTGAAGGAAGAAAGTTTATAGCTTTTATAGCTCGTGTGAAGGGTTTTGTAAGATTCTCTTAGATTCCCTTATTTGTCGATTGTCTTGTTGGATTTTGATCCAAGGAACGCTTGTTGTTTGATAATTGATTCAGTTATTGAAGCCTTTCTCTTAAGGTTTTCTTGTTCAACTATTCCTTTTCTTCCCATGTATTTGATTATTACTTTCATGATGATGAGTGGCTAATTTCCTTGTGTGATTCTAGGGTGATTGGCTGAAGGTTGTGGGAAAAACAATGATAGAATAATCTTAATCACAGTAGGACCCTGAAAGTTCGAGTCTTTATCCTTAACCCTAAGGCATCTCGCTCAGTCGATGAACATCTCGACCGGGGTGGAATTCTTCTGACCGAGGTGACTTATTTGATCCGAAACTGAGAGTTAAGTGTTAGAGTTTGCCAAATCCTATTCTTATTACACCTTTCCTGATTCAACGCAAGCCTAGGATGAGACTTACCCGGTAATTCCTTTGTTTGTTTACCAAAGATCATAAGTATAGGTAATAAAGGTTTATCCTTTATTAGGGTTTGAGTGTGCTTTCATTCCATCTTTGTGAGTTAGCCTGAGACTTACCCGGTAAAGGTAAATTCTATTCCCTTAGGTGGTGTGTTAGTTTGAGGTTATAGTTCTTTTCCTTGATTCCTTGAGACTCACCCGGTAATAGGAGTTACGGTTTGGGATTAGTGAGCAGTGAGACTTACCCGGTGATCTATTCCACTTTAGTAATACCTTCCCTATGCAAAATCTCAGCTTTGTCCGCTTATCTTTAGATCTTGAGTTGGAACCACAACTAGATGCTTTAATCCCTAGAATTGCATATTTCCTTAATTGACTTTTTATCATCTTTGATTGTTTTAATCGCTTTGGTGGGTAGTAATTACATAAGCTTACTGTTAGCATGAAATATTGTGATATTTTAGGCACGTTTTCTAAGTGTATTTGATCCTTATTGATAGTCATTGATTGAGCATTGATGCATTTGTGAGCTAGTTTGTCTATAATGTCGATATAGAGATCTACACAAGCTTTATGTTAATTATAGGTAATTGAGAGCTATTTCCGAACGGAATTGAGCAAGGATGGAGTTGATTGAGTATGTCCATGGATTGAGGACATTCCTAGGAGCTAAGGGAGTGCAAACTTGAAGAATGCACGAGGCTAAGGAAGAATCACGTTCTTTCCCTAAACCACGCTCTAAAATACGGCCGTACTGATTTCCACGTTCAAGTCCACGGCCGTGGAACCATGGCAAGAGAAACGTGGTTCATTCCATCAACTTCTACGGCCGTGGAGAAGATGGTTCAAACCGTGTTGATTTTCACGCTCTAAATTACGGCCGTGGAACCGTTCCATGACCGTGATCTTGGCGATCTTTTTCGCCATACTTTAAGCCACGATCTCTTACGCAATTGGGCTGGGCCGATATTTTATCTTACGCTATAAAAGGACGGACAAAGAGAGATTCCGTCACCTCGCTTTACACCTTCGCTTACGCATAGACGTATCTGATGCTTGCGTTTGGAATTGCCCTAATTTTGCATTTGGCGGAGATTTTGTTGAGAGATTTTGGCGCATTGCTATTGTGATTTTCAGATTGACGGAAGATCGAAGATTCGGAAGATTGTTCGCAAGGAGATTTCGCTTCTTGCTTAGGTTTGATTTAGAAGACGGATTGACATCCCGTTCTTCCTTCTTATCTAAGATTTGTGATTGTTTGTTTCAATCCGAATCTATTGACGATTATTGTTCTTGATTGTGACTTTGAGACTGATTTGAGAGTTATTAAAGGTTTCCGGAAGTTTTCATCTTTCAATCTTTTGAATCTTGAAATTGATATCAATATGACTATTGTTGGCTAAAAACCCTTAATAATTCTAAGGTGAAGGGTTGATAGTTGTGGCTTAGATGATGATAGATCGATCGTAAACAGATTGGACCATGAGAGTTAGAGAGAATCGCCGACGAACCCTAAATTACGGTTTGTTCTTGAGTCCACGACCGTGGAACCTCAAGATCCAACCGTGATTTCCCTTAAGTTTACGAACTTGCTTTTACTTTAATCCAAAGTTAAAGATTTGCTTTAACTTAGTCTTGGCTTGCCTTTTCTAGGTGGTAGTGAAGCCTCAACAACCTCTACCTCGATTGTGAGTGTCACAACCTTAATCGGTTTAGTTAGTCTTGATCCTTGGATTACAAGTTTGGGTATTTGACATTAATTCTTGCCTTTAGAACCTTTCTATATTGAAGCCTCAACAACCTGTATAGAGAGTTTCTTGTAGGTGAGTCATATAAGGTTCTTGGAACTTCACCGTACGATTTCCTTACATTAGCATACCTTTGCATATATTAACTCTGTCCTTATATCATTAGTATATCTTGAATCGATTGTCACAGCTGGATATTTGGATCTTTAGGATTGTTGTTTTCCCAATATTCAAAAAGCTTCTTACATTTACTCGCTTGATAACCTGCAATTGAATTTGTTCCCCCCAAATCCCTGTGTTCGATACTCTGGAATTCTTGCTTAACTATATCGATCCGTACACTGCGGGTTCGCTTGCTTGATATCTAGTTTTATAATTAAAGCTTATTTGCACGCACGCTAAGTGGCGAACAAGTTTTTGGCGCCGTTGCCGGGGATTTGGTTTAGGCCGAATTCGGTTATCGGTTGTCAAGCTTGGGAGCTTCTCCCTTGTTATTTGATATCTTTTCAAGTGCATGCGCAGGTCTAGGAACACCGGAGACCTCTTACCTCTTGATCAAGAGCTTGAGAGGACTTTAAGGCAAAGGCGAAAGGAAAAGAAGATGGCTGAAGAACACGAACGTGATCTTCAATCGGAGCTAGCGGAGAAAGAAGCTCAAATCCAATGGAATGAGAAGATTCGCCGAGATGAAATGGATCGTCATCAATCTCAAGTTGACGATCTAAAAGATATGATGTTCCAGATGAGGATAGAACTAAGCAACCTTAAGAATAAGGGGAGCAAGAAATCCTCAAGGAGACCTTTAAGGTCGAATAGGGGTCATTCATCCGCTGATGATAGCGACTCCTCCATGCCACCGCTAGAGGAAATTGATCCCACGATCAATGTGAATCCATTCCATCCACGGGCAGCTGCTAATCGCCGTGTTCCACCCAGGAACGCTAGGATTCAACGTGTAGATGATGAGCCAAGAACTCTTGGCCAAAGGATGGATCCAACGCAGCAACCACGCCGTTTAGGTGTGAACTTTGATGCTGACGATGTACAAGGGTTTAGCTTCAACCCTCAAGTTATTACTCTTGTTCGCCAAAACCAATTTGGCGGGACAAGCGCTGAATCTCCACACCAACACTTGCAAAACTTTGAGTGTATGATGGAGACAATGAGGCCGAAGAACGCGACTACCAACAACTATAAGCTCAAACCTTTCTTCTTCTCCTTGAAGGGGAAAGCATTGTCTTGGTATCAAGCTCTTCCTAGTGGGAAACTAGACACATGGGAAGACCTTTCCGCGGAGTTCCTCACTAAGTTCTTTCCGCCATCCAAAACGGCGGAACTTAGAGGTAAGATTAATGCATTTTCCATGAGATCTAACGAAAGTTTGTTTCAATCTTGGGAAAGGTTTCAGGATTTGCTCTTGGATTGTCTTTATCATGGCATATCCAAGCTTGCATTGCTAGAGATATACTATAAGGGGCTGGATGTGGAGACACAATTCAACCTCCAATCCCTCTCATGTGGTACATTCATGGACATGAGAGAAGATGACGCTTGGGACTTCATTGAGAAGCAAGCAAGGGTTATAGAGAAGTATTCCCACCGGAAAGTTGAAGGGAATCGTGTGGAGCAAGGAGCAAAGCTCACACATGAAGCTCAAAATCAGATTTTCTCCCTCAACAATGAGATCAAAGAGTTGAAGGAGGCTATCAAGACCAACTTTCCAAAGCAACAAGGAAAGGATGTTGGCTATTTGGGCAACAACAACAATGGCGGTGAGAACACAAATCGCAACAACAACAATAACCGGAATAATAACCGGAACAATTGGAATGGCAACAACAACAACCGGAACAATAATTGGAACAACAATAGGGGTTCAAACAACAATAATTGGCGCTCCAACCAACAAAATTCCGGTAACTCTTATCCTTCTAATTCGAATTCACAAACTCCACCTTCCTCTTCCTCTACTCCTTTGAAAAGCCAGGGGCAAACATCTAATGGAGGAACACTTCGGGGAAGGAGAAGCCTGATCCCATGTTGGAAACGATTTTGGGAAAGCTTCAAGGTTTAGAGAACCGCATCATTAAGGTTGATGATCAAATTTCTAAGGTTGATAAAGCCCAAAAGGTTTTAGAAAACCAAATGTTCAGCCATGCGGAGGAAGTTCCTAGGAATCAAGGGAAACTTCCAGGAAAGACGGAGGACAACCCTAAGGGAAGGGTGATGGCAATCACAACTAGGAGCGGAGTGACTACCACCAATCCGCAACCTAAGTTTGTTAAAGTCCCCGTTGAGAAAGACAAAGAGAAGGGGAAGGAGAGGGAAGATGTCTACGTTCCTCCTCCGGCTTACAAACCTCCCCTACCATTCCCTCAATCTAGAGCGAGAGCGCGCCTAGATTAACAATTTGGTAAGTTTATAGAACTCATGAGCAAGCTGCATATTAATATACCTTTTATTGATACTATTGTAGGTATGCCGGCTTATGGCAAGTTCTTAAAGGAGATCCTCTCTAACAAGAGAAAGTTAGAGGATTTTGGAGAGGTTAAGATGAGTTCGGATTCTTCGGATCTCATCAAGACCATGAAGGAGAAGATGCCCCCAAAGCTAAAGGATCCGGGGTCATTTTGTATTCCCATAGGAGTGAGAGATGTCACATACGATGCATTATGTGACTTAGGAGCAAGTGTGAGCATCATACCACTTGCATTATGTAGGAAGATCGGTTTAGGCGACCCTAAACCGGTGAAGATGACGTTGTACATGGCGGATCGATCCATCACTCGCCCCATCGGTATTGTAGAAGACGTCCCGGTCAAACTAGGTAAATTCTTTGTACCCATTGATTTTGTTGTGCTTGACATTCCTGCAGATAGTCCGGTCCCGATCATACTCGGAAGACCGTTTCTTGCAACTTCCGGCTGCATAGTCGATTGCAAGAATGCTAGACTTGCCTTTGACATAGGAGAGGAGAAGGTAGAGTTCGTTCTTTCCACTCTAGTGAAGGAACCAATCTTTGATGAGGATATATTCAATATCCAAGATGAAGAAGGGTTGTCTAGAGAGGAGGTAAGTGCTATTCTCTTCAAAGATCCTTTGCAAAAGGTTATTACCATGAGTCTAATGGATGTAGGGGAAGAAGAGGAGTGCAATGAGGCAATTGAAGCCTTAGAAGCACAAGAAGAAGTATGTGAAGAGGAGTTTGAGAAACTCCACGACGAAGCAGAAAACGTGAGAATCCACGGCCATACACTATATTCCACGGCCGTGGATTTCACCAACCAAAGCGTGGCTCACTCCAGGGGGTTACACGGTCGTGGAGGAGGCAGAGCAACCGTAACCACTTTCCACGCCCAAAACCACGGCCGTGGAGGGTGTATGGAAACCGTAATTTTGGCCGTGGAAGGGAATGATCGTGCCACTTCTTCAACTTCTTTTAATTCTTCTCCCACACCCTCTACACCCTTAGACACTTCTAAGGAGACATCGGATGCTCCTCAAGAGCCATTGGAAGCTCCGAAAGCAATGGAACTAAAGCCACTTCCTACTCATCTAAGGTACGCTTTTCTAGGACCTAACTCTACTTATCTGGTTATTGTTAGCTCCGATCTAACCATAGATGAACATAGTAAGCTTATGGTTGTCCTTAGGAAACATAGGAAAGCTTTAGGTTATACTATAGAAGACTTAGTAGGAATCAAACCCTCCCTATGCATGCATAAAATATTAATGGAGGAAGACTTTAGGACTTCAAGACAACCTCAAAGGCGGTTGAATCCGACCATGAAGGAGGTTGTCAAGAAGGAAATTCTTAAACTTCTTGATGCACGTATCATCTATCCTATCTCCGATAGTAAGTGGGTGAGTCCGGTTCAAGTAGTTCCGAAGAAGGGAGGAATGACGGTCATCACCAATAAGAACAACGAACTCATTCCTACCCGAACCGTAACAGGATGAAGGATGTGCATAGACTACCGCAAGCTTAACAATGCGACGAGGAAGGATCACTTCCCACTACCCTTCATCGATCAAATGCTTGAAAGGTTAGCGCAACATTCACACTTTTGCTATCTTGACGGTTATAGTGGTTTCTTTCAGATTCTGATACACCCGGACGATCAGGAGAAGACCACATTCACGTGCCCATGGGGTACGTTCGCTTATAGGAGAATGCCGTTCGGGCTTTGCAACGCCCCAACCACCTTTCAAAGGTGCATGATGGCCATCTTCTCCGAATACATTGAGGAAATCATGGAGGTCTTCATGGATGACTTCTCCGTATACGGTTCCTCTTTTGACAATTGCCTTTCTAACCTTGCTCTTGTTTTACAAAGATGTGAAGACACTAATCTAGTTCTTAATTGGGAGAAGTTTCAATTTATGGTAAAGGAAGGAATTGTATTAGGACACCTAATCTCTAGTAGAGGGATAGAGGTGGATAAGGCGAAAATAGAGACAATAGAGAAGCTTCCTCCCCCAACTTCGGTGAAAGGGATAAGAAGTTTCCTAGGACATGCTGAATTCTATAGACGTTTCATTAAAGACTTTTCTAAAATATCAAAACCGCTCACTAATATATTGATGAAGGATGCAGTTTTTGAGTTTTCATAGGAATGTTTAGATGCGTTCAACACAATTCGGCAAGCTCTAATTTCAGCACCTATTATCCAACCTCCGGATTGGACTCTACCTTTTGAGGTTATGTGCGATGCTAGTGACGTAGCTATAGGAGCCGTTCTTGGACAACGAAAGGAAGGGCGAACCCATGCCATATACTACGCTAGCAAGACGCTAGATGAAGCGCAGCTCAACTACGCCACTACGGAAAAATAATTTCTAGCCATTGTCTATGCTATTGACAAGTTTCGCTCTTATCTTGTAGGTGCAAAGGTGATTGTCTACACGGATCATGCTGCGATCCGGTACCTCCTTGCAAAGAAGGATGTGAAGCCAAGGCTGATTAGATGGATTCTTCTCCTACAAGAATTCGATCTAGAGATCCGCGACAAGAAAGGTTCGGAAAATTCTGTTGCGGATCATTTGAGTCGCCTAACACATCTAGAGGACGACCACTTACCTATAGATGACTCCTTCCCGGACGAACACATACATATCATTGAGGAGTGCATCGATGTGATCTCCAAAGGTAACGAACCATGGTTTGCTGATTTTGTTAACTATTTGGTTTGCCAGGAGATACCACCCGGACTATCCTACGCACAAAGAAAGAAGTTCTTTAAGGATGTCCGGGAATACTTTTGGAATGAACCTCTCCTCTTCAAGAGAAGTCCGGATGGCATTATTTGGCGATGTGTGCCGGAAGATGAAATGCAAAGTGTCATCCACCATTGTCATTCACTACCTTATGGAGAACACGCTAGTTCGAACAAGACTAGCGCAAAGGTAATATCTCTAGGAGGAATGAGATGCCTCTCAATAACATCCAAGAGGTGGAGATTTTTGACGTTTGGGGAGTAGATTTTATGGGACCATTCCCATCATCTTGTGGAAACCAATACATACTCTTGGCGGTGGATTATGTTTCTAGATGGGTGGAAGCAATTGCCTCTCCTACCAATGATGCCATGGTGGTGGTTAAGTTCTTCAACAAGACCATTTTTCCACGATTTGGGACACCAAGGACTATCATTAGTGATGGAGGTTCTCACTTCATTGCCCGGCGCTTTGAAGCTCTTCTATCTAAGTATGGGGTTACTCACAAGATCGCCACCCCTTATCATCCACAAACAAGTGGACAAGTTGAGATCTCAAATCGGGAGATCAAAGGAATCTTAGAGAAGACGGTTTCAAGGACTAGGAAGGATTGGTCCTTGAAGCTTGATGATGCATTGTGGGCGTACCGGACTGCGTACAAGACTCCTATAGGAACCACACCATACAACCTTGTGTATGGGAAGTCTTGTCACTTACCGGTAGAGTTGGAACACAAGGCGTTTTGGGCTATCAAATGGTTGAATTTCAGCATGAAAGAAGCGGGAGAGAAGCGTCTCTTGAACCTTAATGAGCTTGAAGAACTCCGCTTGAATGCCTATGAAAACGCCAAGATTTATAAGGAGAGAGCAAAGCGTTGGCATGATAAGCATATCATTCCAAAGGACTTCAAAGAAGGAGATCAAGTTCTCCTCTTCAATTCAAGGCTTCGCCTCTTTCCAGGTAAGCTTAAATCTCGTTGGACCGGACCTTTTCTAATTAAGCGTATTTTCCCCCATGGTGCAGTTGAAGTATGGGGTGAAGCGGGCGGAAGCTTTAAGGTGAACGGTCAACGACTCAAGAAGTATACGCCGGAACTCCAAGCTGAAGTGTTCACGCCTACCGCATTCGAATAAGTGCGAGTTTGGTCTAGCTACGGACCTTAAACAAAGCGCTTCTTGGGAGGCAACCCAAGGTATTTCATTTACGTTTTTGTTTTCGATTCATAGTTTAGCTTAATTTAGACGTTTTCGCTTTGTTTTGCCTTCGATTCCTTCCGGTATGTTCGTGTTTTTGGATGTAGGAACGGTGGAAAAGGAAAGGGGAAGAGTTATTTTGAAGAAAAGTGACGAAACTTGGACTTTGGAGCATTACAGAGAGTTCCACGGCCTAAACCACGGTCATGACAGCTACAATGACCGTAATTTCCAAAAGCCTTTGAAAAATCACCAAAACCACGGTTCCGTACATTTCCACGGCCGTGGAACCCCCCGACAGACCGTGGTTTTCAAAATTTTGTCTGTCACTATATAAACCACATTCTTCACAAAAACACTTCCAAAAACCCCATTCCACGACCCTCTTCGCCGATTCCACGCCCTTCACCTCAAATCTCCGTTCGTTAATCGTTTTCAACGATTCTTCGTTCCAAATTGAAGCAAATTTGACCACCAACGAGATCCAAGCAACAAATCGAGCGGCAAATCACCAAGGAACACACAATTTGGATTTTAAAATCCGAAACCTAGGTTTTTTCCACTCTTCTTGATCTTTGTCAATTTGGGTTCGTTTTTACTAGAAATTATAGGAGAACTGATTGAAATTGGAAGGAATTAGACTAGGGCTGCCTAATTGCTGAGTTTGAGTGCTGTTTGTGGATTTTTGTGAAAGAACAAGACGAATCACGGTCTTTGGAAATTCCACGGCCGCGGAAATACCAAGAACATACCGTGATTTTGAATAGTGATGGACTTCGTGAGGAGAGTTTCTGGGAGAATTAAGGAGAAGAAGAATGACCAAAACAAGAAGAGGAAGGGTAACCCCTCTTCTTCTTCATCCTCTAGAGCACCACCACCTTCCTCCCCTTCACCTCCATCATCACCTTCATCACCCGCACCTCCTAGCCCTAGAGTACCGACCATTCATGAGGATCACCTCGATGCACTCGAGAGGATCCATGAGAGGGCTGTGATTGGACGTAGGTACCTATTGTTAGAGGATTTAGCTCCTCTTAACATCATAGATGACCTTACTTGGCTCTTGGATAGAGCCGGACTAGTTGTCTTCTCGGCTATCCGAGAAGACGCCTACGAGGAGATTACGAGAGAGGTTGTGACGTCTTTCGAGCACAACCATGTGGATAGGACCGTTTCTTTCCGTCTTATGGAAAGAAACTATGATTTTACCATCCGTGAGTTCGGAGCCTTCTTTGGGTTCCATGAGACCTTCAATGGTCGTTTTCCTAGTGGCGTTTACGCCAAAGATTTTTGGGAGGAGGTAGCTATGATTTAAGCCAGCGAGGACCGCTGGCAACCAGCTGACACCAAGGCTAAGTTGATGTATCACTTAACCTTGAAGATTGCTCACCGTGTTCTTTTGGAGTGTCTCTTCCCTAGGACGGAGACACCTCAAAAGATCAAGACGGATGAGCTCTTTCTGTTGTATTCTATGCTGTATGGGCGCCGAGCTGACTGCGCCACCCTCTTAGCTGCTACCATGAGCAAGCTTAAGAACAAGAGGAAGGGCAACATTGGATATGGTGGGATAGTTACCCACCTTGCTAGGATGTTGGGGGTTGATTTTTCTGCATGCACACGCATACCAGCTGTACACCTAGGACTCCAGGCCTTCATGACTAGAGGCCTTATCTTCCCTACCCATAGAGGTCCGCCTTACGCAGCTATGCCTTGGGAGAGCAGGACGGGGAGGGGTATTGAGTGGCTACAGGAGTACTCCATTATGGCTGGACGCCATAATTGGAAGGAGACGTTCGCTGCTATGCATGCGAACAGGATTGCAGCTCCGCCATATGTCCCACCACCGCCCGTAGTTGAGGAGGAGGAGATGAGGGATCAGTTTGAGGGAGGAGGAGGAGGAGCAGAGCAGGAGTTTGGCACGTTTCCGGATCAGCCGGATGCGGCCCCTGATGTGCCTAGACGTTCTCCACGTCCAGCCAGAGCTTCAGGTTCGTCCTCTCGCCGCGCCAGCGTGAGTGAGAGACCTACTTGGATGGAGACGCCTCCTGCATGGTACGGAGTTCCACCTCCATGGTCCGCACAGCAGCCACCAGCACCAGCACCAGCACCATCAGATGCTCCAGGATGGTATAGCCAGGCCCCGAGATGGTATGAGCAGATGCCAGATTGGGCCACCGGTCTTTCAGAGAGAGTGGGAGCATTGGAGATTCGAGCCGATGCTAGAGATGGACGCATGGACGACCTCGATCATATGATGAGAGACGTCTACCGCCAGCAGTTCGGGCGGCACTACGACCCCAGCTTCTCTCCATTCCCGCCTCCACCAGCGCCGTAGTGACGATGATGATGACCGACAGCTTTAGCCGCTCCACCGCCACTTTGTGAGTTTCTTTTTCTTTTCTTCTTTTCTTTCTTTTATTTGAACATTAGGGACAATGTTTGTTCCAAGTATGGGGTGGGGTGTGACTAAAAGTTGAAATAACTCTTACTCACTTTGATTGCTTCTATTCGAGACTATCTTGCATGTTCATTATATTGCTGCACGTTTCATTATTGCATTGCATGAAAAAGAGTTTGAAAAACCCATAAAAATTGAAAAATTTTGAAAATTTTGTGCTTCTAAGGAATTGAGATGATTTCTATGATAATCGCTACTTGTGAATTGAGTTTGATGACGATTGCATGCTTAAAAGAATAGTGAATTGAAAAGAAGTTGAATGAGTTGATTTTGCCTCTTTTGCAAGTTTCATAATGTGATGAATGTTACCTAAATCATGTTGAGGAATTGAAGTTGAAATCACACTCTAAGTTCTTATGCTTCTTGTTGAGATGATTAAGGCAATTCGATTTTTCTTTCTTCTTTCTTTGATCATTTAGCCCCTCATTGAAATATTGACCTCCTTTACCTATCCGGGAATTTGGAGGAGTTGATTGAAAAAGGCATGTATGATGTGGGAGGGCCATGAAAGCAATACTTTGTATTCAAAGGAATAGAAAGAAATTATAGGTTTGGGGAAGTCAATCATGACGATGAGTAACTCGGCACCATTCACATAGCCGGGTGTTTGTGTCTTGCCAAAGTCGGATTGAACGATATTCCTAGCGGATTATGGTATGTGCGCTAAGGGTTTGAGGCATCTCATAAAAATTGAGAAACGCCAATCTCCTAGGCTTCGGTTTTTGTGCACCTCTATCCATAACTCCAAAAGTAAAATCGAAAAATGAAAGGAAGAGAGCGAAGCTCTAAGTTGAAAGTGCTGCGGAAACCACAAGAGAAGAAGAAGAGAGAAGTTATCCACTTTCCCGGATTCATGCACCACATTCCTTAAAGTTCTCTTTCCCTTTCCACATTCTAGACCTTTTTCTTTGAAAGTCCTTAAGATCAAAAGAATGTTATATGGCTTGGTGATCTAAATTGAAGTTTCTTATGATTGATTTTGATAATGTTTGAAGGTTATGATGTTTGCAAGGAAGTTTGATTGATTCATGATTTTTCTTTACTCTTTACTCTTTGATTAAGTGTATGAAAGTCTTATAAATGATTAAAGCAAGATTTGAGAATGATCTATTGTTTAGAAGGCACATTCACCCAAAAGAAGTATTGCTTTGAGAAGGTACACATATTTCATCCTAACTCTTATTTTAAAGCTTTTGAAAGACCTTGCTTAGGGACAAGCAAGTGGCAAGTATGGGGTTATTTGTTAGCATGAAATATTGTGATATTTTAGGCACGTTTTCTAAGTGTATTTGATCCTTATTGATAGTCATTGATTGAGCATTGATGCATTTGTGAGCTAGTTTGTCTATAATGTCGATATAGAGATCTACACAAGCTTTATGTTGATTATAGGTAATTGAGAGCTATTTCCGAACGGAATTGAGCAAGGATGGAGTTGATTGAGTATGTCCATGGATTGAGGACATTCCTAGGAGCTAAGGGAGTGCAAACTTGAAGAATGCACGAGGCTAAGGAAGAATCACGTTCTTGCCCTAAACCACGCTCTAAAATACGGCCGTACTGATTTCCACGTTCAAGTCCACGGCCGTGGAACCATGGCAAGAGAAACGTGGTTCATTCCAGCAACTTCTACGGCCGTGGAGAAGATGGTTCAAACCATGTTGATTTTCACGCTCTAAATTACGGCCGTGGAACCCTTCCACGACCGTGATCTTGGCGATCTTTTTCGCCATACTTTAAGCCACGATCTCTTACGCAATTGGGCCGGGCCGATATTTTATCTTACGCTATAAAAGGACGGACGAAGAGAGATTCCGTCACCTCGCTTTACACCTTCGCTTACGCATAGACGTATCTGACGCGTGCGTTTGGAATTGCCCTAATTTCGCATTTGGCGGAGATTTTGTTGAGAGATTTTGGCGCATTGCTATTGTGATTTCCGGATTGACGGAAGATCGAAGATTCGGAAGATTGTTCGCAAGGAGATTTCGCTTCTTGCTTAGGTTTGATTTAGAAGACGGATTGACATCCCGTTCTTCCTTCTTATCTAAGATTTGTGATTGTTTGTTTCATTCCGAATCTAGTGACGATTATTGTTCTTGATTGTGACTTTGAGACTGATTTGAGAGTTATTAAAGGTTTCCGGAAGTTTTCATCTTTCAATCTTTTGAATCTTGAAATTGATATCAATATGACTATTGTTGGCTAAAAACCCTTAACAATTCTAAGGTGAAGGGTTGATAGTTGTGGCTTAGATGATGATAGATCGATCGTAAACAGATTGGACCTTGAGAGTTAGAGAGAATCGCCGACGAACCCTAAATTACGGTTTGTTCTTGAGTCCACGACCGTGGAACCTCAAGATCCAACCGTGATTTCCCTTAAGTTTACGAACTTGCTTTTACTTTAATCCAAAGTTAAAGATTTGCTTTAACTTAGTCTTGGCTTGCCTTTTCTAGGTGGTAGTGAAGCCTCAACAACCTCTACCTCGATTGTGAGTGTCACAACCTTAATCGGTTTAGTTAGTCTTGATCCTTGGATTACAAGTTTTGGTATTTGACATTAATTCTTGCCTTTAGAACCTTTCTATATTGAAGCCTCAACAACCTGTATAGAGAGTTTCTTGTAGGTGAGTCATATAAGGTTTTTGGAACTTCACCGTACGATTACCTTACATTAGCATACATTTGCATATCTTAACTCTGTCCTTATATCATTAGTATATCTTGAATCGATTGCCACAGTTGGATATTTGGATCTTTAGGATTGTTGTAATCCCAATATTCGAAAAGCTTCTTACATTTACTCGCTTGATAACCTGCAATTGAATTTGTTACCCCCAAATCCCTGTGTTCGATACTCTGGAATTCTTGCTTAACTATATCGATCCGTACACTGCGGGTTCGCTTGCTTGATTTCTAGTTTTATAATTAAAGCTTATTTGCACGCACGCTAAGTGGCGAACACTTACCTATTCCGACTTTGTTTCACTAAGTCCCTGTGATCGACCCTTGAAATTCCTTGCTTTTACTACGATTGACCCGTACACTGCGGGTTCGCATCCTTGTTTTAAGCTTATATCTAGGGTTATAAATTTAAAGCTTGCACACACCGTTTGGAGCGAACAATCAGTACCGTCATCTTCCTGTACTTATATATTCACATGACAGGCCATTAGGGAAGTTCAACATTGTTCCACGCCGGCACCACTGCCGAAGGACAGAGGTGATAGCATGAATTATAGTCTATATTTTGGGGTTTGTTTTGGACGTTTTATCTTCAATAATCTGCATGTTTGTATGTATAATATGTGATTCTATTACCATTTCATCTACCTTTGTGAGAATCGAGGTCTACACCTAGTTTCGTTGTAATTGCAGGTAATATGGTACGTTTTGCATCAAAAAGGAGCAAAAGGAGTCATTAGTCATTTGGAGCTACATCCAGGAAGCATAGCCATGGATTAAAGATTCACTTTGGAGCAGTTTTGAGAGATTTCACATTCAGTTGTGAGTCACTTCGGTTGACCACAGATTCACCTCGACCGAGGTGATCCAGAGACGCCGACTCGACCGAGGCGAACACCTAGGACGCGGCGAGAATATTTTATTCTTGGCTGAGATCTTTTAAAATTTGAAAGTAATCTTATATTTTTGGGCTTGGCTCCTGGAAGGAAGGAGATATGCAGAATATATATTATGAGATAATATCTTTCTAAGATTTATTATCTTTGGAGGGTTTATTTTCCTATAAAAAGGGTTGGATTTTCCACAAATCCGATCATGCTTGGATCCCGCAAGAATCACGCAGCAGCAGCAGCCTTCCCCAAGTTGGAAGATTTGAAGAACCTTTTTGAAGGTTGAAGGAAGATTGAAGTCCATAGCTTTCATAGCTTTATTGAAGGGTTTTGTAAGATTGTCTTCAATTCCCTCAATTGTTGTCTTGTCTTTTTGGATTGTTATCCAAGGAACGCTTTGTTGTGATATTTGATTCAGTTATTGAAGTCTTTTCATTAAATTCTTCTTTGTTCAAATATTCACCTTCTTCCCATATATTTTAATACTTTCATAATGATGATGAGTGGCTAATTTCCTTGTGTGATTCTAGGGTGATTGGCTGAAGGTTGTGGGAAAAACAATGATAGAATAATCTTATATTCCAGTAGGATCCTGAAAGTTCGAGTCTTTAACCTTAACCCTAAGCATCTCGTTCAGTCGATGAACACCTCGGCCGGGGTGGAAACTGGCTGACCGAGGTGACTTATCTAATCCGTAGCTGAGAGTTAAGTGTTAGAGTTTGCCAAATCCTATCCTTATTATACCCTTCCTGGTTCAAAGCAAGCTTAGGATGAGACTTACCCGGTAATTCCTTAGTTTGTGTATTGACGATCATAAGTGTAGGCAATAAAGGTTTATCCTTTATTGGGGTTTGAGTGTGCTTCCATCCCATCTTTGTGAGTTAGCCTGAGACTTACCCGGTAAAGGTTGATTCTATTCCCTTAGATGGTGTGTTAGTTTGAGGTTATAGTTCTTTATCTTGATTCCTTGAGACTTACCCGGTAATAGGAGTTACGGTTTTGGATTAGTGTGTAGTGAGACTTACCCGGTGATCTACTCCACTTTTGAAACACCTTCCCCACGCAAAAATCTCAGCTTTGTCCGCTTATCTATAGATCTTGAGTTGGAACCACAACTAGATGCTTTAATCCCTAGAATTGCATGTTTGCTTTATTGACTTCTTATTCATCTTTGATTGTGTTAATCGCTCTTGTGGTTAGTATTGACATTAGCACACCGTATTGACTTTGTTTCACCGAGTCCCTGTGATCGACCCCTGGAATTTTCTTGCTTTTACTACGATTGACCCGTACACTGCGGGTTCGCATCCTTGTTTTAAGCTTAAGTCTAGGGTTATAAATTTAAAGCTTGCACACACCGTTTGGAGCGAACAAGAGGGAAGAGAGATAGAACCTTACCGGTGTTACAGTCCGGCAGGGAGGCTCTAGGCGGCAGCGGCTCTGAAATTCGAAGGCGGCGGGACTCCTGGTTCGTACTATCGGTGCAGGGGAGGCGAAGAGGGGCGTATACTAGCCTCCGGTGAACGGCTGCTGCAGAACTCCGACAAGCTTGGCGGCGCAAGGGTCGACCGGCAGAGGACGTCCACCTCTGGTTATGCACCAAAATGATTTGGCAATGCTCAACACGAAAAGAAGGAGGGCACAACCGTACTCACCGTTTCGGGACGCTGCAGGCGGCCTTGGCGCAAGGTGGTCTTCTTCCCGTCTCGACGTGTAGTCCCGGTGGAGGCGAGCGACGTTCTCCAGCAACTAGCCTGTCCCGGCAATGGTGGCGGCAGAGTAGAAGGGAGATGGTTTAGGCGTCCAGTGGTGCGGTGTGGTAGGGAGGAGAATTCATCGAGATGTGCAGCACGGTAGGTTAATTAGAGATCAGGGAGGAGTTAGGGTAGAATTAGGGTTTCATTAGATTACGAGTGTATTGGGCCGGCTGAAACATATGGGTTAGAAAACAAGTTCGGCCGGGTCTGCTCAACTAAGTAATACGAAAAAAAAACTAGATCGTTACTCGTCCGAACCGCTGTTTTATTTTATATTAAGGTACGGAATTATTTCCGGTTACATCGTTTATCATTTTATGTGAATTAAGATCACATGAAATGATAGAAATTAATTTCGTTTCATTTTTTTTTTAAAAGGATAGAAGTTGACGGATCGGATTCCGGTTGATTTCTTTATTAAACGGCGTTTAAAATTTCGGTTATTACATCAATGCCCTCTTAAAAGAAGTTTCGTCCCAAAACTTAGAATGATATGCCTAAACAGACGACTTTCTTTGTATATCTTAGTTTCATAAAAAAAATTTTCGTTTTCTACCATGTAACTACTCAATCATCATAGTCAGACATGCATCACATAAAAACATAATCACTCAATCCAAAATAAAAAACCTGAATGGTCAAACAACACAACATCCAAGTACTAACTCGTCGGTACAAGGATAACCTCTAACCCCGCAAAGAACTCGGGATAGTTACGTCTAATACTCTCCTCGGTCTCCCAAGTTGCCTCATCAACTCCTCGTCTAGACCACTGGATCCTCAACATAGGTATCTCCTTGGACCGCAGACGTCTAGTACTGCGCTCCAAGACAGCTACTGGGTACTCCACAAAAGTGTGATCGGGCTCAACTATCAGATCCTCATGGCTGATGACGTGTCTCGGATCCGGGATGTACTCTCTTAACTGAGATACATGGAAGACCGGATGGACACCCTCTAGTCTCGGCGGTAATGCTAATCTGTAAGCCACCTCTCCAACTCTTTCCAAGATCTCAAAAGGTCCGACATATCGGGGACTCAGCTTCCCCTTATTGCCGAAATGCCTGACTCCTCTCGTAGGTGACACTCTCAACCACACTTGAGCACCCACTCTAAACTCCAAAGGTCGACGCCTTTTATTGGCGTAGGATTTCTGTCGACTCTGAGCTGCTAACATCCGCTCTCGGACTAGGGCAATCCGAGCAATGTCATCCTGTATCTGATCTGGAGCTACTCCATCAGCTTTGCTGGGCTCATCCCAGCATAATGACGTACGACATCTCCGCCCATACAAAGCCTCATAAGGAGCCATCCCAATAGACGCATGCCAGCTGTTATTATATGAAAACTCTACCAGTGAGAGGTGATCTGGCCACACCTGTCCCCAATCTAGTACACATGCCCGCAGCATGTCCTCTAAGGTCTGAATGGTCCTCTCATACTGACCGTCTGTCTATGGGTGATAGGCAGTGGTAAAGTGGAGACTCGTCCCCAAAGCAGTATGTACCTGTTGCCAAAATCTCGAGGTAAAACGCCCATCTCTGTCAGAGACAATAGTCCTCGGTACTCCGTGGAGTCTCACAATGTGTTTGGTGAACTCCTCAGCTAGACGACTTACCGGCCACGTTTCCTTAATCGGAATGAAACGTGCGGTCTTCGTCAGACGGTCTACCACTACCCAAATAGCATCAAAACCTCTACTGAGCCTCAATCCGGTGACAAAATCCATAGATATATCCTCCCACTTCCATTGTGGTACCGGAAGTGGGTGGAGCTCTCCTCCGGACCTACGATGCTCAATCTTGACCTGTTGGCAGGTTGCACACTGAGCTACATACCGAGTCACACCGGGCTTCAAACTACCCCATCAGAAGGACTGTCTCACATCCTTGTACATCTTATTCGCTCCAGGATGTACTGAGTATGAGGTAGCATGAGCCTCACCTAGTATCCTCTGTCTCAACTCACTGTCTGATGGCACACAAACGCGGTCCTGACGTCTCATCACTCCATCCGCTCCAATAGTGAATTGTGGTGCCTCATCTCGAGACATCCTGTCTCGGATCGTGATCAAAGTCGGGAAAGTCTCCTGCTTCTGTCGGATCTCGTCCAACAGATCAGGAAGTAAATCCAAAGTAGCCAACTGACAATCAGTATCGGGAAACTAGATCTCTATCTCTAACCAAGCCAAGTCTCTCTACAACTGTGGTTGTACTGTCAACCGGGCTATCGCCTTCTCCCTAGGCATCTTCCGGCTCAATGCGTCAGCTACCACATTCGCCTTCCCGGGGTGGTAAAGAATCTCAAGGTCGAAGTCCTTGATCAACTCTAACCACCGCCTCTGGCGGTTATTCAACTCTCTCTGAGTGAATATATACTTCAGACTCTTATGGTCTGTGAAGATCTGACATGTCGCCCCATAGAGATAGTGACGCCAGATCTTAAGAGCATGGACTACTGCAGCCAACTCTAGATCATGTGTGGGATAGTTCTCCTCATACGTCTTCAACTGTCGAGACGCATAGGCTATGACCTTACCCCTCTGTATCAAAACACAACCCAAGCCTAGCTTGGATGCATCACTGTATACCACAAAGTCATCGGTACCCTCAGGCTGTGCTAAAATCGGAGCAGACGTCAATCTCCTCTTCAGCTCCTCAAAACTCCGCTGACACAGCTCAAACCAGACAAACCGAGTAGTCTTCCTCAGAAGACAAGTAAGTGGTCGGGCAATCAAGGAGAATCCTTCCACAAACCGGCGGTAGTAACTTGCCAAACCTAGGAAGCTGCGAACCTCCTTAACATTCTTAGGAGGTTGCCAAGAAGATATTGACTCTATCTTCGCCGGGTCAACTTTAATACCCTCAGTAGTCACCACGTGGCCTAGAAAAGCCACCTCTGTCATCCAAAACTCACATTTGGATAGCTTAGCATACAACTGGCTATCCTGCAGAATCTGCAATACTGTCCTCAAGTGTCTGGCATGCTCCTCTCGACTCCTAGAGTACACTAGGATGTCGTCAATGAAGACCACTACAAACTGGTCTAAGAAGTCAATGAATATCCCATTCATCAACTCCATGAACACCGCTGGTGCATTAGTGAGCCCAAAAGGCATCACTATGAACTCATAATGACCATACCTAGTCCGGAATGCCGTTTTAGGTATGTCCTGGTCTCTCACCCGCAGTTGGTGATAACCGGACCTCAAGTCTATCCTCGAAAACACTGACGCTCCATGCAACTAGTCCAACAGATCATCTATGCGCGGCAGTGGATACTTGTTCTTGATGGTTACTTTGTTCAACTCTCTGTAGTCTATGCACAACCTCATCGATCCGTCTTTCTTCTTCACAAATAATACTGGCGTGCCCCAAGGAGACACACTAGGGCGTATGAAGCCCTTCTCTGCTAACTCCTCCAACTGCTTCTTCAACTCAAGCAGCTTTATCGGTGTCATACGGTATGGGGGCTTCGAGATCGGTCTCGTGCCCGGCTCTAACTTAATGGTGAAGTCAACGCTCCTCTGTGGGGGTAGTCTTGGCAGGTCATCACTGAATACCTCTCCAAACTCGCATGCAACGGGTATCTTCTCTATGGTCAGGCTCTTGCTTTCCTTCATGGCATAACACCAGAAGGCCTCGCAATCCTGTGCTATCAGTCTCGCTTCCCTCACTGCACTGATAACTATACCGGACTTTCCGAGGTCCCAACCTCGAAATATCACTCTGTGACCCTCCTCGGTGGCAACAATCACTATCCTTCTACCAATGTCTAAGACTGCTCCGTGTTTCTTCATCCAATCTATCCCTAAAATAACATCCTCATGAGCTAAGGGCATGACTAGAAAATTTACCAGCCAGTCTCGATCTCCCATGCGAACAGGATGATAATGTGATTTATGACGTTAGTATAGGCATACATTTAGATAGTTTTTCCCGTTATTCATGCACGGTTTGACATTAGTTCACGACGTTTACCCTCATTTCGTGCATATTTCTAGAAAAGACGTCTACACGAGCTTTTGTGGGTTTTGTAGGTATTTCGGGGATCTTTTGGGCATTAATCGATACATTCGAGAGTCAAGCCTCATGGTGGTACATATCCGAGACCTTGAAGGAACATAATTGGCGCAATGAAGGACACAAGGACCCTTGTTGGTGCAAGCAATGGAGCAACTCATGGCTAGATGATCACAACAAATTTCTGTTGAAGAAAATCGACCTACACCCAGGAAAATCGGCCGATTTTTCCTACTGGGTCGATTTTTGGCCTTTGACAGCTTAAGCCACGTGTCCCACGATCTCTTGTCCGGCCTTGCTTTTGGTGGAGAATATAAGTGGACCTACAAGCTGTTGCTATGGATTCTCCTCCTCTCCCACATCCTCTAGCATCTTCCCAAAGACTCTTCCAATTGGGAGCTCTCTTCAAGACACCCTTGTGGGTGTTCTTGAGGGAGATTAGTGTAGATTTCAATTTCGTAGTGAGATTTGAGTGATTTTTGTGAAGAAACTTGTTGAAGGTTGTAAGATCTGACTTGGAGCTGAACTTGGTGTGTTGAAAGACTTGTTTTGAGCTCAAATCCAGCTAAGTTTCATTGCTTTCATTTCCTTACTTCATCTTCTTGTTATGGTTTCCATGTATGCTTGTATGATGATTTTAGATCTTGAAATGCATGTTATTGGCTAGTTTGTTGTGATTCTGGAGTGATGGATTGATGGTTATTGCTTGGGTGATGATAGAATGGACTTATATGTTAGTTTAGGGTGATTTGTATGCACGAAATCTAACCCAGGAAGAAAAATCGGCACGTTCTTCAGGTAAGTCGGCCGATTTTTACTATGATCCACCCGATTTTTCCTTCTGTTCTTCAGGTAAATCGGTCGATTTTTCCTAGTGTTTGTTGAGCATAATATAGCTTAGGGTGACCTAATGCTAGCAAACTAAGTGAGGAAAGAGACCTACCCGGTGATTTCCGATCTTAGATACGAAAGATGATGAACTCTAGGTAGTAGTGAGCCTCACAAGCCGCTATTGGATCGAGTGTGCTAGGATTATTGCTTGAGACTTCCCTTTTCCGAGACTTACCCGGTAAGGAGAGGGTTGCCCCTTAAGTGGTGTCCGGTTTGTGTAGAATTCCCAACTTTACCTCCTTGAGACTTACCCGGTAATAGGAGTTTGGTGCGGGATTAGTGAAGCGAGAGACTTACCCGGTAATTGCTTCCACTAGAGAAACACCCTTTCCCAACACCGCAGCTTTATCCTTAGAATCTTTAGAAGCTTGAGTCCAATGCCATAACCGGAAATCTTGACCTCTATAATCCACTTTTTCTCTCTTTGATCTCATATCTTGTGTTTGTGTCACTTGTTTGTTTGCTAGCTTGAGTTGTTAGTTTGTTTTATTACCTTGCTTGATTTGTGATCTTTGCTTGATCACCACAAAAACCCAACCAAAAATATCATTTCTTTATTTCTTTCTCTTTTTTTAGACTAGATTTGCACTATCTTTGATCATTGAATGACTTAATTTTGCCTCAGTCCTTGTGTTCGACCTCGGAATACTTTCCTTCCTACATAACGATCCGTACACTGCGGGTTTCGCTAGGTAGTTTAGGAGATTAGATCGAGTTTATAAATGTAAAGCTTTTTGTGCTACACGTTTCTAGTGTGACAAGTTTTTGGCGCCGTTGCCGGGGACTAGGTCTAGATTGAGTCATTTGCTTTTGATCGTTTTTAGTGTTTATCTTTCTTGTTACTTTTGATCTTGTGTTGTTTTTGTCTTTGCCTTTTCATGTTTTCCATGGACGGATTGTACCTCCAAGACGACCTTGACAACATGGAGTATGAGGAGTGGATGGAAAGCCAAGATCTAGGACCTCTCCATGATGAGTTTGAGTATTGGGAGGAGTTTAATGCCTATCATGAGTCCCATGATCAAACTCACATGACTACATTGCCTTATGTGGAACCTCACCATCAACCTCACAATGACCGAGTGAAATCAATGCTAGAAGAAATGTTGAGGAAGATGGATGATCTAGAGAGCAATCTTGCTTCCATTTCGAGTTCCCACATGGTGCTTGAAGAGGAAGTATTTCAACAAGAGGAGGTTCACCATGAGGAGATCCAAGAATTACCCGGTTCAACCATAACCAATAGAGACCTTGAGGAAGAGTTGAATGAAGCTCGGGAGCAATTGTGGCTAAGGGATTTGGCCCTGGAGGATGCAAGAAGATTGAATGTTGAGAGAGAAGAACAAATGAGGAGGGAGATTGAGGAGATTAGGCATGCTCTTATGTTAGGAGATCCTACCATCCTTCAAGGCTTACCTCCACCTCCTTCACCTTTGGAGGAGTGCAATGAAGTATTCTCACCCCCGGACATCCTTGCCATCAACCCCGGAACCACACTTGAAGAGCTCACGAAGGAGAACCCTAAGTTAACTTCAACTCCTTCCAATCCTTTCTTTCTTGCCCGGAGTACACACGAAGATTGGAGTCCCTTTTCTAAGGAGTCTCCAATGTTGAATGATGGAGGCAAGCATGATGGACCCATGATGGTTATGGAGCACCTCAATGAAAAATTCTTTCCAAGAATCGGCTTTCTTCGGATTATGGAGGATGAGGGTGACAAGCATCTCACCGGTGTGACCGCGGCGTACCAATTTTCCAAGTATGAGGTGGCACCAATGGTTGCAACTCCACACTATCATGAAGGGAGCGGTGATGAAGGAGTTTACTACTCACTGATGAAGAGAGAACTTAAAGCTTATTTGGGTATCAAGTAGCCCTTGCTTGTCATCATGGATGCCGGAAAGCAATGGTTGCTTGGACTCCTCAAGCAAACCATGGTATTTGAGGTGGATTGACACATCCTCGGAGTTTGGTCAAGCTAATGACCTTAAAGAAGCGCTTAATGGGAGGCAACCCATTGGTACATGTCTTTCCCTTTTATTTTTCTTGTTTTTGTTTGATTTTGCTTTTGGTGTGCTTTGTTTTTCTTTTGTGTTTTTGGGTGCTAGATCTTGTTGATTGTCATGTGTGATGAGATGTTGGAGGTCATGTGAAAACCTCATGGAACTGCTGAAGGTACAAGATCCGAGCACATGGACGAGGAAGAAAACACCCAGAAAATCGGACTGTTATTCAACAGAAATCGGCCGATTTTCTAGGCAGTTGGTCCGATTTTTCCTTCTGTCAAGGAAAGTGATGATCTCCAATCAAGCATGGGTGGAGCGGACGTGGAACTTGGACGGCTTGCGGTGCCAAGCGCGGGTTCCGACACCATAATGAACATCAAGAGCTCTCTACCATCCTTGATCGATCATCCACCATCATTCGATGTGAACCGAAATACCAAAGCATCACCAATTTTACATTGTGAGGACTCTCTTTCACTTCTTTATTTAGTTTGCACATTGGGGACAATGTGTTTCTAAGTATGGGGTGGGGTTTTCATGATCACTTGCATGATTAGCATCTAGGATAGTTTAATATTGTCACATGTTTCATTATGTCTTGCATTGTACATACATATTTCGAAAAATCCAAAAAAAAATTAGAAAAATTTTAAAAATTTTAGTGCTTCTAAAGCTTGGGAATGACCCTTATGATGAAAATTTGTCTTGTGAATTGGCTATGGATGGCCTTATGTGTTGAATTGATATATGCATATGTGGACTTGAAGTACTTATCTTGAATCCCATGTGTGAATTGTGATCATGAATGTTTGCCTGGATTGGATTGAGGATTGATAGTCGAAATTACATGCTAGTTCTTACACATCATTTAGGAGTGATTAAGGCAATTTATTTTCCTCTACTTCTCATCTTGATCATGTTGTTTGAGCACCTCAATTGATGAAAATTTTGACCTCTTTTGACCCATCCGGGACTAGGAGCATGCTTATGTGTTGAAGTGTGTAAAAAGAAAGTGTGGGGTGAAGTTGTTGATGAAAGAATGTTGTGAATGAAGTGCTGAATTTGTTGTGAAAGTGTAGACAAAAGAAAATAGGTTTGGGGACATTGGTTTAAATGACGAGTAACTCGGCACCATTCACATAATCGGGTGTTTGTGCCTTGCCAAAGTCAAATAAACCGATAGTCCTAACGAGCTTTGGTATGTGTGCCCGGTGTGGATTGTTCGCCCCTAAAGGTGTGTGCAAATAAGCTTTAAATTTATAAAACTAGAATCAAGCAGCGAACCCGCAGTGTACGGATCGACGTAGCTAAGCAAGAATTCCAGAGTATCGAACACAGGGATTTCGGTGGGAACAAATTCGATTGCAGATTATCAAGCGAGTAAATATGAGAGTTTTGCAAATATTGGGTAAACAACAATCCTAAGGATCCAAGTATCCAGATGTGGCAATCGATTCAAGATATACTTAATGATATAAAGACAGAGTTGAGATATGCAAAGGTATACTAATGTAAGGTAATCGTACGGTGAAGTTCCAAAAACCTTATGTAACTCACCTACAAGGCACTCTCTATACAGGTTGTTGAGGCTCAATATGGAAAGATTCTAAAGGTGAGAATTAGTGTCAAATACCCAAACTTGTAACCCAAGGATCAAGACTAACTTAACCGATTGAGGTTGTGACACTCACAATCGAGGTAGAGGTTGTTGAGGCTTCACTACCACCTAGAAAAGACAAGTCTAAACTAAGTTAAAGCAAATCTTTAACTTTGGATTAAAGTAAAAGAAGGCTCGTAGATTTAGGAGAAATTACGGTTAGTTCTTGGTGTTCCACGGCCGTGGACTCAAGAACAAGCCGTAATTTATGGTCTATCGGCGATTCTCTCTAACTCTCAGGGTCTAATCTGTTTGCGATCGATCTATCATCATCTAAGCCACAACTATCAACCCTTCACCTTAGAATTGTTAAGGGTTTTTAGCCAATAACAGTCATGTTGATATCAATTCAAGAATTAAAAGATAAAAAGATGAAAACTTTCAAGAACTTTCAATAATCTTCAATTCAATATCAAAGTCACAAAGAGAACAAGCAATGTCAAAAGATTCAAAGTAAAACAAACAATCACCACCGTAGGAAAGAAGAGAAAACGGGATGTCAATCCGTTTTCCAAATCAAACCTAAACAAGAAGAGAGATCTTCTTGCAAAATCTTCCAAAAGCTACGATCTTCCGCCAATCCGAAGATCTCAACAGCAATCTCCACCAAAAGTGGGAGATTAGGGCAATTCCCAGATGTGAACTTCAATCTCCAATGAGATGATCAATACTCCCAAGTGACGGTATAAGATGAGGTAGCGGGCGTAAACGATCCTAAGCATCGATAAACGGGGGTAAGCGGCGATTGCCAAAATTCCTTCCTAAGCCAAGATGGCGGATGTAAGCGGTGATGACGGAATCTTGCTTTGTCCGTCTTTTTATAGGGCAAGATAAAATATCGGCCCGGCCCAATCTTCAAAAGATCGTGGCTTCAAAGTGTGGCGAAAAGATTCGCCAAGATCACGGTCGTGGAAGTTTCCACGACCGTAATTTAGGGCGTGGATTAGGTCACGGTTTGTACCATATATTCCACGGCCGTAATAGTTACTGGAATGCATCACGCCTCTCTTGCAAGGTTCCACGGCCGTGGAACTGAACGTGGTTTGTAGTACGGCCGTATTTTAGAGCGTGGTTTAGGGCAAGAACGTGATTCTTCCCTAGCCTCGTGCATTCCTCAAGCTAAACTTCAATTTGCTTCCTAAGAATGTCCTCAATCTATGGACATATCAAATCAACTCTCCTTTGCTCGATTCCGTTCGGAAATAGCTCCAAATCACCTATAATCAACATAGAACTAGTGTAGACATCCATATCGACAATATAGGTAATACTAGCTCACATATGCACAAAGTTCAATCAAAGACTATCAATATGAATCAAATACGTTTAGAAAACGTGCCTAAAATATCACAATATTTCATGCTAACAAATAACCCCATACTTAACACTTGCTTGTCCCTAAGCAAGGTCTTTCAAAAAGCTTTAAACAAGAGTTAGGATGAAATATGTGTACCTTCTTTTTGGGTGAATGTGACTTCTAAAGAATAGATCATTCTCAAACCTTGCTTCAATCGTTTATCAAACTATCACACACTCAATTAAAGAGCAAAAAGCAAAGAAAATTCATGAACCAATTTAACTTCTAAACAAGCATTATAACCTTCAAACATTATCAAAATCAATCATAAGAAACTTCAATTTAGATCACCAAGTCATATAACATTCTTCTGATCTTAAGGACTTTGAAAAAAAGGTCTAGAATGCGGAAAGGAAGGGAAAACTTTAAGGGAAAGTGGTGCATAAATCCGGGAAAATGGACAACTACCTTCTTCTTCTTATGCGGTTCCCGCAACACTTCAACTTAGAAATTCGCTCTCTTCTTTTCATTTTTCGACTTTACTTTTGGAGTTATGGACAGAGGTGCACAAAAACCGAAGCATAGGAGATCGGCGTTTCTCGATTTTTCAAGAGATGCCTCAAACCCTTAGCGCACATACCATAATCCGCTAGGAATATCGCTCAATCCGACTTTGGCAAGACACAAACACCCGGCTATGTGAATGGTGCCGAGTTACTCATCGTCATGATTGACTTCCCCAAACCTATAACTTCTTTCTATTCATTTGATTACAAATAATTGCTCTCATGGCCCTCCCACATCAAACATGCCTTTTTCTCATTCACTTCTCCAAATTCCGGGATAGGTAAAGGAGGCTAATATTTCAATGAGGAGCTAGATGATCAAAGAAAGAAGAAAGAAAGTATCGAATTGCCTTAATCATTTCAACAAGAAGTATAGGAACTTATAACGTGATTTCAACTTCAATTTCCTAGCATGATTTAGGTAACATTTTCACATTATAAAACTTGCAAAAGAGGTAAAATTCATTCATTCAAATTCTTTTCAATTCACAATCCTTTTAAGCATGCAATTGTCATCAAACTCAATTCACAAGTAGTGATTATCATGGAAATCATCTCAATTCATTAGAAGCTCAAAATTTTCAAAATTTTTCAATTTTTATGGGTTTTTCAAGTTATTTTTCATGCAATGCAATAAGGAAACGTGCAACACATAATGAACATGCAACGATAGTCTCAAATGAAAGCGAACATAGTAAGTAGAGTTATTACAAACTTTTTAGTACATCCCACCCCATACTTAGGACGAACATTGTCCCTAATGTTCAGAAGAAAGAAAGAAAAGAAAGAAAAGAAAAAGAAACTCACAAAGTGGTGGCGGGAATGTCTAAAACGAACGGTCATGCATCAAATCACTGCGGCGCCGGCGGAGGCGGGAATGGGGAGAAGCTGGAGTCGTAGGGCCGCCCAAACTGCTGGCGGTAGACGTCCCTCATCATGTGGTCGAGGTCGTCGAGGCGTCCGTCTCTAGCGTCGGCCCGGATCTCTAACGCTCCAACTCTCTCTGAAAGTCCGGTAGCCCAATCTTGCATCTGCTCGTACCATCCCGGGGCGTGACTGTACCATGCTGGGGCGTCGGATGGTGCTGGTGCTGGTGGTGGTGCTGCTGGCTGCTCCGTGGACCAAGGAGGGGGAACGCCATACCATGTGGGAGGTGTGGTCATCCACGTGGGCCTCTCACTCACGCTAGCGCGGCGAGATGACGAGCCTGAGGCTCTAGCTGGACGTGGAGAGCGTCTAGGTACATCTGGGGCCGCCTCCGGCTGGTCCGGAAACGTGCCAAACTCCTGCTCCGCTCCTCCTCCACTCTCGAACTGATCTCCCATATCCTCCTCCTCCACAACCGGTGGTGGGACATAAGGGGGAGCTACTATCCTGTTCACATGCATCGCAGCGAACGTCTCCTTCCAATTATGGCGTCCCGCCATAATGGAATACTCTGGCAGCCACTCTATACCCCTGCCTGTCCTACTCTCCCAAGGCATGCCCGCATAAGGCGGACCTCCATGTGTGGGGAAAATGAGACCCCTAACCATGAATGCATGTAGACCTAAAGGAACGGCCGGTATACGGGTGCAAGCAGAAAAATCCACACCAAAACTCCTAGCAATGTGGGTAACTATCCCACCATATCCGATGTTTCCCTTCGACTTGTTCTTGAGCTTGCTCATCGTAGCAGCCAAGAGAGTAGCACAATCTGCACGGCGTCCATAAAGCATGCAATAGAGCAAGAATAGCTCATCCGTCTTGATCTTTTGGGGCGTCTCCGTCCTAGGAAAGAGACACTCCGAAAGAACACGGTGAGCTATCTTCAAGGCTAGATGGTACATCAATCTAGCCTTGGTATCAGCGGGTTGCCAACGGTCCTCGTCAGCGTAAATCATCGCAATTTCCTTCCAAAAATCCTTGGGGTAAACACCACTCGGAAATCGACCATTGAAGGTTTCATGAAACCCAAAAATAGTCCCAAACTCAACGATACTCAAATGGTAGTCTCTTTCCATGAGACGGAAAGAGACGGTCCTATCTACGTGGCTGTGCTCGAAAGACGTCACAACCTCCAGGGTGATCTCCTCATAGGCGTCTTCTCGGATAGCCGAGAAGATAACTAATCCGGCTCTATCCAAGAGCCAAGTAAGATCATCAACTATGTTGAGAGGATGTAGATCCTCCAACAACAAATATCTAGGGCCAATCACTGGCCTCTTCGTGATCTTCTCAAAAGCAGCAAGATGGTTCTCATGTATGGTCGGAATTCTAGGGTGAGGAGGTGAGGATGGAGGTGAAGGTGAAGATGGAGGTGAAGGAGATGAGGGTGGTGGTGCCCTAGAGGATGAGGGGGTGGAGGGATTGCCTTTCCTTTTCTTATTCTGCTCACCCTTCTTCTCTTTTATCCTTCCCGACACTCTCCTTACAAAATCCATTCTGTAGAAAAATTACGGTCTGTTCTTCAAGAATTACGGCCGTGGTTTACCCAGAGGCCGTGGTTCGTCCCAGAATTTCACGAATCTCAACAAATTCACAAGCAATCACCACAACAAGTAGTCCTAGTCTAATTCCTTCCAGTCTCTATCAGTTCTTCCTAAAAATCTATAGCAAAAACGAACCAAACTGGCGAGAATCAAGAAGAAAGAATAAACCTCTTTTTCGGATTGAAAAATCCGAAATGCGCGTTTGTTGATGAATTTCCGTTCGATTCGTCGCTTGGATATTATTTGTGGTTGAATTTGCTGCAGTTTAGGAAGAAGAATCGTTAGAAACGATTAAGAAACGAGGATTTTGAGGAGGTCGTGGAATTCCGGCAATTAGGTCGTGGAAAGAGGGGTTTTTGGGATGAGTTTGTGAAGAACGTGGCTTATATAGTTGCAGGCAAAATTTTGAAAATCACGGTCTGTCGGGGTGTTCCACGGCCGTGGAAGTGTACGGAACCGTGGTTTTGGTGATTTTTCAAAGGCTTTTGGAAATTACGGCCACTATAGCTATGACGACCGTAATTTAGACCGTGGAACCTCCTGTAAAGCTCCAAAGTCCGAATTTCGTCGCTTTTCTTCAACATTACTCTCCTCTTTTCCTTTTCCATCGATCCTGCAACCAAAAACACGAACATACCGGAAGAAATCGAGGCAAAAACAAAGAAAAAAACGTCTATTCTAAGCTAAACTATGAATCGAAAACAAAAACGAAAATGCAATACCTTGGGTTGCCTCCCAAGAAGCGCTTTGTTTAAGGTCCGTAGCTAGACCAATCTCGCACTTATTCGAGTGCGGTAGGCGCAAACTCCTCAGCTTGGAGTTCCGGCGTATACTTCTTGAGTCGTTGGCCGTTCACCTTAAAACTTCCGCTAGCTTCACCCCATACTTCAACTGCACCATGGGGGAAAATACGCTTAATTAGAAAGGGTTCGGTCCAACGGGATTTAAGCTTACCTGGGAAGAGACAAAGTCTTGAATTGAAGAGGAGAACTTGATCTCCTTCTTTGAAGTCCTTTGGAATGATATGCTTATCATGCCAACGCTTTGCTCTTTCCTTGTAGATCTTGGCGTTTTCATAGGCGTTCAAGCGAAGTTCATCCAGCTTATTGATGTCTAGGAGACGCTTCTCTCCCGCTTCCTTCATGCCGAAATTTAGCCACTTGATAGCCCAAAACGCTTTGTGCTCCAGCTCCACCGGCAAGTGACAAGACTTCCCATACACAAGGTTGTATGGTGTGGTTCCTATGGGAGTCTTGTACGCAGTCCGGTACGCCCATAATGCATCATCTAGCTTCAAGGACCAATCCTTTCTAGTCCTTGAAACCGTCTTTTTTAGAATTCCTTTGATCTCCCTATTTGAGATCTCAAATTGTCCACTAGTTTGTGGATGATAAGGGGTAGCGATCTTGTGAGTAACCCCATACTTAGCTAGAAGAGCTTCAAAGCGACGGGCTATGAAGTGAGAACCTCCATCACTAATGATAGTCCTTGGTGTCCCAAATCGCGGGAAGATGGTATTGTTGAAGAACTTAACCACCACCATGGCATCATTTGTGGGAGAGGCAATTGCTTCCACCCATCTAGAAACGTAATCTACCGCCAATAGTATGTATCGGTTTCCACAAGAAGATGGGAATGGTCCCATGAAATCGACTCCCCAAACGTCGAAAATCTCCACCTCTTGGATGTTGTTGAGGGGCATCTCGTTCCTTCTAGAAATATTGCCTGTTCTTTGACAAGCATCGCAGCAAGAAACAAAGGATTGCACATCTCTAAATAAAGTAGGCCAATAGAATCCAGATTGCAATACCTTTGCGCTAGTCTTGTTCGAACTAGCGTGTCCTCCACAAGGTAGTGAATGACAATGGCGGATGACACTTTGCATCTCATCTTCCGGCACACATCGCCGGATGATGCCATCCGGACCTCTCTTAAAGAGGAGAGGTTCGTTCCAATAGTATTCCCGGACGTCCTTAAAGAACTTCTTCCTTTGTGCGTAGGATAGTCCGGGCGGTATCTCCTGGCAAACCAAATAGTTAACAAAATCAGCAAACCACGGTTTGTTACCTTTGGAGATCACGTTGATGCACTCCTCTATGATGTGTAAGTGTTCGTCTGGAAATGAGTCATCAATGGGTAGATGGTCGTCCCCTAGATGTGTTAGACGACTCAAATGATCCGCAACAGAATTTTCTGAACCTTTCTTGTCGCGGATCTCAAGATCGAATTCTTGTAGGAGAAGAATCCATCTAATTAGCCTTGGCTTCGCATCTTTCTTCACAAGGAGGTACCGGATCGCAGCATGATCCGTGTAGACAATCACCTTTGCACCTACAAGATAAGGGCGAAACTTGTCAATAGCGTAGACAATGGCTAAAAATTCTTTCTCGGTAGTGGCGTAGTTGAGCTGCGCTTCATCTAGCGTCTTGCTAGCATAGTATATGGCATGGGTTCGCCCTTCCTTTCGTTGTCCAAGAACAGCTCCAATAGCTACGTCACTAGCATCGCACATAATCTCAAAGGGGAGAGTCCAATCCGGAGGTTGGATAATAGGTGCTGAAATTAGAGCTTGCCGAATGGTGTTAAACGCATCCAAACATTCCTGCGAAAACTCAAAATCCGCATCCTTCATCAATAGATTAGTGAGAGGTTTTGATATCTTAGAAAAGTTCTTAATGAAACGTCTATAAAATCAGCATGTCCTAGGAAACTTCTTATCCCTTTCACCGAAATTGGGGGAGGAAGTTTCTCTATGGTCTCTATCTTAGCCTTGTCTACCTCTATCCCTCTACTAGAGACTAAGTGACCTAATACGATTCCTTCCCTAACCATGAATTGACACTTCTCCCAATTAAGAACTAGGTTAGTGTCTTCACACCTTTGTAAGACAAGAGAAAGGTTACAAAGGCAATCGTTAAAAGAGGAACCGTATACGGAGAAGTCGTCCATGAAGACTTCCATGATTTCCTCTACGTATTCGGAGAAGATGGCAATCATGCACCGTTGAAAGGTGGCTGGGGCGTTGCAAAGTCCGAACGGCATTCTCCTATAGGCGAACGTACCCCACGGGCACGTGAATGTGGTCTTCTCTTGATCATCCGGATGTATCGGAATCTGAAAGAAACCACTATAACCGTCAAGGTAGCAAAAATGTGAATGTTGTGCTAACCTTTCAAGCATTTGATCGATGAATGGCAATGGAAAGTGATCCTTCCGCGTTGCGTTGTTGAGCTTGCGGTAGTCTATGCACATCCGCCATCCAGTCACGGTTCGGGTAGGAATGAGTTTGTTGTTCTTGTTGGTGATGACCGTCATTCCTCCCTTCTTCGGAACTACTTGAACTGGACTCACCCACTTGCTATCGGAGATAGGATAGATGATACCTGCATCAAGAAGTTTAAGAATTTCCTTCTTGACAACCTCCTTCATGGTCGGATTCAACCGCCTTTGAGGTTGTCTTGAAGTTCTAAAGTCCTCCTCCATTAGTATCTTATGCATGCATAGGGAGGGTTTAATTCCTACTAAGTCCTCAATAGTATAGCCTATGGATTTTCTATGTTTCCTAAGGACAATCATGAGTTGTTCATGTTCATCTATGCTTAATTCGGAGCTAACAATAACCGGAAAGGTAGAATTAGATCCAAGAAAAGCGTACCTTAGATGAGTAGGAAGCGGTTTGAGTTCCATTACTTTTGGAGCTTCCAATGATCCTTGAGGAGCATCCGTCGTTTCCTTAGAAGTTTCTAAGGATGTTGAGTGGGTTGGAGGAGAATCAAAAGAAGTTGAAGAAGTATGCCGATCACCCTCTTCCACGGTCAGAATTACGGGCTCTCCATATGTTCCACGGCCGTGTAATCCACTGGAATGGAGGTCGATTTTGGTTGTGAAATCCACGGTCGTGGAATATAGGGTATGACCGTGGATTCTAACATTCTCAGCCTCATCGTGGAGTTTCTCAAACTCCACTTCATGCATCTCTTATTGTGCTTCTAAGACTTCAATTTCCTCTTTGCACTCTCCTTCTTCCCCTACATCTGTTAGACTCATGGTAATGACTTTTTGTAAAGGATCGTTAAAGAGAATCGCACTTACCTCTTCCCTAAATAAACCTTCTTCATCTTGGACATCGTAAATATCCTCGTCGAAGATCGGTTCCTTCACTAGAGTGGAAAGAACGAACTCTACTTTCTCTTCTCCAATATCAAAAGCGAGTCTTCCATTCTTGCAATCGACCATGCAGCCGGAAGTTGCAAGAAACGGTCTTCCGAGTATGATCGGGACCAGACTATCTGCAGGAATGTCAAGCACGACAAAATCAATGGGGACAAAGAATTTACCTAGCTTGACCGGGACGTCTTCTACAATACCGACGGGGCGAGTGATGGATCGATCCGCCATGTATAACGTCATCTTCACCGGTTTAGGGTCGCCTAAACCGATCTTCCTACACAATGCAAGTGGTATGATGCTCACACTTGCTCCTAAGTCACATAAAGCATCATATGTGACATCTCCCACTCCAATGGGAATGCAAAATGACCCCGTATCTTTCAACTTTGGGGGCATTTTCTCCTTCATGGTCTTGATGAGATCCGAAGAATCCGAACTCATCTTGACCTCACCAAAATCTTCTAGCTTCCTCTTGTTGGAGAGGAGCTCCTTCAAGAACTTGCCATAAGCCGGCATACCTACAATAGCATCAATGAAGGGTATATTAATATGCAGCTTACTCATGAGTTCTATGAACTTACCGAATTGTTTGTCTAGGCGCGCTCGCGCTCTAGATTGAGGGAATGGTAGGGGAGGTTTGTAAGCTGGAGGAGGAACATAGACATCTTCCTTCTCCTTCCCCTTTTCCTTGTCCTTCTCTATGGGGACTTCAACGAACGTAGGCTGCGGATCGGTGGTAGTCACTCCGCTCCTAGTTGTAATCGCCATCACCCTTCCCTTAGGGTTGTCCTCCGTCTTTCCTGGAAGTTTCCCTTGATTCCTAGGAACTTCCTGCGCGTGGTTGAACATTTGGTTCTCTAAAACCTTTTGAGCTTTGTCAACCTTAGAGACTTGATCATCAACCTTGATGAGGCGGTTCTCCAACCCTTGAAGCTTTCCCAAGATCGTTTCCAATATGGGATCGGGCTTCTCCTTCCCCGAAGTGTTTCCTCCATTAGATGATTGCCCCTGGCTTTTCAAAGGAGTAGAGGAAGACGAAGGTGGAGTTAGTGAATTAGAATTGGAAGGATAAGAGTTACCGTAATTTTGTTGATTGGAGCGCCAATTGTTGTTGTTTGAACCCCTATTGTTGTTCCAATCGTTGTTCCGGTTGTTGTTTCCATTCCAGTTATTATTCCGGTTGTTGTTCCGGTTATTGTTGTTGCCGCCATTGTTGTTGCCCAAATAACAAACATCCTTCCCTTGTTGCTTTGGGAAGTTGGTTTTGATAGTCTCCTTCAACTCTTTGATCTCATTGTTGAGGGAGAAAATCTGATTTTGAGCTTCATGTGTGAGCTTAGCTCCTTGCTCCACACGATTTCCCTCCACTTTCCGGTGGGAATACTTCTCTATGACTCTTGCTTGCTTCTCAATGAAGTCCCAAGCGTCATCTTCTCTCATGTCCATGAACGTTCCACATGAGAGGGATTGGAGGTTGAATTGCGTTCCCGCATCCAGCCCCTTGTAGTAAATCTCTAGCAAGGCAAGCTTGGATATGCCATGATGAGGGCAATCCAAGAGCAAATCCTGAAACCTTTCCCAAGATTGAAACAAACTTTCGTTAGGTCTCATGGAAAAAGCATTAATCTTACCTCTAAGTTCCGCCGTTTTGGAGGGCGGAAAGAATTTGGTGAGGAACTCCGCGGAAAGGTCTTCCCACGTATCTAGTTTCCCACTAGGAAGAGCTTGATAGCAAGACAACGCTTTCCCTTTCAAAGAGAAGAAGAAGGGTTTAAGCTTGTAGCTGTTGGTAGTAGCGCTCTTCGGTCTCATCGTCTCCATCATACACTCGAAGTTTTGCAAGTGTTGGTGTGGAGATTCGGCGCTTGTCCCGCCAAATTGGTTTTGGCGAACAAGAGTAATGACTTGGGGGTTAAAGCTAAACTCTTGCACATCTTCAGCATCAAAGTTCACGCCCAAGCGGCGTGGTTGTTGTGTTGGATCCATCCGCTGGCCAAGAGTTCTTGGCTCATTATCCACACGTTCGACCCTCACATTCCTGGGTGGAATACGGCGATTAGCAGCTCCTTGTGGATGGAAAGGATTCATATTGATCGTGGGATCAATCTCCTCTAACGGTGGCATGGAAGAGTCACTATTATCAGCGGACGAGTGGCTTCTTCTTCTAGTTCTTGATCCCCTCCTTGAGGATTTCTTGCTTCCTTTATTCTTAAGGTCGCTTAACTCCATCCTCATTTGGAACATCGCATCCTGCAGTTTGCTAACTTCAGATTGATGACGATCTATTTCATCCCGGCGGAGGTTCTCGTTCCATTGGAGTTGAGCTTCCTTCTCCGCCAACTCCGTTTGAAGATCACGTTTGTGTTCTTCGGCCATCTTCTTTTCCTTGCGCTTTTACCTCAAGGTTTTCTCTAGCTCTTGATCAAGAGGTAAGAGATCTTCGGTGTTCCTAGACCTGCGCATGCACTCAAAGTGATATCAAATAACGAGAGCAAGCTCCCAAGCTTGACAACCGGCTACCGAATTCGGCCGAAACCAAATCCCCGGCAACGGCGCCAAAAACTTGTTCGCCCCTAAAGGTGTGTGCAAATAAGCTTTAAATTTATAAAACTAGAATCAAGCAGCGAACCCGCAGTGTACGGATCGACGTAGCTAAGCAAGAATTCCAAAGTATCGAACACAGGGATTTGGGTGGGAACAAATTCGATTGCAGATTATCAAGCGAGTAAATATGAGAGTTTTGCAAATATTGGGAAAACAACAATCCTAAGGATCCAAGTATCCAGCTGTGGCAATCGATTCAAGATATACTTAATGATATAAAGACAGAGTTGAGATATGTAAAGGTATACTAATGTAAGGTAATCGTACGGTGAAGTTCCAAAAACCTTATGTAACTCACCTACAAGGCACTCTCTATACAGGTTGTTGAGGCTCAATATGGAAAGATTCTGAAGGTGAGAATTAGTGTCAAATACCCAAACTTGTAACCCAAGGATCAAGACTAACTTAACCGATTGAGGTTGTGACACTCACAATCGAGGTAGAGGTTGTTGAGGCTTCACTACCACCTAGAAAAGACAAGTCTAAACTAAGTTAAAGCAAATCTTTAACTTTGGATTAAAGTAAAAGCAGGCTCGTAGATTTAGGAGAAATTACGGTTAGTTCTTGGTGTTCCACGGCCGTGGACTCAAGAACAGGCCGTAATTTATGGTCTATCGGCGATTCTCTCTAACTCTCAGGGTCTAATCTGTTTGCGATCGATCTATCATCATCTAAGCCACAAATATCAACCCTTCACCTTAGAATTGTTAAGGGTTTTTAGCCAATAACAGTCATGTTGATATCAATTCAACAATTAAAAGATAAAAAGATGAAAACTTTCAAGAACTTTCAATAATCTTCAAACCAATCTCAAAGTCACAATCAAGAACGAATGTTGTCAAAGGATTCAAAATAAAGTAAACAATCACAACCTTAGGAAAGAAGGGAAAACGGGATGTCAATCCGTTTTCCAAATCAAACCTAAACAAGAAGAGAGGTCTTCTTGCAAAATCTTCCAAAAGCTACGATCTTCCGCCAATCCGAAGATCTCAACAGCAATCTCCACCAAAAGTGCGAGATTAGGGCAATTCCCAGATGTGAACTTCAATCTCCAATGAGATGATCAATACTCCCAAGTGACGGTGTAAGATGAGGTAGCGGGCGTAAACGATCCTAAGCGTCGATAAACGGGGGTAAGCGGCGATTGCCAAAATTCCTTCCTAAGCCAAGATGGCGGATGTAAGCGGTAATGATGGAATCTTGCTTCGTCCATCTTTTTATAGGGCAAGATAAAATATCGGCCCGGCCCAATCTTCAAAAGATCGTGGCTTCAAAGTGTGGCGAAAAGATTCGCCAAGATCACGGTCGTGGAAGTTTCCACGACCGTAATTTAGGGCGTGGATTAGGTCACGGTTTGTACCATATATTCCACGGCCGTAATAGTTAGTGGAATGCATCACGCCTCTCTTGCAAGGTTCCACGGCCGTGGAACTGAACGTGGTTTGTATTACGGCCGTATTTTAGAGCGTGGTTTAGGGCAAGAACGTGATTCTTCCCTAGCCTCGTGCATTCCTCAAGCTAAACTTCAATTTGCTTCCTAAGAATGTCCTCAATCTATGGACATATCAAATCAACTCTCCTTTGCTCGATTCCGTTCGGAAATAGCTCCAAATCACCTATAATCAACATAGAACTAGTGTAGACATCCATATCGACAATATAGGTAATACTAGCTCACATATGCACAAAGTTCAATCAAAGACTATCAATATGAATCAAATATGTTTAGAAAACGTGCCTAAAATATCACAATATTTCATGCTAACATGGATGCACCTTGAAAAATAAAAAAGCCCGAGGACGGCTAATCACCAAGGTTTCAGCTTTTGTACACCAATGCCATTGTCTCAAAAATAAGTGAAAAAGAAAAGAAAACAAAGAAAAGTTGGAGAAAATTATACACTTGTTGGGAAGTTGAGCAAAAACGAAATTGTGGAGTTAGTTCCTTTCCCGGATTAGCATCACATGACCTAAAAATTCCCACCTAATCACAACGTTTCTTAGCCTCTTCTTTCCTAAGCCCTTGTGACCTAATTGCATGTGTGTAAGACTTAGTGATCTAGATTGGATATACTCATGATCATCTTGACTTCTTCATTTTCACCTCTCATGCATGCTTTCTAGTTAAGTATAATTGTCTTTCCATGCCTTCACTCATTTGATGCATGATTGCTATCCATTGCTATGAAACATGACTATGAAGGTGATCCAATGTTAGAAGCACAATTCCAAAAAAGATTTTGTTATTTTTCTGCATGCATAAATCACGTCATCTCTTAGTCTATAGTTGGATCTTGCTCGGGGACGAGCAAATCTTAAGTATAGGGTATTTTGATAACGTGATTTATGACGTTAGTATAGGCATACATTTAGATAGTTTTTCCCGTTATTCATGCACGGTTTGACATTAGTTCACGACGTTTACCCTCATTTCGTGCATATTTCTAGAAAAGACGTCTACACGAGCTTTTGTCGGTTTTGTAGGTATTTCGGGGATCTTTTGGGCATTAATCGATACATTCAAGAGTCAAGCCTCATTGTGGTACATATCCGAGACCTTGAAAGAACATAATTGGAGCAATGAAGGACACAAGGACCCTTGTTGGTGCAAGCAATGGAGCAACTCATGGCTAGATGATCACAACAAATTTCTGTTGAAGAAAATCGACCTACACCCAGGAAAATCGGCCGATTTTTCCTACTGGGTCGATTTTTGGCCTTTGACAGCTTAAGCCACGTGTCCCACGATCTCTTGTCCGGCCTTGCTCTTGGTGGAGAATATAAGTGGACCTGCAAGCTGTTGCTGTGGATTCTCCTCCTCTCCCACATCCTCTAGCATCTTCCCAAAGACTCTTCCAATTGGGAGCTCTCTTCAAGACACCCTTGTGGGTGTTCTTGAGGGAGATTAGTGTAGATTTCAATTTCGTAGTGAGATTTGAGTGATTTTTGTGAAGAAACTTGTTGAAGGTTGTAAGATCTGACTTGGAGCTAAATTTGGTGTGTTGAAAGACTTGTTTTGAGCTCAAATCCAGCTAAGTTTCATTGCTTTCATTTCCTTACTTCATCTTCTTGCTATGGTTTCCATGTATGCTTGTATGATGATTTTAGATCTTGAAATGCATGTTATTGGCTAGTTTGTTGTGATTCTGGAGTGATGGATTGATGGTTATTGCTTGGGTGATGATAGAATGGACTTATATGTTAGTTTAGGATGATTTGTATGCACGAAATCTAACCCAGGAAGAAAAATCGGCCTGTTCTTCAGGTAAATCGGCCGATTTTTACTATGATCCACCCGATTTTTCCTTCTGTTGCTCTTTAATGGATGAATCTGTATGTTAGGGTGTTAGATTGTTGAAATCCTAGTGTTTGTTGAGCATAATATAGCTTAGGGTGACCTAATGCTAGCAAACTAAGTGAGGAAAGAGACCTACCCGGTGATTTCCGATTTTAGATACGAAAGATGATGAACTCTAGGTAGTAGTGAGCCTCACAAGCCGCTATTGGATCGAGTGTGCTAGGATTATTGCTTGAGACTTCCCTTTTCCGAGACTTACCCGGTAAGGAGAGGGTTGCCCCTTAAGTGGTGTCCGGTTTGTGTAGAATTCCCAACTTTACCTCCTTGAGACTTACCCGGTAATAGGAGTTTGGTGCGGGATTAGTGAAGCGAGAGACTTACCCGGTAATTGCTTCCACTAGAGAAACACCCTTTCCCAACACCGCAGCTTTATCCTTAGAATCTTTAGAAGCTTGAGTCCAATGCCATAACCGGAAATCTTGACCTCTAGAATCCACTTTTTCTCTCTTTGATCTCATATCTTGTGTTTGTGTCACTTGTTTGTTTGCTAGCTTGAGTTGTTAGTTTGTTTTATTACCTTGCTTGATTTGTGATCTTTGCTTGATCACCACAAAAACCCAACCAAAAATATCATTTCTTTATTTCTTTCTCTTTTCTTAGACTAGATTTGCACTATCTTTGATCATTGAATGACGACCTCAGAATACTTTCCTTCCTACATAATGATCCGTACACTGCGGGTTTCGCTAGGTAGTTTAGGAGATTAGATCGAGTTTATAAATGTAAAGCTTTTTGTTCTACACGTTTCTAGTGTGACAAGTTTTTGGCGCCGTTGCCGGGGACTAGGTCTAGATTGAGTCATTTGCTTTTGATCGTTTTTAGTGTTTATCTTTCTTGTTACTTTTGATCTTGTGTTGTTTTTGTCTTTGCCTTTTCATGTTTGCCATGGACGGATTGTACCTCCAAGACGACCTTGACAACATGGAGTATGAGGAGTGGATGGAAAGCCAAGATCTAGGACCTCTCCATGATGAGTTTGAGTATTGGGAGGAGTTTAATTCCTATCATGAGTCCCATGATCAAACTCACATGACTACATTGCCTTATGTGGAACCTCACCATCAACCTCACAATGACCGAGTGAAATCAATGCTAGAAGAAATGTTGAGGAAGATGGATGATCTTGAGAGCAATCTTGCTTCCATTTCGAGTTCCCACATGGTGCTTGAAGAGGAAGTATTTCAACAAGAGGAGGTTCACCATGAGGAGATCCAAGAATTACCCGGTTCAACCATAACCAATAGAGACCTTGAGGAAGAGTTGAATGAAGCTCGGGAGCAATTGTGGCTAAGGGATTTGGCCCTGGAGGATGCAAGAAGATTGAATGTTGAGAGAGAAGAACAAATGAGGAGGGAGATTGAGAAGATTAGACATGCTCTTATGCTAGGAGATCTTACCATCCTTCAAGGCTTACCTCCACCTCCTTCACCTTTGGAGGAGTGCAATGAAGTATTCTCACCCCCGGACATCCTTGCCATCAACCCCGGAACCACACTTGAAGAGCTCACGAAGGAGAACCCTAAGTTAACTTCAACTCCTTCCAATCCTTTCTTTCTTGCCCGGAGTACACACGAAGATTGGAGTCCCTTTTCTAAGGAGTCTCCAATGTTGAATGATGGAGGCAAGCATGATGGACCCATGATGGTTAGGGAGCACCTCAATGAAAAATTATTTCCAAGAATCGGCTTTCTTCGGATTATGGAGGATGAGGGTGACAAGCATCTCACCGGTGTGACCGCGGCGTACCAATTTTCTAAGTATGGGGTGGCACCTATGGTTGCAACTCCACACTATCATGAAGGGAGCGGTGATGAAGGAGTTTACTACTCACTGGTGAAGAGAGAACTTAAAGCTTATTTGGGCATCAAGTGGCCCTTGCTTGTCATCATGGATGCCAGAAAGCAATGGTTGCTTGGACTCCTCAAGCAAACCATGGTATTTGAGGTGGATTGACACATCCTCGGAGTTTGGTCAAGCTAATGACCTTAAAGAAGCGCTTAATGGGAGGCAACCCATTGGTACATGTCTTTCCCTTTTATTTTTCTTGTTTTTGTTTGATTTTGCTTTTGGTGTGCTTTGTTTTTCTTTTGTGTTTTTGGGTGCTAGATCTTGTTGATTGTCATGTGTGATGAGATGTTGGAGGTCATGTGAAAACCTCATGGAACTGCTGAAGGTACAAGATCCGAGCACATGGACGAGGAAGAAAACACCCAGAAAATCGGACTGTTATTCAACAGAAATCGGCCGATTTTCTAGGCAGTTGGTCCGATTTTTCCTTCTGTCAAGGAAAGTGATGATCTCCAATCAAGCATGGGTGGAGCGGACGTGGAACTTGGACGGCTTGCGGTGCCAAGCGCGGGTTCCGACACCATAATGAACATCAAGAGCTCTCTACCATCCTTGATCGATCATCCACCATCATTCGATGTGAACCGAAATACCAAAGCATCACCAATTTTACATTGTGAGGACTCTCTTTCACTTCTTTATTTAGTTTGCACATTGGGGACAATGTGTTTCTAAGTATGGGGTGGGGTTTTCATGATCACTTGCATGATTAGCATCTAGGATAGTTTAATATTGTCACATGTTTCATTATGTCTTGCATTGTACATACATATTTCGAAAAATCCAAAAAAAAATCAGAAAAGTTTTAAAAATTTTAGTGCTTCTAAATCTTGGGAATGACCCTTATGATGAAAATTTGTCTTGTGAATTGGCTATGGATGGCCTTATGTGTTGAATTGATGTATGCATATGTGGACTTGAAGTACTTATCTTGAATCCCATGTGTGAATTGTGATCATGAATGTTTGCCTGGATTGGATAGAGGATTGATAGTCGAAATTACATGCTAGTTCTTACACATCATTTAGGAGTGTTAAGGCAATTTATTTTCCTCTACTTCTCATCTTGATCATGTTGTTTGAGCACCTCAATTGATGAAAATTTTGACCTCTTTTGACCCATCCGGGACTAGGAGCATGCTTATGTGTTGAAGTGTGTAAAAAGAAAGTGTGGGGTGAAGTTGTTGATGAAAGAATGTTGTGAATGAAGTGCTGAATTTGTTGTGAAAGTGTAGACAAAAAAAAATATAGGTTTGGGGACATTGGTTTAAATGACGAGTAACTCGGCACCATTCACATAATCGGGTGTTTGTGCCTTGCCAAAGTCAAATAAACTGATAGTCCTAACGAGCTTTGGTATGTGTGCCCGGTGTGGATGCACCTTGAAAAATAAAAAAGCCCGAGGACGGCTAATCACCAAGGTTTCGGCTTTTGTACACCAATGCCATTGTCTCAAAAATAAGTGAAAAAGAAAAGAAAACAAAGAAAAGTTGGAGAAAATTATACACTTGTTGGGAAGTTGAGCAAAAACGAAATTGTGGAGTTAGTTCCTTTCCCGGATTAGCATCACATGACCTAAAAATTCCCACCTAATCACAACGTTTCTTAGCCTCTTCTTTCCTAAGCCCTTGTGACCTAATTGCATGTGTGTAAGACTTAGTGATCTAGATTGGATATACTCATGATCATCTTGACTTCTTCATTTCCACCTCTCATGCATGCTTTCTAGATAAGTATAATTGTCTTTCCATGCCTTCACTCATTTGATGCATGATTGCTATCCATTGCTATGAAACATGACTATGAAGGTGATCCAATGTTAGAAGCACAATTCCAAAAAGATTTTGTTGTTTTTCTGCATGCATAAATCACGTCATCTCTTAGTCTATAGTTGGATCTTGCTCGGGGACGAGCAAATCTTAAGTATGGGGTATTTTGATAACGTGATTTATGACGTTAGTATAGGCATACATTTAGATAGTTTTTCCCGTTATTCATGCACGGTTTGACATTAGTTCACGACGTTTACCCTCATTTCGTGCATATTTCTAGAAAAGACGTCTACACGAGCTTTTGTCGGTTTTGTAGGTATTTCGGGGATCTTTTGGGCATTAATCGATACATTCGAGAGTCAAGCCTCATGGTGGTACATATCCGAGACCTTGAAAGAACATAATTGGAGCAATGAAGGACACAAGGACCCTTGTTGGTGCAAGCAATGGAGCAACTCATGGCTAGATGATCACAACAAATTTCTATTGAAGAAAATCGACCTACACCCAGGAAAATCGGCCGATTTTTCCTACTGGGTCGATTTTTGGCCTTTGACAGCTTAAGGCACGTGTCCCACGATCTCTTGTCCGGCCTTGCTCTTGGTTGAGAATATAAGTGGACCTGCAAGCTGTTGCTATGGATTCTCCTCCTCTCCCACATCCTCTAGCATCTTCCCAAAGACTCTTCCAATTGGGAGCTCTCTTCAAGACACCCTTGGGGGTGTTCTTGAGGGAGATTAGTGTAGATTTCAATTTCGTAGTGAGATTTGAGTGATTTTTGTGAAGAAACTTGTTGAAGGTTGTAAGATCTGACTTGGAGCTAAATTTGGTGTGTTGAAAGACTTGTTTTGAGCTCAAATCCAGCTAAGTTTCATTGCTTTCATTTCCTTACTTCATCTTCTTGCTATGGTTTCCATGTATGCTTGTATGATGATTTTAGATCTTGAAATGCATGTTATTGGCTAGTTTGTTGTGATTCTGGAGTGATGGATTGATGGTTATTGCTTGGGTGATGATAGAATGGACTTATATGTTAGTTTAGGATGATTTGTATGCACGAAATCTAACCCAGGAAGAAAAATCGGCACGTTCTTCAGGTAAATCGGCCGATTTTTACTATGATCCACCCGATTTTTCCTTCTGTTGCTCTTTAATGGATGAATCTGTATGTTAGGGTGTTAGATTGTTGAAATCCTAGTGTTTGTTGAGCATAATATAGCTTAGGGTGACCTAATGCTAGCAAACTAAGTGAGGAAAGAGACCTACCCGGTGATTTCCGATCTTAGATACGAAAGATGATGAACTCTAGGTAGTAGTGAGCCTCACAAGCCGCTATTGGATCGAGTGTGCTAGGATTATTTCTTGAGACTTCCCTTTTCCGAGACTTACCCGGTAAGGAGAGGGTTGCCCCTTAAGTGGTGTCCGGTTTGTGTAGAATTCCCAACTTTACCTCCTTGAGACTTACCCGGTAATAGGAGTTTGGTGCGGGATTAGTGAAGCGAGAGACTTACCCGGTAATTGAATCCACTAGAGAAACAACCTTTCCCAACACCGTAGCTTTATCCTTAGAATCTTTAGAAGCTTGAGTCCAATGCCATAACCGGAAATCTTGACCTCTAGAATCCACTTTTTCTCTCTTTGATCTCATATCTTGTGTTTGTGTCACTTGTTTGTTTGCTAGCTTGAGTTGTTAGTTTGTTTTATTACCTTGCTTGATTTGTGATCTTTGCTTGATCACCACAAAAACCCAACCAAAAATATCATTTCTTTATTTCTTTCTCTTTTCTTAGACTAGATTTGCACTATCTTTGATCATTGAATGACTCAATTTCGCCTCAGTCCTTGTGTTCGACCTCGGAATACTTTCCTTCCTACATAACGATCCGTACACTGCGGGTTTCGCTAGGTAGTTTAGGAGATTAGATCGAGTTTATAAATGTAAAGCTTTTTGTGCTACACGTTTCTAGCGTGACACTATACATCCATAGATCTCTCTAGTCCCTCTTACCTTACTCCCATCAGGTAAGCCTATCATAAAAGGTATCCCCTTTACAGTAGCTAAGGACAACCTATCTACGCATGCATTAGATATGAAGGAGTGTGTAGCACCCGTATCAAATAAAACTCGTACAGGTAAGTCATGGATCTGGATCGTACATGTGGCAGTCGGTGCATCTGGCTGATCAGCACTCCTCAGCTCAAACACCCGTGCCTGAGCTCCTCTAGTATCAACTACACTGGCACGCCCTTTGCCCCGACCTGATCCCTGCATAGAGCCCTGTGAAGATGTGTGTCCTGGAGCCCTGTAAGACTGCTGCTGACTAGGGGCTCGGTACTGCTGCTGCTGACTCGGAGCTCGGTACTGTGGCTGTCTCTGTACACTCCCTGATAGACCTACAGGGGAGGAACCCTGCTGAGATGGAGCCTTGCCCTGGCGGCAGAATGCAGCCCTATATCCAACCTTACCGCATTGGAAGCAGGTCACTGACGGCTTCGTGCAGTTCGATCAGATGTGTCCATAGCCATTGTAGTTGTGGCACTGTAAGCCACCAGCTGAAGTCTGACCAGTAGCGGTATGGCTATGTCACCCCTGACTCTGTCCCCGTCCAAAAACAGCTACTCCTGTACTACCACTAGCATATCCTGTCCTCTACCGCTTATCCGGCCTGTTTGACTTAGCAGCTCTCCTCTGGACTGGTCTGTCTCTCTCATATACAGACGCCCTATCTTGATAGTCTAACAGAGTCTCACAGCGAAATCCTACCAGATAGGAACGAGTGCTCTCTCTCAATCTCCGTGAAAAGAGATACACATGCTGCTATTCAGAAGGTGCAGCTGGGCCAAGTAGAGTCAGTACCTTATGGAACTTCTTGATGGCAGCAACCATCGGAATATCCTCAAATCCTGCCTCAATGAAGTTTTGAAACCTCTCTCTCCTCAACGAGACAGGGCAGTATTTGTCTCTAACAATGCTCTTCATCTGTTCCCAACTGGTGACCCGACTACGTATGGTCCGCCACCAGGAATGAGCATCCTCAGTGAAACATGTCTGCACCAAATCCACCTGTCGATCTTCTAGGGTCGCCTCCAATGCAGTCTCTACCTATCCAATCCAGTGCTCCACCTCTAACCCTATCTCTCCACTGAATGAGGGGACTTTCTGAGAGTTGAAAGCCTTCAACCACTCATCCGGTCTCGGTGCTCTAGATCCCGTAGGAGCTCTCTCAGCCACAACTCTCCTCTCAGGTACAGCCGGCACCTGAGGCACTCCCTGTGTCACCTGAAAAGACCTAACCGGTACTGTTGGTACCTGGGTAAGTCTCTCTGTTCTAGCAGCTTCCTCCATACGCTCGATGTATGCTCGGTACTCCCTGTACTCAGATGCTCCAATAGAAACACGTCCTGACTCCGTCGAATGTGCTCTCTGTGCTCCAGACCTAGCAACGGTCTCATTCCTGACCTCGGGACCTATACTCTCAGCCACCTCTTCCACTCCAGCATCTGACATGATCACTGCTGGTGGATCCTCTCGAGGAGCTCGACCTCGACCTCGTGCTAGTGGAGGTCTACCTCCACGGCCGCCTCCTCTAACTACAAGGGTCCCATCTCCCCTACCAGGTCCAATTGGAGGGAGAGGTGGACGACCTCTACCTCGACCAGTAGCTAGCGTAGCTCTAGTACGTGCCATCTGTAAGAGGAATAACAACTATAAATATAAACTAGCTAACAAGTCCAACTACAGTAAAACCTAAATTCCATACTAAGCATACTAAGATCCGCGGTAGTAGTGGTGGTCAGCCGTACTTTTCTATTCCCAACCAGACTATGCATGCATTTGAAAACCAAAAGTTCCCTTTTTAAAACTCAGATCCCTTTCGGGTTCTGTTTAATACTTATTCGGTCTTTCCGCAGATTTCAAGTGCCATTGTTGCCAACCTAGAGCTCTGATACCATGTTGTAACACCCCGAATTCTCAGAACTCGGGACGTTACCGGTTAGGACCTCACAATGGGTCCCAACCTCAGTTTGACAACAATATTACTAGGATCTTGAAACAAGACACAAATAAGAAAAACTGAAATTCATGAAATAGTAATTTTAAAGGAATGAATGCAATAAGGTCTAACAGCCTATAGTACTTAAACAAGGGAAAAGGATCAATTGTCTTAACAAAAGAAGAAACGACAAACAACAACCCCAACCCCCACTCTAAGGAGTACGGCGGCACGGCTGACCACTACTTCCGGATCACTCAGCTGCTGATCTAACCTACGGTAAATCTAAAAACACAACAAGAGAAACCATTAGCTAGTTATCTAAACATTAAGAAAGTAATAATAGCACACACACACATAAAAATATAAACACCCATCATGCTTTCAAACAAGTCCATTTATTATCTTCGGTTACGTTATTCACTCTTATTAATGATACTTAATTTGTGACACGAGGGATTCCCAAACCTCGCCTCCGCCCCCGTGTAACCATCAGGAATGGATCCAATGCATCTCACCTTGTACCTGCCTGGTCTGGGTATAGAGAACCTTCCAGTCTCCTGTCAGAGCTGGGCAGTGATGTCACGGCCCGTTTACATACACTTGGACCTTAAACATAATAATAACGGTCGTCCTAGCAAGTTATTATTATTATAGTCACGCACATCACACACACACAACCACTATCACTCAATTAATATCTAGAAACTGGCTAAGTAAGTCACAAGGACTTACCTGAGTCAAATCACACTCTAACAAGTCTCAAATCGGTCCGTACTCGTGGTAACTCAAACGCCTGTCAAATAAGGCATGTGGATCAAAATCTCATCCAGATGTCCAACCTCATACGAAGGAATTACGAAAAAAGCTCTCTTACGGTAAAAGACCATTTTACCCTTAGTGCCAAAATTCTCAAAGTTTATTCTTGAAATCTACTAATTTCTTTTAGAACTTGTTTTCCATAAATTGTGTCTTTCGGATAGCTACTTATAGGTTATAAGTTCAAAACTCGAATCAATCCGAAAAAGAAGGGACAACACTCTTCCTTCCCGGTTACTATCTACTCTAATACATATATTATCCGTAATATATACTTTAACCTTACTCCTCAACTCGCTTATATAACCACTCGTGGACCCGCATATGCCCACATGATTCATATCTCTCCAACTCATACTTATGTAAGTAATCCCATATATCTATCTATATATAAATACCTATATACCACTTATACATCTAATTATATATACATACGTACTCTATACTGCGTTTCTCTATATACTCTCATCATCCTATATAGGGGTATACGTACATCAGCACTGTCATCTTCCTGTACTTATATATTCACATTACATGCCATTAGGGAAGTTCAACATTGTTCCACGCCGGCACCACTGCCGAAGGACAGAGGGAAGAGAGATAGAACCTTACCGGTGTTACAGTCCGGCAGGGAGGCTCTAGGCGGCAGCGGCTCTGAAATTCGAAGGCGGCGGGACTCTTGGTTCGTCCTATCGGTGCAGGGGTGGCGAAGAGGGGTGTATACTAGCCTCCGGTGAACGGCTGCTGCAGAACTCCGACAAGCTTGCGGTGCAAGGGTTGACCGGCAGAGGACGTCCACCTCTGGTTATGCACCACAATGATTCAAGAAGGTTCAACACGAAAAGAAGGAGGGCATAACCGTACTCACCGTTTCGGGACGCTGCAGGCGGCTCTGGCGCAAGGTGGTCTTCTTCCCGTCTCGGCGTGTAGTCCCGGTGGAGGCGAGCGGCGTTCTCCAGCAACTAGCCCGTCCCGGCAATGGTGGCGGCAGAGTAGAAGGGAGATGGTTTAGGCGTCCAGTGGTGCGGTGTGGTAGGGAGGAGAATTCGTCGAGATGTGCAGCAGGGTAGGTTAATTAGAGATTAGGGAGGGGTTAGGGTAGAATTAGGGTTTCATTAGATTACGAGTGTATTGGGCCGGCTGAAACATATGGGTTAGAAAACAAGTTGGGCCGGGTCTGCTCAACTAACTAATACGAAAAAAAACTAGATCGTTACTCGTCCGAACCGCTGTTTTATTTTATATTAAGGTACGGAATTATTTCTGGTTACATCGTTTATCATTTTATGTAATTAAGATCACATGAAATGATAGAAATTAATTTCATTTCATTTTATTTTTTTTTTATTTTTTTTAAAGGATAGAAGTTGACGGATCGGATTCCGGTTGATTTCTTTATTAAACGGCGTTTAAAATTTCGGTTATTACAAGAATTACAAAACACTAACCTATCATGAATTATGTTATCAATTTTTGGGTAACTCCGATTATGCACATGCATATTAGTGAAAATTATTTAGTAAAAAGAGTTTGTGGGCTATTATTGTAACAATGAACATAAACAGGACTATTATGTTTTTATGAATACAAATTAGACTCCTCCTAATCTATTATATATACTAAAAGAGAGTACATGAAGTGCTGACGTGGCGCGCTGTGAAAGCAGTAATCAAATGGAGCTCCCACTATTTTTTGGCCAATAAATCTTTATTTTTTAAGCCAGAGAAATCTTTATTTTTAAGCTAGAGAATATTTTTTTTACTAAACTAACATTATGTTATTGAAAGATTGTACGTAACTTTTTTTTCCAACCAACCTATTTTCTGGGACAAAAAATCTTTATTTTTAAACTATTTTTTTAAACTAAAAAATCTTTTGTTATTAACATCATCTATTTTTCGAAGGATTTTGTTATATACCATATCGATTAGCCACTAAAGTTTATGGTTTTAGAACTTGTATAAATAGGGAGTTTAAGGAATATACAAATAAACATTTCTTATCCTTTTGGTTAAGTTCACCTATAATTATTATTCATATCGGAATAATATTTTATGTTTGGGATCGTTAACCTACAATTTTGTTGGTCATAATGTTCTTCCCTAAAATAATCGTATCCCTAAAGTTTTATTTTTAGGGAAGCGTAATCGTACGCCTAAAGTTTTATTTTTAGGAAAGATTTTTTTTTTGTAACGTTAACCTACAATTATGTGTGTGAGTCATAAATTTTCTTCCCCAAAGTCATATTGACCTTTGGTTATTACGTTAAATATTTTCACATTACTTTTATATAAGTAACCGTATCCCTAAAGTTTTTATTTATAAGGAAGATGTTTTTTCTTTTTTTCAAATGAATATCAAAATGATCTATTTAGTTAAATTTTTTGAGGGTTTTTATTATCCCACATCGATTAGCTAATCCTAAAAAAAAAAATTTTTTCTTAAGTCCAAATTTTTTTGAAACAATTTGGTTTACTAGGTTTTTTCTAGTTTTGTGTTTAGTAAATGTACCCCTTGAGAGAAGAGTGTGTAGATTTTGAGAATAAATACAAAAGCTTGGGGTATATTTACTTAATTTAAATATTAAAAAGCCTAGTTACTACTCTAGTTTGTCAAAAAGGCCTAATTATCAAAATTGCCCAATTTTTTAACGCCATTATATCTTGGGCTAATTAGGTAAGTAGGCTTTTTTTTTTTATTGTACACTAAGTAGACTTTTATTAGTTTTCCAATTAGTAAATATACCCCTCCCATATTTTTTTACCCTCCAACCCTAATTTTTCCTGAGCCGCTTCTCTCACCTTACGACTTTTCCTCAACCTTCACTCTCTTCACTCACCTCCCCTTTCTGGTATGAGTTTTCTACCAGCAAATCTCATATCTAGTCACCCCGTCGCTGCCCGTGTCGTCGCTCCGTTAACGCCAGGCCAGAGGAGGTGCAGCCCGCCGTTGTTGTCGTCGCGCCACCAAGGAGTAGTTGAGACCAGTGCGTGTAACACCCCAAATTTTTCAACTCGGGGAGTTACTGGTTAGGACCGCACAGTGGGTCCCGACCTTAGTTTGACAACAACTTAACAAGATCTTACAACAAGGCACACATAAGGAAAACCATAAATCATAAAATAAATCTTAACAATGTATGAATGTGACCAGAACAACTAACAGCCGGAAAACATAAGATAACAAAGTACGGAAGGAAAGAAAAGAACCAAGGTCCAACTGGAAATCCCACAAATAAAGAAACTACAATACGTCCTAAAAGTACGATACCCCGACTGACCACTACCATCCGGATCACTCGGCATCTGCTCTAACCTGTGGTAAGTCTACAAAACATAACAACCGTTAGCTAACTATCCAAATATAAGTAGAATAACAACAGCACAAACACACGCAGAAATAAAAATAAACAAACATCATGCTGGCACTCAACCGTTTATTATCTATTATTTAGGTGATTCATCTTATTCAATTTTACAGTTGTGGCACGAGAGCTATTAACAGTTCTCGCCTCCGTTCCTTATCCAACTGGGTGTAGGTCTAGCTGACCTCCGCCGGTAGCATCACTACAAACCGAGTATGGACTAGTCCCTAAAGAAACCCCCAGCGCCCGCAAGCTAACTGAGCAGAATGCCACCGCCCGTTACTCTTAGGCAAAGTATAGGTCGGTAATTATCTATCACAACCTATAACTCTAAACATCTCAATCACACACCACTATCATCATTCATGCTCATATTTAGAAGTCAGCTAAGTAAGCCCAAAGGACTTACCTGTTATAAAGCTCGACTCTTTGTAAACCAAACTCGCTCTGTAAACTATAGCAACTCAGTTGCCTGTCAAAGGAGATAAGTGCATTAGCACACTCCAATGTAATTAGAAGTCTAAGACTTCTAAGATAGAAGATCGTAATAGGACATAACTAATTACAGCTCTAATTTATGGAAAAATGACCATTTTACCCTTAGTCCCGAGACTTCCAAATTTTCCAAAATTCATGTCTAAACTCCTATTTGAGACTATAAAGTCATATTCCAACTCCTAAAGTTTAGTTTGGTTACAAACTGTCACTTTTCTTATTTCCCTATTTTCCAAAAGGTCGTAAAGGTCTAACTTCGGTTTCAAATATAAAATTCGTAAAAGTTTATAAAAATTCCGAAATAATTCTCTAGATCATCTATGATGTTCCATCTACCCTTAGGAGCAAGAATTTCTCAAAACTGTTCATCCATTATTTTTATAAAAATTCTCAAAGTTGGTTACTCCACTTACAATTTCTATACTTAGCCAAAATTCTAATGTTTACAAAAACTACTTAACTACCCAACTTTGGAAGCTGATAACTGCTAATCCGACCGTTCATTTCTTCTCAAATTTTAATACACTAAACTACATATATCCCTCTATCATCTATTAAAATTTCAACGGTGGATCTTCAACCTAACTCTCAAACATTGATCTACAACAGTGACCATTACCCACTAACAAAGCTGAGTTCTAAAAAGGACATTTTCACTTCTATTTCTAGGGCAATCTAATCTACTCTCATTGTCATCCAGTGACCATAAATTGGGTAATCTAGGAGGCTTTAACAGAACTCACTTACTACCCCTCATCTCTAGTTTGATCTCCCTCCACAAATAAAACGTAAAGCATTTACCAACTTTATAAACATAATGTCTTAAAAAAAAAGGCACAGACTGGACTGCAGAAGAAAGAAGGGCTCACCTCCTTCAGCAGTCACTGGCTAGAGGAGCTTTTGATCGATTGCAGAAGGTGATGCCTCGAAGGGGACAGCCCGGCTGCTATTCTAGGCTGTCGACACAGGTGAGTGTAGGGGTTCGTCTGCTGCGCCTAGAGGTCCGTCCGGTCGATGTTTCCTGTGCAACTAGAAGGCGGTTAAGCCGAGTAAGGTTGAAGGGAGGAGTACGGGGCAACCAGTCAGTCGTTACTCACCTGTGCAGATCCCAGTGGCGTGCAGCGCTCAAGCCCCCGAAGACGACTTTGGTGCTGTGTAGCGGCGTCAAGAGGTTGTAGGGGGGGCAAGGGTGTTCAGCAGCGTAGAAAGCACACTCTCTTACAGAACGGAGGAGATTTCGAAGCTGAATCTGGACGGCTTGTAGAATAGCATTCGAGAGATTTGAGGGAAGAAAAATCAATGCAGAAGAGGAAAGAAATAACGCAGAAGAGGAAAGGCGAGATTTGTGGAGATACGTTGGAGATAAACGGTTACAAAAGAGGAGAGAGCGAGATTTTGTCTCCTCGTGTAGCTGGGCTGAAGAAGGTAGACAGCAGGCTCCTCCCTGGGCTGCACGAGCTGGGCTGGACGTTGGGCTGGAGCTGGCAACGCTGGGCTGAACGCGCTGCTGGGCGCTGCTGGGCACACTGGCGCTGGGCTGTCAACAGCCTGTCTGGGCTTGTCACAGACTCGTCACAGCCTTGTCTGGCCTTGTCACAGCTTCGTCACAGACTTGTCAGGGCCTTGTCACAGTTTCGTCACAGACTTGTCCGGGCCTTGTCACAGCTTCGTCACAGACTTGTCAACGACGAGTCATATTCTAAACTAGGGTTTGGGGCTAAACTTATTATTTTATGTGAAGTCAAGGGATCGGAAACTGGTAGGCTACGGAATAGACGGATACGGATCATGTTATAGTTTAGGATTGGTTATAATAATCCTATCATTTTATGTGAAGGTAAGCTACATAAAATGATAAAATTTTATAAAGATCCTATCATTTTATGTGAAGGGAAGCTACATAAAATGATAAATTTTATAATAATGTGTCTAACTAAGTAGATGGATATGGGTCAACTGATCGAGATCGGGTTTGTTACAGAAATAAACGGAATAAAAATTCCGGATATTACAGTGCGGGCCTGCAGTCACGATTTGTAGCAACTCACTCTCCGGCTGTCTTCAACGCCGCACCACCGGAAGCTAGTCGCCTCTTGGAGGTCGCCTCCGTTGAGGGCTCGATAGTCGCTGCTGGAGGTCGCCTTCGCTGTTGAGGTCGCCTACGCCGTTGTTTTGTTGCCTCCGTTTCCGCCGGTGAGAAATCGTTTCCTCTCGCTCAGCCTCACTTATTCCTTCACCTCTCCCTCACGTTTGGAGTTGTAGTGCCCATTTCAAAGCCCTAACTTACGACGAACACCTTGTCTTCGCCGAGATTTACCAAAGCCCTAACCCTATCTGGCATGAACAAGGAGAGAGAAGAATGTGAGTATGTCTTAACATGTATGATGTTTGATTTGTTCTAGATCTAGATTTATAGTATGATATTGCAGTAAAAATTGCATATTCTGAGTAGGCGTTTTTATCCATTGCAGAAGCTTGCAAAGGAGCTGTTAAGTACCTTCACAAGCTGGTAAAGAACAACAACTTTTTTTTTCTAGTTTCTTCTAATTTTTGGATTAAAAACAATTGAAACTCTGTTGCTAGCACACACAAAAACAAACATTGAGGCTCTTATGATCACTACTTCCCTTGGCTGGGCCATCTTTTCGAGTAGGGCTCTTTGTCGCTTTCCGGGAATTCTTTGATATTGCGTTCTTGCTCTTTGAAAAAAGTTGTTGATTGTAAATGTTTGTGTTTTGTCCTTGTAATCTACCAGGATTCGTGATGCTTATTGGTATACAAATTTTCTGGTATGAATTGTTGTACCAGAAAACTCATACCAGAATTTTCTGGTATGATTTTTCGTATCAGAAATTTCTGGTATGAGTTTTCTGGTACGAAAATTCATATCAGAAGTTTCTGATATGAGTTTTCTGGCATGAATTTTCATACCTGAAAACTCATATTTATGGTATGATAAAATTTCTGGTATCAAATTTCTTGTATTTGATTTCTAGTATATAATTTATGATATTTAATTTCTGGTATCTAATTTTCGTATGATAATTTCTGGTATGAGATTTCTGGTATGAAAATTCCGGTATGAGAAATTCAGTCCAGAAATTCATACCAGAAAGTAAAAAAAATAAATAAGGATACAAAAAAAATAAATAAATTGGTAAGTATTTCTGGTATGTATTTTTGAAATGTATTTCTGGTATGTAAATTCTGGTATGTAAAATTCTGGTATGTAAAATTCTGGTATGTAATTCTGGTATGTAAATTCTGGTATGTAAATGCTGGTATGTAAAATTTTGGTATGATAAAATTCTGGTATGATAAATTTCTAGTATGATAAAAATTCTGGTATGATAACATTTTTGATATGAAAAATTTCTAGTATGATAAATTTATTCTAGAAAATAAAAATAATAATAAAAAAAATAAAAAGACAATAAAATAAAATAAAATAAAATAAAAATTTAGTAATTCAAAATAAAACTTACACTTAAATAACAAATAAAAAACATCCTTTTTTTTAATGGAGGGATTAATTATTTTTACCTACCATTAAATAAAAGTGGTAAAAAATTTTGGGTACATTTACTAAATCATATTCTCAAAAAGGCCTAGTATATCAAATTCTCCCTTATTATATCTTCTTTTTTTAAGTACAAATTTTTTTTTTGTAAACAATTTGTTTTGAAAATATCTTTACTCCTAAAAAAAACTTTTAAGCCAAAGAATATTTATTTTGTAAACTATTTTTTTAAACCAGAAAATCTTTACTTATTAAACTAACAATCTGTTAATTAGAAAATTTCACGTAATATTTTTTTTGTTCCAACCAACCTATTTTTTGGCACAAAAAATCTTTATTTTTAAACTATTTTTTTTTAAACTAGAGAATCTTTTGTTATCAGCGTCATCTATATTAGGAAGGATTTTGTTATGCCACATCAATTAGCTAATAAAGTTGATGGTTATAGAACTTGTATAGATAGAGAGTCTAAGGAGTATACAAATAATACATTTCTTAGTCTTTAGGTTAAGTTCAATTATAATTATTATTCATATCGGAATAATAATTTATTTTTGGGATCGTTAACCTACAATTATGTGGGTCATAATGTTCTTCCCTAAAGTAATCTTAGGAAAGATTTTATTTTTGGGAACGTTAAGCTACAATTATGTGGGTCATAATGTTCTTCCCTAAAGTAATCTTACGAACTTAAGTTCTTCGAGAAGAAGCATGAACAACTAAAGATGTAAATCGACGAGGAGATGAGTACGTTCTAGCAAGGTCAAGGTGGTGTTCCATTAAGATGAAAAGCTTTTCTTAGACGTTTCTAAGCATTGGAGTTAAGACAAGAGAAGTGAACGAAATATGTGGGAAGGATTTAAAATACAGTAAGTTAAACTTGCGAGGTTCTGAGAAGTGAAGAGTCAAAACTACGAGGGTTACAAGGAGGATCACATGGTGAAAGTTCACATAGTAGAATTTCCTGGTGGAGTCAATCATTTTCCGTCATTGAGATGAGATTGAGCAACGCTAAGAAGGAGAAAGGGTGTGTGGATGATGATCTTCAGAAGATGAGAGATAAAACAAGGAGTTTGGATTGAAAGACTCAAGCTACCAACCAAGAGAAGAGAGAGTGGTTATTAACGATAGAGGTGTGGGGAAGATGCACTTACAAGATATTATGAGAACGGTTAAGCCTATGAAGTTGGGTCTTATGACACGAAAGAGTTGGGGAGGTATAGTTATCTTACAGAAGCGGAAGGAAGAGGGGAGCTTAATAGGAGCTAACGGAGTTAGAAGTAGAGTAAAATGAGCTAGTGAAGTTTAAGACAAAGTACCCCGAGAGGGTATCCTTCAGGAGTATGGTAACATGGAAGTGTGGTAGGAGGGTAAGCAGTTGATCTTGGAAAGGGTCATCAACGAGTTAATCGGTGACCACCAAGGGTGCACAGGTGCGGGTTGTATACTAGTGACTATGGAAGGGAAGAGTAACCCAGGATGTGAGATCATGAAGAAAGGGAAACAAGAATTGGAACATTCGTGGTGGTTGAATGTTACTAATAGGAGGTGTATTAACGGAAGCATAAACGTTTTAATCGAGCAACATCTTATCGATTCTAACAAGTGATGATAATGTATCCCGTGGAGGGATTGTAACGATATGATGCGACCTTAGTAGATCATAGGTTTATCATTTGGAGGAACGACAAAGATCAGGGCAAAGGGGACTAGAAAGACGAAGAGAAAGGTGAGTCTTCTATGGTTATTGTGCGAAAAAGGGGAATATATAAGGGGAGGTATGATATGTTTGTTCTAAGGTTATGGATGTCATGTTTTCACAAGCCAAGCTAAATCAAGGTTTTTGTGACTCATGTGGCGAAGCCATAGTGGCTATGACGTGGAACGCGAAAACTAGATTGGGGCAACGCTGCAAGCTTAGGGTTATGATGTTAGTGCTCGGTGGAGTCATGAGTGGATCTTCCAGAGTTGTGGTTGGGGAATTCTGCCTAAAGGCATCCTGTCATAGTTGTGATGCTAAGTTGCTCACGGAATATCAAGAAGTGCATAAGGTGACCAGCAAGAGTAAAAGAAAACTAAGGTTTCAAAATTTTTAAGTCGATATGAGACGTACAAGAAGTACATGAAAGATTGAGGTTAGAGCCTCTATGGTCGGTTTGACGTTACATAAGGAAATGAAGTGTAAGGTTCTACACCTACTTGAAGAAAGGATGTCTATAGTGAAAGCTGATGTGGGATACAGAGAGCTCCTCCCATAAGTTGGGATATCCAAGGAAGCGAAGGAGATTGTATCGATTTGTTATAAGGCAGGAACGGGTCTTGTAGTTAAGACCTTTGTGACTGAACACATGCGCGAGATCAAGATATGTTATTATCACCATCCCTTTGAAGTGAGAAGAGGGATTAAGTTGAACTATTGTTTAACCAAGGCTTCAAGAGTCGGAAGACTCGAGCCAATTCCACGAGTTCAGGAGATGAAGGATATGTGAAAGAAGACTGTCGACATTGTGCCTACGGATGGAACATTACACGTGTGGAAGGATGTCACCCCAACTGATCGGGGTGGACCACCTGTCAAGTGTAGGACCAAGTGGTATCGGTTATTACGATATGTGATTGATGGATAAAGAGGGAACCCGAGATAGAACAATTCTCAATGCATCGGAATGTGGATTTCACCATTAAGCTTGATTTGAAGTTCATATTGGGAATGTATCTTGAATTCTTGATCTAAAGTTCATGTTAGGATATATCTTGAATTCTTGATTTGAAGTTATTATAGAGGACACCAGTTTGCAAGGAGAGAAACGGTTATCTCCGTTTGTACATTGATTACCATAAGTTGAACAAGATGGCAATGAAGGACAAGTATTACTTACAATGTATGGAAGATCTACTCGATCAGTTGCAAGGGTCGGTAGTCTCTTCTAAGAATGATTTAAGGTTTGATTGTCACCAATTGGGAATTTGAGGCTGGGATATTACCAACACGGCACTTTGGGACTAGCCAGGGTCACTACAAGTGGTAGTTACTCCACATGGACTTACTGATGCCCGAATAAGATACTTTGGTTCTACTATTGGGAAAGAGCGGAAGCGTTTGACAAGTTGTCTCGGGATGGAAAACCCCGAGAGATGTGAAAGAAGTTACAAGTTTCTCATATGTGCTGAGCATTACCAGATCTGTGAAGAGAAAGTTGTATAACACCAATTATGATATCCTTCGGATGACAATGAAGTACCGAATGGGACGAAGAATTGACAAAATAGTTGCTGAGAGTTAAGAGGGGATTCATTGGTACAATTGTTTTGGTTTACCTTGAGGTATTACGAGTTTGAAGTGTACAAGTGATTCTTCAAGACAAGGTCTTGATCGAGTATTGCGGATCGATATAAAAGTAATAGCATATGTGTCTCGTTAGTAAATCAGTGGGAAGTGAAGTACTTCCTTCATTATCGGGGACTCACTTCAAAAGTTGAGGAAATGTAACATTCAATTTGGATTGACAAGGACTAGAGTCAATTGTGAAAAGGGTAGATTTGATCTTCCTTGTTGGAGACAATCAACGAGAAAGATAGTGGTTATGCTGCTTCGAGAAGGACCAGAGAAGGAAGTCGAGTTTCCGATATATCAGAGCTTTGTGAAAATCATAACGTTAGTAAGGAAAGTAGTTTACCGGTTGGCGTAGCCACCGAGAGTAGTGGGTGTTCACCCGGGATTTCATGTGTATCAGTCTAGGAAGTACAGATATGACTTGAGATGTATTGCCGATCCTCATGATCTAGCGGCAGATGAAGAACCAAGGAGGCTAATAAGAAGACGGATGATAGTATCATTAGTTCACTTAGTTCTTCCCTTAGTTGAGTTTTGTATATGTGTGATGTTATATGTTATTTGTGCCCCGTGCACGAGCGGGTTATATGACCTGATACATTTTTTGCGATGACGGATTGAGTAGTTAGTGTTTATAGATTACAAGTTCTAAGCCTTCCTAATTTGTGAGTTTATACCTCGGCGTTATGGGACCGAGAAGTTCGGCGTATGGCAAGTTTCGGGACGAAACTTGTTTTTAGGGGGATCTAATGTAACGCCTCATTTATTGGGTGCGTTTCGGTATTTATTATTTCCGGCTTTTATCTATATTTTCAATAACTTAAATAATTTATACGAGTATTTTCACATTGTAAATTAAATTTTTATGAGTTTATATATATATATATTTTCCGTATTTTATTTCACGGAAAGTTCGAGAGTTTTTCAAACCGAAAATCCCGTTTCCGGTAATTTGATCGAGTTATTTTAATACCCGTTGTTATGTTTTTTATTATTAAGTATCTTTATTTATCTTTTTTTTTTCTCTTTCCTCTCCTTTAGCGTGATGATTGGCTTCGGTAAGCCTAAACGACCCCTCGTCCTTCTACCTCCCGTCTGCTTCCTTGGTCTCGTTCACGCAATCTGCCTCACCCCACATCACACTTTTCCTCCCTAACTCTCCTCCTCTGTTCCTCTGTCCTTACCTCAACCTTACCTCCTTAGGTTGCAGCTCCCTTCAGCAGTTGGATCGAACATCCCTTCATCCATCAACTCTCTTTCCCCGACCTCAAGCCTCCACAGCCTCCAGGGATGCCCACGACCTCTCTCGCCGGGAAAGCAGGAGTTCCCTCTCCGGGCTCTTGCCTGGGAAGACAGCAACAGAAGTAGCACCCTCTCCATCTCTCTCTTTCCTTCGATCACGCCGGAAGTAACAGCTACTCTCCAATCGCCTCACCTTTACCGGCAGCTAGATGAAAGACGGAGATGTTCATCCGTCGCCTCCCCACCGGAGGGCCACCCGTCGACCTCCCTCTTTGTCAAAACAACCACCCTCGAGCCCCTTTGTTTCCCTTCATCTCGAACGGTTGCAACAGGTATCTGGGACCCCCAACGCCTGCCCGACTTGCCACCGCCAGCGGAGCCACCGTCGTCACCCTCGAAGCCGCCGGGAGGGCCGTCGCCGCCTTGCCTGAGCCCCTGCCGCTTCCATTGTTGCCTTCCGCCGCCCTCACCTGCTAGACTCTCCGCCTGCGCCAGTTGCAAAGGGAAAAGAACCCTTTTAAGGGTTAATTAAATCGGTCCCACCCATGTTTGGTATAATTACAGTCTGTATCCCATATTTCAGAAATTTGCAATTTTTTTAACCTGTTGGATTAATTACAAGATATGGCCTATAGTTATGTGTACGGTTTATGACCCAAGTTTCTAAAAGTGTGTTATTTGCCCCAGAAAACGTGTTACCGGCTTTTAACCTTGGATTTTAATTACGGGGATGTTCTTATATTTTTATATACTATGTATTATTCCCTTGGTTGGTTTAATCCGATTTAAAGCTCAAAGTATTCATTACGGTTTCATGGCCAAGTTCCGTGAATTTCATATCGTGCCCCGGAAGGATTATTTACGAGATTTTAACGCGGTTTTGAAAACGAGTTTTACCTTAGATTTTACATAAGTTATATATATTCCGTTCAAAATTAGCATATAGGCTAAATTTGTTTAGCTTTGGTGTTAGGACCGGAAGCGCCCCGATAAAGGCCAACAATTTCAATCTCGACATCCGTAGATCGACTTCCGTCTTTTGACGTTGTGTGAGTATTACTTTCCCTCGATCTAGTTATGTTTAGTAGGATCATGCTAGGTTGGATATAACATAACTTAGAGTGAATACCAAGTAGTGGTTATGAACCTTAGGTGAGTTTTGAGGATTTATGATTGTGCTAAGACTTGAGGTGTTTGGTTATCTTGTGAGGTTGTTATAAGGCTTTAAGTTATAGGGTTGATCTTGTGAGCGTTTTGAGGCTCGAGGTTGGGGTTGTATGATCTTGTGGGATTTTGGAGTTTAGGTTTGGCTTATCCTAGCATGTGGTTTGATGGTTATGACCTTGTGAGATCGTGAGGACTAAGAGTTGTTATCCTAGCATGGTTATGGGTTATGATCTTGTGAGATCATTGGGACTAGAAGTCTAAGGACTTCTAGCATGTGAGAGAGATGCTGATCGTGTGCCTTTTTACAGGCGTTGAGTGTCTTCCTGCGGGAAGCTGAGAGCGGGATATAGCGGGATTATCTTTGGGACGAGGTAAGTCTCCGGACTTACTTAGCTCGTATTCTTTGTATTAGCATTATTGTGTGTTGGGTGGTGTGTGTTATTATTTTACTGTTTATAACAACTAAACCGGAAATAGGATTACCGACCTTTATATTATTTGGCCCAAGTGTATGATAACGGGCGGTGACATCACTGCCTGGCTCCCCGTGAGAGCTAGGGGGATCTCGGCGACTGACCCGTGCTGGTTAGACGGTCGGAGGCATCCGACCGTTCCATTGCCGGAAGAAGGGACCGAGGCGAGTTTCGGAGGATTCTCGTGTCACAAAAGAAGTTGAACTAGAACGGGATATGACTTAATAAATAAAGATAATAAACCGGATTTGTGTGCTTTGAGTATGTTGTGTGACTATGTTGAATTAATTGTGTTTGTGCCTTTCCCTTTAATTCTAATGCTTCGAATGTGAGCTAACGGTTTTATACCGAATGTTGTAGTTTGCCTTGCAGGTTAGGCATGCTCCGAGAGATCCGGAAGGGTGGGCAGCCGGGGCCCGTACATTTTAGGAAGGGTTTTGTTTGGAGTCACGTTTGGAGTTTTGTATATTGTATTATTGTATGCCGCATGTATGGCGTTTGATCTTTGTAGTTGTTTTCGGCTGAAGTCCGTTGTTTGTTTTCTTTTGGGTTTTCTCACATTGCATAAAATGTATTTCGGTTTTGGCCTATATTTGTGCCTTGTTGCAAGATCCGGTGAAATTGTTGTCAAGCTAAGGCTCGGGACCCATTGTAAGGTCCCAACCCGTAGCGCCCCGAGTCCCGCGGATTTGGGGTGTTACAAAAGTGGTAACAGATTGGCGTGAGATAGCGTTCATGCGTGGAGGAGTACGCTCAAGTGTTGAGTTGAGATTTTCGTGCTAACGAGCACCATGACGTTTCTCGGATTCCTTTAAAAGGATGTCGAAAAAGAGGAGTAGAGATGACGTAAAGAAGGACAACCAAGTAAAAGAAAACTCGAGACAACTTAAGAGGAATCAAGATGGAAGCCATACAAGAGAGGGGAACAACATTAAAGTGTAGAAGCGATTCTAAAGAGGCCATGATCGAACGACGACGAGACCAAGGGAGGGAACGAACTTAAGTTCTTCGAGAAGAAGCATGAACAACTAAAGATGTAAATCGACGAGGAGATGAGTACGTTCTAGCAAGGTCAAGGTGGTGTTCCATTAAGATGAAAAGCTTTTCTTAGACGTTTCTAAGCATTGGAGTTAAGACAAGAGAAGTGAACGAAATATGTGGGAAGGATTTAAAATACAGTAAGTTAAACTTGCGAGGTTCTGAGAAGTGAAGAGTCAAAACTACGAGGGTTACAAGGAGGATCACATGGTGAAAGTTCACATAGTAGAATTTCCTGGTGGAGTCAATCATTTTCCGTCATTGAGATGAGATTGAGCAACGCTAAGAAGGAGAAAGGGTGTGTGGATGATGATCTTCAGAAGATGAGAGATAAAACAAGGAGTTTGGATTGAAAGACTCAAGCTACCAACCAAGAGAAGAGAGAGTGGTTATTAACGATAGAGGTGTGGGGAAGATGCACTTACAAGATATTATGAGAACGGTTAAGCCTATGAAGTTGGGTCTTATGACACGAAAGAGTTGGGGAGGTATAGTTATCTTACAGAAGCGGAAGGAAGAGGGGAGCTTAATAGGAGCTAACGGAGTTGGAAGTAGAGTAAAATGAGCTAGTGAAGTTTAAGACAAAGTACCCCGAGAGGGTATCCTTCAGGAGTATGGTAACATGGAAGTGTGGTAGGAGGGTAAGCAGTTGATCTTGGAAAGGGTCATCAACGAGTTAATCGGTGACCACCAAGGGTGCACAGGTGCGGGTTGTATACTAGTGACTATGGAAGGGAAGAGTAACCCAGGATGTGAGATCATGAAGAAAGGGAAACAAGAATTGGAACATTCGTGGTGGTTGAATGTTACTAATAGGAGGTGTATTAACGGAAGCATAAACGTTTTAATCGAGCAACATCTTATCGATTCTAACAAGTGATGATAATGTATCCCGTGGAGGGATTGTAACGATATGATGCGACCTTAGTAGATCATAGGTTTATCATTTGGAGGAACGACAAAGATCAGGGCAAAGGGGACTAGAAAGACGAAGAGAAAGGTGAGTCTTCTATGGTTATTGTGCGAAAAAGGGGAATATATAAGGGGAGGTATGATATGTTTGTTCTAAGGTTATGGATGTCATGTTTTCACAAGCCAAGCTAAATCAAGGTTTTTGTGACTCATGTGGCGAAGCCATAGTGGCTATGACGTGGAACGCGAAAACTAGATTGGGGCAACGCTGCAAGCTTAGGGTTATGATGTTAGTGCTCGGTGGAGTCATGAGTGGATCTTCCAGAGTTGTGGTTGGGGAATTCTGCCTAAAGGCATCCTGTCATAGTTGTGATGCTAAGTTGCTCACGGAATATCAAGAAGTGCATAAGGTGACCAGCAAGAGTAAAAGAAAACTGAGGTTTCAAAATTTTTAAGTCGATATGAGACGTACAAGAAGTACATGAAAGATTGAGGTTAGAGCCTCTATGGTCGGTTTGACGTTACATAAGGAAATGAAGTGTAAGGTTCTACACCTACTTGAAGAAAGGATGTCTATAGTGAAAGCTGATGTGGGATACAGAGAGCTCCTCCCATAAGTTGGGATATCCAAGGAAGCGAAGGAGATTGTATCGATTTGTTATAAGGCAGGAACGGGTCTTGTAGTTAAGACCTTTGTGACTGAACACATGCGCGAGATCAAGATATGTTATTATCACCATCCCTTTGAAGTGAGAAGAGGGATTAAGTTGAACTATTGTTTAACCAAGGCTTCAAGAGTCGGAAGACTCGAGCCAATTCCACGAGTTCAGGAGATGAAGGATATGTGAAAGAAGACTGTCGACATTGTGCCTACGGATGGAACATTACACGTGTGGAAGGATGTCACCCCAACTGATCGGGGTGGACCACCTGTCAAGTGTAGGACCAAGTGGTATCGGTTATTACGATATGTGATTGATGGATAAAGAGGGAACCCGAGATAGAACAATTCTCAATGCATCGGAATGTGGATTTCACCATTAAGCTTGATTTGAAGTTCATATTGGGAATGTATCTTGAATTCTTGATCTAAAGTTCATGTTAGGATATATCTTGAATTCTTGATTTGAAGTTATTATAGAGGACACCAGTTTGCAAGGAGAGAAACGGTTATCTCCGTTTGTACATTGATTACCATAAGTTGAACAAGATGGCAATGAAGGACAAGTATTACTTACAATGTATGGAAGATCTACTCGATCAGTTGCAAGGGTCGGTAGTCTCTTCTAAGAATGATTTAAGGTTTGATTGTCACCAATTGGGAATTTGAGGCTGGGATATTACCAACACGGCACTTTGGGACTAGCCAGGGTCACTACAAGTGGTAGTTACTCCACATGGACTTACTGATGCCCGAATAAGATACTTTGGTTCTACTATTGGGAAAGAGCGGAAGCGTTTGACAAGTTGTCTCGGGATGGAAAACCCCGAGAGATGTGAAAGAAGTTACAAGTTTCTCATATGTGCTGAGCATTACCAGATCTGTGAAGAGAAAGTTGTATAACACCAATTATGATATCCTTCGGATGACAATGAAGTACCGAATGGGACGAAGAATTGACAAAATAGTTGCTGAGAGTTAAGAGGGGATTCATTGGTACAATTGTTTTGGTTTACCTTGAGGTATTACGAGTTTGAAGTGTACAAGTGATTCTTCAAGACAAGGTCTTGATCGAGTATTGCGGATCGATATAAAAGTAATAGCATATGTGTCTCGTTAGTAAATCAGTGGGAAGTGAAGTACTTCCTTCATTATCGGGGACTCACTTCAAAAGTTGAGGAAATGTAACATTCAATTTGGATTGACAAGGACTAGAGTCAATTGTGAAAAGGGTAGATTTGATCTTCCTTGTTGGAGACAATCAACGAGAAAGATAGTGGTTATGCTGCTTCGAGAAGGACCAGAGAAGGAAGTCGAGTTTCCGATATATCAGAGCTTTGTGAAAATCATAACGTTAGTAAGGAAAGTAGTTTACCGGTTGGCGTAGCCACCGAGAGTAGTGGGTGTTCACCCGGGATTTCATGTGTATCAGTCTAGGAAGTACAGATATGACTTGAGATGTATTGCCGATCCTCATGATCTAGCGGCAGATGAAGAACCAAGGAGGCTAATAAGAAGACGGATGATAGTATCATTAGTTCACTTAGTTCTTCCCTTAGTTGAGTTTTGTATATGTGTGATGTTATATGTTATTTGTGCCCCGTGCACGAGCGGGTTATATGACCTGATACATTTTTTGCGATGACGGATTGAGTAGTTAGTGTTTATAGATTACAAGTTCTAAGCCTTCCTAATTTGTGAGTTTATACCTCGGCGTTATGGGACCGAGAAGTTCGGCGTATGGCAAGTTTCGGGACGAAACTTGTTTTTAGGGGGATCTAATGTAACGCCTCATTTATTGGGTGCGTTTCGGTATTTATTATTTCCGGCTTTTATCTATATTTTCAATAACTTAAATAATTTATACGAGTATTTTCACATTGTAAATTAAATTTTTATGAGTTTATATATATATATATTTTCCGTATTTTATTTCACGGAAAGTTCGAGAGTTTTTCAAACCGAAAATCCCGTTTCCGGTAATTTGATCGAGTTATTTTAATACCCGTTGTTATGTTTTTTATTATTAAGTATCTTTATTTATCTTTTTTTTTTCTCTTTCCTCTCCTTTAGCGTGATGATTGGCTTCGGTAAGCCTAAACGACCCCTCGTCCTTCTACCTCCCGTCTGCTTCCTTGGTCTCGTTCACGCAATCTGCCTCACCCCACATCACACTTTTCCTCCCTAACTCTCCTCCTCTGTTCCTCTGTCCTTACCTCAACCTTACCTCCTTAGGTTGCAGCTCCCTTCAGCAGTTGGATCGAACATCCCTTCATCCATCAACTCTCTTTCCCCGACCTCAAGCCTCCACAGCCTCCAGGGATGCCCACGACCTCTCTCGCCGGGAAAGCAGGAGTTCCCTCTCCGGGCTCTTGCCTGGGAAGACAGCAACAGAAGTAGCACCCTCTCCATCTCTCTCTTTCCTTCGATCACGCCGGAAGTAACAGCTACTCTCCAGTCGCCTCACCTTTACCGGCAGCTAGATGAAAGACGGATATGTTCATCCGTCGCCTCCCCACCAGAGGGCCACCCGTCGACCTCCCTCTTTGTCAAAACAACCACCCTCGAGCCCCTTTGTTTCCCTTCATCTCGAACGGTTGCAACAGGTATCTGGGACCCCCAACGCCTGCCCGACTTGCCACCGCCAGCGGAGCCACCGTCGTCACCCTCGAAGCCGCCGGGAGGGCCGTCGCCGCCTTGCCTGAGCCCCTGCCGCTTCCATTGTTGCCTTCCGCCGCCCTCACCTGCTAGACTCTCCGCCTGCGCCAGTTGCAAAGGGAAAAGAACCCTTTTAAGGGTTAATTAAATCGGTCCCACCCATGTTTGGTATAATTACAGTCTGTATCCCATATTTCAGAAATTTGCAATTTTTTTAACCTGTTGGATTAATTACAAGATATGGCCTATAGTTATGTGTACGGTTTATGACCCAAGTTTCTAAAAGTGTGTTATTTGCCCCAGAAAACGTGTTACCGGCTTTTAACCTTGGATTTTAATTACGGGGATGTTCTTATATTTTTATATACTATGTATTATTCCCTTGGTTGGTTTAATCCGATTTATGGCTCAAAGTATTCATTACGGTTTCATGGCCAAGTTCCGTGAATTTCATATCGTGCCCCGGAAGGATTATTTACGAGATTTTAACGCGGTTTTGAAAACGAGTTTTACCTTAGATTTTACATAAGTTATATATATTCCGTTCAAAATTAGCATATAGGCTAAATTTGTTTAGCTTTGGTGTTAGGACCGGAAGCGCCCCGATAAAGGCCAACAATTTCAATCTCGACATCCGTAGATCGACTTCCGTCTTTTGACGTTGTGTGAGTATTACTTTCCCTCGATCTAGTTATGTTTAGTAGGATCATGCTAGGTTGGATATAACATAACTAGAGTGAATACCAAGTAGTGGTTATGAACCTTAGGTGAGTTTTGAGGATTTATGATTGTGCTAAGACTTGAGGTGTTTGGTTATCTTGTGAGGTTGTTATAAGGCTTTAAGTTATAGGGTTGATCTTGTGAGCGTTTTGAGGCTCGAGGTTGGGGTTGTATGATCTTGTGGGATTTTGGAGTTTAGGTTTGGCTTATCCTAGCATGTGGTTTGATGGTTATGACCTTGTGAGATCGTGAGGACTAAGAGTTGTTATCCTAGCATGGTTATGGGTTATGATCTTGTGAGATCATTGGGACTAGAAGTCTAAGGACTTCTAGCATGTGAGAGAGATGCTGATCGTGTGCCTTTTTACAGGCGTTGAGTGTCTTCCTGCGGGAAGCTGAGAGCGGGATATAGCGGGATTATCTTTGGGACGAGGTAAGTCTCCGGACTTACTTAGCTCGTATTCTTTGTATTAGCATTATTGTGTGTTGGGTGGTGTGTGTTATTATTTTACTGTTTATAACAACTAAACCGGAAATAGGATTACCGACCTTTATATTATTTGGCCCAAGTGTATGATAACGGGCGGTGACATCACTGCCTGGCTCCCCGTGAGAGCTAGGGGGATCTCGGCGACTGGCCCGTGCTGGTTAGACGGTCGGAGGCATCCGACCGTTCCATTGCCGGAAGAAGGGACCGAGGCGAGTTTCGGAGGATTCTCGTGTCACAAAAGAAGTTGAACTAGAACGGGATATGACTTAATAAATAAAGATAATAAACCGGATTTGTGTGTTTTGAGTATGTTGTGTGACTATGTTGAATTAATTGTGTTTGTGCCTTTCCCTTTAATTCTAATGCTTCGAATGTGAGCTAACGGTTTTATACCGAATGTTGTAGTTTGCCTTGCAGGTTAGGCATGCTCCGAGAGATCCGGAAGGGTGGGCAGCCGGGGCCCGTACATTTTAGGAAGGGTTTTGTTTGGAGTCACGTTTGGAGTTTTGTATATTGTATTATTGTATGCCGCATGTATGGCGTTTGATCTTTGTAGTTGTTTTCGGCTGAAGTCCGTTGTTTGTTTTCTTTTGGGTTTTCTCACATTGCATAAAATGTATTTCGGTTTTGGCCTATATTTGTGCCTTGTTGCAAGATCCGGTGAAATTGTTGTCAAGCTAAGGCTCGGGACCCATTGTAAGGTCCCAACCCGTAGCGCCCCGAGTCCCGCGGATTTGGGGTGTTACAATTTTTTGGATCGTTAACCTACAATTATGTCGGTCGTAATTGTGCCCCTCGAGTTTTTTTTGGCAACCTTATCTTAAATATGCCCCTCGAGTTTTTTTAGGCAACCTTATCTATTTACGTTAAATATTTTCAAGATTTTAACTATACAAATAATACAATTTTGGCCAATAAATATTTATTTTTTAAACTATTTTTAAGCCAGAGAATCTTTTCTTAACAAATTAACAATATGTTATTGGAACTATTTCACGTTATTTTTTATTGTTGGAACCAATCTATTTTTAAAATAATTTTTTAAATAAATATAATTGTACTCCGATTTTTTCTGTTAGTTTTCGATTTCTATTTACGTTAAATATTTATTTATTATACATACTAAAAGAGAGTATATGAAGTGCTGACGTGGCGCGCTGTAAAACCATTAATCGAATGGAGCTCTCACAATTTTTTGGCCAATAAATCTTTATTTTTTAAGCCAGAGAAATTTTTATTATTAAGTCAGAGTTTGGCCAATAAATCTTTATTTTTTAAGCCAGAGAAATTTTTATTATTAAGTCATAGAATCTTTTTTTACTAAACTAACATTGTGTTATTGAAAGATTGTACTAACTTTTTTTTCCAACCAACCTATTTTTTGGACAAAAAATCTTTATTTTTAAACTATTTTTATCTTTTGTTATTAGCATCATCTATTTTTTTAAGAATTTTGTTATCCCACATCGATTAGCCACTAAAGTTGATGGTTGTAACGCCCCGCTCATTGGACGCGTTTCGATATTTATTTTCCTACTCTTATCAATATTTTATTATCTCGAGTATTTAATTTAAAATTATATTAAGGCGTAAAATACCTTTCCCGAGTATAATTAAACGTCACGTGTATCCGTCTTTTTATTTCCGAAAAATTCGGAAATTTTTTTATTCCGATTTCGAAAATAAGGTTCCGAATCATTTGATCGGGTTTAATTTATTCTCATATTTTTTCCCCATTTATTATTTTATTTTTTCTTTCTACCTTTTCCTCTCTCCCTTCATTGCGTGTTGAAGAGCGCAAGTCTGCACTGCCCATCCTGATGCTTATACCCGCTTCTCATAGTCGACCTCTCGATGCTCACCTCTCGACCCCTCGCCTTGCTACACCAACTCCCTTAGCCTCTCAACCCTTCACTTAACTTCAACCTCCAGCCCTCCTAGCTTCTGATCCTCTCTCTCCTTTGGCTTCCCAGTCGGACCAGGAGCACAACAAGACCTCCTCGGTTGGAGCAGCAAGTAGCAAGCAGCAAACAACAAAAACTCCCCTGCGTTCCTCTCTTCACCTACAACAGCCCTCAATCGGAAGCCTCTTCATCTACCGTGTGAACTCTATTTCCCCTCTGTTGAATCGGCATACCAGCAACAACACAGGGCCGACAACAACTCGTCTACGTTCGCCGTCGGGAAGCGTCTGGCGCAGCCCTGCCCCTTCACCGGAAACCACTATCTGAGTCCTCCCTGGAGTCCTTGCAACCCACGCTCTCGGCCCCTGCTCGACGGAGCCTTGCAACCGGCGGGAACAGCCTCGCCTGGGTTATAGTTCCCGCCGCCTCTCCTTTCTTCTCTGTTTTGTTCTGTCGAGGCCGAAGAGCCAATCGAGCCGCCAGGGAAGCCCTGCCCCTCGCCCTCGCCGTACCATGCCTGCACGAGCCTTGACGGAGCCCCAGCCGCCGCTGCCTGTGCACCTCTCCCCAGCCCTGCGCTTTTGTCCAAAGCTGGAAGAAACCCTATTAACGTAAATCAAATCGGGCCCCCTTGATTTATGTGTAATTGCAGTTTATACCCCATACTTTGAATTTACATGTTTTACCCACATTTTGAAATCTTGCATTTATATCCTTGGTTGGAAAATTACAGATTATGGCCCTAATTTACATTTTCAGAATATGACCCAAGTTTATGAATATGTTCATCTTTGCCCTTAAAATGTATTTGTCGATTTTAAACTCAGGTTTCAATTAGAGGGATATTCTTATATTTATATATACTACATATTGTTCCCTTTGTTGGATTTATTTTGGATTTATGGCCTGAAGATTTAATTGCGGATTATGACCAAGTTTCTAAAATTGTATAAATTGCCCGGAAAGTGCTTTAAGATTTTAAACTCGATTTGAATTACGGGGGTCATTCTTATAGTTTATATATACTATGTAGTATGCCCAAATTTAGCGTTATGCTAAATTTGTTTAGTTTGCCGCTAGGTTCGGAAGCGCCCCGTTTAAGGCCAACAAATCCATATCGGCATCCATGGATCGTATTCCGTCTTTTGATGTCACGTGAGTACCTTCTCCCCCGAGCATATGATCTTACCTCGTTTTAGTTATGTTTAGTATTAGTATCATGCTAGGTTGGATCTAGCATAACTTAGAGTGAATACCAAGTAGTGTTTTGGACTTTAGGTGAGTTTTGAGGATTGTCGATTGTTGTAAGACATTGAGTGTTTGGTTGATCTTGTGAGCGTTTTGAGGCTCGAGGTGGGGTTGGATGATCTTGTGGGATTTTGGAGTTTAGCTTTGGCTTATCTTAGTTGCGTTGGGAATTATGATCTTGCGAGATCTGAGGGTTTAGAAGTCTTAGGACTTCCATCTTGTATTGAGTGTGATGTGAGCATGAGGGATCTAGGATGCGGTCCTAGAATTGAGAGTCAAATGGTCTTGCGTAGATCATTTGTATAGAAGTCTACGACTTCTATTGTGAGAGGGTTGTTGTTGATATAATTATCTTCTTGTGAGCAGGTCACGGGCTTCCTCCCTAAGGAAGCGAGAGTGTCGTGAGTTGAGAGTGGTGACGAGGTAAGTCTCCGGACTTACTTAGCTCGTATTCCTTGTATTAGCATTGATGTGTGTTTGGTGGTGTGTGTTTATTCTTTATTGTTTATAACAACTAAACCGGAAATAGGATCACCGACCTTTATATTATTTAGCCCAAGTGTATGATAACGGGTGATGACATCATTGCCTAGCTCTTGCGTAGAGCTAGGAGGTTCTTGGCGACTAGCCCGTATGGTTAGACGGTCGGAGGCATCCGTACCGTTCCATGCGGTAAGTGGGGACCGAGGCGAGTTTCGGGAGATTCTCGTGTCACAAAAGAAGTTGAATTAGAACGGTATACGACTTAATAATAAAAAGATAATAAACCGGACTTGTGATTTTGTGTACTTTGTGTGTTATGTTGATTTACTTGTGTTTGTGTCTTTCACCTTGATTCTAATGCGTCGAATATTAGCTAACGGTTTTATACCGATTGTTGTAGATGGCCTTGCAGGTTAGGCATGCTCCGAGAGATCCGGAAGGGTGGGCAGCCGGGGCCCGTACATTTTAGGAAGGGTTTTGTTTGGAGTCACGTTTGGAGTTTTGTATATTGTATTATTGTATGCCGCATGTATGGCGTTTGATCTTTGTAGTTGTTTTCGGCTGAAGTCCGTTGTTTGTTTTCTTTTGGGTTTTCTCACATTGCATAAAATGTATTTCGGTTTTGGCCTATATTTGTGCCTTGTTGCAAGATCCGGTGAAATTGTTGTCAAGCTAAGGCTCGGGACCCATTGTAAGGTCCCAACCCGTGGCGCCCCGAGTCCCGCGGATTTGGGGTGTTACAATGGTTTTAGAACTTGTATAAATAGGGAGTCTAAGGAGTATACAAATAAACATTTCTTAGTCTTTTGGTTAAGTTCAACTATAATTATTATTCATATCGGAATAATATTTTATTTTTGGGATCGTTAACCTACAATTTTGTGGGTCATAATGTTCTTCTCTAAAGTAATCGTATCCTAAAGTTTTATTTTTAGGGAAGCGTAATCGTACCCCTAAAATTTTATTTTTAGGAAAGATTTTATTTTTTGGAACGTTAACCTACAATTATGTGGGTGAGTCATAATGTTTTACGCCAAAGTAATATTGATCTTTGGTTATTACGTTAAATATTTTCACGTTATTTTTATATAAGTACAAGTATCCTAAAGTTTTTATTTTTAGGGAAGATTTTTTTTTTTCAAATGAATATCAAAATAATCTATTTAGTTAAATTTTTTGAGGGTTTTTGTTGTCCCACATCGATTAGCTACTAAACTTGATGGTTTTAGAATTTGTATAAATAGGGAGTCTATATACTCGTTGACGTGGCGCGCTGTGGAGACAATATTTCTAAAACGGAGCTCCCACAATTAATGCCATTATATCTTCTTTTTTTAAGTCAATTTTTTTTTTTGTAAACGATTTGTTTCAAAAATGTCTTTACTCCTAAAAAACTTTTAAGCGAGAGAATATTTATTTTGTAAACTATTTTTTTAAGCCAGAAAATCTGCATTTATTAAACTAACAATATGTTATTAGAAAATTTCACGTAATATTTTTTTTGTTCCAACAAACCTATTTTTTGAACAAAAAATCTTTATTTTTAAACTATTTTTTTAAACTAAAGAATCTTTTGTTATCCCACATCGATTAGCTACTAAAGTTGATGGTTTTAGAAGTTGTATAAATAGGGAGTCTAAGAAGTATACAAATAATACATTTCTTAGCCTTTTGGTTAAGTTTAACCATAATTATTATTCATATCGGAATAATATTTTATTTTTGGGATCTTTAATCTATAATTATGTGGGTCATAATGTTCCTTCCTAAAGTAATCGTAGGAAAGATTTTATTTTGGAACGTTAACCTACAATTATGTGGGTCATAATGTTCTTCCCTAAAGTCATATTGGGCTTTGGTTATTACGTTAAATATTTTCACGTTACTTTTATATAAGTAACCGTATCCCTAAAGTTTTATTTTTAGGGAAATTTTTTTTTCTTTTTCAAGTGAATATCAAAATGATCTATTTAGTTTAATTTTTTCACATCGATTAACTACTAATTTTGATGGTTTTAGAACTTGTATAAATAAGAAATCTAAAGAGTATACAAATAATACATTTGTTGGCGTTTGAATAATGTTTTATTTTTTGGATCGTTAAACTACAATTATGTGGGTCGTAATTGTGCCTCTCGAGTTTTGTTTTAGGCAACCTTATCTATTTACGTTAAATATTTTCGAGATTTTGACTATACAAATAATACATTATTTGACCAATAAATCTTTATTTTTTAAACTATTTTTAAGTTAGAGAATCTTTTCTTAACAAATTAACAATTTTTTATTAGAACTATTTCACGTTTATTTTTATTGTTGGAACCAATCTATTTTTGAGATAATTTTTTAAATAAAAATAAATGTACTCCGATTTTTTATGTTAGTTTTCGATTTCTATTTACGTTAAATATTTTCACGTTATTTTAGTTAAATAATCGTACCCCTAAAGTTTATTTTTAGGGAAGATTTTTTTTCTTTTTTCAAATGATTATTAGGTTGATCTATTTACGTTAAACTTTTTGAGGGATTTTGTTATCCCACATCGATTAGATACTAAGGTTGATGGTTTTTATAACTTGTATAAATAGGGAGTCTAAGGATTAAACGAATAATACATATTTTGGCTTTTTGGTTAAGTTCAAGTATAATTATTATTCATATTGGAATAATATTTTTACTTTTTGGATCGTTATCTTACAATTATGTGGTCATAATGTTCTTTTTTAAAGTAATCGTATCCCTACAGTTTTATTTTTATGCAAGATTTTATTTTTGGGATCGTTAACCTACAATTATGTGGGTCATAATATTCTTCCCTAAAGTAATCTTGGCTTTTTGGTTAAGTTTGATTTTTATTTATGTTAAATATTTTCACGTTACTTTTATATAAGTAAGCATACCCCTAAAGTTTTATTTTTAGGAAATCTTTTTTTCTTTTTCTCAAATGAATATCAAAATGATCTATTTAGTTAATTTTTTTTGAGGGTTTTTATTGTCCTACATCGATTAGCTACTAAGCTTGATGGTTTAGAACTTGTTTAAATAGAGAGCCTAAAGAGTATACAAATAATACATTTCTTGACATTTTGGTTAAGTTCAAGTATAATTACTATTTATATATGGATAATGTTGATGTGGGGCCTCCACGATTTTTTTTTCCGGATTAAATCTTTTATTAAATTACAAATTAAGTCAATAAATCTTTTTTTATTAAAACATAATTATTTTATAAAATATGGAATTTGCTATCCCATATCGATTATCAAGAAAACATGACTCTTTGAGAAATTGTATAAATAAACACAAAAAGTTTGAAGAATAATGTTATCTTCCGAGTTTACAATTATTTCGTTTTCTATTAATAATATCAAGCGATCATAACTTTTGAGTTTACACTTAAATCAAATTTATCTTCTTCTTTTCCAAAATCGGACCGTCGCGCATGTTTTCGAGGATTCACGACAAATGTTATCTTTTGGATTAGTATTATATTATATTTGCACAATTTTATTTATTTTTTGAATTAATTTATGTTGAATATATTTTTGCATTGCATAGATGTCGTTTATTATTTGACATTTATTAAAATCACAAATATATTTTTTGACATTTATTAATATTATGGTTTATATAATATAGATATAGTGAACACTTTTGGTTTGATATGCTCTCATATGTAGTCAGTCAATAATTATGTTGTTATTATTTAATAAGCATATACTTTATTACATAAATATTCATAATCAAATCAACAAAATATTATAATAAAATGACACCTATAAAAAATTATTCACACAAAAAAAACAAAAAATACATTTTCAAATACCCGTGCAAGGCAAGGGCACTAAACTAGTTCATTCTAATAAGACTCTACACACTAATATTTTTATTATTTTAAATTGTAAAATCATAGGGGTCTACTTTATATCTTGTGATACGTTTCAAAAGGGCGATTTTGGTAAATAGCCTTTTTGAAAAACTATAGTAGTAACTAGGCTTTTTAATGTTTCAATTAAGTAAATATACCCCAACCTTTTGTATTTATTCTAAAACTCTACACACTCTTCTCTCAAGGGGTACATTTACTAAACACAAAATTAGAAAAAGCCTAGTAATCCAAATTAGTTTAAAAATACTTCAATAGAACAATATTCTCAAAATTTTCCAACTTAGTTAACGATTGGAGTGTGGTCTTGTCTTACAATAATGTGGTGGGGTCTATTACTCCATTCTCATTATGTAGTTGAATCAGACAAAAATAGGACAGGACGCTCAGGACATTTGGATCTTAGATACTATGGTTTCTTTCTTATTTAAATTTATAAAAATAAAAATAAATATCATATCTGGGTGTGAGAATAAAAGAAATGACCATTTCATTATAAAATCGTAGACAAATTGCACTATAAAGGGAAATATAAAAAAACGCTCTCTCTGAAAAACCCTAAAAGCGAAAAGTTTAGGGCGGTGCTATTGAGCGTTCTGGTTAGGGATGTCGGAGGGAGACCAGCCGGCGGTTGAACCTATAGTGGCTATTCTAGAAAATCCTATAGCGATACGGTTATGTGCGACTCTTTAGAGATACAATCTGCAAACGTTAATTCGGGGAGTTCTTCTTAGAACGATGTGATGATTTCTGCTCCCACTGGTGACCCATCTGTGTCGGTTGAGAAGGCTCCTCCGGCGGCTAAGGCTAATCTTTGTGCCGTCAAGGTTGTCAACGTGGATGGTTCTGGTAAGTTCGATGTGGGTGTCACGAAGTTACCCTTGCGCCGACGTCCTTGCCCAGGGCTGACGCTATGTCTACTGGTATTGCCACCGAGAAAGAGAAATCCGGGATTCGTTCGTGGAGTGATTTCCTTGGAGGAGTAAAAAACAATAATTTCTGCAGGGACAGGATCACTAGGGAGGCCCTTAATGGCATAATAAATATTAGCTATCCATTCGGCCATGAGGGAGACCCGGTTATGGTTATCGATAGGGAAGTTACAGAGGATCTGAAATCGAGATGGCATAACTCTATTGTCTTCAAAGTTCAGGGTTTCCCTATTGTCTTCCCCGGTATGGAGAGGAAGATCAGAGAACTCTGAAAATATGGTGATAACTTGCAGATCATTGACTTAGATAATAACTATTTCCTTGCTAGATTCAAGAGCGAAAATGAGCTCATGATGATCCTTACTGGGGGACCTTGGGTTGTTTTCGGGAGGTGTCTTATAATAAAACGTTGGTCCCCAGAATTTGTCACGTCTAGTCCCATTACCTCGGCTTCTATTTGGATTAGAATCACTGGTGTTCCCGTCCAATGGTATCATGAGGCCATAATATGGAGCATGGTTGAAGGTATCGGGTTACCAATTACTATAGATTCTAAAACGCTCCAATTCATTAGAGGGAGGTTTGCTCGTATTTGTGTCAAAATTGACCTTAGTAGACCACTACAGAAAGCTATATTCATTAACGGGAGAAGATGTCCTATAGAATACGAAGGACTTGATATGATTTGCTTCAAATACGGTAGGTACGTACATTATGCTTCACATTGTGAATTTGGGAAGGGTACTAAGATTCATGTTTGTGAAGTCGCTGATAGTACAAAGGTACAGTCTGACGGTGTGCCTAAGAATGGAAATCACAACATTGATGTTAATCCGAACCCTTTTCCGGCGATGGTAGACAACAACCCGGGTTATGGCCCATGGATGCAAGTGGTGAGAAGGATAACCCAGAAAGGAAAGAATAATCAGGAAATTATCTCGGGATCAAATAGTAATTATGTTAGGAAAAACACGCCGATTAACGAGGGGAAAGATTTGCATGGTAAAGGAAAGTATGTTATTATGGCTAATAAAGGGCTAAACAAAAGTACTGCCACCATTTCCGTGGGTCCCTCTTCCTTGAGTCAGGGAACGTTGGATGCTGGTGCTTCTTCTAGTGGGCCACTACCAATGGGAGCCTGAATTGCAACAACCCATCCTAGCCCATCTCAAAGACTAGTGATCCAAAATATACTCAGCCTGTTAACACCAGTCACAAAATAACCCGGCAGGTCTAATTATTTTTGCAGCAATTGTAGATAATAACTCTCACAGCAGTGGCAAGGAAGGAAAACAGAAGGCACGTAACAAGATCAAAAATAATGCCTGAAGAGCAGCTTGAAGAGCCAAGAAGAGTGGAGAAATGAGTACTAAACCAAGGACTCTTAAGAGACAACGCTATAGTTCTGACAATAATGGTGCTGTAGGAAATAGTAAGGCTGAGACTTCTGGGGGTAGTGTTGAGGGGAATTTAATGGCTTGCGTTCTTTCTACCCCTGGGAACTTGCCTAGTCAACCGGAGGAGCCAAATAAACCACCAAATATCTCCTTGCTTGTAAATGAGGTCAACACGTCTCGGGAGGCAAGTCCATTAATGTCTTTGGTTCCTACATTGACACCAATGTTGAAGATGGGGTAGCGCCTATGATTGATGAAGATGGTGGAAAATTTGAATGTAAAGGGCCATGGGGCTACGACTGAGTCGGGTTAGTTACTCTTCTTACCTTCCCGGTCCTTTCCTATCTTTTTTTAGTTATCATGAATTGTCTTCTTTGGAATGTTTTTGGAGCCGGCAAGAGCGGGTTCCGAAGAGCTATTAGATACTTGTGTAGACAACATGTTGTCGATGTTGTTGCTATCTTTGAACCTCGGGTATCTAGAGTTAGAGCACAATCTGTCTGTGATCGTATGAACTATTCAGGTTGTTTCTGGGTTGAAGCTGAGGGTTTCGAAGGAGGAGTTTGGTTGTTATGGAAAAATGACAAGGTCCAGCTTACTGTTTTATCGAGTTCTAAGTGGTTCGTTCACGCTAGAGCTAATGACGGTACTAGTGCATATAACTTGATTGTTGTTTACGCTCCTCCTGATGTTACTAGATGTCGAGATTTTTGGAGTGCTCTTGATAGGGTTTTGGCTACTATTTATAAACCTCTCATCATTGGAGGGGATTTCAATTGTATTTGATTTCTTCATGAGCGTCAGGGTGGCATTGGTAAGCTGCATTCTGATTCGGAGAACTTTAATGATCTTGTCATGGCTCATGGTCTGATTGACCTCGGGTACAGAGGCGCAAATTTCACCTAGGATGACGGGAAATCTGCTAGAAGAAATGTGCTTAAGAGACTTGACAGAGTCTTCATGAATAAGGATGGCCGTATAAAGTAGCCTAATGCTCAAGTTAGACATCTTGCGCGGTTTTCTTCGGACAACTCCCCCTACTCCTATCCCTGGATCCGGCCACTCCTTACAGGAGCGAGAGGAGACCCTTTAGGTTTGAGGCGGCTTGGATGTCTCATTGCGACTTTCAACCCATGGTGGAGATGTGTTGGCATAACAATCCGGAGGTAAGTAAAGCTTTGCCTAATCTCAAGAATTCCCTTATTATTTGGAACAAGCTTGTGTTTGGTAATGTCTTCCGCAGGAAACAGGAAGCCTTGACCAAGCTAACTAAGATTCAGACCATACTTTGCCGTGGTAGCAATCCTAGTTGCTCAGGGAGGAGTCCTCATTGAAAGTTGAGATTGAGAGTATTCTTGAACAAGAGGAAACTATTTGGTTCCAGAAAACCCGTGAGCAATGGCTTGAGCAAGGTGACCGGAATACTTCCTTCTTCCACATGTCTACTATTATCCGCAAGAGTAGGAATAGAGTGTTGGGGCTCAAGTTGACCAATGACGAGTGGGTGGATGATCAACAAAGGCTTAAGAGTCACGCAGTGGGCTATTTCTATGATCTTTATAGCTTTAGTGATGATCATCCCCTGCCCCTGAGCCACCTTGATACATATGAATTACCTTCGGTGGATGATAACGAGTGGTCTTTCATTCAAAGGCCGGTTAGTATGGACAAAGTGTGGCATGCTATCAAGAGTATGGGAGCTTACAAAGCTCCGAGTATTTTTTTCCAGAAATGTTGGATTATTGTGGGTCATTCGATGAGAGATGAAGTTGTTCGTTTCTTTGCTACTCAGAAGATCTCTCCTGTAACACCCCAAATTTTTACAACTTGGGGAGTTACTGGTTACGACCGCACAGTGGGTCCCGACCTTAGTTTGACAACGAATTAACAAGATCTTACAACAAGGCACAGATAAGGAAAAACCGGAAATCATAAATTAAGTCTTAACAATGTATGAATGTGACCAGAATAACCAACAGCCGGAAAACAAGATAACAAGGTAGGAATAGAAAGAAAAGAACTAAGGTCTAAATGGAAATCCCACAAATAAAGAAACTGCATCACATCCTAAAAGTACGACGCCCCGGCTGACCACTACCATCCGGATCACTCGGCATCTGCTCTAACCTGCGGTACGTCTACACAACATAACAACTGTTAGCTAACTATCCAAATATAAGTAGAATAATAACAGCACAAACACACTCAGAATAATATAAACAATCATCATGCGGCACACAACCGTTTATTATCTATTACTTAGGTGATTCATCTTATTCAATTTTACAGTTGTGGCACGAGAACTCTTAACAGTCCTCGCCTCCGTTCCTTATCCAACTGGGTGTAGGTCTAGCTGACCTCCGCCGGTAGCATCACTACAAACCGAGTATGGACTAGTCCCTAAAGAAACCCCCAGCGCCCTCAAGCTAACTGAGCAGAATGCCACCGCCCGTTACTCTTAGGCCAAGTATAGGTCTGTAAATATCTATCACAAACTATATCTCTAAACATTTCAATCACACACCACTATCATCATTCATGCTCATATTTAGAAGTCAGCTAAGTAAGCCCAAAGGACTTACCTGTTATAACTCTCGATTCTCTATAAACCAAACTCGCTCTATAAACTGTAGCAACTCAGTTGCCTGCCAAAGGAGATAAGTGCATTAGCACACTCCAACGTAATTAGAAGTCTAAGACTTCTAAGATAGAAGATCGTAATAGGACATAACTAATTACAGTACTAATTTATGGTAAAATGACCATTTTACCCTTAGTCCCGAAACTTCCAAATTTTCCGAAATTCATGTCTAAACTCCTATTTGAGACTCTACAGTCCTATTCTAACTCCTAAAGTTTAGTTTGGTTACAAACTGGCACTTTTCCTTTTTTCCTATTTTCCGAAAGATCGTAAAGGTCCAACTTCGGTTTCAAATATAAAATTTTTAAAAGCTTATAAAAAATCCGAAATAATTCTCTAGCTCATCTAGGATGTTCCATCTATCCTTAGGAGCAAGAATTTCTCAAAACTGTTTATCCATCATTTTTATAAAAATTCTCAAAGTTGGCTACTACACTTACATTTTCTATACTTAACCAAAAATCCAAAGTTTATAAAAACTGCTTAACTACCCAACTTTGGAAGCTTAATACTTCTAATCCGACCGTTCGTTTCTTCTCAAATTTTAATACACTAAACTACATATATCCACCTATTACCTATTAAAATTTCAACGGTGGATCTTCAACCTAACTCTCTAACATTGATCCCCAATAGTACTCATTTCTCATTGTAAACTGAGATTAAAACACGTGTTCTTATTTCTATTGTTCATATTTACAGCAGTCCACCTTCCTATGGGCCTCTAGTTCGACTTTCACCTAACACACTAATCTATATTTCCCAATACACACATTCTAGGTTCTAAACTTATGAAGATCAAAAATATATATACATACGTTGCATCTATGTCCTAAATAGGAGCAGGAGGCAGTGGTTCTCTTACCGGACTGGTGTGTGTCTTATCTCGTTTTATCTATGATCCAAGGGAAAACTGCAGCCTATCTCACTACTGCATCGATGGGAAAACAGTCCAGCACAAGAAGGGAAGTATAAGTTGCAAAATTTAACTAAGAAGATGACAGAAGGAATGGAGTGGTAGATAAATCTTTACCCAGCTGTACAGAACAGGGTGTAGTGCAGTTCGATGGGGAATCGGTAGAAGAAGGAGGGAAGGATGACGCTGCTGACCTTCTACTCGGAAGAGCCTTGCTGCGCTGAAAGGTTTCGAGTTAGAGATGCAGAACCACGTAGTATAGATTAGAAGACTAAGGAGGCTAAGGCTCTACCAGATCCGTGTACTTGCTGTGCAAAAGGGAGGAAGGAGAGCTTGATCGTTGCTGTTACTGGATGTAAGATGTGGCCGGAATTCTGCACGTCAGGCAAGGCTGGAGAATTGAAGATCTGGCTATTGATATTTTCGTACAGGAGGAACGTCAATGAATCTAGACGTCTTCTGGCTAGGATGGTTTGCTGAGAATGGAAAGTGTTGCTGCGTATAATCAGGAGCGTTACAGATCTCCTCTTTCCAATTAACTCTCAAGCAATTACGTGAAATCTGAGGGAAGGAAGCGTTGCTGCTCTTCTCCTTCCAGATGGGCTCGAGTTTCAGTTGGGCTGGCAACAAGCGAGGCAGCTGGGCTGAACACGCAGGCTGCTGAAATAGATCACGGACTGGGCTGGAGTTGGCGCTGCTGGCAACGACTAGGCTGAAGCTAGGGTGAAGCTGGCACTGTGCTGAAGCTGGCGCTGGGTTGAAGCTGGCGCTGGGCACATTGGCAAGCTGCTGCTGGGCTGAAACTGGACTGGACTGGGCGCTGGCTGAAGAAGGTAAGGCAGCAGCACACGTTGCTGGGCTGGGTTGGCGCAAGGGAGTAGCAGCCCGGTGCTAGCTGCAGTCCGGAAACGAGATCCCGACTAACGAGTGCACGGAATAGACGGATACGGATCATGTTATAGTTTAGGATTGGTTATAAGGATCCTATCATTTTATGTGAAGGGAAGCTACATAAAATGATAAATTTTTATAAGGATCCTATCATTTTATGTGAAGGAAAGCTACATAAAATGATGAATTTTGAAACAATGTGTCTAACTAAGTAGACGGATATGGATCAACTGATCGAAATCCAATTTGTTACGGAAATAAACGGAATAAAAATTCCGGATATTACATCAGTACCCCCTTAAAAATAAGTTTCGTCCCGAAACTTAGAATAAGGTATATACCCATACAATTTCCCCTCAAGAGTTATATTGTAGTCTCACTTCAATTTATTTTACTTTTTCCTAGCATGCAAACTACTCACGCTATTAAGCCCATAAACATAAACAATCACTTAAACATATAATCACAGAAATCATATAAAGTATCGTCTCAGTATTAACCCGTCGGTACTGGGGTGGCGGCTAACTCCGCAAAGAACTCAGGATAGTTACGTCTAATACTCTCCTCTGTCTCCCAAGTAGCCTCATCAGCTCCTCGTCTAGACCACTGGATCCTCAATATCGGTATCTCCTTAGAACGCAGACGCCTAGTACTACGCTCTAGGATGGCTACTGGGTACTCCACAAAAGTGTGGTCTGGCTCGACTATCAGATCCTCATGACTGAGGACGTGTCTGGGATCTGGTATGTACTCTCTCAGCTGAGATACATGAAAAATTGGATGTACTCCCTCCAATCTCAGTGGCTGTGCTAATCGGTAGGCAACCTCTCCGACTCTCTCTAAGTTCTCAAATGGACCGACATATCGGGGACTCAGCTTCCCCTTAATGCCGAAACGCCGGACTCCTCTCGTCGGTGACACTCTCAACCACACCTGTGCACCTACTCTAAACTCCAAAGGTTGACGCCGTTTATCGGCGTAGGGTTTCTGACGACTCTGAGCTGCTAACATCCGCTCCCGGACTAAGGCAATCCGGGTGATATCGTCCTGTATCTGGTCTGGTACTACTCCATCAGCCTTGCTAGGCTCATCCCAACACAACGGTGTACGACATCTCCGCCCGTACAAAGCCTCATAAGGTGCCATCCCAATAGACGCGTGCCAGCTATTGTTATATGAGAACTCTACCAGTGGGAGATGATCCGGCCATACTTGTCCCCAATCTAGTACACATGCCCGCAACATGTCCTCTAAGGTCTGAATGGTCCTCTCAGTCTGACCGTCTGTCCGTGGGTGATAGGCAGTGGTAAAGTGGAGACTTGTCCCCAAAGCAGTATGTACCTGCTGCCAAAATCTCGAGGTAAAACGTCCATCCCTGTCGGAGACGATAGTCCTCGGTACTCCATGGAGTCTCACAATGTGTCTGGTGAACTCCTCAGCTAGACGACTTACCGGCCACGTTGTCTTAATCGGAATGAAACGTGCGGTCTTCGTCAGACGGTCTACCACTACCCAAATGGCATCAAAACCTCTGCTGAGCTTCAACCCTGTAACAAAATCCATAGATATATCCTCCCACTTCCAATGTGGTACTAGAAGTGGGTGGAGCTCTCCTCCGGACCTACGATGCTCAATCTTGACCTACTGACAGGTCACACACTGGGCTACATACCGGGCCACATCAGGCTTCAAACCACCCCACCAGAAGGAACGTCTCACGTCCTTATACATCTTACTCGCTCCTGGATGTACGGAGTAAGGGGTAGCATGAGCCTCACCTAGTATCCTCTGTCTCAACTCATTGTTTGATGGCACACAGATACGGTCCTGCCGTCTCATCACTCCATCGGCACCAATAGTGAACTGAGGTGCCTTATCTCGTGACATCCGGTCTCGGATCCGGGTCAAAGTCGGACAGGTCTCCTGCTTCTGTCGGATCTCACTCAACAGATCAGGAAATAACTCTAAGGTGGCTAACCGATGAACTGTATCGGGGAACTGGATCTCTACCTCCAACCAAGCTAAGTCTCTCTGTAACTGTGGCTGTACTGTCAACCGGGCTATGGCCTTCTCTCGAGGCGTCTTTCGACTCAAAGCGTCAACGACTACATTTGCCTTCCCGGGGTGGTAGAGAATCTCAAGGTCGAAATCCTTGATCAACTCTAGCCACAGCCTCTGGCGGTTATTCAACTCCCGCTGAGTGAATATGTACTTCAGACTCTTATGGTCTATGAAGATCTGACAGGTCGCTCCATAGAGATAATGACGCCAGATCTTAAGAGCATGTACTACCGCAGCCAACTCCAGGTCATGGGTGGGGTAGTTCTCCTTATACGTCTTCAGTTGTTGAGACGCATACGCTATGACCTTACCCCTCTGCATCAAGACACACCCCAAGCCCATCTTGGATGCGTCACTGTACACTACAAAGTCCTCTGTACCCTCAGGCTGTGCTAAAATCGGAGCAGACGTCAATCTCCTCTTCAGCTCCTCAAAACTCTGCTGACACGGCTCAGACCAGACGAACCGAGTAGTCTTCCTCAGGAGACAAGTAAGTGGTCGGGCGATCAGGGAAAACCCTTCCACAAACCGGCGGTAATAACCTGCCAATTCAAGGAAGCTGCGAACCTCCTTAACATTCTTCGGAGGTTGCCAAGAAGACACTGATTCAATCTTTGCCGGGTCGACCTTAATCCCCTCAGCAGTCACTACATGGCCTAGGAACGCCACCTCTGACATCCAGAACTCGCACTTGGATAGCTTAGCATATAGCTGACTATCCTGTAGAATCTGTAATACTGTCCTCAAGTGTCCGGCATGCTCCTCTCGACTTCTAGAGTAAACTAGAATGTCGTCAATGAAGACCACTATAAACTAGTCTAAGAAGTCGATGAAAATCCCATTCATCAACTCCATAAATACTGTTGGCGCATTAGTGAGCCCGAATGGCATCACTACAAACTCATAGTGGCCATACCTAGTCCGGAATGCCGTCTTAGGTATGTCCTAGTCTCTCACTCTCAGCTGGTGATAACCCGATCTCAAGTCTATCCTCGAGAACACTGACGCTCCATGCAGCTGGTCCAGCAGATCATCTATGCGAGGCAGTGGATACTTATTCTTGATGGTGACCTTGTTCAACTCCTGGTAGTCAATACACAGCCTCATCGATCCATCCTTCTTCCTCACAAATAATACTGGTGCGCCCCAGGGAGAAACACTAGGGCGTATGAAGCCCTTCTCTGCTAACTCCTCTAACTGCTTCTTCAGCTCAAGCAGCTCTATCAGGGCCATGCGGTACGGGGCCTTCGAGATCGGTCTCGTGCCCGGCTCTAACTCAATGCTAAAATCAACACTCCTCTGTGGAGGTAGCCCTGGTAAGTCGTCACTGAATACCTCTGCAAACTCGCATGCAACTGGTATCTCCTCTACTGTCAGGATCTTGCGCTCCTTCATGGCATAACACTAGAAGGCCTCGCAACCCTGTGCTATCAATCTGGCTGCTCTCACTGCGCTGATAATTGTGCCGGACTTTCCGAGGTCCCAACCTCGGAATATCACTCTGTGACCCTCCTCAGTGGCGACAGTCACAGTTCTCCTACCAATATCTAAGACTGCTCCATGTCTAGTCATCCAATCTATCCCCAATATCACGTTCTCATGTGCTAAGGGCATGACCAGAAAATTTACTAACCAAATCCGGCCTCCCAGATGAATAGGGCAGTCATAAATCTCTTGGGATCCTCTAACCTTACCCCCATCTAGTAACCCAACCACAAAAGGTACACCCTCTACTGTAGCTAAGGACAACCTATCTACGCATGCATTTGATATAAAGGAGTACGTAGCACCCGTATCAAATAAAACTCGCACAGGTAAGTCATGGATCCAAATAGTACCTGTGGTCGCAGGTGCTGTAGGCTGCTCAGTGCTCCTCAGCTCAAACACTCTCGATGGTCCTCCTCTGGTGTCAGTGGTACTACCACGTCCCCTGCCATGACCTGATCCCTGTGCCATACTGTATGAAGCAGGATGTCTTGGAGCCCGGTACTGTTGCTGCTGCTGACTCGGTGCTCGGTACTGAGGAGGTCTCTGTACACTCTTCTCAGCACCTGCAAGAGAAGATCCCTGCTGTGAAGGGGCCCTACCCTGACGGCAGAAAGTAGCTCTGTGTCCCGGCTTCCCACACGTGAAGCAAGTGGTAGGTGGTCTTTGGCAATCTGTCTTAATGTGATCGCGGCTACCACAGTTAAAGCACTGTCGATCTCTACTGGAAGTCTGGACTGTAGGGTGGTAGCTGGACCTCCCCTGAGTCTGTCCTCGACCATAACCTGCTACTGCTACTGCTGCACTGCTACCAGCATGTCCTGTCCTCTGCCGCTTATCCGGCCCACTAGACTGAACTGCTTTCCTCGAAGCTGGCCTATCTCTCTCATAGCAGAGGCCCTATCCTGATAGTCAGACAAAGTCTCACAGCGGAATCCAGCCAGATATGATCGGGTACTCTCTCTCAATCTCCTGGAGAAAAGGTAAACATGCTGCTCTTTTGGAGGTGCAACTGGTCCGAGTAAGGTCAACTCTTTCTGAAACTTCTTTATGGCTACAGCAATCGGGATATCCTCAAATGCCGCCTCAATGAAATCCTGGAATCTCTCCCTCCTCAGCGAGACAGGACAGTACCTGTCCCTAACAATGTTCCTAATCTGCTCCCAACTGGTGACTCGGCTACGAATGGTACGCCACCATGAATGAGCATCATCTGTGAAACAGGTCTGCACTAAATCCACCTGTCGATCCTCGGGGCAACGTATCGCCTCTAAAGCAGTCTCTATCTTTCCTATCCAGTGCTCCACCTCTAGCCCTATTTCTCCACTGAATGAGGGAACCTTCTGAGAGCTGAAAGCCTTTAACCACTCATCCAGTCTCGGTGCTCTAGACCCAGCATGCGCTCTATCAGCATTAGCTCTCCTCTCAGTTACAACCGGCACCTGAGACACTCCCTATGTCACCTGAGCTGACCTAGCCGGTACCACCGGTGGTACTTGGGTAAGCCTCTCAACTCTGGCAGCCTCCTCCATACGCTCGACGTATGCTCTGTACTCTCTATACTCAGATGCTCCAATAGAAACACGTCCTGACTTAGTCGAACGTGCTCCCTGCGCTCCAGACCTAGCGGCGGTCTCATGCCTGACCTCGCGGCATACACTCTCAGCTACCTCTTCCACAAGAGCCTCTGGTATGCTTGCTGCAGGTGGATCCTCTCGAGGAACTCGTCCTCGACCTCTCCCTAGTGGAGGTCTACCCCCACGACCACGCCCTCTAACAGTAGGGGTGCTACCAGCTCGATCCTGTCTAACTGGGGGAAGGGGGGACGACCCCTACCTCGGCCAGTCGCTCGTGTAGCCCTAGTACGTGCCATCTGCACGAACGGTAACAACTACAGTTATAATCTAATTAATCTATCATAAACAGTAAAAGTCTATAATAATAATACTAAGAATACCGATATCCGCGGAGGTAGTGGTGGTCATCCGTACTTTCTATCCCAACCCGACTATGCATGCATTTTAAAATGATAGCATGAATTATAGTCAATATTTTGGGGTTTGTTTGGACGTTTTATCTTCAATGATCTGCATGTTTGTATGTATTATATGTGATTATATTACCATTTCATCTACCTTTGCGGGAATCGAGGTCTACACCTAGTTTTGTTGTAATCGTAGGTAAAATGGCACGTTTTGCATCAAAAAGGAGCAAAAGGAGCTAAGGAGTCATTGGAGCTACATTCAGGAACATAAGGAACCATCCAGGAAGCATAGCCATGGATTTGAGATTTACTTTGGACCAGATTTGAGAGATTTCACATTCAGTTGTGATTCACCTCGGTTGGCTACAGTACCATCTCGACCGAGGTGATCCAGAGAGGCTGACTCGACCGAGGTGAATACCTAGGACGCGGCGAGAATATTTTATTCCTGGCTGAGATCTTTTAAAATTGGAAAGTGATCTTATATTTTTGGGCTTGGCTTCTGGAAGGAAGGAGATATGCAGAATCATATATTTTACCTATATTTATGGGATAATATCTTTCGAAGATTTATTATCTTTGGAGGGTTATTTTCCTATAAAAGGGGTTGGATTTTCCACAAATCGAAGGAGGCTTAGATCTCGCATACCACAGCCCGCATACATCCGCTACCAGCGCAAGCAAGCCGCCTACTCCAATTTGGGAGCTTTTCGAAGAACCTTTTTGAAGGTTGAAGGAAGATTGAAGACTAAAGCTTTTATAGCTTTTTGGAGGATTTTGTAAGATTGTCTTCAACTCCCTCAATTGTTTTCTTATCTTGTTGGATTATTATCCAAGGAACACTTTTGTTGTGATATTTGATTAAGTTATTGAAGTCTTTTCCTTAAATTCTTCTTTGTTCAAATATTCACCTTCTTTCCTTACATTTAATACTTTCACTATGATGATGAGTGGCTAATTTCCTTGTGTGATTCTAGGGTGATTAGCTGAAGGTTGTGGGGAAAACAATGATAGAATAATCTTAGATTCCAGTAGGATCCTGAAAGTTCGAGTCTTTAACCTTAACCCTAAGCATCTCGTTCAGTCGATGAACATTTCGGCCGAGGTGGTAACTGGCTGACCGAGGTGACTTATCCGACCTTAAACTGAGAGTTAAGTGTTAGAGTTTGCCAAATCCTATTCTTATTACGCCTTCCTGGTTCAATGCAAGCTTAGGATGAGACTTACCCGGTAATTCCTTAGTTTGTGTACCAACGATCGTAAGTGTAGGTAATAAAGGTTTATCCTTTATTGGGGTTTGAGTGTGCTTCCATCCCATCTTTGTGAGTTAGCCTGAGACTTACCCGGTAAAGGTTGATTCTATTCCCTTAGATGGTATGCTAGTTTGAGGTTATAGTTCTTTATCTTGATTCCTTGAGACTTACCCGGTAATAGGAGTTACGGTTTAGGATTAGTGTGTAGTCACTAGTACATAAATGCACATTTAACACGGTTCCGTGTGCATTATTTAACACGATTTTGAACCGTTCTAAAACTGCATGTGGTAAATGTGTTTAACACGGTTGGGCTAGAACCGTGTTAAACGGGTTTACCACGGTTCATGTTTCAACCGTGGTAAACGTGTTTACCACGGTTCTAGCCCAACCGTGTTAAACACATTTACCACATGTAGTTTTAGAACGGTTAGGCGCGAACCGTGTTAAACGTGTTTACAACGGTTCACGCCGAACCGTTCTAAACATGTTTAAAACGCTGAAGATGGACCGTGGTAAATATGTTTACCACATGCAGTTTTACCACGGTTTCATCCCAACTGTGTTAAAAGTGTCGTGTCAATCGTGTTTACCAGTTCTCTTCGAACCGTGTTAATCGTGTTTACCACGGTTCTCCTCGAACCGTGTTAATCGTGTTTGCCCCGGTTCTCCTCGAACCGTGTTAATCGTGTTTACAACGGTTCTCCTCGAACCGTGTTAATTGTGTTCTCCACGGTTCTATAGAACCGTGGTAATAATGTTGAATCCTAGTAATAATACTGAACCGTGGTAAATTAGTAGAGCGTGTTAAATGTGAATTTGACCGTGATAAATGTGTTTATCACGGTTTAATCTACAACCGAAGTAATACTTATATATTCTTTTTTTATTATGTTATATTGTTGCGCATATATACCGTACACCTGTAGTAATCCAACACAATGAATAAGCTAAATGGCAGGCTAACCGACAAATAATACTCAAAGAAAATCAGAAAAACACCATGATGATCGATCAATCAAATACAACCATGTCAATTGACAACAATAATCATTTCGATCATCTCAAAATAGTAATCACTAAAAATCCATAAGTATTTCATAAGAATTCTAGCTATTTACTTCAATATCCGTTCTTTCAACTTAATGAAACCAATGCAACTAGTGTACACATATGAATTGTTGCACATAACTAACCCACTGATCTCGAACTTCATCGATTTGCTTTTGTGAATACGACACCGTCATAGCTGACTCCGAAAACCACTGACAGTTAAGAGGAAATGATTTAGTGAGAAAATATGTCATATATACATGACAACACAAACAAAGTGAATATAGCTTATGCAAGCCATAAGTATAGTGAACTTCACTAATAATATTTAGAGAAGTAACTACAATTATACACATACCTTTTTAGGAACTTGATCTTGTCCTCCTACGATAATCTTCCTAAAGCTTTCTAGTTTGGCAATTGATCATAAAGGCACCATTGTTAATCTCACTTTATTGTTGTTTGACAAAACCCAAATCATAAAACTAAATTACAGCAAAAAATTGTGTTTTCCTTGTGTTTTTCTTTGAGATAGGAGGCAAAAAGCACAAAATTGTACTTTCATTTACACCCCTCAGTCTCATTTAATAAATGCACAATCAATATTTATTAGTAATATCAAATCTTGTGTTTTTTGTGAGATAGGAGTCAAAAAAACAACACAAAATTGTACCCTTCCTTCCTTTACACCCCTCAGATTAAAACCAAACAAACAAAGTATGAAATCTTGACATGGAGTGTGGACTGTAGTCATAGCATTGTACAATGTTCAATCAAAAGATCCAAATCATTTGAAGAAAAAAGCCAACTTTTTCCACTCTTCATTATAATATATATGAACCCACAAAATTTAACACACAAATTCTGAAAATTCTGAAAATTATCAAAAGCAAATGCTGCATAATTCTCAAAATCAAATACGTACTAAATAAGTCTCACGTACCTAAAAGTGACACCCGGTAGGGAAGGCGGTTGACGGCCGGCAAGGTGCAGGGCTGCAGTCTCGTTGGTGTTGGTGGCGACGGAAGGCCGGCGGCCGGTCAAATACCGCAGTCTCGTCTTGGCTACAGTCTCCCAGTGGTGAGACACAGATCGGGAAAGGGGCCGGAGATTAGGGCTGAAGCATAAGCAGAAATTAGGGCCGGATATTAGATCACCCGCAATGGGCGGCTGGGCCAGAAAACTGAAGCGGAAGCAGATCGGGAAAGGGGCCGGATATTACCTGCAATCGGCGGCTGGGCTGAGAGTTCCGGCGGTTGGGCGCGCAAGAGATCGAAGTGCTGCACGTGAGAAGATGAGACGCAGCGGGCAAGACAACTTCGAGAAGAGGAGACGTCGACACAGAGGGCTATGAGAAGAGGAGATCTACGCTGCAGAAGGCCGGAAATTAGATACCTGCGATCGCCGGCTATGCCAGAAATTAGGGCTGAAGCAGAAGCAGATCGGGAAAGCGGCCGGAGTATCTGCAATCGACGACTGGGCTGAGAGTTCCGGTGGCTGGGCTGAGAGTTCCGGCGGCTGAGAGATCGAAGTGCGCTGTATGTGAGAAATCGATGAGATCGACGCGGTGGGCAATACAGTTTTGAGAAGAAACGCAGCTGTGCAATGTGTCTTGTTCTATCTAGGTTAAAAAGGAAGAAGATAGATTTAATTAATTTGGGCTTGTCACCTTGAACCTAATTGACGCAGGCGCTGTAGGTTAAAAAAAAGATCTTTTACCTATATATGAAAGTTTATAAAAATAATTATTATAATAACACATTCTTAAACAATTTTACCAATATTGCAAATCTTCTAACACATTAGAAGAGAAGATTACTTTTTTTTTTTCAAATGAATTATAAGCACTATTTAACCTCATAATTTATATTTTAATATTAATCACCTGCTAATCACCTGCTAATTTTAATATTAATCCCCCCACAAGTCTTCGTGGCCTGCCGCCACCGCCTACGGGTCTGCGTTGGGTGTCTCTTCGCGATTCCTCCGCCCACGGGTCTGCGTTGGGTCCACCACCTCTTCTCCGGTTCCATTTGCTCCGCTTCCACCGCCACCAGGTCCGCCGCCTCCGGGTTTCTTCGATCTGTTCCGGTACCCTGACATGTGGGCTTGCACTTTTGCACTTCTCCGCTGCCTATGCTTGTTTGTTTGGTTGTTTTTTCTGGGTATAACCTACCCACCACCACCAACTCCTCAAGCTCTTAACTGGTTTGATTTTCAACCATTATACAACCTCTCCAAGTCCACATCTCTTGCTTCTGGATGTCTCGACCGGCCCTGTCTCGGCCCACCGGCTTCTATCGGACCTCCTTTCCGATTTTTCTTTAACGAGGATTTTAAAAAAAAAAAAATGATAATCAAAGTTCACTGTTTGGACAACCCAAACTCCGATCTCGTGACCTAACATCTCCGATTTTGGTCTAAGGACCCCACTAAAACTTTTAAAAAAAATATAAAAAAAATAAATAAATAAATAAGTAACAAATTTTGAGGTCCGTTCTCGAAATGATCTTTCTATGGCGTAACATGTCAAGAGGATATTAGTTATCCAATATAATCCACATGTTGGATTAAATCCATTACTCCTTTGTTACTTTTTTATTCATTAAAAGAGATCTTTTGGGCTCATTTGTTTGATGGTCTGGGTACTCTTTGTTGTGCACTTCTTTTGGAAGAAGGTGCGATTCTGTTCGTGAAAAGGAGTCGAGGACAAGTGATCGAAATCTGAAGGCTCTTGAAGAAGTCCAAATCTGAGGTTTCCACCGGTGGTCCCTGGGAGTTGTACTCTGCACTGCTTCTACATTCAGTATCTCGTTGTTCTTCCTCACTTTGCGTGCCTACCGCTTCTTTGGTGCTCCTTCTCCATCGGCTTGTTGGGATCAAAGTTTTCTTTTGATGTGGTTTTTTCTCTTGTTGTTTGATTGGGTTCTCTCATGACGGTTAGTCCGTCTGCCGATTTTTTCGGCCTTTCGATCCATTAGACAGGGTGTTGTCTAGTGGATTGAACTGCTTTCCTTCATCAAAAAAAAAAAAAAAAATAGACCTCTTTTTCTATTTTTTATATTATATTTACATCTGTATTATTATTTGTTATATTTTTTAAAACAAGAAACATATTTTAAATTTTAAAGGTATAATACCAAGTTCGTTGATATTAGTTTTATAAGATCGATTTTACTGTTAAAAATTTATATTAACGAAAATTTATGATTTGGTGTTAATTTGGGAATTAAACTATCTTTCCAACAATTCACTTAATTCCTTGACAACATGTGATGACAATATCAATAAAGAACTCAAAATTTATGCGAGAACTTTAAAGAGGAGTAAGATAATAAAGATATAATATGAAAATGATAATAATATTGACTCAAATAATTAATTTTCGTAAATAAGAATTCTAAAGACTTTGTAAAAAAACATTATTCATAAAGAGGTATTACGGAAACGGTGATGGATTTCGTAAACGCACGACGGTCACGGAATCTGTGACCGTCACGGTCACGGGTTCTGTAACCGTAAAAAAATATTTTTTTTCCTGAACCGTGAAAAATTTGTCACGGATTCGGAACCCATAACCGCCGCGCGTTTACGACTCCCGTTAATAAAATTCATATTGACGTAATCCGTATTACACTTTTACGTTTTCTATTTTAAATTTTATTTTTTTCGAAAGTTTATATTAGTTAATAATAACAACATCTGAAAAATAGCATAAATATATTTAAAAATGTTTAAAAAAGCTGATAAAAATTTATTTATAAACTAGCATGTGTATATGGAATTTTTAAGAAATAGAAAGAGGAGAGAATTAGGAGGGGATTAGCAATATTAATAAATAAAGTGTGCTGTAAAACTAACTTTATACTTCATCCGTAAAAAGAAAAAGTTTTTCCCTGCAATGTGTTAAGAGTATTTGCTATTGTGGTAAATTTGGTTGAGGATGTGTCACTTTAGTTATTATTTTAATTTAATTTTTTTGTTATATAGGTGAAAGATCCAAATAAAAGATACATTATAAAAATTAAAATTAAAATATTTAATCAACCACCTTGAACTTAATTGACGGTTGATCGGTACTTTTTAACGCGGGTTTAATAAAAAATTTTTTAGTTTCCGGCAAATATCACCCTTTCTAAAAAGTTTTCAAATTATTTTTTTAAAAACATTTAACACGGTTAATTGAAAGACGTGGTAAATTGTGTTTATACACTAATTTAACACGGTTTGGAGGGTACCATGGTAAATTGTAAACATTTTTACAACGGATTCGAAGAGAACCGACAAAACTCACACTTTCTAAAAAAATTTTAAAAATTATTTTTTAAATAATATTTAACACAGTTAGTTGAAAGACGTGGTAAATTATGTTTATACACTAATTTAACACGGTTTGAAGGGTTACCGTGATAAATTGTAAACATTTTTACAACAGATTCGAAGAGAACCTACAAAACTCACGCTTTCTAAAACAATTTTAACGGTTTGAAGGATTACCGTGGTAAATTGTGTTTGTACACTAATTTAACACGGTTTGAAGGGTTACCGAGGTAAATTGTAAACATTATTACTACGGTCTCGAAGAGAACCGACAAATCTCGCGCTTTCTAAAAAACTTTAAAATTATTTTTTAAATAATATTTAACACGGTTAATTGAAAGACGTGGTAAATTGTGTTTATACGCTAATTTAACACGGTTTGGAGAGTAACCGTGGTAAATTGTAAACATTTTTACTACGGTTTCGAAGAGAACCGTGATAAATGATACACAAGTTTAACACGGTTACATGTAACCGTGTTATTATAACAAATATTTTAACACGGTTCGCAGGGTAACCGTGTTAAAATAGGTGATTCTATAAATTTACCACGGTTAATCGGTGAACCGAGGTAAATTGTAAGTACTTTTAACACGGTTTTCTGGGCAACCGTGGTAAAAATGTTGAATTTGCATAATTACCACGCCAAAACACGGAACCGTGTTAAATGTACCGTAACCAATGTGCTTTTTTGTACTAGTGAGTGAGACTTACCCGGTGATCTACTCCACCTTAGAAACACCTTCCCCACGCAAAAATCTCAGCTTTGTCCGCTTATCTACAGATCTTGAGTTGGAACCACAACTAGATGCCTTAATCCCTAGAATTGCATGTTTGCTTTATTTGACGTCTTATTCATCTTTGATTGTGTTAAATCGCTCTTGTGGTTAGTATTAACATTAGCACACCGTATTGACTCTGTTTCACCGAGTCCCTGTGATCGACCCCTGGAATTTTCTTGCTTTTACTACGATTGACCCGTACACTGCGGGTTCGCATCCTTGTTTTAAGCTTAAGTCTAGGGTTATAAATTTAAAGCTTGCACACACCGTTTGGAGCGAACAAGTTTTTGGCGCCGTTGCCGGGGACTTGGTCTAGACCGAGCCGGTTACGGTTTGCTTTTGGGGCACTTGCCCCTGTTGCTACTAACTACTCTTTCTATGAGTTTTGTAGTTTTCAGGATTTCCGATGACTACATTTGATCCAGCCTGGATAGCAAGGCAAAGTGCTAGGGCGGACCATTATGAATACTTGGAGGAGAAGTACTCCTTCTATTGGTTCAGCAATGAATGGGAAAGAGAAGAGGCCATTCAGCATGAACTTGCGATATGGGATGAGAAGAATGTCCCTAAAAACATTTATGAGCAACCTTTTGAAGACTCTCTCGAATCAAGATTGGAGAAGTTGATGAAGAAGGTGGAGGAGCTCAAGGAAAGCACCCTATCCTATGCTAAGCCGAAAGAGGAGCATAAGGAAGTATTGCACGTTCCAAGCATCCCCCCAGTCGAACCCAAAATTTCTCCTGAAACTTCTGAGGAAGAGGAGGATATGGAAGGTCTCGATTTGACTGTTGAGACCTCGGTCGAAGTGGAAGAGATCTCGGCCGAGATGGAAGAATCTGCAAAACTGGAAGCAGAAGATGCAAAGAACCTTGGTCAAATTACTGAGATTGTGACCAAGGTGGAAGAAAGATCAACTGAGTTGAGAGAGATTTCATGTGTTGGTTATCAACCTAACATGAAACCTGATCCGAGCTTTGGAGAACTTTACAAGGTAAGTTCTCTTGCTCCATTCGAATTCCCTATTAAAATTTCTGAATTCTTCAGGAAAGCACCGGAGAGTTGGAGGTCTCTTCCGAAAGAACCTCCAAAGATCAAGATGAAGTCTTCCTTGAAATTGTTGGAAGAAGAAGCTCCTCGGATCATGAGGAGTGGAGTTGGCAAGCACTACACCGCTAAGGCGATGAAGAGTCTCTTGTTCAAGTATGGGGTCCCTCGCATGCTCAGGACCCTGTACCATCCCCAAGCTATAGATGGGGAAGCTGCTATGATTCTCGAGAAACTGTTTTCTCGATCAAGGAAAGGATGGGACACGAGGAATGTCCCATTGAAGTGTAGGAAGTCTAGACGAATTCCGGTGAGAATCAAACCGTACAAGCTTGTACGTGGGAGATCTTACCATTTGCCAGTGAAGTTAGGAACCGGAACCTTCTTGGAAGATTTTTACGGATGTGATGAGCACTCCACGACATTCGAAGTGCATTGAGTAATCCCATGCCGTAAGGTCCAGCTAGCGACCTTAAACCAAGCGCTTCTTGGGAGGCAACCCAAGGTATTGCTTTCTTCTCCCTTTTCTAGTTTAGTTTAGATAGTTGCTTTGTTTTTGTTTTCCTCTAGACAACAACCAGGTATTCCAAAAGGAAGGATCACAGTTCAGGAGCTACACTGGAAGAACAAAATTTCGAGAAGTTGAGGAAACGAGCTTTACTGAGATACATCTCGTGTACTTTTAGAACACCTCGACCGAGATGTGCTTCGCCAACCGAGATGGTCATTTCTGGGAGCTGTTTCTTACTCCTTCATGCAGTTTAGCTATGTTCGGTGAGTATCCTATCCTTAGACTTATTTTGACCCACTGGGACAGTGTGTCCCAAGTATGGGGTATGCGGATATGTTATTTGACTATGGATGATTGTATGCTATTTTGATGGATATTTATGATCTTATTATGCTTCACTTTCGCTTCTATATGTTTATCTGAGATTACATACATGCATACAGGTTATTTGATTGAGAAAAACGTCGAAACAGAAAAAAATGGTTTTTAAAAAAAAATTTTTTTGACCTCGACCGAGTCAGTTCTGGCCAAACGAGGTGTTTCACCTCGGTTGAACCAAGAACACCTCGACCGAGGTGGGTTAACTGAGAGTTTTCGAAAACGATTTTTGTACTACTTATCTGGATATGACCTCAGTGAAGACTTTGTTTACCTACTGGTTTTAAATTCTTTATGTGTTTAAAAGGTTTTATGATGTGATTAAGTTGCTAAATGCTTTGTTTGAAATTATTGGCATGTTTAATACTTTGTTTTTATCCAAATTATGTTGAATTTGAAGGTTGACACCGCAGGATAAGTTCTCTCACTTTCTTCTTGGAAAGACCAAGGCAATTCATTCCCTCTTCTTCTTCTTCTTGATCATGCTTAGCCCCTCATATACATTTTGCCTCCCTTTTACCTATCCGGGAATTTGGAAGCAAGCAAAGTGGTGAAAGCAAGTGAAGTAAAAGTTGAGAAGTTGGCTGGAAGTGAAAGTGTTAGAAAGTAATAAATAGGTTTGGGGAAGTCAATCATGAAGATGAGTAACTCGGCACCATTCACATAGCCGGGTGTTTGTGTCTTGCCAAAGTCGGATTGAGCGATATTCCTATCGGGTCATGGTATGTGCATCAAGGGTTTGATGCATCTCGAGAAATTGATGATTGCGGATTTCCTAGGCTTCGGTTATTGTGCACCTCTGTCCATGCATCCCAAAAAGTAAAGTAAAAGAAAAAGTGCAAAATAAGCAAAGCTTATTGGTAGAAGATGTTGCAAGTCAAAGTGAAAGTGAAGTTCATCCTTTTCCCGGATTCTAGCACCACATTACCTTACATACATCCCTACCCTACACGTTTCTTGACCTTTTCTTTTGGGAAGCCCTTGAGACCTTGAGCTTGTTGATTGACTTAGCGGTTTAAACTGGATTATACATGATTAATTTTGATAATTATGATTTATTATGCATTCTATGATTTTATGCAAAGATGAACAACTTTTCTATATTTATAAAATGTTTTGAGCATATTGAGTTTTTAAATTCCAGGAAGTATTCTCTTAGAGTGATCTATGATAGTTGCACACCATAAAATGTTTTTGGAAGACTTTTTCATTGATTTTCTTGACTTATAATCCATTCTATCTTGTCTTCTATATGCGGAACTTGCTTGGGGACAAGCAAGGGCTAAGTATGGGGTATTTTGATAGCATGAATTATAGTCAATATTTTGGGGTTTGTTTGGACGTTTTATCTTCAATAATCTGCATGTTTGTATGTATTATATGTGATTATATTACCATTTCATCTACCTTTGCGGGAATCGAGGTCTACACCTAGTTTTGTTGTAATCGTAGGTAAAATGGCACGTTTTGCATCAAAAAGGAGCAAAAGGAGCTAAGGAGTCATTGGAGCTACATTCAGGAACATAAGGAACCATCCAGGAAGCATAGCCATGGATTTGAGATTTACTTTGGACCAGATTTGAGAGATTTCACATTCAGTTGTGATTCACCTCGGTTGGCTACAGTACCATCTCGACCGAGGTGATCCAGAGAGGCCGACTCGACCGAGGCGAATACCTAGGACGCGGCGAGAATATTTTATTCCTGGCTGAGATCTTTTAAAATTGGAAAGTGATCTTATATTTTTGGGCTTGGCTTCTGGAAGGAAGGAGATATGCAGAATCATATATTTTACCTATATTTATGGGATAATATCTTTCGAAGATTTATTATCTTTGGAGGGTTATTTTCCTATAAAAGGGGTTGGATTTTCCACAAATCGAAGGAGGCTTAGATCTCGCATACCACAGCCCGCATACATCCGCTACCAGCGCAAGCAAGCCGCCTACTCCAATTTGGGAGCTTTTCGAAGAACCTTTTTGAAGGTTGAAGGAAGATTGAAGACTATAGCTTTTATAGCTTTTTGGAGGGTTTTGTAAGATTGTCTTCAACTCCCTCAATTGTTTTCTTATCTTGTTGGATTATTATCCAAGGAACACTTTTGTTGTGATATTTGATTCAGTTATTGAAGTCTTTTCCTTAAATTCTTCTTTGTTCAAATATTCACCTTCTTTCCTTACATTTAATACTTTCACTATGATGATGAGTGGCTAATTTCCTTGTGTGATTCTAGGGTGATTAGCTGAAGGTTGTGGGGAAAACAATGATAGAATAATCTTAGATTCCAGTAGGATCCTGAAAGTTCGAGTCTTTAACCTTAACCCTAAGCATCTCGTTCAGTCGATGAACATTTCGGCCGAGTTGGTAACTGGCTGACCGAGGTGACTTATCCGACCTTAAACTGAGAGTTAAGTGTTAGAGTTTGCCAAATCCTATTCTTATTACGCCTTCCTGGTTCAATGCAAGCTTAGGATGAGACTTACCCGGTAATTCCTTAGTTTATGTACCAACGATCGTAAGTGTAGGTAATAAAGGTTTATCCTTTATTGGGGTTTGAGTGTGCTTCCATCCCATCTTTGTGAGTTAGCCTGAGACTTACCCGGTAAAGGTTGATTCTATTCCCTTAGATGGTATGCTAGTTTGAGGTTATAGTTCTTTATCTTGATTCCTTGAGACTTACCCGGTAATAGGAGTTACGGTTTAGGATTAGTGTGTAGTGAGACTTACCCGGTGATCTACTCCACCTTAGAAACACCTTCCCCACGCAAAAATCTCAGCTTTGTCCGCTTATCTACAGATCTTGAGTTGGAACCACAACTAGATGCCTTAATCCCTAGAATTGCATGTTTGCTTTATTTGACGTCTTATTCATCTTTGATTGTGTTAAATCGCTCTTGTGGTTAGTATTAACATTAGCACACCGTATTGACTCTGTTTCACCGAGTCCCTGTGATCGACCCCTGGAATTTTCTTGCTTTTACTACGATTGACCCGTACACTGCGGGTTCGCATCCTTGTTTTAAGCTTAAGTCTAGGGTTATAAATTTAAAGCTTGCACACACCGTTTGGAGCGAACATAAAACCAAAAATTCCTTTTAGAAACTCAAACCCCTTTCGGGTTCTGCTTATTTACTAATATGACCTTTTTAGAAGATTTCAAGTGCCATTGTTGCCAACCTAGAGCTCTGATACCATGTTGTAACACCCCAAATTTTTACAACTTGGAGAGTTACTGGTTAGGACCGCACAGTGGGTCCCGACCTTAGTTTGACAACGAATTAACAAGATCTTACAACAAGGCACAGATAAGGAAAAACCGGAAATCATAAATTAAGTCTTAACAATGTATGAATGTGACCAGAATAACCAACAGCCGGAAAACAAGATAACAAGGTAGGAATAGAAAGAAAAGAACTAAGGTCTAACTGGAAATCCCACAAATAAAGAAACTGCATCACATCCTAAAAGTACGACGCCCCGGCTGACCACTACCATCCGGATCACTCGGCATCTGCTCTAACCTGCGGTACGTCTACACAACATAACAACTGTTAGCTAACTATCCAAATAAAAGTAGAATAATAACAGCACAAACACACTCAGAATAATATAAACAATCATCATGCGGCACACAACCGTTTATTATCTATTACTTAGGTGATTCATCTTATTCAATTTTACAGTTGTGGCACGAGAACTCTTAACAGTCCTCGCCTCCGTTCCTTATCCAACTAGGTGTAGGTCTAGCTGACCTCCGCCGGTAGCATCACTACAAACCGAGTATGTACTAGTCCCTAAAGAAACCCCCAGCGCCCTCAAGCTAACTGAGCAGAATGCCACCGCCCGTTACTCTTAGGCCAAGTATAGGTCTGTAAATATCTATCACAAACTATATCTCTAAACATTTCAATCACACACCACTATCATCATTCATGCTCATATTTAGAAGTCAGCTAAGTAAGCCCAAAGGACTTACCTGTTATAACTCTCGATTCTCTGTAAACCAAACTCGCTCTGTAAACTGTAGCAACTCAGTTGCCTGCCAAAGGAGATAAGTGCATTAGCACACTCCAACGTAATTAGAAGTCTAAGACTTCTAAGATAGAAGATCGTAATAGGACATAACTAATTACAGTACTAATTTATGGTAAAATGACCATTTTACCCTTAGTCCCGAAACTTCCAAATTTTCCGAAATTCATGTCTAAACTCCTATTTGAGACTCTACAGTCCTATTCTAACTCCTAAAGTTTAGTTTGGTTATAAACTGGCACTTTTCCTATTTTCCTATTTTCCGAAAGATCGTAAAGGTCCAACTTCGGTTTCAAATATAAAATTCGTAAAAGCTTATAAAAAATCCGAAATAATTCTCTAGCTCATCTAGGATGTTCCATCTATCCTTAGGAGCAAGAATTTCTCAAAACTGTTTATCCATCATTTTTATAAAAATTCTCAAAGTTGGCTACTACACTTACATTTTCTATACTTATCCAAAAATCCAAAGTTTATAAAAACTGCTTAACTACCCAACTTCGGAAGCTTAATACTTCTAATCCGACAGTTCATTTCTTTTCAAATTTTAATACACTAAACTACATATATCCACCTATTACCTATTAAAATTTCAACGGTGGATCTTCAACCTAACTCTCTAACATTGATCCCCAATAGTACTCATTTCTCATTGTAAACTGAGATTAAAACAAGTGTTCTTATTTCTATTGTTCATATTTACAGCAGTCCACCTTCCTATGGGCCTCTAGTTCGACTTTCACCTAACACACTAATCTATATTTCCCAATACACACATTCTAGGTTCTAAACTTATGAAGATCAAAAATATATATACATACGTTGCATCTATGTCCTAAATAGGAGCAGGAGGCAGTGGTTCTCTTACCGGACTGGTGTGTGTCTTATCTCGTTTTATCAATGATCCAAGGGAAAACTGCAGCCTATCTCACTACTGCATCGATTGGAAAACAGTCCAGCACAAGAAGGGAAGTATAAGTTGCAAAATTTAACTAAGAAGATGACAGAAGGAATGGAGTGGTAGATAAATCTTTACCCAGCTGTACAGAACAAGGTTGAGTGCAGTTCGATGGGGAATCGGTAGAAGAAGGAGGGAAGGATGACGCTGCTGACCTTCTACTCGGAAGAGCCTTGTTGCGCTAAAAGGTTTCGAGTTAGAGATGCAGAACCACGTAGTATAGATTAGAAGACTAAGGAGGCTAAGGCTCTACCAGATCCGTGTACTTGCTGTGCAGAAGGGAGGAAGGAGAGCTTGATCGTTGCTGTTACTGGATGTAAGATGTGGCCGGAATTCTGCACGTCACGCAAGGCTGGAGAATTGAAGATCTGGCTATTGATATTTTCGTGCAGGAGGAACGTCAATGAATCTAGACGTCTTCTGGCTAGGATGGTTTGCTGAGAATGGAAGGTGTTGCTGCGTATAATCAGGAGCGTTACAGATCTCCTCTTTCCAATTAACTCTCAAGCAATTACGTGAAATTTGAGGGAAGGAAGTGTTGCTGCTCTTCTCCTTCCAGATGGGCTCGAGTTTCAGTTAGGCTGGCAACAAGCGAGGCAGCTGGGCTGAACACGCGGGCTGCTGAAATAGATCACGGACTGGGCTGGAGTTGGCGCTGCTGGCAACGGCTGGGCTGAAGCTGGGCTGAAGCTGGCGCTGTGCTGAAGCTGGCGCTGGGCTGAAGCTGGCGCTGGGCACATTGGCAAGCTGCTGCTGGGCTAAAACTGGACTGGACTGGGCACTGGCTGAAGAAGGTAAGGCAGCGCTGCACACGTTGCTGGGCTGGGCTGGCGCAAGGGAGCAGCAGCCCGGTGCTAGCTGCAGTCCGGAAACGAGATCCCGACTAACGAGTGCACGGAATAGACGGATACGGATCATGTTACAGTTTAGGATTGGTTATAAGGATCCTATCATTTTATGTGAAGGGAAGCTACATAAAATGATAAATTTTTATAAGGATCCTATCATTTTATGTGAAGGAAAGCTACATAAAATGATGAATTTTGAAACAATGTGTCTAACTAAGTAGACGGATATGGATCAACTGATCGAAATCCAATTTGTTACGGAAATAAACGGAATAAAAATTCCGGATATTACATCAGTACCCCCTTAAAAATAAGTTTCGTCCCGAAACTTAGAATAAGGTATCTACCCATACAATTTCCCCTCAAGAGTTATATTCTAGTCTCACTTCAATTTATTTCACTTTTTCCTAGCATGCAAACTACTCACGCTATTAAGCCCATAAACATAAACAATCACTTAAACATATAATCACAGAAATCATATAAAGTATCGTCTCAGTACTAACCCGTCGGTACTGGGGTGGCGGCTAACTCCGCAAGGAACTCAGGATAGTTACGTCTAATACTCTCCTCTGTCTCCCAAGTAGCCTCATCAGCTCCTCGTCTAGACCACTGAATCCTCAACATCGGTATCTCCTTAGAACGCAGACGCCTAGTACTACGCTCTAGGATGGCTACTGGGTACTCCACAAAAGTGTGGTCTGGCTTGACTATCAGATCTTCATGATTGAGGACGTGTCTGGGATCTGGTATGTACTCTCTCAGCTGAGATACATGAAAAACTGGATGTACTCCCTCCAATCTCGGTGGCAGTGCTAATCGGTAGGCAACCTCTCCGACTCTCTCTAAGATCTCAAATGGACCGACATATCGGGGACTCAGCTTCCCCTTAATGCCGAAACGCCGGACTCCTCTCGTATGTGACACTCTCAACCACACCTGTGCACCTACTCTAAACTCCAAAGGTCGACGCCGTTTATCGGCGTAGGATTTATGACGACTCTGAGCTGCTAACATCCGCTCCCGGACTAAGGCAATCCGGGTGATGTCGTCCTGTATCTGGTCTGGTACTACTCCATCAGCCTTGCTAGGCTCATCCCAGCACAACGGTGTACGACATCTCCGCCCGTACAAAGCCTCATAAGGTGCCATCCCAATAGACGCGTGCCAGCTGTTATTATATGAGAACTCTACCAGTGGGAGATGATCCGTCCATACTGTTACGCTAGGATGTAGCACAAAAAGCTTTACATTTATAACTCGAACTAAATCCTAAACTACCTAGCGAAACCCGCAGAGTACGGGTCGTTTGTAGAAAGGAAAGTATTCCGAGGTCGAACACAAGGACTGAGGTGAAACTAAGTCATTCAATGATCGAAGATAGTGTGAATCTAGACTAAGATAAGATAGGAAATAAAGAAAATGGAAAACACAATGTTTTTGGAGGGTTTTGGGTGATCAAACAAAGATCACAAGTATGTGAACACAATCAAGCAACAAAAACACACACTAACACAAAAGATAGGAGAATGGAAGTAACAAAGCAGATTCTAGAGTTTGGAAGTCCCGGTTTTGGCATAGACTCAAGCCATCTATTCATTCCTCGGGTTAACTATGATATGTTGGGATTAAGCATTTCTAGATTGGGATCAATTACCGGGTAGGTCTCATGGTCCACTAGTCCATTCCTAAGGTCTCATCACCGGGTAAGTCTCTAAGAACCTAAGGATAGGAATTCTACACAAACCGGATTGTTACCTAGGGGTCTAACCTAATCCTTACCGGGTAAGTCTCGGAAAGGGAAGTCCTAAACAACTATCCTAGCATACTTAGTCCAATGGCGGCTTGTGAGGCTCACCACTACCTAAGGTTTGTCATCTTTTGAAATCTAAGAGTAGAATCACCGGGTAAGTCTCTTCTAAACACTTAGTTGCTAACACTAGGTCACCCTAGGATAGAATTAGCTCAACAAACACTAGGATTTCAACATTATAACAATCTAGAACTTAGATCCATTGAACCATGTAAATCACGGTTTGTTCTACCACTTCCACGGCCGTGGAATGGCATGAACAACCCGTGGACTTCAATAGAGACTTCGTCCAAGAAATCAAGTCATCCAAAGGCAAAACTAAGTCCACTCTATCATAGTTCTAGCCATAACCTTTCTTTCCTTACCCTAGAATCGCAATCTATCTAGCCAACAACATACAATTCAAGATCAATCTCCACAAATAAAGCATGCTTGCAAGTCATGGTCAAATGATGAAGAACAATCCAAAGAAAAGACATTAAAAGCATAGAATAGAAATTACCAAATTCTTACAAGGCTCCAAGAGCTAATCCAAGTTGTCAACAATGAACTCCTCTCTCAAAACCACTCTAATCTCACTCTAAAACGAGAATCTACACTAATCTCTTCCAAGAACACCCCTAATGGGTGCTTGGAAGAGAGGCAACAATGGAGAAGAGTTTTGGGGAAGAAGATAGGTCAAAAGAAAGGAGAAGGATCCCCAATTACAGCCTGCAAAATCCTTTAAATACCCACTAAGATGCAAGAGCAATGGAAGAGATCGTGGCCAGCTGTCGATGTGGTCCTGGCAAGAATCACGGGCAAGTCCACGGCCGTGGTCTTGGTCCAGACCGTGGTTTGGTCCAGAAGCTTCTCCTAGGCTCGTTAAGTCATGATTTGGTGCATGGCTTGTGTTGGCAAGGTTCCATGAGTCCTCCTTAGCCCTTAGCTTGCATTATAATGAGTCCGGAAGTGTGTCATCTCAAGGAATGATCCTCGGATGTATCGATTAGGTTCTTAAATCACCCAAAATACCTACAAAGCAAGCAAAAGTCCGAGTAGACGTCTATCTCGATAAAATACGTGATTTGAGTGCAAACGTCGTGAACTAGTGCTAAACCATGCATGAATGAGTGAGAAATCTATCTAAATGATTACCTAAAACTAAGTAATAAATCGTGTTATCACATACCTGTCCCCAATCTAGTACACATGCCCGTAACATGTCCTCTAAGGTCTGAATGGTCCTCTCAGTCTGACCGTCTGTCTGTGGGTGATAGGCAACGGTAAAGTGGAGACTCATCCCCAGAGCAGTATGTACCTGCTGCCAAAATCTCGAGGTAAAACGTCCATCCCTGTCGGAGACGATAGTCATCGGTACTCCATGGAGTCTCACAATGTGTCTGGTGAACTCCTCAGCTAGACGACTTACCGGCCACGTTTCCTTAATCGGAATGAAACGTGCGGTCTTCGTCAGACGGTCTACCACTACCCAAATGGCATCAAAACCTCTGCTGAGCCTCAACCCTGTAACAAAATCCATAGATATATCCTCCCACTTCCAATGTGGTACTAGAAGTGGGTGGAGCTCTCCTCCGGACCTACGATGCTCAATCTTGACCTACTGACAGGTCGCACACTGGGCTACATACCGGGCCATATCAGGCTTCAAACCACCCCACCAGAAGGAACGTCTCACGTCCTTATACATCTTACTCGCTCCTGGATGTACGGAGTAAGGGGTAGCATGAGCCTCACCTAGTATCCTCTGTCTCAACTCACTGTCTGATGGCACACAGATACGGTCCTGTCGTCTCATCACTCCATCGGCACCAATAGTGAACTGAGGTGCCTCGTCTCATGACATCCGGTCTCGGATCCAGGTCAAAGTCGGACAGGTCTCCTGCTTCTGTCGGATCTCACTCAACAGATCACGAAATAACTCTAAGGTGGCTAACCGATGAACTGTATCGGGGAACTGGATCTCTACCTCCAACCAAGCTAAGTCTCTCTGTAACTGTGGTTGTACTGTCAACCGGGCTATGGCCTTCTCTCGAGGCGTCTTTCGACTCAAAGCGTCAGCGACTACATTCGCCTTCCCGGGGTGGTAGAGAATCTCAAGGTCGAAATCCTTGATCAACTCTAGCCACCGCCTCTGGCGGTTATTCAACTCCCGCTGAGTGAATATGTACTTCAGACTCTTATGGTCTATGAAGATCTGACAGGTCGCTCCATAGAGATAATGACGCCAGATCTTAAGAGCATGTACTACCGCAGCCAACTCCAGGTCATGGGTGGGGTAGTTCTCCACATACGTCTTCAGCTGTCGAGACGCATACGCTATGACCTTACCCCTCTGCATCAAGACACACCCCAAGCCCAGCTTGGATGCGTCACTGTACAGTACAAAGTCCTTTGTACCCTCAGGCTGTGCTAAAATCGGAGCAGACGTCAATCTCCTCTTCAGATCCTCAAAACTCTGCTGACACGGCTCAGACCAGACGAACTGAGTAGTCTTCCTCAGGAGACAAGTAAGTGGTCGGGCGATCAGGGAAAACCCTTCCACAAACCGGCGGTAATAACCTGCCAATCCAAGGAAGCTGCGAACCTCCTTAACATTCTTCGGAGGTTGCCAAGAAGACACTGATTCAATCTTTGCCGGGTCGACCTTAATCCCCTCAGCAGTCACTACATGGCCTAGGAACGCCACCTCTGACATCCAGAACTCGCACTTGGATAGCTTAGCATATAGCTGACTATCCTGTAGAATCTGTAATACTGTCCTCAAGTGTCCGGCATGCTCCTCTCGACTTCTAGAGTAAACTAGAATGTCGTCAATGAAGACCACTACAAACTGGTCTAAGAAGTCGATGAAAATCCCATTCATCAACTCCATAAATACTGCTGGCGCATTACTGAGCCCGAATGGCATCACTACAAACTCATAGTGTCCATACCTAGTCCGGAATGCCATCTTAGGTATGTCCTAGTCTCTCACTCTCAGCTGGTGATAACCCGATCTCAAGTCTATCCTCGAGAACACTGACGCTTCATGCAGCTGGTCCAACAGATCATCTATGCGAGGCAGTGGATACTTATTCTTGATGGTGACCTTGTTCAGCTCCCGGTAGTCAATACACAGCCTCATCGATCCATCCTTCTTCCTCACAAATAATACTGGTGCACCCCAGGGAGAAACACTAGGGCGTATGAAGCCCTTCTCTGCTAACTCCTCTAACTGCTTCTTCAGCTCAAGCAGCTCTATCAGGGCCATGCGATACGGGGCCTTTGAGATCGGTCTCGTGCCCGGCTCTAACTCAATGCTAAAATCAACACTCCTCTGTGGAGGTAGCCCTGGTAAGTCGTCACTGAATACCTCTGCAAACTCGCATGCAACTGGTATCTCCTCTACTGTCAGGCTCTTGCGCTCCTTCATGGCATAACACTAGAAGGCCTCGCAACCCTGTGCTATCAATCTGGCTGCTCTCACTGCGCTGATAACTGTGCCGGACTTTCCGAGGTCCCAACCTCGGAATATTACTCTATGACCCTCCTCAGTGGCGACAGTCACAGTTCTTCTACCAATATCTAAGACTGCTCCATGTCTAGTCATCCAATCTATCCCCAATATCACGTCCTCATGTGCTAAGGGCATGACTAGAAAATTTACTAACCAAATCCGGCCTCCCAAATAAATAGGGCAGTCATAAATCTCTCGGGATCCTCTAACCTTACCCCCATCTGGTAACCCAACCACAAAAGGTACACCCTCTACTGTAGGTAAGGACAACCTATCTACGCATGCATTTGATATAAAGGAGTGCGTAGCACCCGTACAAATAAAACTCGGACAGGTAAGTCATGGATCCAAATAGTACATGTGGTCGCAGGTGCTGTAGGCTGCTCAGTGCTCCTCAGCTCGAACACTCTCGATGGTCCTCCTTTGGTGTCAGTGGTACTACCACGTCCCCTGCCACGACCTGATCCCTGTGCCGTACTGTATGAAGCAGGATGTCCTGGAGCCCGGTACTGTTGTTGCTGCTGACTCGGTGCTCGGTTCTGAGGAGGTCTCTGTACACTCTTCTTAGCACCTGCAGGAGAAGATCCCTGTTGTGAAGGGGCCCTACCCTGACGGCAGAAAGTAGCTCTGTGTCCCGGCTTCCCACACGTGAAGCAAGTGGTAGGTGGTCTATGGAAACCTGTCTTCATGTGATCGCCGCTACCACAGTTAAAGCACTGTCGATCTCTACTGGAAGTCTGGACTGTAGGGTGGTAGCTGGACCTCCCCTGAGTCTGTCCTCGACCATAACCTGCTACTGCTACTGCTGCACTGCTACCAGCATGTCCTGTCCTCTGCCGCTTATCCGGCCCACTAGACTGAACTGCTTTCCTCGAAGCTGGCCTATCTCTCTCATAGCAGAGGCCCTATCCTGATAGTCAGACAAAGTCTCACAGCGGAATCCAGCGAGATATGATCGGGTACTCTCTCTCAATCTCCTGGAGAAAAGGTAAACATGCTGCTCTTCTGGAGGTGCAGCTGGTCCGAGTAAGGTCAACTCTTTCTGAAACTTCTTTATGGCTGCAGCAATCGGGATATCCTCAAATCCCGCCTCAATAAAATCCTGGAATCTCTCCCTCCTCAGCGAGACAGGACAGTACCTGTCCCTAACAATGTTCCTCATCTGCTCCCAACTGGTGACTCGGCTACGAATGGTACGCCACCATGAATGAGCATCATCTGTAAAACAGGTCTGCACTAAATCCACCTGTCGATCCTCGGGGCAACGTATCGCCTCTAAAGCAGTGCTATCTTTCCTATCTAGTGCTCCACCTCTAGCCCTATTTCTCCACTGAATGAGGGAACCTTCTAAGAGTTGAAAGCCTTCAACCACTCATCCGGTCTCGGTGCTCTAGACCCAGCAGGCGCTCTATCAGCATTAGCTCTCCTCTCAGGTACAACCGGCACCTGAGACACTCCCTGTGTCACCTGAGCTGACCTAGCCGGTACCACCGGTGGTACGTGGGTAAGCCTCTTAACTCTGGCAGCCTCCTCCATACGCTCGACATATGCTCTGTACTCTCTATACTCAGATGCTCCAATAGAAACACGTCCTGACTTAGTCGAACGTGCTCCCTGCGCTCCAGACCTTGCGACGGTCTCATGCCTGACCTCGGGGCCTACACTCTCAGCTACCTCTTCCACAGTAGCCTCTGGTATGCTTGCTGCAGGTGGATCCTCTCGAGGAACTCGTCCTCGACCTCTCCCTAGTGGAGGTCTACCCCCACGACCACGCCCTCTAACAGCAGGGGTGCTACCAGCTCGATCCTGTCTAACTGGGGGAAGGGGGGGACGACCCCTACCTCGGCCAGTCGCTGGTGTAGCCCTAGTACGTGCCATCTGCACGAACGGTAACAACTACAATTCTAATCTAATTAATCTATCATAAACAGTAAAAGTCTATAATAATAATATTAAGAATACCGATATCCGCGGAGGTAGTGGTGGTCATCCGTACTTTCTATCCCAACCCGACTATGCACGCATTTTAAAACCAAAAATTCCTTTTAAAAACTCAGACCCCTTTCGGGTTCTGCTTATTTACCTATATGACCTTTTTAGAAGATTTCAAGTGCCATTGTTGCCAACCTAGAGCTTTGATACCATGTTGTAACACCGCAAATTTTTTCAACTTGGGGAGTTACTGGTTAGGACCGCACAGTGGGTCCCGACCTTAGTTTGATAACGAATTAACAAGATCTTACAACAAGGCACATATAAGGAAAAACCGGAAATCATAAATTAAGTCTTAACAATGTATGAATGTGACCAGAATAACCAACAGCCGGAAAACAAGATAACAAGGTACGAATAGAAAGAAAAGAACTAAGGTCTAACTGGAAATCCCACAAATAAAGAAACTGCATCACATCCTAAAAGTACGACACCCCGGCTGACCACTACCATCCGGATCACTCGGCATCTGCTCTAACCTGCGGTACGTCTACACAACATAACAACTGTTAGCTAACTATCCAAATATAAGTAAAATAATAACAACACAAACACACTCAGAATAATATAAACAATCATCATGCGGCACACAACCGTTTATTATCTATTACTTAGGTGATTCATCTTATTCAATTTTACAGTTGTGGCACGAGAACTCTTAACAGTCCTCGCCTCCGTTCCTTATCCAACTGGGTGTAGGTCTAGCTGACCTACGCCGGTAGCATCACTACAAACCGAGTATGGACTAGTCCCTAAAGAAACCCCCAGCGCCCTCAAGCTAACTGAGCAGAATGCCACCGCCCGTTACTCTTAGGCCAAGTATAGGTCTGTAAATATCTATCACAAACTATATCTCTAAACATTTCAATCACACACCACTATCATCATTCATGCTCATATTCAGAAGTCAGCTAAGTAAGCCCAAAGGACTTACCTGTTATAACTCTCGATTCTTTGTAAACCAAACTCGCTCTGTAAACTGTAGCAACTCAGTTGCCTGCCAAAGGAGATAAGTGCATTAGCACACTCCAACGTAATTAGAAGTCTAAGACTTCTAAGATAGAAGATCGTAATAGGACATAACTAATTACAGTACTAATTTATGGTAAAATGACCATTTTACCCTTAGTCCCGAAACTTCCAAATTTTCCGAAATTCATGTCTAAACTCCTATTTGAGACTCTACAGTCCTATTCTAACTCCTAAAGTTTAGTTTGGTTACAAACTGGCACTTTTCCTATTTTCCTATTTTCCGAAAGATCGTAAAGGTCCAACTTCGGTTTCAAATATAAAATTCGTAAAAGCTTATAAAAAATCCGAAATAATTCTCTAGCTCATCTAGGATGTTCCATCTATCCTTAGGAGCAAGAATTTCTCAAAACTGTTTATCCATCATTTTTATAAAAATTCTCAAAGTTGGCTACTACACTTACATTTTCTATACTTATCCAAAAATCCAAAGTTTATAAAAACTGCTTAACTACCCATCTTCGGAAGCTTAATACTTCTAATCCGACAGTTCATTTCTTTTCAAATTTTAATACACTAAACTACATATATCCACCTATTACCTATTAAAATTTCAACGGTGGATCTTCAACCTAACTCTCTAACATTGATCCCCAATAGTACTCATTTCTCATTGTAAACTGAGATTAAAACAAGTGTTCTTATTTCTATTGTTCATATTTACAGCAGTCCACCTTCCTATGGGCCTCTAGTTCGACTTTCACCTAACACACTAATCTATATTTCCCAATACACACATTCTAGTTTCTAAACTTATGAAGATCAAAAATATATATACATACGTTGCATCTATGTCCTAAATAGGAGCAGGAGGCAGTGGTTCTCTTACCGGACTGGTGTGTGTCTTATCTCGTTTTATCAATGATCCAAGGGAAAACTGCAGCCTATCTCACTACTGCATCGATGGGAAAACAGTCCAGCACAAGAAGGGAAGTATAAGTTGCAAAATTTAACTAAGAAGATGACAGAAGGAATGGAGTGGTAGATAAATCTTTACCCAGCTGTACAGAACAAGGTTGAGTGCAGTTCGATGGGGAATCGGTAGAAGAAGGAGGGAAGGATGACGCTGCTGACCTTCTACTCGGAAGAGCCTTGTTGCGCTGAAAGGTTTCGAGTTAGAGATGCAGAACCACGTAGTATAGATTAGAAGAGTAAGGAGGCTAAGGCTCTACCAGATCCGTGTACTTGCTGTGCAGAAGGGAGGAAGGAGAGCTTGATCGTTGCTGTTACTGGATGTAAGATGTGGCCGGAATTCTGCACGTCACGCAAGGCTGGAGAATTGAAGATCTGGCTATTGATATTTTCGTGCAGGAGGAACGTCAATGAATCTAGACGTCTTCTGGCTAGGATGGTTTGCTGAGAATGGAAGGTGTTGCTGCGTATAATCAGGAGCGTTACAGATCTCCTCTTTCCAATTAACTCTCAAGCAATTACGTGAAATCTGAGGGAAGGAAGTGTTGCTGCTCTTCTCCTTCCAGATGGGCTCGAGTTTCAGTTAGGCTGGCAACAAGCGAGGCAGCTGGGCTGAACACGCGGGCTGCTGAAATAGATCACGGACTGGGCTGGAGTTGGCGCTGCTGGCAACGGCTGGGCTGAAGCTGGGCTGAAGCTGGCGCTGGGCTGAAGCTGGCGCTGGGCACATTGGCAAGCTGCTGCTGGGCTAAAACTGGACTGGAGTGGGCACTGGCTGAAGAAGGTAAGGCAGCGCTGCACACGTTGCTGGGCTGGGCTGGCGCAAGGGAGCAGCAGCCCGGTGCTAGCTGCAGTCCGGAAACGAGATCCCGACTAACGAGTGCACGGAATAGACGGATACGGATCATGTTACAATTTAGGATTGGTTATAAGGATCCTATCATTTTATGTGAAGGGAAGCTACATAAAATGATAAATTTTTATAAGGATCCTATCATTTTATGTGAAGGAAAGCTACATAAAATGATGAATTTTGAAACAATGTGTCTAACTAAGTAGACGGATATGGATCAACTGATCGAAATCCAATTTGTTACGGAAATAAACGGAATAAAAATTCCGGATATTACATCTCCGAGCAATAACGATACCCTTATCTCTCTCATTGCTAAGGTTGGTAAGCCAGATTTTATCAGTCAGTTCCGTCTCATAGCGTGGTGCAATGTCAGCTATAAGATCATCTCTAAGGTTCTCGTTAATCGTATGCAATCCATCATTGGTAAGCTTGTTGGACCCACCCAAGGTAGTTTTATCCCGGGGCGTCTCATTAAAGATAATATCGTCCTTATGCAAGCAGTTGTTCATTCCATGAGAAAGAAGAATGTGGGAAAACAATGGATGCTTCTGAAGTTAGATATCAAGAAGGCGTATGATAGATTGAGATGGAACTTCATTGAAGATACGATCAAAGAGGCCGGTTTTCCTTCAGAGTGGGGGAAGATGATCCAGGAATGTGTTAGCACCGCGAAGATGCAAGTTATCTAGAATGGTGAGGTGAGAGACTTAGCCATCTCATCCATGAAGCTGTTGATAATGGGGATTGGAAACCCATATACCTCTCTGGGAGGCCCGCCTTTGTCACATCTTTACTTTGCGGATGATATTACTCTCTTTGCTGAAGCTTCGCTTTCCCAAATTAGAGTCATCATGAGATGCATTGAGATTTTTTGCAAAAGCTTCAAGTCAGAAGGTCAATATACAAAGGCCGAAAATTTTTGTATCCCCTAATGTCTCTAGTGAGATGTGCACTAATATTAAGAGGGTTAGTGGCGTTGCGGTCACCAAAAATCTTGGTAACTACCTCGGTGTTCCCATGCTCCAAGGGAGAGTCTCGAGAGCCACCTTCTCTTCGCTTCTGGATTAGATCAATCTCAAACTTAGTGGTTGAAAGTGCAATTGGTTGAGTTTTGCGGGTTGGGTCACTTTGACTAAGACCGTTCTTACTTCCATCCCCATTTACACCATGACTACCCTTACCATCCCGGTGACTGTGACTAACGAGATTGATAGAATTTTTCATAATTTTATATGGGGCCACGTGGATGGTCATAGTCGGATGCACATTGTAAGCTGGAGAGAGATTTGCTTACCTAAGGATAAAGGTGGGTTGGGCATTCGTCGCATGCTTGAAACCAATAAAGCTTTTCTTGGGAAATTGGCCTGGAGGTTCTTGAAGGACAGAGAAGGTTTATGGGTCAAAGTGCTTGAAAGCAAATACTACAGGAATGGGGTTCTGAGTAGGTCCACTAGGCCGCACATTTGGAGGGGCATTATTGAGGCTTTGTACAATGTTATTTCCAAGGGAGCTAAATGGATGCTTGGTGATGGTCACACCATCAGCTTTTGGAGTGATGTTTGGCTGGATAATACTCCCCTTGTTGACCTTGTGCAGGAGGTTGTGGATCCGGCGGAGTTATCGTGTAAGGTTGTCAACTACTGGATTTCCAATCAGGGTTGGGACTGGTCGAGGCTTGTGATAACACGATTTATGACTTAGGTTTAGGTAATCATTTAGATAGATTTCCCGCTCATTCATGCATGGTTTAGCACTAGTTCACGACGTTTGCACTCAATTCACGTGTTTTGTCGAGATAGACGTCTACACGGACTTGTGCATTGTTTTGTAGGTATTTCGGGAGATTTAGGAGCTAAAACAATACGTTTGAAAATCTTTCATCAAGATGACACACCCTCGGACTCATTAGGATGCAAGCTAAAAGCTAGGGAGGACTCATGGAACCTTGCCAACACAAGCCATGCACCAAATCGAAGCTTAATGATCAAAGGCAAAGCTAAAGCAAAAAATCACGGTCTACTGGCACTCCACGGCCGTGGTTTCAACCGTGGATTTTGCCAGGTTTTCGTGATAGCTGTGCCACGTTCTCTTGGCCAGCTCTTGCAAAGTTGTAGTATAAAAATGGTCCTGCATTGGCTGAGAGAATCATCTTGGAGCAGCTCTCCATTATCCACTATCCTCTAACAAAAAATATTCTCTCAACAAGAAGATTCTTAGAAGAAGGAGGTAGAAGGAAGCTACCATTGGAGAAGAGCTTGGTTGGAGAAGAAGAAGATCACACCATTGATAGACCTAGAGAGCTTTTGTAGTGAAGAATTTCGGAATCAATCTCTTGAGTTGTATGAACCATTTGAACCTTCTTTAAGAAGGATTGTGAGTTATTCTAATTCCATTTTCAGCTTTGTTTTGTTTTAGTTCACTTGTTCATCTCTTTCTCTTCATTATCTTGCAAATGGATGCCATGATTTTATGTTTGATTGTTTCGTTTTCTATTATGAATGTTTTAGGCTAAATAGATGTGGTTCTAGGGTAAGGTAAGGATGGTTATGGCTAGGGCTATGATAGGATGGACTTAGATTTACCTTTGGATGACTTGTGTGCATGAACGTAGTTTCTGTTAGGAATCACGGCCAGTTCTTGCCAAACCACGGCCGTGGAAAGGTTGAACAAACCGTGATCTTACCTGGTTCGATGGATCTAGTCTTAGATTGTTAAAATGTTGAAATCCTAAGTGTTTGTTGAGCTAATTCTATCCTAGGGAGACCTAGTGTTAGCAACTAAGTGTTAGGAGAGACTTATCCGGTAATCCTTGCTCTTAGATCTCAAGGATGACAAACCCTAGGTAGTGGTGAGCCTCAATAGCCGCCATTGGATTAAGTGTGCTAGGATGGTTGTTTAGGACTAACCCTTCCGAGACTTACCCGGTAAGGATAGGTTGGATCTCTAGGTAACAATCCGGTTGTGTAGAATTCCTTTCCTTAGGTTCTTAGAGACTTACCCGGTGATGAGACTTCAGGGATGGCCTAGTGGACCATGAGACCTACCCGGTGATTGATCCCAATTTAGGAACACTTAACCCCAACATATCATAGTTAATCCAAGGAAAGAATAGATAGCTTGAGTTCTATGCCATAACCGGAACTTCCAACCCCTAGAATCCGCTTCTCTATCTTTGATCTATATCTCGTATTTTTGCTTGTTGTTTGCGTTGATTTGTTAGCTTAGTTGATTATTACATTTCGCATGATTTGTGATCTTTGATTGATCACCGAAAAACCAACCAAAAACAATTGAGATTTTCATTTCTTTATTTCTTTCTCTTTTCTTAACCTAGATCTTCACTAGACTTAATCATAAATAAAATCAATCTCACCTTAGTCTTTGTGTTCGACCTCGGAATACTATCCCTACTACAAACGACCCGTACACTGCGGGTTCGCTAGGAGTTAGGATAAATATAAAGAGAATATAAATTTAAAACCCATTGCGTATCACATCCTGAGCGTGACAAGTTTTTGGCGCCGTTGCCGGGGACTAGGCCTAGATTGAGTCTATTTTGTGATTGTTTATAGTGTAGATATTTCTTGTTGCTTTTGATCTCTTCTTGGTTTGTGTCTTTTCTTTTCAGGACATCTCACTCTTTAGGTGTATGCGAAGATCTCGTGGTAAGGATTTAGCTCCATTCGATCCCGAACCGGAGAAAACCCTTAGATCTAGATCTAAGAGTATTAAAAAGGGAAAAGAGATGGCCGGAAGAGATCTCCAAGCTGAATTGGATGAGGCTTTAGAGCAAATTAGGATAAGGGATGAAGCTTTGGAGAATGAAAGAAGACTTGCCAATGAGAGGCAAGAGGCAACTAGGAGGGAGATTGAGGAGATTAGGCAAGCTCTCGTGCAAAGGGAGCTTAACCGTCAACAACCTCCTCCACCTCCACCACAACCGCAGCCGGCGGCGGTAAATATTAGGGTTGTGCCCATTGCTATGGAAGAGCCACAAACGTTGGGGCAACGCATGGATCCGGCACAAAGAGCACACCATCCGGGTGTGAACTTAGGAGATCCCGCAGCCCATGATTACGAACTTGTTAGCATGAAATATTGTGATATTTTAGGCACATTTTCTAAGTGTATTTGATTCATATTGATAGTCTTTGATTGAGCATCATTGCATATGTGAGCTAGTATTACCTATATTGTCGATATGGATGTCTACACTAGCTTTGTGTTGAAATATAGGTGATTGAGAGTCATTTCCGAACGGAATCGAGCAAAGAAGAGTTGATTGAATATGTCCATGGATTGAGGGCATTATTAGGAGCAAATTGGAGTTCAACTTGAGGAATGCACGAGGCTAGGGAAGAATCACGTTCTTGCCCTAAACCACGCTCTAAAATACGGCCGTACTACAAACCACGTTTAGTTCCACGGCCGTGGAAGTATGCAAAGAGAGGCGTGATGCATTCCAGTAACTATTACGGTCGTGGAACATATGGTCCAAACCGTGACACAATCCACGCTCTAAATTACGGTCGTGGAAACTTCCACGACCGTGATCTTGGCGATCTTTTTCGCCATATTTTGAAGCCACGATCTTTTAAAGATTGGGCCGGGCCGATATTTTATCTTGCCCTATAAAAAGACGGACGACGCAAGATTCCGTCATCTCGGCTTAGAGAGTTTTGGCGATTTCCGCAAGCCGTCATCGACGCCTACGCCTCGTTTAGCCCTTGCTTGGAAGCATTGACATCTCGTGGGAGATCGAAGTTCGCGTTTGGGAATTGCCCTAATCTCGCACTTTTGGTGGAGATTGCTGTTGAGATCTCCGGATTGGCGGAAGATCGAAGCTTTTGGAAGATTGTTGCAAGAAGATCTCTCTTCTTGTTTAGGTTTGATTTGGAAAACGGATTGACATCCCGTCTTCCCTTCTTTCCTAAGATTGTGATTGATTGCTTTATTTTGAATCCATTGACAATATTTGTTCTTGGTTGTGACTCTGAGATTGGTTTGAAGTTTATTTGAAAGTTTTCGGAAGTTTCCATCTTTCTATCTTTTAATTCTTGAATTGATATCAACATGATTGTTATTGGCTAGAAACCCTTAACAATTCTAAGGTGAAGGGTTGATAGTTGTGGCTTAGATGATAATAGATCGATCGTAAATAGATTAGACCCTGAGAGTTAGAGAGAATCATTGACGAACCCTAAATTACGGGCTGTTCTTGAGTTCCACGACCGTGGAGTCTCAAGATCCAACCGTAATTTCCCTTAAGTTTACGAACATGCTTTTACTTTAATCCAAGGTTAAAGATTTGCTTTAACTTAGTTTAGACTTGTCTTTTCTAGGTGGTAGTGAAGCCTCAACAACCTCTACCTCGATTGTGAGTGTCATAACCGTAATCGGTTAAGTTAGTCTTGATCCTTGGATTACAAGTTTGGGTATTTGACTTTAATTCTTGCCTTTAGAACCTTTTTATATTGAGCCTCATCAACCTGTATGGAGAGTGTCTTGTAGGTGAGTCATATAAGGTTTTTGGAACTTCACCGTACGATTACCTTACATTAGCATACCTTTGCATATCTCAACTCTGTCTTTATATCATTAGTATATCTTGAATCGATTGCCACAGCTGGATACTTGGATCTTTAGGATTGTTGTTTCCCAATATTTGCAAAACTCTCATATTTACTCGCTTGATAATCTGCAATTGAATTTGTTCCCACCCAAATCCCTGTGTTCGATACTCTGGAATTCTTGCTTAACTACGTCGATCCGTACACTGCGGGTTTGCTTGCTTGATTCTAGTTTTATAAATTTAAAACTTATTTGCACACACCTCTAGGGGCGAACAAGTTTTTGGCGCCGTTGCCGGGGATTTGGTTTCGGCCGAATTCGGTAGCCGGTTGTCAAGCTTGGGAGCTTGCTCTCGTTATTTGATATTACTTTGAGTGCATGCGCAGGTCTAGGAACACCGAAGATCTCCTGCCTCTTGATCAAGAGCTAGAGGAAACTTTAAGGCAAAAGCGCAAGGAAAAGAAGATGGCTGAAGGACACGAACGTGATCTTCAAGCGGAATTGGCAGAGAAGGAAGCTCAACTCCAATAGAATGAGACCCTCCGCCAGGATGAGATGGATCGTCATCAATCCCAAGTTAACAATCTACAAGACATGATCTTCCAGATGAGGGTAGAGATGAGCGACCTTAAGAATAAGGGAAGCAAGAAATCCTCAAGGAAAGCATCAAGGTCTAGAAGAAAAAGTCACTCATCCGCTGATGATAGTGATTCTTCCATGCCACCGCTAGAGGAGATTGATCCCACGATTAATGTAAATCCTTTCCATCCACAAGGAGCTGCTAATCGCCGCATTCCGCCTAGAAATGTGAGGATCGAACGTGTAGATAATGAGCCAAGAACTCTTGGCCAGCGGATGGATCCAACACAACAACCACGCCGCTTGGGCGTGAATTTCGATGCTGAAGATGTTCAAGGGTTTAGCTTCAACCCTCAAGTCATTACTCTTGTTCGCCAAAACCAATTTGGCGGGACAAGCGCTGAATCTCCACACCAACACTTGCAGAACTTTGAGTGTATGATGGAGACAATGAGACCAAAGAACGCTACTACCAACAGCTATAAGCTCAAGCCTTTCTTCTTCTCCTTGAAGCGGAAAGCGTTATCTTGGTATCAAGCTCTTCCTAGTGGGAAACTAGACACGTGGGAAGACCTTTCCGCGGAGTTCCTCACCAAATTCTTTCCGCCATCCAAAACGGCGGAACTTAGAGGTAAGATTAATGCTTTTTCCATGAGATCTAACGAAAGTTTGTTTCAATCTTGGGAAAGGTTTCAGGATTTGCTCTTGGATTGCCCTCATCATGGCATATCCAAACTTGCCTTGCTGGAGATTTACTACAAGGGGCTGGATGCGGGAACGCAATTCAACCTCCAATCCCTCTCATGTGGAACGTTCATGGACATGAGAGAAGATGACGCTTGGGACTTCATTGAGAAGCAAGCAAGAGTCATAGAGAAGTATTCCCACCGGAAAGTGGAGGGAAATCGTGTGGAGCAAGGAGCAAAGCTCACACACGAAGCTCAAAATCAGATTTTCTCCCTCAACAATGAGATCAAAGAGTTGAAGGAGACTATCAAGACCAACTTCCCAAAGCAACAAGGGAAGGATGTTGGTTATTTGGGCAACAACAATGGCGGCAACAACAATAACCGGAACAACAACCGGAATAACAATTGGAATGGAAACAACAACAACCGGAACAACGATTGGAACAACAATAGGGGTTCAAACAACAACAATTGGCGCTCCAATCAACAAAATTCCGGTAACTCTTATCCTTCCAACTCAAATTCGCTAACTCCACCTTCCTCTTCCTCTACTCCTTTGAAAATCCAGGGGCAATCATCTAATGGAGGAAACACTTCGGGGAAGGAGAAGCCCGATCCCATGTTGGAAACGATTTTGGGAAAGCTTCAAGGGTTGGAGAACCGCCTCATCAAGGTTGATGATCAAGTTTCTAAGGTTGATAAAGCTCAAAAGGTTTTAGAAAACCAAATGTTCAACCACGCGGAGGAAGTCCCTAGAAATCAAGGGAACCTTCCAGGAAAGACGGAGGACAACCCTAAGGGAAGGGTGATGGCGATTACAACTAGGAGCGGAGTGACAACCACCGATCCGCAACCTACGTTCGTTGAAGTCCCCGTAGAGAAGGACAAGGAGATGGGAAAGGAGAAGGAAGATATCTATGTTCCTCCTCCAGCTTACAAACCTCCCCTACCATTCCCTCAATCTAGAGCGCGAGCGCGCCTAGACAAACAATTCGGTAAGTTCATAGAACTCATGAGCAAGCTGCATATTAACATACCATTTATTGATGCTATTGTAGGTATGCCGGCTTATGGCAAGTTCTTGAAGGAACTCCTCTCCAACAAGAGGAAGCTAGAAGACTTCGGTGAGGTCAAGATGAGTTCGGATTCTTCGGATCTCATCAAGACCATGAAGGAGAAAATGCCCCCAAAGCTGAAGGATCCGGGGTCATTTTGCATTCCCATTGGAGTGGGAGATGTCACATATGACGCTTTATGTGACTTAGGAGCAAGTGTGAGCATCATACCACTTGCATTGTGTAGGAAGATCGGTTTAGGCGACCCTAAACCGGTGAAGATGACGTTATACATGGCGGATCGATCCATCACTCGCCCCGTCGGTATTGTAGAAGACGTCCCGGTCAAGCTAGGTAAATTCTTTGTTCCCATTGATTTTGTCGTGCTTGACATTCCTGCAGATAGTCCGGTCCTGATCATACTCGGAAGACCGTTTCTTGCAACTTCCGGCTGCATAGTCGATTGCAAGAATGGTAGACTCGCTTTTGATATAGGAGAAGAGAAAGTAGAGTTCGTTCTTTCCACTCTAGTGAAGGAGCCAATCTTTGATGAGGATATTTACGATATCCAAGATGAAGAAGGTTTGTCAAGAGAGGAGGTAAGTGCGATTCTCTTCAACGATCCTTTACAAAAAGTTATCACTATGAGTCTAACCAATGTAGGGGAAGATGATGAGTGCAATGAGGCAATTGAAGCCTTAGAAGCACAAGAAGAGATGCATGAAGAGGAGTTTGAGAAACTCCACGATGAGGCTGAGAATGTCAGAATCCACGGTCATACCCTGTATTCCACGACCGTGGATTCCACAACTAAAATCGTGCCTCATTCCAGGGGATTATACGGCCGTGGAGAAGATGTGACAACCGTATTTCCCTTCCACGCCCTAAACCACGGCCGTGGAGGACAAGATCCACCCGTAATTTTGGTCGTGGAAGAGAGTGATCGAGACATTTCTTCAACTTCTTCTGATTCTTCTCCAACACACTCAACACCCTTAGAAACTTCTAAGAAGACGTCGGATGCTTCTCAAGGATCATTGGAAGCTCCGAAAGCAATGGAACTCAAACCACTTCCTACTCATCTAAGGTACGCTTTTCTAGGATCTAATTCTACCTTCCCGGTTATTGTTAGTTCCGATCTAAGCATCGATGAACATGAACAACTCATGATTGTCCTCAAGAAACATAGGAAAGCTATAGGCTATACTATCGAGGACTTAGTAGGAATTAAACCCTCCTTATGCATGCATAAGATACTAATGGAGGAAGACTTTAGAACTTCGAGACAACCTCAAAGGCGGTTGAATCCGACCATGAAGGAGGTTGTCAAGAAGGAAATTCTTAAACTTCTTGATGCAGGTATCATCTATCCTATCTCCGATAGTAAATGGGTGAGTCCAGTTCAAGTAGTTCCGAAGAAGGGAGGAATGACGGTCATCACCAACAAGAACAACGAACTCATTCCTACCCGAACCGTAACTGGATGGCGGATGTGCATAGACTACCGCAAGCTCAACAACGCAACGCGGAAGGATCACTTTCCATTGCCATTCATTGATCAAATGCTTGAAAGGTTAGCACAACATTCACATTTTTGCTACCTTGACGGTTATAGTGGTTTCTTCCAGATTCCGATACATCCGCACGATCAGGAGAAGACCATATTCACGTGCCCTTGGGGTACGTTTGCTTATAGGAGAATGCCGTTTGGGCTTTGCAATGCCCCAGCCACCTTTCAACGGTGCATGATGGCCATCTTCTCCGAATACATAGAGGAAATCATGGAAGTCTTCATGGACGACTTCTCCGTATACGGTTCCTCTTTTAACGATTGCCTTTCTAACCTTTCTCTTGTTTTACAAAGGTGTGAAGACACTAACCTAGTTCTTAATTGGGAGAAGTGTCAATTCATGGTTAAGGAGGGAATCGTATTAGGCCACTTAGTCTCTAGTAGAGGGATAGAGGTAGACAAAGCTAAGATAGAGACCATAGAGAAACTTCCTCCCCCAATTTCGGTGAAAGGGATAAGAAGTTTCCTAGGACATGCTGGATTTTATAGACGTTTCATCAAGGACTTTTCTAAGATATCAAAACCTCTCACTAATCTATTGATGAAGGATGCGGTTTTTGAGTTTTCGCATGAATGTTTGGATGCGTTCAACACCATTCGGCAAGCTCTAATTTCAGCACCTATTATCCAACCTCCGGATTGGACTCTACCCTTTGAAATTATGTGCGATGCTAGTGACGTAGCTATTGGAGCTGTTCTTGGACAACAAAAGGAAGGGCGAACCCATGCCATATACTATGCTAGCAAGACGCTAGATGAAGCGCAGCTCAACTACGCCACTACCGAAAAAGAGTTTTTAGCCATTGTCTATGCTATTGACAAGTTTCGCTCTTATCTTGTAGGTGCAAAGGTGATTATCTACACGGATCATGCTGCGATCCGGTACCTCCTTGCGAAGAAAGACGCGAAACCAAGGCTAATTAGATGGATTCTTCTCCTATAAGAATTCGATCTTGAGATCCGCGACAAGAAAGGTTCGGAAAATTCTGTTGCGGATCATTTAAGTCGTCTAACACATCTAGAGGACGACCATCTACCCATTGATGACTCCTTTCCGAACGAACACCTACATATCATAGAGGAGTGCATCAACGTGATGTCCAAAGGTAACGAACCATGGTTTGCTGATTTTGTTAACTATTTGGTTTTCCAGGAGATACCACCCGGACTATCCTACGCACAAAGGAAGAAGTTCTTTAAGGACGTCCGGGAATAATATTGGAACGAGCCTCTCCTCTTTAAGAGAGGTCCAGATGGCATCATTCGGCGATGTGTGCCGGAGGATGAGATGCAAAGTGTCATCCGTCATTGTCATTCACTACCTTGTGGAGGACACGCTAGTTCGAACAAGACTAGCGCAAAGGTATTGCAATCTGGATTCTTTTGGCCTACTTTGTTTAGAGATGTGCAATCCTTTGTTTCTTGCTGCGATGCTTGTCAAACAACAGGCAATATTTCTAGAAGGAACGAGATGCCCCTCAACAACATCCAAGAGGTGGAGATTTTCGACGTTTGGGGAGTCGATTTCATGGGACCATTCCCATCTTCTTGTGGAAACCAATACATACTATTGGCGGTAGACTACGTTTCTAGATGGGTGGAAGCAATTGCCTCTCCCACAAATGATGCCATGGTGGTGGTTAAGTTCTTCAACAAGACCATCTTTCCGCGATTTGGGACACCAAGGACGATCATTAGTGATGGAGGTTCTCACTTCATAGCCCGTCGCTTTGAAGCTCTTCTAGCTAAGTATGGGGTTACTCACAAGATCGCTACCCCTTACCATCCACAAACAAGTGGACAAGTTGAGATCTCAAATAGGGAGATCAAAGGAATTCTAGAGAAGACGGTTTCAAGGACGAGGAAGGATTGGTCTTTGAAGCTTGACGATGCATTGTGGGCATACCGGACTGCATACAAGACTCCCATAGGAACCACACCATACAACCTTGTGTATGGGAAGTCTTGTCACTTGCCGGTAGAGTTGGAGCACAAAGCGTTTTGGGCTATCAAGTGGCTGAATTTCGGCATGAAAGAAGCGGGAGAGAAGCGTCTCCTCGACATCAATAAGCTGGAAGAACTCCGCTTGAACGCTTATGAAAACACCAAGATCTATAAGGAAAGAGCAAAGCGTTGGCATGATAAGCATATCATCCCAAAGGACTTCAAAGAAGGAGATCAAGTTCTCCTCTTCAATTCAAGACTTCGCCTCTTTCCAGGTAAGCTTAAATCCCGTTGGACCGGACCTTTTCTAATTAAGCGTATTTTCCCCCATGGTGTAGTTGAAGTATGGGGTAAAACGAGCGGAACTTTTAAGTTGAACGGCCAACGACTCAAGAAGTATACGCCGGAACTCCAAGCTGAGGAGTTTGCGCCTACCGCACTCGAATAAGTGCGAGATTGGTCTAGCTACGGACCTTAAACAAAGCGCTTCTTGGGAGGCAACCCAAGGTATTGCATTTTTGCTTTTGCTTTCGATTCATAGATTAGCTTAGTATAGACGTTTTTGCTTTGTTTTTGCCTTGATTTCTTCCGGTATGTTCGTGTCTTTGGATGTAGGAACAATGGAAAAGGAAAAGAGGAGGATGATGTTGAAGAAAAGTGACGAAATTTGGACTTTGGAGCTTTACAGAAGGTTCCACGGTCTAAATTACGGTCGTCATAGCTACAGTAGCCGTAATTTCCAAAAGCCTTTGAAAAATCACCAAAACCACGGTTCCGTACACTTCCACGGCCGTGGAACACCCCGACAGACCGTGATTTTCAAAATTTTGCCTGCAACTATATAAGCCACATTCTTCACAAATTCATCCCAAAAATCCCTCTTTCCACGACCTAAGTGCCGAAACCCCACGACCCCCTCTCAAATCTTCGTTTCCTAATCGTTTTCAACGATTCTTCTTCCCAAACTGCAGCAAATTCAACCACAAACAAGATCCAAGCGACGAATCGAACGGAAATTCACCAACAAACGCGCATTTCGGATTTTTCAATCCGAAAAAGAGGTTTTCTTTTCCCTTCTTGATTCTTGCTGATTTGGTTGTTTTTGTTAGAGATTTTTAGGAAGAACTGATTAAGATTTGAGGAAATTAGACTAGGACTGCCTGTTGTGGAGATTGATTGTTGATTTGCTAAGATTTGTGATTTTCTGAGACGAATCACGGTCTCTGGGTAAATTACGGCCGTGGTTTGCTGAAGAACAGACCGTAATTTTGAGCAGAATGGATTTCGTGAGAAGAGTTTCAGGGAGGATAAAAGAGAAGAAGAATGAGCAGAATAAGAAGAGGAAGGGTAATCCCTCCTCCTCCTCATCCTCTAGGGCACCACCACCCTCTTCACCTTCACCTCCATCCTCACCTTCACCTCCATCTTCACCCCCTCACCCTAGAGTTCCGACCATACACGACGATCATCTTGATGCACTTGATAGGATCAAGGAGAGGCCACTGATTGGCCCTAGATATTTGTTGTTGGAGGATCTAGCTCCTCTCAACATAGTTGATGACCTTACTTGGCTCTTGGATAGAGCCGGATTAGTTGTCTTCTCAGCTATCCGAGAAGACGCTTATGAGGAGATTACACGGGAGGTTGTGACGTCCTTTGAGCACAGCCACGTCGATAGGACCGTCTCTTTCCGCCTTATGGAGAGAGATTATCAGTTGAGTATCCGTGAGTTTGGGACGATTTTTGGGTTCCATGAGACCTTCAATGGTCGATTTCCGAGTGGTGTTTACCCCAAGGACTTTTGGAAGGAGGTTGCGATGATATACGCCGACGAGGACCGTTGGCAACCCGCTGATACCAAGGCTAGATTGATGTACCATCTAGCCTTGAAGATAGCTCACCGTGTTCTTTCGGAGTGTCTCTTTCCTAGGACGGAGACGCCCCAAAAGATCAAAACGGATGAGTTATTCTTGCTTTACTGCATGCTTTATGGACGCCGTGCAGATTGTGCCACTCTCTTGGCTGCTACGATGAGCAAGCTCAAGAACAAGAACAAGGGGAATATCGGATATGGTGGGATACTCACCCACATTGCTCGGAGTTTTGGTGTTGATTTTTCTGCTTGCACCCGCATACCGGCCGTTCCTTTAGGGCTACATGCTTTCATGGTTAGGGGTCTCATCTTCCCCACACATAGAGGTCCGCCTTATGCGGGCATGCCTTGGGAGAGTAGGACAGGCAGGGGTATAGAGTGGCTGCCAGAGTACTCCATTATGGCGGGACGCCATAATTGGAAGGAGACGTTCGCTGCGATGCATGCGAACAGGATAGTAGCTCCCCCTTATGTCCCACCACCGGTTGTCGAGGAGGAGGATATGGGAGATCAGTTTGAGACTGGAGGAGGAGCCGAGCAGGAGTTTGGCACATTTCCGGACCAGCCGGAGGCGGCCCCAGATGTACCTAGACGCTCTCCACGTCCAGCTAGAGCCTCAGGCTCGTCATCTCGCCGCGCTAGCGTGAGTGAGGGGCCCACGTGGATGACCACACCTCCCGCATGGTATGGCGTTCCCCCTCCTTGGTCTACAGAGCAGCCAGTAGCACCAGCACCATCCGACGCCCCAGCATGGTACAGTCAGGCCCCGGAGTGGTACGAGCAGATGCCGGATTGGGCTACCGGACTTTCAGAGAGAGTAGGAGCGCTGGAGATCCGGGCCGATGCTAGAGACGGACGTTTAGACGACCTTGACCACATGATGAGGGACGTCTACCGCCAGCAGTTTGGGCGGTTCTATGATCCGAGCTTCTCTCCATTCCCGCCGCCGCCAGCACCGCTGTGATTTGATGCATGACTATTCGTTTTAGACATTCCCGCCACCACTTTGTGAGTTTCTTTTTCTTTTCTTTCTTTTCTTTCTTTCTTTTGAACATTAGGGACAATTTTCGTCCTAAGTATGGGGTGGGATGTACTAAAAGTTTGTAATAACTCTACTTACTATGCTTGCTTTCATTCGAGACTATCATTGCATGTTCATTATGTGTTTCACGTTTCATTATCGCATTCATGAAAAAGAACTTAAAAAACCATAAAAATTGAAAAATTTTGAAAAATTTTGTGCTTCTAATGAATTGAGATGATTTCTATGATAATCACTACTTGTGAATTGAGTTTGATGACAATTGCATGCTTAAAAGAATTGTGAATTGAAAAGAATTTGAATGAATGAATTTTACCTCTTTTGCAAGTTTTATAATGTGATAAATGTTACCTAAATTATGTTGAGAAATTGAAGTTGAAATCACACTATAAGTTCTTATACTTCTTGTTGAGATGATTAAGGCAATTCGATTTTTTCTTTCTTCTTTCTTTTGACCATTTTAGCTCCTCATTGAAATATTAGCCTCCTTTACCTATCCGGGAACTTGGAGAAGTAAATGAAAAAGGCATGTTTGATGTGGGAGGGCCATGAGAGCAAATTTTTGCAATCAAAAGAATAGAAAGAAGTTGTAGGTTTGGGGAAGTCAATCATGATGATGAGTAACTCGGCACCATTCACATAGCCGGGTGTTTGTGTCTTGCCAAAATCGGATTGAGCGATATTCCTAGCGGATTATGGTATGTGCGCTAAGGGTTTGAGGCATCTCATAAAAAGTTGAGAAACGCCAATGTCCTAGGCTTCGGTTTTTGTGCACCTCTGTCCATAACTCCAAAAGTAAAGTCAAAAAATGAAAAGAAGAGAGCGAAGTTCTAAGTTGAAGTGTTGCGGGAACCGCAAAAGAAGAAGAAGGTAGTTGTCCACTTTCCCGGATTCATGCACCACATTTCCTTTAAGTTTTCCCTTCCTTTCCATATTCTAGACCTTTTCTTTGGAAGTCCTTAAGATCAAAAGAATGTTATATGACTCGGTGATCTAAATTGAAATTTCTTATGATTGATTTTGATAATATTTGAAGGTTATGATGCTTGTTTAGAAGTTAAATTGATTCATGAATTTTCTTTGTGTTTTACTCTTTGATTGAGTGTGTGAAAGTTTGATAAACAATTGAAGCAAGGTTTGAGAATGATCTATTCTTTAGAAGGCACGTTCATCCAAAAGAAGGTACACATATTTCATCCTAACTCTTGTTTAAAGCTTTTTGAAAGACCTTGCTTAGGGACAAGCAAGTGTTAAGTATGGGGTTATTTGTTAGCATGAAATATTGTGATATTTTAGGCACATTTTCTAAGTATATTTGATTCATATTGATAGTCTTTGATTGAGCATCATTGCATATGTGAGCTAGTATTACCTATATTGTCGATATGGATGTCTACACTAGCTTTGTGTTGAAATATAGGTGATTGAGAGTCATTTCCGAACGGAATCGAGAAAAGAAGAGTTGATTGAATATGTCCATGGATTGAGGGCATTATTAGGAGCAAATTGGAGTTCAACTTGAGGAATGCACGAGGCTAGGGAAGAATCACGTTCTTGCCCTAAACCACGCTCTAAAATACGGCCGTACTACAAACCACGTTTAGTTCCACGGCCGTGGAAGTATGCAAAGAGAGGCGTGATGCATTCCAGTAACTATTACGGTCGTGGAACATATGGTCCAAACCGTGACACAATCCACGCTCTAAATTACGGTCGTGGAAACTTCCACGACCGTGATCTTGGCGATCTTTTTCGCCATATTTTGAAGCCACGATCTTTTGAAGATTGGGCCGGGCCGATATTTTATCTTGCCCTATAAAAAGACGGACGAAGCAAGATTCCGTCATCTCGGCTTAGAGAGTTTTGGCGATTTCCGCAAGCCGTCATCGACGCCTACGCCTCGTTTAGCCCTTGCTTGGAAGCATTGACATCTCGTGGGAGATCGAAGTTCGCGTTTGGGAATTGCCCTAATCTCGCACTTTTGGTGGAGATTGCTGTTGAGATCTCCGGATTGGCGGAAGATCGAAGCTTTTGGAAGATTGTTGCAAGAAGATCTCTCTTCTTGTTTAGGTTTGATTTGGAAAACGGATTGACATCCCGTCTTCCCTTCTTTCCTAAGATTGTGATTGATTGCTTTATTTTGAATCCATTGACAATATTTGTTCTTGGTTGTGACTCTGAGATTGGTTTGAAGTTTATTTGAAAGTTTTCGGAAGTTTCCATCTTTCTATCTTTTAATTCTTGAATTGATATCAACATGACTGTTATTGGCTAGAAACCCTTAACAATTCTAAGGTGAAGGGTTGATAGTTGTGGCTTAGATGATGATAGATCGATCGTAAACAGATTAGACCCTGAGAGTTAGAGAGAATCATTGACGAACCCTAAATTACGGGCTGTTCTTGAGTTCCACGACCGTGGAGTCTCAAGATCCAACCGTAATTTCCCTTAAGTTTACGAACCTGCTTTTACTTTAATCCAAGGTTAAAGATTTGCTTTAACTTAGTTTAGACTTGTCTTTTCTAGGTGGTAGTGAAGCCTCAACAACCTCTACCTCGATTGTGAGTGTCATAACCGTAATCGGTTAAGTTAGTCTTGATCCTTGGATTACAAGTTTGGGTATTTGACATTAATTCTTGCCTTTAGAACCTTTTTATATTGAGCCTCATCAACCTGTATGGAGAGTGTCTTGTAGGTGAGTCATATAAGGTTTTTGGAACTTCACCGTACGATTACCTTACATTAGCATACCTTTGCATATCTCAACTCTGTCTTTATATCATTAGTATATCTTGAATCGATTGCCACAGTTGGATACTTGGATCTTTAGGATTGTTGTTTCCCAATATTTGCAAAACTCTCATATTTACTCGCTTGATAATCTGCAATTGAATTTGTTCCCACCCAAATCCATGTGTTCGATACTCTGGAATTCTTGCTTAACTACGTCGATCCGTACACTGCGGGTTCGCTTGCTTGATTCTAGTTTTATAAATTTAAAACTTATTTGCACACACCTCTAGGGGCGAACAGAACTCCGCCCTCAAGTTATACAAATGATCCGGCATAATCAATTTGGAGGGATGGAAGGAGAGTCTCCTCATCAAACACTTGATGAATTATGAGATCTTGATGGAGACTCTTAGACCACCAAGATTGGAGAGCAACAACCATAAGCTTAGGGCTTTTTCCTTCTCTCTTAAGGATAAAGCCTTAGCTTGGTATCAATCTATTCCATAAGGGCGAGTTGGTACTTGGGAGGAGATGACAACCGAGTTTTTGACTAAGTTCTTCCCACCTTCCAAGACTACCGAGTTAAGAGGGAAGATCAATGCCTTCGTGATGAAGGATAGAGAGAGCTTGTTCAAGTCTTGGGAAAGGTTCAAAGACCTTCTCCTAGATTGTCCACACCATGGTATACCGAAAATTGAGCTATTGGAGATCTACTTCAAAGGACTTGATGAAGATAGCCAATTCAAGCTCCAATCCCTTTCCGGTGGGACTTTCATGGAGAAGCATGTAGATGAAGCTTGGGAGTTTTTGGAGAAGCAAGCTCTAGTAATTGAGAAGTACTCCAATAGGAAGAGTGAAGGGAGAGAGGCGGGAGCATATGAGGTGAGTGAGTTTACCATGAGCAATTTCAAGCTTGACGCCATCAACAATGAATTGAAGTCCTTGAGAGAGTTGTGTGCCACAACTTTGAAGAATCAAGCAACTCCTCAAGTGCTTCCACAAGCTAACTTATCTTCCAAGGAGGAGGATGTGAATTACATGGGAAGGGGCAATTACAACAATTATCAAGGCCCAAGGAACTTCAACAACAACCGGCAATTCAACAATTACCGGCCCAACCATAACCATCCCGGGTTTTCTTACTCTAACCCGGATGGAGCCTTGAACCCTCCCGCTTCCTCAAGCACAAGAGCTTCACAAGAACCTTCACCCGGATTCACTCAACCTCCAAAGGATAAGACCGAATTAATGTTTGAGCAATTGCTTGGAAGGTTGAGTGGTCTTGAGAGCACCGTGACTTCCATTTCTAAAGCTCAAAAAGTGTTGGAAGCACAAGTGTTCCAAAAGGTGGGTGAAGCCCATAGAGATCCGGGAAAGCTTCCCGGAAGGACCGAAGACAACCCAAGAGGCCAAGTGTTGGCTATCACAACAAGGAGTGGGTTGAGCATGAAAGATCCTTTGCCTAAGGACAATGCTAAAGGGAAACAAGTGGTGATAGAGGAAGAGACTTTGCAAAAATATGGAGGCAAGAGCAAGGATGTAGAGCCAACTTATGTGGCACCGCCTCTATACAAGCCACCACTACCGTTCCCTCAATCACGAGCAAGAGCTCGCTTGGACAATCACTTTGGTAAGTTCCTTGAACTAATGTCTAAATTGCATATTAATATTCCGTTCATGGATGCTATTTTAGGAATGCCGGCATATGGCAAGTTCTTGAAAGAGATACTCTCCAACAAAAGGAAGTTGGAGGAGTATGGGGAGATAAGAATGACCAAGAGATCCTCGGAATTGATCTAAACGATGAAGGAAGAAATGCCTCCCAAGCTAAGAGATCCGGGCTCTTTTTGTGTCCCAATAGGAGTGGGAGATGTGAAGTATGAAGCCCTTTGTGATCTTGGGGCAAGTGTAAGCATCATACCGCTTGCACTTTGCAACAAGGTTGGGCTAGGAGAGCCAAAACCGGTCAAGATGACCCTATACATGGCGGACCGTTCTATCACTCATCCGGTTGGGATCTTAGAAGACATCCCGGTGCAACTAGGAGGATTCTATGTGCCAATTGACTTTGTCGTCTTGGATATTCCGGCGGACTATCCGGTTCCCATCATCTTAGGAAGACCTTTCCTAGCAACCTCCGGATGCCTAGTGGATTGCAAGAATGGGACTCTCTCCTTCAACATTGGAGAAGAGAACATCAAGTTCAAGTTGTCCACAATGATGAAAGGGCCAACCCTTGATGAGGATGTCTTCAACATAGTCGAGCAAGAAGAATCTAGAGAAGTTGTGAGCTCGATCTTGATCAAGGATCCCTTGGAGAAGGTTCTTACCTTAAGTATGATGGAGGAAGGTGTTGAGGAGGCTTGCAATGAAGAGATCAAGGCCTTAGAAGCACTAGAAAAGGAGACAAGAGTTGAAGATGAAGACCACGAAGGGGTGCTGAACAGCTGCTTGTTCCACGGTCGAGATTTATGTTCCACGGCTGTAGAACTCTCTGGACAACTCCGAGAAGCAGGCTTGGCAGCAACCACGGCCGTGGACTTAGAGCAAACCGTGGCGTTGGCCGTGGTTTCCCCTGAATTAGCCCTTAATGATGATCAAGCTTCAAGGAGCCTTGGAGGGTCTTCATTTGCTTTGGATTCATCTCATCCAACATTATTTGGATCGTCTCCAATCGATAAAGGTCCTCCTAAACTTGAACTCAAACCCCTCCCTTCTCATTTAAAGTATGCTTTCCTTGGTGATAATTCTACGTATACGGTGATTGTGAATGCATGCTTGAGTGATGATGAACTTGCTAAGTTGTTGCATGAACTAAGATTGCATAGGAAAGCCATTGGCTATACTATTGATGATTTGGTTGGCATAAAACCTTCTTTGTGCATGCATAAGATAATGATGGAAGATAATCATAAACCCTCTATTGAACATCAAAGGAGATTGAATCCTATAATGAAAGAGGTAGTCAAAAAGGAGATCATTAAGTTGCTAGATGCGGGGATTATCTACCCTATCTCGGATAGTAAGTGGGTTAGTCCCGTTCATGTAGTACCCAAGAAGGGTGGGATGACCGTAGTGACCAATGAGAACAACGAACTAATCCCGACTAGAACGGTTACGGGCTGGAGGATGTGTATTGATTATAGGAAGTTGAACATGGCCTCTAGGAAAGATCACTTCCCTCTCCCTTTCATTGACCAAATACTAGAGAGGTTAGCTCAACATTCTCATTTTTGCTATTTAGATGGCTATAGTGGATTCTTCCAAATCCCTATCCACCCCGATGACCAAGAGAAAACCACCTTTACATGTCCATGGGGTACTTTTGCATATAGGAGAATGCCATTTGGGTTGTGTAATGCACCCACCACCTTCCAAAGGTGTATGATGGCTATCTTTTCGGAATACATTGAAAATATCATGGAAGTGTTCATGGATGATTTCTCTGTTTATGGATCTTCCTTTGATAATTGCTTGGCTAACTTGTCATTAGTATTACAAAGATGTGAGGAGACAAATCTTGTCTTGAATTGGGAAAAATACCACTTCATGGTAAGTGAGGGTATTGTGTTGGGACACTTGGTGTCCAACCGTGGCATTGAGGTTGATAGAGCCAAAATTGAAACGATAGAGAAGTTGCCACCACCTACCTCGGTGAAGGGGGTAAGGAGTTTCTTAGGGCATGCCGGTTTTTACCGGAGGTTTATTCAAGACTTCTCTAAAATTTCTAAGCCTCTTACTAACCTACTAATGAAGGATGTTGATTTTGTCTTTTCCAAAGATTGCCTTGAGGCTTTTTGTAGGTTGAAGAACGCCTTGATCTCTGCACCTATCATGCAACCTCCGGATTGGAGTTTACCGTTTGAGATCATGTGTGATGCAAGCGATGTAGCCGTTGGGGCTGTTTTGGGGCAAAGGAAAGATGGGCGCACTCATGCTATTTATTATGCTAGCAAGACGCTAGATGATGCCCAACTCAATTATGCTACCACCGAGAAAGAGTTGCTAGCGGTTGTGTATGCATTTGAGAAGTTCCGCTCGTATCTTGTTGGAGCGAAGGTCATTGTTTATACGGATCATGCTGCGATCCGTTACCTCCTTACAAAGAAGGATGCAAAGCCTAGGTTGATTTGGTGGATCCTTCTTCTTCAAGAATTTGATTTGGAAATTCGGGACAAGAAAGGATCCGAGAACTCAGTGGCGGATCACCTTAGTAGACTCCCACCATTGGAGCTTGAAAGAGATGACATCCCGATTGATGATTCATTCCGGGATGAGCAATTGCAAATGGTGGAGGAATGCTTATTCCAAGTGAGTAGAGGAAGCGAGCCATGGTTTGCCGACATTGTAAACTACTTAGTGTGTGAGGAAGTGCCCCCCGGTTTGACATATGCCCAAAGGAAGAAGTTTTTCAAGGATGTGAGGCATTACTATTGGAGCGAGCCACTTTTGTTCAAGAGAGGGCCGGATGGAATGTTTAGAAGATGCATACCAGAGGATGAGGTGGAGAGTGTGATCCGCCATTGTCATTCCTTGCCATGTGGAGGGCATGCTAGCTCCCACAAGACATGTGCGAAGGTGTTGCAATCGGGCTTCTTTTGGCCAAGTTTGTTCAAGGATGTGCAAAGCTTTGTGGTAGCTTGTGATGCTTGCCAAAGGACGGGCAACATCTCAAGGAGGAATGAGATGCCCTTGAACAACATACAAGAAGTGGAAATATTTGATGTGTGGGGTGTGGACTTCATGGGACCATTCCCTTCTTCATGTGGCAACCTCTACATCATATTGGCGGTTGACTATGTTTCAAGATGGGTGGAGGCAATCGCCTCTCCTACAAATGATGCCAAGGTTGTGGTGCGCTTCTTCAACCGAGTGATCTTTCCTAGGTTTGGAACACCAAGGGTGATCATAAGTGATGGAGGGAAGCACTTCACCAATAGGAACTTTGGGGCACTTTTGGCTAAGTATGGGGTAACTCATAAGGTGGCAACACCTTACCATCCCCAAACTAGTGGCCAAGTGGAGATCTCCAACCGGGAGATAAAGGCCATTCTTGAGAAGACGGTATCTAGAACTAGAAAGGATTGGGCTATGAAGCTCAATGATGCCTTGTGGGCATATAGGACCGCTTTCAAGACACCAATTGGCACTACTCCTTACAAGTTGGTCTATGGCAAGTCTTGCCACCTTCCGGTGGAAATAGAGCATAGAGCACATTGGGCCATCAAGTGGCTAAATTTTGATCTCAAGGAGGCCGGAGAGAAGAGGTTGCTTGATATGAACGCACTTGAGGAGATCCGGTTGGATGCATACGAGAATGCCCGGATCTACAAGGAAAGGACCAAGCGGTGGCATGACAAGAGAATCATCCCCAAGGAGTTGAGTGAAGGAGACCTTGTCCTTCTCTTCAATTCAAGGCTGCGGCTCTTCCCCGGAAAGCTCAAATCAAGATGGACCGGGCCATATGTGGTGAAGAAGATTTTTCTCCATGGAGCTATTGAGATAGGAGGGGAGCATTGTGAAAACTTTAAGGTGAATGGGCACCGGTTGAAGAAGTATATCCCGGGAGCTCCGGTGGATATGATTGCCCCACTTTACCTTGAGTAGACGCCCCCGAGTTTGGTCAAGCTAATGACCTTAAAGAAGCGCTTGGTGGGAGGCAACCCATTGGTAACGTTTTTCCCTTTCTCGTTTTGTTTTTGTTTTAGATTTTTCTATCTTTGTGTGTGTTTTGTGTGCTTAGTGTGTGTGCTAGAACCTTAGTAGCATTGGAGGCCTTGCTTGGCATGAGAATGATGATGATGAACCCCTCATAAATTATGGGTGGAGCGGACGCGGAGCTTGGACAGCTAGCGGTGCCTAGCGCGGGTCCCGATGCTTTGATGAATGCTTAGAGCTCTCTACCATGGTTGATAGGATCATCCAACATCAATTCCACTTAAGAATCCCAAATACCATATCAAACCATTTTTACATTGTGAGAACCTTCTTTCACTCTTCTTTACTTCATTTACACATTGGGGACAATGTGTTTCTAAGTATGGGGTGGGGTTTCATAATCCTTTGCATGATGAGCATCTAGGACAGTTTAACATTTTCACATGTCTTGCATTGTACATATTCATCTCGAAAATCCCATCAAAATTCAGAAAATTTAAAAAAAATTTGTGCTTTCTAGGCTTGGATATGACCCTAATGATGAATCTTGTCTTGTGAATTGGCCATGGAAAGCCTTATGTGTTGAATTAATGAATGCATATGTGGACTTGAAGTACTTCTTTTGAATCCCATGGATGATTTATGATCATGATGTTCGCCTAGAATGGATTGAGTATTGAAGATCGAAATTACATGATAGTTCTTGCATACCATCTAGGAATGAATGAGGCAATTCATCTTTCTCTACTTCTCATCTTGATCACGATTGTTTGAGCACCTCAATGGATAAATTTGACCTCTTTTGACCCATCCGGGAATAGGAGTATGTTAGTGTGTTGATGTGTGTGAAAAGCAAGTATGGGGTGAAGATGTTGATGAAAGAATATCATGCATAAAATGCTGAAATTGTTGTGAAAGTGTAGCCAAAAATATAGGCTTGGGGACGTTGGCTTAAATGACAAGTAACTCGGTACACTTCACATAATCGGGTGTTGGTGCTGATAACAAGATTTATGACTTAGGATTAGGTAATCATTTAGATAGATTTCTCATTCATTCGTGCAAGTTTTGGCATTGGTTCATGACGTCTTCGCTCAATTCATGCACATTTCTAGAAAAGACGTCTACACTACCTTTTATCGGTTTTGTAGGTAATTCGGGGATCTATTGGACGTTAATCGATACATCTGAGGGCCAAGCCTCATGATGGTACACATCCAAAGCTTTGGAGGAGCATAATTGGAGCAACAAAGGACACAAAGACCACTATTGGTGCAAGCAATGGAGCAACTCATGGCTAGACGATCATAGCATGATTCTGCTGAAGAAAATCGGACCAACTAGCAGCTAAATCGGCCAATTTAATTAGCTAGGTCGATTTTTGGGCCTTTGACAGCTTAAGCCACGTGTCCCACGATCTCTTGTCCGGCCTTGCTCTTGGTGGAGAATATAAGTGGTCCTGCAGGTTGTTGCTGAGGATGATCTCCTCTCCCACACTTTCATTCATAGCTCACCAATTGGGGGAAAAAGATTGGAGGAGAAGAAAGCTCTCAAGGATTGAAGGAAGAAGAAGAACACCGTTTTAAGAGTTTTGAGTGACTTTTGAGTGATTTTTGTAATCTTGGATTGAAGAACTATTGCAAGGGTTGTTAGGAACGTTTTGAATCTTCATTTAAGAGTTTGTAAGTCTTGCTACAACTTAGATTTAGCTAAGATTTATTGATTTTGCTTGTTTATCTCTCATTATCCATCTATGAACACCATGTATGCTTGTTTGATGATTTTGGATCTTGGTATGCATATTATCGGCTAGTTTATTGTGATTCTAGAGTGACGGATTGATGGTTATGGCTAGGGTGATGATAGAATGGACTTATATGTTAGTTTTGGATGATTTGTATGCACGAAACCCAACCCAGTTAGAAAAATCGCCTTGTTCTTCATGATAGATCGGCCGATTTAGTGTAGAACAGCCCGATTTATTCTTCTGTTGCTCTTTAAATGATGAATATGTATGATTGGGGTATTAGGTTGTTAAATCCTAGTGTTTATTAAGCCTAATTTAGATTAGGATCACCTAATGCTATCAACCTAAGTGAAGGAAGAGATCTACCCGATGATTCCCGATCTTAGATACCTTAGAAGATGAATTCTAGGTAGTAGTGAGCCTCATAAGCCGCTATTGGATCGAGTGTGCTAGGATTATTGCTTGAGATTTCCCTATTCCGAGACTTACCCGGTAAGGAGAGGGTTACCCTTAAGTAGTATCTAGTTTGTGCAGAATTCCTTACTCTAACCCCTTGAGACCTACCCGGTAATAGGAGTTTGATGCAGGATTAGTGAAGTGAGAGACCTACCCGGTAATTGCTTCCATTAGTGAAACATTCTTTCCCCAACACCGCAGCTTGTCCTTAGAATCCTTAGAACCTTGAGTCCGATGCCATAACCGGAAATCTTGACCTCTAGAATCCACTTTTTTCTCTTGATCATATACTTTGTGCTTTGTGTTACTTGTTCGTTTGCTAGCTTGAGTTGTTAGTTGTTTTATTATCTTGCTTGACTTGTGATCTTCGTTTGATCACCACAAAAACCAACAAAAACATTCTGTTTTTCCATTTTCTTTGTTTCTCATCTTATTTTAGTCTAGATTCACACTATCTTTGATCATTGTTTGACTCGATTTCACCTTAGTCTTTGTGTTCGACCTCGGAATACTATCCCTACTACAAACGTCCCGTACACTGCGGGTTCGCTAGGAGTTAGGATAAATATAACGAGTATAAATTTAAAGCTTATTGCGTACACATATCACACATATCCTGAGCGTAACAAGTTTTTGGCGCCGTTGCCGGGGACTAGGTCTAGATTGAGTCATTTTGTGATTGTTTATAGTGTAGATCTTTCTTGTTGCTTTTGATCTCTCTTTGGTGTGTGTCTTTGCTTTTCAGGACATCACTTACTCTTTAGGTGCATGCGAAGATCTCGTGGCAAGGATTTAGCTCCATTCGATCCCGAACCGGAGAAAACCCTTAGATCTAGACCCAAGAGCATCAAGAAGGGGAAAGAGATGGCCGGAAGAGACCTCCAAGCTGAATTAGATGAAGCCTTAGAGCAAATAAGGCTAAGAGATGAGCTCTTGGAGGAAGAAAGGAGACTTGCCAATGAGAGGCAAGAAGCAACTAGGAGGGAGATTGATGAGATTAGGCAAGCCCTTGTTCAAGGAGAGCTTAATCGTCAACAACCTCCACCTCCTCCACCACCACAACCGCAGCCAGCGGCGAATGTTAGGGTTGTGCCCATTGCTATCGAAGAGCCACAAACTTTGGGGAGACGTATGGATCCGGCACAAAGAGCACACCGTCCGGGTGTGAACTTAGGAGATCCCGCAGCCCACAACTACGAACTCCACCCTCAAGTTCTACAAATGATCCGGCATAATCAATTTGGAGGGATGGAAGGAGAGTCTCCTCATCAACACTTGATGAATTATGAGATTTTGATGGAGACTCTTAGACCGCCAAGATTGGAGAGCAACAACCATAAGCTTAGGGCTTTTTCCTTCTCTCTTAAGGACAAAGCCTTAGCTTGGTATCAATCTATTCCACAAGGGCGAGTTGGTACTTGGGAGGAGATGACAACCGAGTTTTTGACTTAGTTCTTCCCACCTTCCAAGACTACCGAATTAAGAGGGAAGATCAATGCCTTCGTGATGAAGGATAGAGAGAGCTTGTTCAAGTCTTGGGAGAGATTCAAAGATCTTCTCCTAGATTGTCCACACCATGGCATACCGAAAATTGAGCTATTGGAGATTTACTTCAAGGGACTTGATGAAGATAGCCAATTCAAGCTTCAACTCTTTCCGGTGGGACTTTCATGGAGAAGCATGTGGATGATGCTTGGAAGTTTGTAGAGAAACAAGCTCTAGTGATTGAGAAATACTCCCATAGGAAGAGTGAAGGGAGAAAGGCGGGAGCATATGAGGTGAGTGAGGTCACCATGAGCAATTTCAAGCTTGACGCCATCAACTATGAGTTGAAGTCCTTGAGGGAGTTGTGTGCTACAACTTTGAAGAATCAAGCAACTCCTCAAGTGCTTCCACAAGCTAACTTATCTTCCAAGGAGGAGGATGTGAACTATATGGGAAGGGGCAACTACAACAACTACCAAGGCCCAAGGAACTTCAACAACAACCGGCAATTCAACAATTACCGGCCCAACCACAATCATCCCGGGTTTTCCTACTCTAACCCGGATGGAGCCTTGAACCCTCCCGCTTCCACAAGCACAACTCCACCACCAAAAGCTTCACAAGAACCTCCACTCGGATTTACTCAACCTCCAAAAGATAGAACCGAAATGATGTTTGAGCAATTGCTTGGAAGGTTGAGTGGTCTTGAGAGCACCGTGATTTCAATTTCCAAGGCTCAAAAGGTTTTGGAAGCACAAGTGTTCCAAAAGGCGGGTGAAGCACATAGAGATCCGGGAAAGCTTCCCGGGAGAACCGAAGAAAACCCAAGAGGCCAAGTGTTGGCTATTACAACAAGGAGTGGGTTAAGCATGAAGGATCCTTTGCCCAAGGAGAATGCTAAAGGGAAGCAAGTGGTGAATGAAGAAGAGACTTTGCAAGGAGATGGAGGCAAGAGCAAGGATGTAGAGCCAACCTATGTGGCACCGCCTCCATACAAGCCACCACTACCGTTCCCTCAATCACGAGCAAGAGCTCGCTTGGACAATCACTTTGGTAAATTCCTTGAACTTATGTCTAAATTACATATTAACATTCCGTTCATGGATGCTATTTTAGGAATGCCGGCATATGGCAAGTTCTTGAAGGAAATACTCTCCAACAAAAGGAAGTTGGAAGAGTATGGGGAGATAAGGATGACAAAGAGATCCTCGGAGTTTATTCAAACGATGAAGGAGGAGATGCCTCCTAAGCTAAGGGATCCGGGATCCTTTTGTGTGCCAATCGGAGTAGGAGAAGTGAAGTATGACGCCTTATGTGATCTTGGGGCAAGTGTAAGCATCATCCTGCTTGCACTTTGCAACAAGGTTGGGCTAGGAGAGCCAAAGCCGGTCAAGATGACCCTTTACATGGCGGACCGCTCGATCACTCATCCGGTTGGAATCTTGGAAGACATCCCGGTGCAACTGGGGAAGTTCTATGTGCCCATAGACTTCGTTGTTTTGGACATCCCGGCGGACTATCCGGTTCCTATCATCTTGGGGAGACCTTTCCTAGCTACTTCCGGATGTCTAGTAGATTGCAAGAATGGGACTCTCTCCTTCAACATTGGAGAAGAGAACATCAAGTTCAAGCTATCCACAATGATGAAAGGGCCAACCCTTGATGAAGACGTATTCAACATAGTTGAAGAAGAGGAGTCTAGAGAGGTTGTGAGCTCAATCTTGCTCAAGGATCCACTTGAGAGGGTTCTTAGCTCAAGCTTGATGAAAGAAGGAGTTGAGGAGAGTAGCAATGAAGTAATCAAGGCCTTGAATGCATTGGACGAGCTACCAAGTGTTGGATTTGAAGTGCTAGAAGAAAGGAGAAACTAGCAGAAAAATCGGACTGGAGGGTCCAAATCGGCCGATTTTTGGCCTTCTGCTGAAATTTCAGCCAGTTCAGCAAAAACAGAAACTCAGATCGACCCACTGCAAGAAAAATCGGCCGATTTTTCCTCCTGGGCCGATTTTCCTGAGTCTTTTCAGCATCAACCACTTGAGTGTGAGCAATCATCAAGGGACTTCAAGGAGGCTTCCATGGCTTTGCAATCATCTCAACCTACATTGTATGGATCATCTCCAACCGAAAAAGGTCCTCCTCAACTTGATCTTAAACCTCTTCCCTCTCATTTAAAGTATGCTTTCCTTGGTTCAAATTCTACTTATCCGGTGATTGTGAATGCATCTTTGAATGATGATGAGCTTAATAGACTGTTGAATGAATTGAAACTGCATAGAAAGGCAATAGGATACACCATTGATGATCTTGTTGGCATCAAACCTTCTTTGTGCATGCATAGGATAATGATGGAAGATAATCATAAACCCTCTATTGAACATCAAAGAAGATTGAATCCCATAATGAAAGAGGTAGTCAAAAAGGAAATCATTAAATTGCTAGATGCGGGAATTATCTACCCTATCTCGGATAGTAAGTGGGTTAGTCCCGTTCATGTAGTTCCTAAGAAGGGTGGGATGACCGTAGTGACCAATGGGAACAATGAACTAATCCCAACTAGGACGGTTACGGGATGGAGAATGTGCATTGATTATAGGAAGCTTAACATGGCCTCTAGGAAAGATCACTTCCCTCTCCCCTTCATTGACCAAATGCTAGAGAGGTTAGCTCAACACTCTCATTTTTTCTACCTAGATGGCTATAGCGGATTCTTCCAAATCCCTATCCACCCCAATGACCAAGAGAAAACAACCTTTACATGTCCATGGGGTACTTTTGCATATAGAAGAATGCCATTTGGGTTGTGTAATGCACCCGCCACCTTCCAAAGGTGTATGATGGCCATCTTTTCGGAATACATTGAAAATATCATGGAAGTGTTCATGGATGATTTCTCTGTTTATGGTTCTTCCTTTGATGATTGCTTGGCTAACTTGTCATTAGTATTGCAAAGATGTGAGGAGACAAATCTTGTCTTAAATTGGGAAAAATGCCACTTCATGGTAAGTGAAGGTATTGTGTTAGGACACTTGGTGTCTAACCGTGGCATTGAGGTTGATAGAGCCAAGATTGAGACGATAGAGAAGTTGCCACCACCTACCTCGGTGAAGGGGGTAAGGAGCTTTCTAGGGCATGCCGGTTTTTACCGGAGGTTTATTCAAGACTTCTCTAAAATTTCTAAGCCTCTTACTAACCTACTAATGAAGGATGTTGAATTTGTTTTCTCCAAAGATTGCCTTGAGGCTTTTTGTAGGTTGAAGAACGCCTTGATCTCCGCACCTATAATGCAACCTCCGGATTAGAGTTTACCGTTTGAGATCATGTGTGATGTAAGCGATGTAGCCGTTGGGGCTGTTTTGTGGCAAAGGAAAGATGGGAAAACTCATGCTATTTATTATGCTAGCAAGACGCTAGATGATGCCCAACTCAATTATGCTACCACCGAGAAAGAGTTGTTAGCGGTTGTGTATGCATTTGAGAAGTTCCGCTCATATTTTGTTGGAGCGAAGGTCATAGTTTATACGGATCATGCTGCAATCCGTTATCTCCTTACAAAGAAGGATGCCAAACCTAGGTTGATTCGGTGGATCCTTCTTCTTCAAGAGTTTGACTTGGAAATCCGGGACAAGAAGGAATCCGAGAACTCCGTGGCGGATCACCTTAGTAGACTCCCACCATTGGAGCTTGAAAAAGAGGACATCCCGATTGATGACTCATTCCGGGATGAGCAATTGCAAATGGTGGAAGAGTGCTTGTTCCAAGTGTCTAGAGGGAGTGAGCCATGGTATGCCGACATTGTGAACTACCTAGTGTGTGAGGAAGTGCCTCCAGGATTGACATATGCCCAAAGAAATAAGTTCTTCAAAGATGTGAGGCACTACTATTGGAGTGAACCACTTTTGTTCAAGAGAGGGCCGGATGGAATGTTTAGAAGATGCATACCGGAGGATGAGGTGGAGAGTGTGATCCGCCATTGTCATTCCTTGCCATGTGGAGGGCATGCTAGCTCACACAAGACATGTGCTAAAGTGTTGCAATCGGGCTTCTTTTGGCCAAGTTTGTTCAAGGATGTGCAAAGCTTTGTGGTAGCTTGTGATGCTTGCCAAAGGACAGGCAACATCTCAAGGAGGAATGAGATGCCCTTGAACAACATACAAGAGGTAGAGATATTTGATGTGTGGGGTGTGGACTTCATGGGACCATTCCCTTCTTCATGTGGCAACTTCTACATCCTATTGGCGGTAGACTACGTTTCAAGATGGGTGGAGGCAATCGCCTCTCCTACAAATGACGCCAAGGTTGTGGTGCGGTTCTTCAACCGAGTGATCTTTCCTAGGTTTGGAACACCAAGGGTGATCATAAGCGATGGAGGGAAGCACTTCACCAATAGGAACTTTGGAGCACTTTTGGCTAAGTATGGGGTGACTCATAAGGTGGCAACACCTTACCATCCCCAAACTAGTGGCCAAGTGGAAATCTCCAACCGGGAGATCAAAGCCATTCTTGAGAAGACGGTCTCTAGAACGAGAAAAGATTGGGCTACGAAGCTTGATGATGCCTTATGGGCATATAGAACCGCCTTCAAGACACCGATTGGCACCACTCCTTACAAGTTGGTCTATGGCAAGTCTTGCCACCTCCCGGTGGAGATGGAGCATAGAGCTTATTGGGCCATTAAGTGGCTAAATTTTAACCTCAAGGAGGCGGGAGAGAAGCGGTTGCTAGACATGAACGCCCTTGAAGAGATCCGGTTGGATGCTTATGAGAATGCCCGGATTTACAAGGAGAGGACCAAGCGTTGGCACGACAAGCGCCTCCTCCCAAAGGAGTTGAACGAAGGCGACTTGGTGCTTCTTTTCAACTCGAGGCTGCGGCTTTTCCCCGGAAAGCTCAAATCAAGATGGACCGGTCCCTATGTTGTGAAGAAGATCTTTCCTCATGGAGCGGTAGAGATAGGCGGCGATCATTGTGGTAACTTCAAGGTGAATGGGCATCAATTGAAGAAGTACATCCCGGAAGCCCCGGTGGAAGTGATTACCCCGCTTCACCTTGATTGAAACGCTCCTGAATTTGGTCAAGCTAATGACCTTAAAGAAGCGCTTAATGGGAGGCAACCCATTGGTACATATTTTTCCCTTTCTTTTTCTTGCTTTTGTTTAATCTCACTCTTGGTGTGCTTTGTTTTTCTTTTGTGTTTTTGGGTGCTAGATCTTGTTGATTGTCATGAGTTATGAGATGTTGGAGGTCATGTGAAGACCTCATGGAGCTATTTAAGGTACAAGATCCAAGCACATAGACGAGGAGGAAATCACCCAGAAAAATTGGACTGTTCATGCACAAAATCGGCCGATTTTCCTGGGCTATGGGGCGATTTTTCCTCTGTATAAAGGAAAGTGATGATCTCCATCGAGCATGGGTGGAGCGGACGTGGAACTTGGACGGCTTGCGGTGCCAAGCGCGGGTTCCGACATCATAACGAACATCAAGAGCTCTCTACCATCCTTGATCGATCATCCACCATCATCATCCAATGAGAACCGAAATACCAAAGCATCACCAATTTTACATTGTGAGGACGCTCTTTCACTTCTTTATTTAGCTTCCACATTGGGGACAATGTGTTTCTAAGTATGGGGTGGGGTTTTCATGATCACTTGCATGATTAGCATCTAGGATAGTTTAATTTTGTCACATGTTTCATTATGTCTTGCATTGTACATACATATTCCGAAAAATCCAAAAAATTCAGAAAATTTTAAAAATTTTTAGTGCTTCTAAGGCTTGGATATGACCCTAATGATGAATCTTGTCTTGTGGATTGGCTATGGATGGCCTTATGTGTTAAATTGATGATGCATATGTGGACTTGAAATACTTATCTTGATTTCCATGAATGACTTGTGATTATGATGCTTGCCTTGATTTAATTGAGGATTGAAAGTTGAAATTGCATGCTAGTTCTTGCACATCAATTAGGAGTGATTAAGGCAATTCATTTTTCTCTACTTCTCATCTTGATCATATTGTTTGAGCACCTCAATTGATGAAAAACTTGACCTCTTTTGACCCATCCGGAAATAGGAGCATGATAGTGTGTTGATGTGTGTGAAAAGCAAGTGTGGGGTGAAGTTGTTAATGAAAGAATGTCATGAATAAAATGCTGAATTTGTTGTGAAAGTGTAGCCAAAAATATAGGCTTGGGGACGTTGGCTTAAATGACAAGTAACTCGGTACACTTCACATAATCGGGTGTTGGTGCCTTGCCAAAGTCAAATAAACCAATAGTCCTAACGAGCTTTGGTATGTGTGCCCGGTGTGGATGCACCTCGAAAAATAGAAAAAGCCCGAGGATGGCTAATCACCAAGGTTTCGGCTTTTGTACACCAATGCCATTGTCTCAAAAATAAAAGAAAGAAAGAAAAGAAAATGAAGAAAAATATACACTTGAGGGAAGTGGAAAAGAAATGTGAAGTTATGGTTGTTTAGTTCCTTTCCCGGATTAGCATCACATAGCCTAGAAAATTCCCACCTAATCACAACGTTTCTTAGCCTTCTATTTCACAAGTCCTTATGACCTACTTGCATATGTGTAAGACTAAGTGATTTAGATTGGATATGCTCATGATCATCTTGACTTCTTCATCTTTACACTTCATTGCATGCTATCAAGTTAAGTGTAATTGTCTTTCCATGCTTTCATTTATTTGATGCATATTTGCTTGTCCATTGCCATGAAACATGACTATGAAGGTGATCCAATATTAGAAGCACAACTCCAAAAGATTTTGCCATTTTTCTGCATACATAAATCATGTCATCTCTTAGTCTATAGTTGGGAATTTGCTCGGGGACGAGCAAACCTTAAGTATGGGGTATTTTTGATAACAAGATTTATGACTTAGGATTAGGTAATCATTTAGATAGATTTCTCATTCATTTGTGCAAGTTTTGGCATTGGTTCATGACGTCTTCGCTCAATTCATGCACATTTCTAGTAAAGACGTCTACACTACCTTTTATCGGTTTTGTAGGTAATTCGGGGATCTATTGGACGTTAATCGATACATCTGAGGGTCAAGCCTCATGATGGTACACATCCAAAGCTTTGGAGGAGCATAATTGGAGCAACAAAGGACACAAAGACCACTATTGGTGCAAGCAATGGAGCAACTCATGGCTAGACGATCATAGCATAATTCTGCTGAAGAAAATCGGACCAACTAGCAGCTAAATCGGCCGATTTAATTAGCTAGGTCGATTTTTGGGCCTTTGACAGCTTAAGCCACGTGTCCCACGATCTCTTGTCCGGTCTTGCTCTTGGTGGAGAATATAAGTGGTCCTGCAGGTTGTTGCTGAGGATGATCTCCTCTCCCATACTTTCATTCACAGCTCACCAATTGGGGGAAAAATATTGGAGGAGAAGAAAGCTCTCAAGGATTGAAGGAAGAAGAAGAACACCATTTTAAGAGTTTTGAGTGACTTTTGAGTGATTTTTGTAATCTTGGATTGAAGAACTATTGCAAGGGTTGTTAGGAACGTTTTGAATCTTCATTTAAGAGTTTGTAAGTCTTGCTACAACTTAGATTTAGCTGGGATTTATTGATTTTGCTTGTTTATCTCTCATTATCCATCTATGAACACCATGTATGCTTGTTTAATGATTTTGGATCTTGGTATGCATATTATCGGCTAGTTTATTGTGATTCTAGAGTGACGGATTGATGGTTATGGCTAGGGTGATGATAGAATGGACTTATATGTTAGTTTTGGATGATTTGTATGCACGAAACCCAACCCAGTTAGAAAAATCGCCCTGTTCTTCATGATAGATCGGCCGATTTAGTGTAGAACAGCCCGATTTATTCTTCTGTTGCTCTTTAAATGATGAACTCTGTATGATTGGGGTGTTAGGTTGTTAAATCCTAGTGTTTATTAAGCCAAATTTAGATTAGGATCACGTAATGCTATCAACCTAAGTGAAGGAAGAGATCTACCCGATGATTCCCGATCTTAGATACCTTAGAAGATGAATTCTAGGTAGTAGTGAGCCTCATAAGCCGCTATTGGATCGAGTGTGCTAGGATTATTGCTTGAGATTTCCCTATTCCGAGACTTACCCGGTAAGGAGAGGGTTACCCTTAAGTAGTATCTAGTTTGTGCGGAATTCCTTACTCTAACCCCTTGAGACCTACCCGGTAATAGGAGTTTGATGCGGGATTAGTGAAGTGAGAGACCTACCCAGTAATTGCTTCCATTAGTGAAACATTCTTTCCCCAACACCGCAGCTTGTCCTTAGAATCCTTAGAACCTTGAGTCCATTGCCATAACCGGAAATCTTGACCTCTAGAATCCACTTTTTTCTCTTGATCATATACTTTGTGCTTTGTGTTACTTGTTCGTTTGCTAGCTTGAGTTGTTAGTTGTTTTATTATCTTGCTTGACTTGTGATCTTTGTTTGATCACCACAAAAACCAACAAAAACATTGTGTTTTTCCATTTTCTTTGTTTCTCATCTTATCTTAGTCTAGATTCACACTATCTTTGATCATTGTTTGACTCGATTTCACCTTAGTCTTTGTGTTCGACCTCGGAATACTATCCCTACTACAAACGTCCCGTACACTGCGGGTTCGCTAGGAGTTAGGATAAATATAACGAGTATAAATTTAAAGCTTATTGCGTACACATATCACACATATCCTGAGCGTAACAGGTGCCTTGCCAAAGTCAAATAAACCAATAGTCCTAACGAGCTTTGGTATGTGTGCCCAGTGTTGATGCACCTCGAAAAAATAAGAAAAAGCCCGAGGACGGCTAATCACCAAGGTTTCGGCTTTTGTACACCAATGCCATTGTCTCAAAAATAAGTCAAATAAGAAAAGAAAGAAAAGATAGAGAAAAAAAAATATACACTTGAGGGAAGTTGATCGAGGACAAGATTGTGGAGTTAGTTCCATTCCTGGATTAGCACCACATAGCCTAGAAAAATCCCCACCTAATCACAACGTTTCTTGGCCTTTTAGTTCATAAGACCTTATGACCTATTTGCATGTTTGTAAGACTTAGTAATATAGATTGGATATGCTCTTGATCTTCTTGGTTTCTTCATTTTTACATTTCATGCATGCTTTCGAGCTAAGTACAATTGTCTTTTCATGCCTTCATTTATTTGATGCATGATTGCTTATCCATTGCCATGAAACATGACTTTGAAGGTGATCCAATAGTAGAAGCACAAAACCAAAAAGATTTTACCATTTTTCTGCATACATAAATCATGTTATCTCGTAGTCTGTAATTGAGAATTTGCTCGGGGACGAGCAAACCTTAAGTATGGGGTATTTTTGATAACACGATTTATGACTTAGGTTTAGGTAATCATTTAGATAGATTTCCCGCTCATTCATGCATGGTTTAGCACTAGTTCACGACGTTTGCACTCAATTCACGTGTTTTGTCGAGATAGACGTCTAAACGGACTTGTGCATTGCTTTGTAGGTATTTCGGGAGATTTAGGAGCTAAAACGATACGTTTGAGAATCGTTCATCAAGATGACACACCCTCGGACTCATTAGGATACAAGCTAAAGGCTAGGGAGGACTCATGGAACCTTGTCAACACAAGCCATGCACCAAATCGAAGCTTAATGATCAAAGGCAAAGCTGAAGCACAAAATCACGGTCTACTGGCACTCCACGGCCGTTGTTTCAACCGTGGATTTTGCCAGGTTTTCGTGACAGTTGTGCCACGATCTCTTGGCCAGCTCTTGCAAAGTTGTAGTATAAAAGTGGTCCTGCATTGGCTGAGAGAATCATCTTGGAGCAGCTCTCCATTATCCACTATCCTCTAACAAAAAATATTCTCTCAACAAGAAGATTCTTAGAAGAAGGAGGTAGAAGGAAGCTACCATTGGAGAAGAGCTTGGTTGGAGAAGAAGAAGAACACACCATTGATAGACCTAGAGAGCTTTTGTAGTGAAGAATTTCGGAATCAATCTCTTGAGTTGTATGAACCATTTGAACCTTCTTTAAGAAGGATTGTGAGTTATTCTAATTCCATTTTCAGCTTTGTTTTGTTTTAGTTCACTTGTTCATCTCTTTCTCTTCATTATCTTGCAAATGGATGCCATGATTTTATGTTTGATTGTTTCGTTTTCTATTATGAATGTTTTAGGCTAAATAGATGTGGTTCTAGGGTAAGGTAAGGATGGTTATGGCTAGGGCTATGATAGGATGGACTTAGATTTACCTTTGGATGACTTGTGTGCATGAACGTAGTTTCTGTTAAGAATCACGGCCAGTTCTTGCCAAACCACGGCCGTGGAAAGGTTGAACAAACCGTGATCTTACCTGGTTCGATGGATCTAGTCTTAGATTGTTAAAATGTTGAAATCCTAAGTGTTTGTTGAGCTAATTCTATCCTAGGGAGACCTAGTGTTAGCAACTAAGTGTTAGGAGAGACTTATCCGGTAATCCTTGCTCTTAGATCTCAAGGATGACAAACCCTAGGTAGTGGTGAGCCTCAATAGCCGCCATTGGATTAAGTGTGCTAGGATGGTTGTTTAGGACTAACCCTTCCGAGACTTACCCGGTAAGGATAGGTTGGATCTCTAGGTAACAATCCGGTTGTGTAGAATTCCTTCCCTTAGGTTCTTAGAGACTTACCCGGTGATGAGACTTCAGGGATGGCCTAGTGGACCATGAGACCTACCCGGTGATTGATCCTAATTTAGGAACACTTAACCCCAACATATCATAGTTAATCCAAGGAAAGAATAGATAGCTTGAGTTTTATGCCATAACCGGAACTTCCAACCCCTAGAATCCACTTCTCTATCTTTGATCTATATCTCGTATTTTTGCTTGTTGTTTGCGTTGATTTGTTAGCTTAGTTGATTATTACATTTCGCATGATTTGTGATCTTTGATTGATCACCGAAAAACCAACCAAAAACAATTGAGATTTTCATTTCTTTATTTCTTTCTCTTTTCTTAACCTAGATCTTCACTAGACTTAATCATAAATAAAATCAATCTCACCTTAGTCTTTGTGTTCGACCTCGGAATACTATCCCTACTACAAACGACCCGTACACTGCGGGTTCGCTAGGAGTTAGGATAAATATAACGAGAATATAAATTTAAAACCCATTGCGTATCACATCCTGAGCGTGACAGCTTGGCCGGAAATTACCTGCTTCCACTCTTCTGAGGCTCGCAACTGTTAAACCTCTTGAGCCTAAGTCTAGTGTGTTGGGGTCTAGCGCTGACTTTGCGCACCGTGATGCCCTTGGTTGCCGCTTCACCCAGGACGGCAACTTCACCTTGTCTTCTGCCTACAAGTTTCTTATTGGAGCTGACTATATTCATCTCAGTGAGGGCTTTGCTTTTAAAACTGTGTGGAGTCTCAGAATCCAGGAGAGGGTTAAATATTTTATCTTGAAGATCGGAGTGCTTTACAAGGAGGAGAGAAGAAGAAGACACATCAACCCCAACAATGTGTGTGCGTGTTGTAGAATATCGTCCGAGTCCTTCATTCACTTGTTTAGAGACTGCCCGGGTACTAAACCCATGTGGCAAGCGTTACAACCTGGGCGCTACTTCGTCAATTTCTTCTCCACGCCCTTCTAGTCTTGGATTAGAGGTAACATTTTATCTAAAGTTTCTTATAGTGATAATTTGTTGTGGAGTGAGCTTTTTACAGTGGGTATTTGGAGGATATGGAAATGGAAAAACGATGCAACCTTCTCCAACATCTCTTACGGAGACAATAGAAGTGGGGATGTGAAGGCTACCATGAAGTATGTTCGAGTTTGGAGTAGACGTAATGAGAAGTCTAGAAGAATGCCCAGAAGTAGAATCAACGTTTCTTGGACTCCCCCCCCCCGGTTGGATTCGTCAAGGTGAATACGGATGGCTCTAAGAAGGCGGATGGTTTTGCTAGTGCTACTGGTGTGGTTAGAAATAATGATGGGGGATGGGTGAGAGGGTTTGGTGTGAACCTTGGTATATGTTTAGTTCCTATAGCTAAGTTGTGGGAACCGGTTCATGGCCTTAAGGTTGCTTGGGAGCTAGGCTTCCGGTCGGTTATCTTTGAAACTGACTCACAGCTGGTGATCAATTTGATCACCAACACCATTGTTGATCACCATCCCCTTCCTAGTTTGGTACGTATGTGCCACAACTTTTTGAAAAGAGACTGGAATATCCAATTTCATCATGCCTTTCGTGAGATGAATAGAGTAGCGGATTTTATTGCTAATTATGCTTTGAACTTACCTATTGGTTTGAATGTATTGGTTGACCCGCCGGAGGGTGTAGTGGACCTTTTGCTTGACGATGTAAGGGGTCGGGCTATCCCTCGCTTGATGACTACTTAGCCTTCCTTTTGATGAATAAAAGTGCGGGTAAATGCGCCGAATACCACTTACTCTCCTTCCCACCAAAAAAAAAAAAGAAAAAATTACCAATATCCTCCCTAATTTAGAAAATCAAGTAGCCTTTTTCATTTCTCATATATTTTTAATAAGTTATGGATGTATTTGGTTGTTTCTGTTAAGTATTGCTAGAAAATAGGGAGGTAGAATATTGTTTTATATTTTTAGTTTAATATTATACATAAAGTTTTAAGTCTAAAATCTATTATACTTACTAAAACAGAGCACGGGTTGATGACGTGGCGCGCTGTGGATGCGGGATTTTTGAAATTGAGCTCCCACAATTAAAGCCAATAAATCTTTATTTTTTACACTATTTTTTAAACCATAAAATCTTTTATTATTAAAATAATAATTTTATAGAAACCAAATCTATTATACTTACTAAAACAAAGCACGGGTTGATGACGTGGCGTGCTGTGGACGCAGGATTTTTGAAATTGAGCTCCCACAATTAAAGCCAATAAATCTTTATTTTTTACACTATTTTTTAAACCATAAAATCTTTTATTATTAAAATAATAATTTTATAGAAACCAAATCTATTATACTTACTAAAACAGAGCACGGGTTGATAACGTGGCGCGCTGTGGACGCAGGATTTTTGAAATTGAGCTCCCACAATTAAAGCCAATAAATCTTTATTTTTTACACTATTTTTTAAACCATAAAATCTTTTATTATTAAAATAATAATTTTATAAAAACCAAATCTATTATACTTAATAAAACAGAGCACGGGTTGATGACGTGGCGCGCTGTGGACGCGGGATTTTTGAAATTGAGCTCCCACAATTAAAGCCAATAAATCCTTATTTTTTACACTATTTTTTAAACCATAAAATCTTTTATTATTAAAATAATAATTTTATAGAAACCAAATCTATTATACTTACTAAAATAGAGCACGGGTTGATGACGTGGCGCGTTGTGGACGCAAGATTTTTGAAATTGAGCTCCCACAATTAAAGCCAATAAATCTTTATTTTTTACACTATTTTTTAAACCATAAAATCTTTTATTATTAAAATAATAATTTTATAGAAACCAAATCTATTATCTATTATACTTACTAAAACAGAGCACGGGTTGATAACGCGGCGCGCTGTGGACGCAGGATTTTTGAAATTGAGCTCCCACAATTAAAGCCAATAAATATTTATTTTTTACACTATTTTTTAAACCATAAAATCTTTTATTATTAAAATAATAATTTTATAGAAACCAAATCTATTATCTATTATACTTACTAAAACAGAGCACGGGTTGATAACGTGGCTGTGGACGCAAGATTTTTGAAATTGAGCTCCCACAATTAAAGCCAATAAATCTTAATTTTTTACACTATTTTTTAAACCATAAATTTTTTATTATTAAAATAATAATTTTATAGAAACCAAATCTATTATACTTACTAAAACAGAGCACGGGTTGATGACGTGACGCGCTGTGGACGCAAGATTAGATTAGAAAAGTATACAAAATAAAAGCACGTAAAAAAAATCTATTTCACAATATTCTTTCTCTTTTTTTTCAAAACCCGCACAAGGTGCGGGTATTATACTAGTATATAGTAAAAGTAATACAAGTAATAATATTTGTATACGTAATTTGGAAATACTTTTATCTATCTATAGATATTAATATTGATTATATTTAATTATGCTTTTAATTAATTTTTTTTATTAATATCAATAAGTTAAAGTTATAAACATAAATATAAAATTTGCTTGGCAATATATCAAAGAAAACAATAACAATGAAAATATATAATTATAATAATAATAAAAGTAATATTATTAATTAACACATATAAATAAATAAAAAGAAAAAAAGATATTTATAGTAGGTAAAGGTGTAAGATAAGAAACTATTATATAAAATCTGAAATGGAAGGTAGAGTTCACTCTTTCTCTCACACATCTTCAGGTTGTGGGTCCTACACTATAGACCAAATGGCCAACATTTAGAGAAATGGGGCCCATATTTCACCATGCCAACCAGTAGCACGCAAGTCTCCCGCTACATTTTAAAATTAACTTATGTGAGAGTGCAATTTGTGATTGTGGATTTGTGGGTCGGCGTATTCATTGTACTTCCATAAAAGAAAGAGGTATCAGATGAGCATGTCTCTCAGCAATTCCTTTCAATTATCTAAAAATGTGTTTAAAATAAACTGATATAAATTTTTTCAATTCGAGAAGGACGTCAACAATTAACATTTTAATTTTTAACGATAATTATCAAGATTGTTTGATAATATTTATGGCTGAAAGATTGTGGTCTTTAATAATGTTCGTTTTTAAAACGCCCCTAAAATATTATAATATTTTTTGTATTTTTATTATTATTTTGATATATTTTTTGAGATTATTTTACATTATAACTAGTTTAGAGCCCGCACCTTGTGCGGATTTTGTCTAACTAAAAAAATATTATATTTTTGATTTTATACATTATGTATTTGAGATTAATCTATAAAAAAAATTTTTAAGACTAAGAAAAAACATTTTATCCAAACTTAGCCATTTTTTTATTAACTACTACAACTAACATCAACTAACATGTTCTGAGGATTAAATTAAAAAATTTATAAAATGAAAGGAAATAATTAAAAATCAAAAAGATTATATTTATAGTATTATATTTACCTTAATATAATATTTAAAACTTAGTTATTTATTATAAACAATATCTTGAAAAGATTGAATAGATTTTAAAAATAACATATAAATTTTAAAAAAGTGAAAGATGGTAAAATTTAACTATTTTGAGTGTAAAGAAGATTTCAAATTTTGAAATTAAAAATTATCTAGAAAATATTGAATAGATTTTAAAAATAAGGGTTGTTTTAGTATAATATATAGATCTATTAAAAAAGTTGAAATTGAAAATTAAAAACGAATTTAATTTTAAAAATTAAATTTAAAAATAATAAAACAAATTATGATATAAATTTTAAGAAAAAATTAAATTTAATAATTAACTTAACAAATAAATTTTAAAAAATTAAATTCAATAATTAAACTTGCCCAACCATCCACCTCATATTTTCCAGTCGAAGTATGCTGATTTTGAGCTAAGACATTGAACTTAGTAGGTGTTTCAATCCATACAAGACAACTTCATCAAAGAAGTTTGCAACAACCACAACTAGAGTGTGAGAGTGAGTGAAACACTTATGAGAGTGTTGTTGATTTTGCTAACTATAACATGGTTGTTTGTTGTGTTTATGGTTTTAATCATGTCAAGGTCACCAATTCCAACTAAGTCATGGGGAATTGAGCCATTGCACCCGTAAGTGTTCAGCGTTTTGAAGCTATTGTCGGATTCATTGACAATCTTGTCAAAAAGAATGACCACTTTGGATTCTAGAATACCACCACCGATTACACCTTCATTGAGGCTCAGTTTCGAGCTAGGAGGTCCATCCAGTGAACTACTTATAGAAACAACACAAGGAACGACCTAAAAAACCCCACAAGAGCATGTTATGCATCATTATAGCCCTCTTCCTAGCTAGAACACCTAATATGCATATATATATACATATATATATATATATATATATATATATATATATATATATATATATTTGATACTTTTTATGTAAGACCCATGTCTTGTAGGAGATCCCACGATTGGGCCGGATCTCGCCCGCATGCGCGACTCTGTTGGGCCGCATTCGCAGCATAGTGGTGAGCGGCCACCTTCTTTGACCGTCTTACTTTTTGCTTTCTTCTCCTTTAAGGCTTCTCTATATTTCTTCTAGATGAGGGTTTTGCCTCTTACAAACTTCCTTCTTCTCCTTCTCTTTCACGATTCTTATCTTCTTTCCTTCTCTTGGTTCCTTCTTGAATCTTCTTCAAAGGTTGAAGAGTTGGATGATGTTGATGATGAAGAGTTGTGGATATTTCTGAATATAGCTTTACTGAGTTGCAGCTAGAGTACATTCTTCGTCAGGATTTGTAGTGAAAAGTGGTGAGCCTTTCCTCTCCTCTTCTCCTTTGTCTTCTTCTTCCATTTCTTATTTTAATCCAACAAGTTGAACTTGTTGTAATGGGTTTATGGATGTTGGATGTGCTGTGTATGCATATGGATGAAGGTCAAGCTTGGCCTTGATAGCTCCCAGTGGTGGAGTAAGTTAGGTGACAAGAGAGAGTTGTTGAAAAGCTCTTAAGATTTGTGCTCTGTTGAAGCTCCGCACCCGCGCTTTGCTGTCGCCGCACCCGCGGGAGAGCCTTTTCACCGCCCCGCGGCATCTTTTTCTCGCCGTCGCAGCTTGTCACCGCACCCGCGCTTCTTCATTTACACGAGTGCGCCTTCTTCCAAGACATACCAAGTGTTGGTATGTTTGTGTAATAACCGAAAAATTTAAACTCCGTTTAATACCGGATCAAACCGGACTCCGATCCCCCAACCTAAATTCTTATAAATAAAATAAAACGATATTTAATTTCTAAAATTTTTGTGACCTCGATTCACATAAAATGATAAATCTTGTAAACCGTAAATACTCCGTACTTGTAAAATCCCGTACGAATTTTTGATAATTCGTTTCAGCCTTCTGTTAGGTGGTGAGTAGGCCCAAATTAGTGTGTGGCCCATATGAGCATCAGCCGGCCCAACCTCCTAATCTAACCCTAAACCCTAATTAGTTTCCTAAACACATTTAAGCCTAACCTAATTGTGTTTCTCCTAACCTAGTGCCGCTGCCTGCTTCTCCCTCTCTATTACAATCACACCTATCTCCCTCTCTTTCTGGACGATCGACACCAACCCCAACCGCCGACGCCGCAGCAGCCCCGACCACCGTCCGACGTAGCCGCTGTCTCACACCCCTCACAACAAGAACACCGGTAAGACCTAGTCCTCCCCCTCGAGTGGCTCTATCGTGGCAGCCGCTAACGTGTACTCTTTTCGCACAACAGATCCAGATCTATGACGAGGCTGAACGGCTAAGGCTGAAGGACCGGGCCTCGCGACAACAACCACCACCAGTCACGAATGCTAGCCTCTAACGTCGCCGACGCTGCTATTGCAGAAGGTAAGCCTCGGTTGCCCCCTATCCGCCTCCCTCCCTTTCTGTTTGCACGATATACCATACCGAAGGGCTCCCTTGTTGCCTACAGTGACATCCGGAAGTGAGTATACCTGTGGGGCTAGCGAGTTGGTGAACGAAGCCCTCCTCACGACCAGGCGGCACATCGTCGAGCTTCTCGTCTCGTGTTCTGCAGCCTTCAAGTGCCAGCAACGAAGGTAACGTGCCCAACGTCCTCTTCGTCTTTTCCTTTCCGCAGCTTCGATCGGGAGATGTTCCTCACCTCCATTTTGACTGTTGCTACGCAGATCCGAAGAGTCCCTAACCGAAGGCTACTCCGATCGAACCAGGCTGCAGCCTCCTCTCCAATTGCGTGACGTAGTACTGTGCGGTTAGTACCTCTCCGCCTCAGTATATTGCGGTTTATGTATACATAGTTTCATATAAGTATATGAGCTATGAATGTGTATAAGTATATATAAGTACAGAGGTTATGAATGTGTATAAGTATATATAAATACAAGGGTTATGAATGTATATAAATACATGTATGTACCATTGCAGAGTAGTATATGTATATATACATAAGATTAGATATAGATTGGGAAGATATAGTTATATATATATATATATGTGCACTGCAGGGTGCTAGACGTGAGTGTATATATATATATATATATATATATATATATATGAATAGATTGGAGTTTTGGGACATATATATAGGTATATATAGTTATATATGTAGGTTATATATATATATATATATATATATATATATATATATATATATATATATATATATATATATATATATATATATATATATATCAGTGCGAGATGGGAGATATAAATATATGAAAATATATATATAAGTATACCGAGTAGTTACATAAGGAAACGTTAAGGTATGTATGTAAGTATACATGCATGTATAAGAGGAGAGTAGTAACCGGGAAGGAGGAGGAGTGTTGTTCTTTTTGACGAGTTGATTCGGGATTTGACCTTATAACCTCTAAGTAAGCTATCCGAGAGAAACAAATTTTGGAAAACAAGTTCTAAAAGTGAATGCTAGATTTTAATGATAGACGTTGGAGAGTTCCGGGATCAAGGGCAAAAATGGTCTTTTTAACCTAAGAGAAAATTTTTGTAAATTTTCTTCGTGAGATTGTACAACTTAGAAGTTTATAACTACTAAGAGTTTAGGGATGTGTTTTGATCCCCATACCTTATTTGACAGGCGTTTGAGTTACCACGAGTACGGACCGATTTGAGACTTCTTAAAGTGTGATTGGACTCAGGTAAGTCCTTGCGACTTACTTAGTTGGTTTCTGGATATTAGTTGGGTGATAATGGCTGTGTGTGTGCACTGTGTGTTATAATAAAAATATCAACTTGTTAGGACGACCGTGATTATTATGTTTTAAGGCCCATGTGTATGTATAACGGGCCGTGACATCACTGTCCAGCTCTGCCAGGAGACTGGGAGGTTCTCTATACCCATACCATACAGGTACAAGGTGAGATGCGTCGGATCCATTCTTGATGGTTACACGGGGCGGAGGCGAGGTTTGGGAATCCCTCGTGTCACAAAGTAAGTATCATTAGTAAGAGTGAATAACTTAAATGAAGATAATAAATGGACTTGTTTGAAAGCATGATGGGTGTTTATTATTGCTATGTGTGTATGTGCTATTATTATTCTCCTAATGTTTAGATAACTAGCTAATGGTTATTTTGTTGTGTTTTTAGATTTACTGCAGGCTAAAACAGCAGCTGAGTGATCCGGAAGTAGTGGTCAGCCGGGTCTCCGTACTCCTTAGAGTGGGGGTTTGGGTTGTTACCTTGTCGTTCTTTCCTTTTGCTAAGACGGTTAGTCTTTTTCCTTTGTTTAAGAACTATAGGCTGCTAGACCTTGTTGCATTCATTCCTTTAAAAATACTATTTCATAAATTTTGGTTTTTCTTATTTGTGTCTTGTTGCAAGATTTTAGTAATATTGTTGTCAAACTGAGGTCGGGACCCATTGTGAGGTCCTAACCAGTAACCAGTAACGTCCCGGGTTCTGAGAATTTGGGGTGTTACAGTTTGATTCCTTCCTTTGTGTTATAGATTGCTTTGAGAGCATGCTATATATGAGTTGAGGATGGTATATTATGTTGAACGTCTTGGATTGTAACAACCCTTTTCTTTCCTCAGGAACCGCGACCAAGCAGGCTGTTGCCTGCGGACGCGGTTCTATTGGGTTGCGGTCGCGACAAAGGCGGTGGTCGTGCCGTCTTCTTTGACTGATGTTTTCCGCTTTCTTCCTTTATATGGTTTCTCCTCTCCTTTTGAGGAGGGTTTCCTTTTCTTCATCCCAAACTTTTCCTTCTCCTCTCTCACGATCCTTGCTCCTTCCCTTCTCCTCTTGATTTCTCCCTTGGTTCTTCCTTGATCTTCTTCCAAGTGTGAAGATATGGATGTGTTTTGATGGCTGAGATGATGTTGATGTTGTTGTTGCTGTTGGTTGTTGTAGCCTTAGAGTCCAACCTTGAGATATCTCGTTCTGGTTCAGTAGTGGTGAGCTTCTTCCTCCTTCCTTCTGTCTTTTCCTTCTTCATTCTTCTTAGTTTGATATTCCACAAGTTGATCTTGTGTTTTGTGTTCTATGGACGTTTGTGTATGCAAGAGAGTTGATAGTTTTTTGCGACACCTTAGAGAAGTGAAGGATCGATCAAGAAGATTGCTGAGAAGCTAGAAGATCGCCTCTACTGTGTCGACCGCTTCCGCGCCTGGTTGTGACCGCCCCCGCGGCGTGAGCATGTCAACGTCCATGCGGATGTGAGCCACCGCTGTTGCGGCTTCGTTGAACATTGTCACCGCCCCGCGCCCATTCTTTCCCGGGGGTACATTTTCTCCCAGGACATACCAAGTGTTGGTAAGTGTCCTTTCTTCCCTTGTGGTTATGGTTTAGTTGAGAGCCTGCTAGATTAGTATGTGATGAGATTGATGATATCATGTGAGTATGCCTTGATGAGGCTTTTGAGGTATAGTTTGATATTCGAGGTTTATACGATGTTTATGATCCTTATGGATCCCTTGGGTCTAGATGTGATCTCTTTGATTGATAAGAGGCTTGATACCTCTTTATGCCTTGTTATTAGGCAGTGCATTCCTACATGACGGAGGTTGATCGTGGTTGAGGTTATCCTGAGATTGAGGTAAGTCCATAGGACTTACTTAGCAGCATTCCTATATTGGATGTATGCATGAATGGTGATTGTTATATGCTTTATAGTATGCGATATTGATTATTACCGAAGTATGATTAGCCCCATGCAGTGGCAGTGATAACCTTTTCCTTTCATCCTGAGGGAGTCTGGGAAGTTCTCTGTGGTCATGCCATACTTGGTATACGAACCGGATACGTCGCCTCCCCATTTCATATGGCCTACGGGTCGTGTGCCGAATGCCACTCCAAGATGGCTATTGTACCCAGAGGCGAGAATGATATACTTCTCGTGACACATATGCATATATGGTTTGAGTGCATAACGTTATAAAGATAATTAAACGGGTAAATGTGTGATAGCATGCTTGGTGTTTATCGTTTTTATGATGTGTGTATTGGCTTGTGCATTATCTTATATATGAATTGTTAGCTAATAGTTTCATACCGTGTTGTAGTTCCTTTGTTGGTTAGGAACTCTGTAGAGTGATCTGGAGGAGTGATCAACCAAGGACTTCCGTACAATTAGGTGTTATGGGTTTTGGGTTGGGTACGTTGATAGCATGAAATATAACGTTATTTTAGGCAAATATTTTGGTAGTTTTTCCCCTTCTTTTTGTACATGGATATGAGTTTGAAGCATTTATGAGCACATTCACCTACTATGTTGGTATAGAGATCTACACAAGCTTTGTTGTGTTTTTAGGTGAATAAAGGCTTGGATTGGAGCATAAATGGAACATGTGAGCACTTTTGATCTTGCTAGACATCAAGGAGATGCATTGGAGTATCTAAGGAAGGAGTATGAGTAGAAAGCTTTGGGAAATAAGAGATTGTACACACGTTTTAGGGATTCCACGGTCAAGTACAAGGAACCACGGCCGTGGTTTTGGTATTTAATATAATTAAGGCCGTGGAGGAACATGTCGTAGGCTCCCACGGTGGTTTCCACGGGTGTGGAAAGTTGGTCTTGGCCGTGATTCTGCTAACGACTACCACGTGTCATTTTTGCCACGTCATCATCCGTTACGGGCTTTTGTAACCCTAGCATCTCCTATACGAAGGCTGAAAAAGAGAGAAAATGGATCCCTTGTTACACATTGGCTGCATACACTTTCGGAAGAGAGAAGTTGAGATCATTTGCAAGATCATATTGTGAGAAGATTTTGGAAGGAAGATTTAGAGAAGTACGCACTTTTCCTATTCGGAGTTGGAAGATCTTAGGGTTTCACTTTGAAGGCGGATTGACTTCCCGTTCTTCTTGTTCTTTAAGATTTGTGAGAGATTTCTGACTCTATTATGTATTCATTGAATACAAGCACGGTTTTTGAGTTTTATTGAGATTGGTTTTGCATTCATTATTAAGTTTTCGAGGTTCTATCTTTTCTTTCTTTTAATCTTGATTATTGATTTGATGACAATGATTGTTGGCTAAAACCCTTAAGTGATTCTAAGGTGAAGGGTTGATAGTTGTGGCATAGATGATGATAGATTGAATCAAAACAGATTGGACCCTGAGAGTTGCGAGAAACCTCGTCGTCGAGCCTTTCCACGACCTATTCTTGAGTTCCACGGCCGTGGTTCTTCAAGATCTAACCGTGGTTTTCCTCTGTCGTGCATGCTTTGCTTTTGCTTTGATCCAAAGTTAAAGATTGGCCCTGACCTAGCCTTGGCTTACCTTTTCTAGGTAGTAGTGAGACTCAACACCCTCTACATAGGTTACGAGTGTCACAACCTTAAACTGTTTGGCTTATCTTTGATTCCCTTGGGTTTGGGCATGGGTATTTAAGAGTTTAATCTTTCCCTTCGATCCTCTTTATAACGAGACTCAACATTCTTTATTGAGAGAGCCTTTGGGTGAGACTTATGGGTTTGGAACTTTACCGTACAATTCCCTACCTTAGATCTGTAACGCCCCAGTTATTTTTAGGCGCGTTACGTTTTTGTTTTTCTTACTTTTATCGATATTTTAAATAGCTTAAATTATTTGGTGAGAATTTCTATGTTGTAATTTAAATTATTATTGTATTAATATCGAGAATATTTTTATGAGAACAATTTCTTTATTGGTAATGATATTTTTACGTGTATATTTATATATTTTACGAATACACAATTTCCGTATCTATCTCGGAATGGTTTCCGATCCAGAAATTTCCGTTCAGATATTTTATAATCGAGTATTTTACTATCTCCTTTTAATTTGCTATTTTTATTTTTCTTTTTATTCCCCTCTCCCTGACCCCCCGTTCTTCTGGCCTGAGCCTATGAATTGTTGTAGTCTGCTCTACCCAACCTCCCCTCTTTGTTGCTTTCTCCGGCAAGCAATAACCTCACTCAAGCCCTTCCATTCCCTCTGTTTTTCTTCATCACCCACACACCTTCCTCTTGATGAGCAGCCTCCCTAGACACAACCGTTCGAGACCCTCGCCAAAAACTGTGACTCTCCTCTCTCCTCTCACTCATTGTCACTTAAACCACCACCATCCCTCATGTATCTTCCCGTCGAGACTCACCGGACTAGAGCCCTTCTGAACCCTATTCGAGCATCTACTAGTGCCGCCGAAGGAACCACAGGTGACGCACCCTTCTCCCACCCTCTGCTTCTTTGTTGTGTCTCTCTTCCAGCCTCACTGGGAGAAACCTCCGCCAATAAGGATCACCGGAGCCCCTTCGCCGCCGTCGAAGCCTTGCTGGAACCCACCAGAGCCTTCGTCGCTCTGCCCCGTCTTGCCGTTTTCGCCAAGCCGGAGAAGCCCTCTGTCACTTTCGCACTGTTGACTCTCCCCCTCGAGCCACACCGGTGCTTCCCTGCCTCCACCAGAGAAGCCTCGCAGCCTACGGAAAGGTCCCCGTCACGCCCTGCTTGCCTCGCCCTGCCGCTTGGAGCCATGGCCGCCACCCCTGTTTTCCCTCTTCTTCAGCGATACGGCTCGTTCGAATGGTGAAAAAGAAACCCTTCTTTTTAATTACAATTAGAACCCTCACTTTTAGTATAATTACAAATTATAACCCATCTTTTGTTTTTACAGTTTGTGCCCCAAATTTTTTTATTGCAGTTTTGAACCCACGTTTTTGAATGTAGCAACATACCCTCTTGCATAAATTATTTACAAAAATGGACTCAAATATTATATTAGGGTCCCAAATCATTTATGCCTTGTTGGTAAACTCGGTTTATGACAAAGATCTAATTGCGGTTTATGACCAAGTTTTTTATTACGGAATATGACCCAAGTTTATGAAATTGCTCACATTTGTCCTAAAAATGTAATTGTCGATTTTAAACTCGGATTTCCATTACGGGGTTATTCTTGTAGCTTATATAAATATATTATATAATGCTCAAGTTTAGCCTTTAAAGCTAAACCTATTTAGTTTTGGTGTTAGGTTCGGAAACAACCCCGATAATGGCCTAACGTGTCCAAGTTCGACATTCGTCGATCGTCATCCGCCTTTTTGGCATCGTGTGAGTATCTTCTTCATGATCTAGTTATGTTTAGTAGTATCACGCTAGGTTGGATATAGCATAACTTAGAGTGAATACCAAGTAGTGGTTTGGACCTTAAGTGAGTTTTGAGGATTGTCGATTGTTGTAAGACGTTGAGTGTTTGGTTGACCTTGCGAGGTTGTTTATGGCTTTAAGTTGTATGTTGAGCTTGTGAGAATTTAGGGGTTGAGGTTGTATGATTGTTGAGGTTGTGGACTAGAACGAGAGTATCCTAGCTTGTGTTGTGATGGTTCTGACCTTGTGAGATCGTGAGGATTAGGAGTTTGCTATCCTAGAATGGTTATGGATATGATCTTGCAAGATCATTGGGACTAGAAGTCTAAGGACTTCTAGCATGTGAAAGAGATGTTGATTGTGTGCCTTGTTTTGACCAGGCGTTGAGTGACTTCCTACGGGAAGTAGAGAGCGGTGGTTATCGGGTTTAGCTTTCTGACAGGTAAGTCTTCGGACTTACTTAGCTCGTATTCCTTGTATTAGCATTGATGTGTGTTTGGTGGTGTGTGTTTATTCCTTATCGTTTATAACAACTAAACCGGTAATAGGACCACCGACCTTATATTATTTTGGCCCAAGTGTATGATAACGGGCGGTGACATCATCTGCCTAGCTCCTGCGAGAGTCTAGGAGGTTCTTGGTGACTAGCCCGTGCTGGTTAGACGGTCGGAGGCATCCGTATTGTTCCATGCCGGTAAGTAGGGACCGAGGCGGGACCACGGTGATCTCGTGTCACAAACCTAAGATGAAATAGAACGGGATATGACTTAATAATAAAAAGATAATAAACCGAAATTGTGTGCATTGAGAATGTTATGTGTTTATGATTATTTACTTGTGCTTGTGCCTTTTCCATTGATTCCAATGCTTCGAATATGAGCTAACGGTTTTATATCGAATGCTGTAGATTGTCTTGCAAGTTAGGAATGCGACCGAGAGATCCGGAAGAGTGGGCAACCGGGGTTCCGTACATTTTAGGACTGGGTTTTGGGATGGAGTCGAGTTTGAGTATTGTATATTATTCATGTATATTGTATATCATGTGGTGGCATTTGGCCCTTGGTGTTTCATATCGGCTGAAGTCTTTTGTTGTTTTCTTTCGGGTTTCCTTTCATTGCATAAAAATGTATTTTGGTTTTGGCCTTTATTTGTGCCTTGTTGCAAGATCCGGTGAAATTGTTGTCAAGCTAAGGGTCGGGACCCATTGTGAGGTCCCAACCCGTAGCGCTCCCGAGTCCCGCGGATTCGGGGTGTTACAAAAGTGGTATCAGAGCCCTAGGTTGACAACAATGGCATTCGCAATCTTCTAAAGGCCGAATGAGGAATAAACAGAACCCACACGGGTTTTGACTTTTCGTTTTCAAAATCGCATGCATGAGTCGGGGTAGAATGTACGGACCACCACTCCTTCCGTAGATCTCGGCAGCTTAGCTTATTAGATTTTGAGATATATATATATATATATATATATATATATATATATATATATATATATATTATATGTATATATTAGATATGAATATGAGGTTTGTAGTTATGCATGATAGAATTGATGTGTATCTTTGTGATTGTATGTTGCATGATGAAGTGGATATATGTGTATAATTATATATGTGGACGGTTATATATTTTGGGACCTTATATTGTTGATGGAATGTTGGATGTGTTATGTTGGTAGTGATATGGACTTATGACTTATATAGTTATGTATAAATATTCTTATTATATATAGTAGTAGATAGTACGAGACCTAATAGAAAAGATGATAAGTATAGTATCATCACCTTTAAAGACGATGTGGTTGGCTTGAGATAGCGTTCATACGTGGAGTAGCTCACTCAAATATCGAGTTGAGCATTTCGTGTAAACGAACAACATGGCGTTCTCGGACTCCTTTAAGAGGATGTCGAAGAGGAGGATTAGAGATGACGTAAACGAAGGACAACCAAGTAAAAGAAAACTCGAGACAACTTAAGAGAAATTGAGATAGGGAACATACAAGAAAAAAGGAGTAACACAAAGATGTGGAAGTGGTTACAAAGAAGTCACGATTAGAAAGACAACGAGACCAATAGGGATAACAAACATAAGTTCTTCAAGAAGACGCGTGGACAACTATAGATGTGAATCGAGGAGGAGAGGGATACATTCTCACAAGGTTAAAGGTGACAATCCATTAAGATGTGGAGTTTTCTTTAGACGCTCCTAAGTATTTGAGTCAAGACGAGAAGTGTGATCGAACCATTTGCTAAAGGTTTAAGATACCATAAGTTAAGCTTACGGGGTACCAAAAAACTAAAGTTTCAACATTACTAGAGTTATGAGAAGAATGGCATGGTGGGGATTCACGTGGAGTTGACCGATTTCAATTATGATGATAAGACTAAGAAACGCCAAGAAGGAGGAAGTGTGTATAAATGATGACCCCAAGAAGATGAAAGATGAAACAAAGAGCTTTGATCAAGAGACTTGAGATACCGACCAAGAGGAACGCTAGTGGATGCTATCTAGGGTTATAATATTTAGGAAGGTGCTCTTGAAAGACATCAAATAAAAATGGTTTAAGTCTATGAAAGGGAGTTATATGAAATAACAAGGCAAAAAAGATATAGTTACCTTATAAAGAAGAGGAATCATGGAATGAAGAAAGAACTCATGGATTTTAAGGTAAAGTACCCCGATTAGGGTAGCAGCCTTCATGAGAATGGTAACATGAGAAGTGTAGTAGAATAATAAGTCATTGACTTCGGAGAAGGTCAGATACAAGTTAATCGGTAACAACTAAGAATGCACAGGTGCGAGTTGTCTATTGGTGAGTGTAGAAGGGGATGAGTAACAAGATTATGGGCATATAGAGGGATTTGGATGACCTTATGTGACCTTTGTAGGTCATGGAATTGGCATAGGGGAGAACGACACGAATTAGAGGTTTTAAAGTTGACCACGGTAAAGGAAGAGTAGTGAATCAAGAAGAAGGTAAGGTATCATGGAGGTGGTACGTAAACGGGCGTATATAGAGGATGTAGGGTATGAAATGGATGATATGTTACGGAGGGCAAGAGATAAGTCAAGTTTCTAGACTCACACGGAAGAGACATGGTGGCTATGGCGTGAAAGAGAGGACCTAGATTAGGGAAACGCTGCAAGCTTAGAGTTTATGATTAGTACCTGGAGATGTAATGGGCTTGCTATTTCAGTGGTTTTGGATGGGGAATTTTTTTTAGCATTTCCCACGGGGATATTGGTACGGTTGTGAAGTTGTTCATGAAATTATCAAGAATTGCATAAGGTGACCAACAAGAGTAAGAGAAGACCGAAGTTTTGAAGCTATAAAGTCTACACGAGATATACCAGAAGTACATGAAATATTGAGGTTAGAGCCTCTATGGTCGGTTGACAATTGCATAAGAAAATGAAGTATAAATTTCTACGCCTAATTGAAGAAATGATGTCTACGGTGGAAGCTTATGTAGAATACGAAGAATGTTTCCCACGCGTTAGGGATGTGATTGAAAGTAAAGAAGATAAGATCGATTTATTTAGAGGCATGACTATGCCTTACAATTAGGACGCTTATGGCAACACATAAGTATGAGTCCTTAAAAGGTTATCACGACCATGCCTTCAAGGTGAAAAAGATGGAACAATACGGAATCGTGGGAAGAAGAAACCTTGAAAGAGAACAATCACGCTCATAGCGGAAGATGAAACAATACACGAGTCTGAAAGACGTCACCTCAATAGATCGGGGTAGATCAATTGTGTCATGACCACTTGCAAAGTGATAAGATTTCATTAGAATTAGTGAAATGCCATAGAGAACACCAGACGTTATCTTGAACTCTTGATTTGAAGTTCATATTAGAATATATCTTAAACTCTTGATTTGAAGTTGTTATGGAGAACACCAGTTTGTGAAAAATGAAACGGTTATTTCCGTTTCTACATCGATTACAATGATCCGAACAAGATAACAATGAAGAACAAGTACCCTTCACCACGGATAGATGATCTACTCGGCCGGTTGCAAGGGTCGGTAGTCTCTTCTATGAATGATTTAAGGCCTCTTTTTCACAAACTGAGAATTCGAGATTGAGATATTGCAAATGCGGCATTCTGGACGAACCATGGTCACTACGAGTTGTAGAGATTCCATATGGGCTTACTAATGCCCTGATAAGATATCTTGGTCTACTCTCGAGAAGAGAGAAGTTGTATGACAAGTTGTCTCGGGATGGCAACCCCCGAAGGATATGAAGAAGTTACAGTTTTCTTGGATGTGTTGGTCATTACCGGATTGGTGGAGGGATTCTTCCAAAGTAACACCATATACGGGTATCCTACTCTAGAAGACAAAAAGGTTTTGAGTGGGACAAAAATTGAAAATGAAGTGGTTGAGAGTTAAGTGGGGATTCATTGGTGCAACTGTTTTGATTTACCTTGAGGTATTATGGGTTTTAAATGTACAAGTGATTCTTCAAGACAATGTCTTGATTGAGTATTGAGGAACGATGTAAGAGTAATAGCATATGTGTCTCGCTAGTAGAAGCGGTGTGAAGTAAGGTACTTTTGTCATTTCTTGGAACTTACAACAAGAATTGAGGAAACACAACATCAAAGTTGGTTTGACAAGAACCAAAGCCAAATGTGTAATTGGAAATCCGATCTTCTTTCTTAGAGACAATAAAAGAGAAACATAATGGAAATGCTACATCGAGAAAGACCAAGAAGGAAGTTGAGTTTCCGATATATCGGACCTTTTCGAGATTTTAGCGCGAGTTGGGAAAATGGTTTACTGGTTGGTCTAGACGCGGAGAGTAGAGGGTGTTCACCCGGTGTTTCATGTGTATCAATCGAGAGAGTACATGCATGACTCGAGACATGTTGTCAGTCATGATGATCTAGTGGTAAACGAGGAACCGATTAGGCTAACTTGAAGACGTAGGATAGTATTTTGGTTGAGTTTTACGTTGAGCTAGTAGCATCGATGGATTCGACGGGATAGACCTAGTTCTTTCCTTGGTTGAGTTATGTGCATCTGTGACGTTATGTGTAGTTGTGTCGTGTGCGGGTTTGTGTTATATAACCTGATATATCTTACAGTGGTAGTTTGATTAGATTTTGTGAATAGATTTGAAGGTCTAAATCTTCTTCGTTTGAGAGTTTTACCTCGGCCTTAGGGACCGAGAAGTTTGACGCATAGCAAGTTTCGGGACGAAACTTGTTTTTAGGGGGATCTAATGTAACGCCCCAGTTTTTTTTAGGCGCGTTATGTTTTTGTTTTTCTTACTTTTATCGATATTTTAAATAGCTTAAATTATTTGGTGAGTATTTCTATGTTGTAATTTAAATTATTGTATTAATATTGAGAATATTTTTGTGAGAACAATTTATTTATTGTAAATGATATTTTTACGTCTATATTTATATATGTTACGAATACACAATTTCCGTATCTATCTCGGAATGGTTTCCGATCAAGAAATTTTTGTTCGGACATTTTATAATCGAGTATTTTACTATCTTCTTTTAATTTGCTATTTTTATTTTTCTTTTTATTCCCCTCTACCTGACCCCTCGTTCTTCTGGCCTGTACCGCCCAGCCTATGAAGTGTTGTAGTCTGCTCTACCCAACCTCCCCTCTTTGTTGCTTTCTCCCGCAAGCAATAACCTCACTCAAGCCCTTCCATTCCCTCTGTTTTTCTTCATCACCCACACACCTTCCTCTTGATGAGCTGCCTCCCCAGACACAACCGTTCGAGACCCTCGCCAGAAACTGTGACTCTCCTCTCTCCCTCTCACTCACTGTCACTTAAACCACCACCATCCCTCATGTATCTTCCCGTCGAGACTCACCGGACTAGAGCCCTTCTGAACCCTATTCGAGCATCTACTAGTACCGCCGAAGGAACCACAGGTGACGCACCCTTCTCCCACCCTCTGCTTCTTTGTTGTGTCTCTCTTCCAGCCTCACTAGGAGAAACCTCCGCCAACAAGGATCACCGGAGCCCCTTCGCCGCCGTCGAAGCCTTAATGGAACCCACCAGAGCCTCCGTCGCTCTGCCCCGTCTTGCCGCTTTCGCCAAGCCGGAGAAGCCCTCTGTGACTTTCGCACTGTTGACTCTCCCCCTCAAGCCACACCGGTGCTTCCCTGCCTCCACCGGAGAAGCCTCGTAGCCGCCGGAAAGGTCCCCGTCACGCCCTGCTTGCCTCACCCTGCCGCTTGGAGCCATGGCCGCCGCCCCTGTTTTCCCTCTTCTCCAGCGATACGGCTCGTTCGAATGGTGAAAAAGAAACCCTTCTTTTTAATTACAATTGGAACCCTCACTTTTAGTATAATTACAAATTTTTACCCATCTTTTGTTTTTACAGTTTGTGCCCCAAATTTGTTTATTGCAGTTTTGAACCCAGTTTTTTGAATGTAGCAACATACCCTTCTGCAAAAATTATTTACAAAAATGGACTCAAATATTATATTGGGGTCACAAATCATTTATGCCTTGTTGGTTAATCTCGGTTTATGACAAAGATCTAATTGCGGTTTATGACCAAGGTTTTTATTACGGAATATGACCCAAGTTTATGAAATTGCTCACATTTGTCCTAAAAATGTAATTGTCGATTTTAAAATCGGATTTCCATTACGGGGTTATTCTTGTAGCTTATATAAATATATTATATAATGCCCAAGTTTAGCCTCTAAAGCTAAACCTATTTAATTTTGGTGTTAGGTTCGGAAACGACCCCGATAATGGCCTAACGTGTCCAAGTTCGACATTCGTCGATCGTCTTCCGCCTTTTTGGCATCGTGTGAGTTCTTCTTCATAGATCTATTTATGTTTAGTAGTATCACACTAGGTTGGATATAGCATAACTTAGAGTGACTACCAAGTAGTGGTTTGGACCTTAAGTGAGTTTTGAGGATTGTCGATTGTTGTAAGACGTTGAGTGTTTGGTTGACCTTGTGAGGTTGTTTATGGCTTTAAGTTGTATGTTGAGCTTGTGAGAATTTAGGGGTTGGGGTTGTATGATTGTTGAGGTTGTGGACTAGAACGAGAGTATCCTAGCTTGTGTTGTGATGGTTCTGACCTTGTGAGATCGTGAGGATTAGGAGTTTGCTATCCTAGAATGGTTATAGATATGATCTTGCAAGATCATTGGGACTAGAAGTCTAAGGACTTCTAGCATGTGAGAGAGATGTTGATTGTGTGCCTTGTTTTGACCAGGCGTTGAGTTACTTCCTACGGGAAGTTGAGAGCGGTGGTTATCGGGTTTAGCTTTCTAACAGGTAAGTCTTCGGACTTACTTAGCTCGTATTCCTTGTATTAGCATTGATGTGTGTTTCGTGGTGTGTGTTTATTCTTTATCTTTTATAACAACTAAACCGGTAATAGGACCACCGACCTTATATTATTTTGGCCGAAGTGTATGATAACTGACGGTCAGAGACATCCGTACCGTTCCATGCCGGTAAGTAGGGACCGAGGCGGGACCACGGTGGTCTCGTGTCACAAACCTAAGTTCAACTAGAACGGGATATGACTTAATAATAAAAAGATAATAAACCGGAATTGTGTGTTTTGAGAATGTTGTGTGTTTATGATTATTTACTTGTGTTTGTGCCTTTCCCATTGATTCCGATGCTTCGAATATGAGCTAATGGTTTTATACCGAATGTTGTAGATTGTCAGCAGGTTAGGAATGCGGCCGAGAGATCCGGAAGAGTGGGCAGCCGGGTTTCCGTACATTTTAGGACTGGGTTTTGGGGTGGAGTCGAGTTTGAGTATTGTATATTATTCATATATATTGTATATCGTGTGGTGGCATTTGGCCCTTGGTGTTTCATATCGGCTGAAGTCTTTTGTTGTTTTCTTTCGGGTTTCCTTTCATTGCATAAAAATGTATTCCGATTTTGGCCTTAATTTGTGCCTTGTTGCAAGATTCGGTAAAATTGTTGTCAAGCTAAGGGTCGGGACCCATTGTGAGGTCCCAACCCGTAGCGCTCCCGAGTCCCGCGGATTCTGGGTGTTACAAGATCTATACCTTTGCAATCGTCCTTATACCTTTAGCACATCTTGAATCGATTGCCACAATTGGATACCTGAATCTTTAGAATAGTTGTTTTCCCATTAATCTTTACAAAAGCTTCATTATTATGCTACATTTTACAAACTTTATTTGATCCCCCAAATCCCTGAGTTCGATTATGGAATTCTTGCTTTATTATACCGATCCGTACACTGCAGGTTCACTTCTTTGCTTGATTCTGGATATAAATTCATGACTTTGCACGCAAACTTTTGAGCGAACATATGTATACGGTAATATTGTTTTATACCCGGCTGTGGGGTTTTGTAGGTATTATTTTATCAGACGTTTCTGTTTTGTAAAGGTTATTTTATATCTATATGTGCCTTGTTGTAAGATCCAGTGAACTTATTGTCAAGCTAGGGTCAAGACCCATTGTGAGGTCCTACTTAGTAGCACTCCGAGTCCTACGGATATGGGGTGTTACATGGGCGTCTTTGAGGTTATTGATGAGATATTGATGACGATGATATGGTTTAGGATATCACGAGATATTGGAGACTAGGAGGTGGAATCTCCTAGAATATGATAGTGACTGATATTCGTGTGCCTTGTTTGTACAGACGTTGATCGTTTCCTGAGGGAAACCGAGATTGACTATGGTTAGGATTACCTTGTGACAGCTAAGTCCTTTGGCTTACTTAGCTGATTTCTATGAGTTGGAGTGATTGAAATAGTGGTGTGTGTATATGTATGTTATAATTGACAAACCTAATTGGATTAGGATGACCATATGTGTTAACTGGCCCTATTGTATGATAACCGGGCGGTGATAACTTGTCCATCTCAAAATGGGGCAGCTGGGGGGTTCTCTATGACCAGTCCACCAAATGGTGATGATTGATACCGGTTCCAAACTTGTGCAGTGAAAGGGGACATAGGCGAGATTGTTATAATCCTCGTACCACACATGATTGAATTAGTAATGGTAATTGATGAAGATAATAAACGGTTTATGTGTGTGAGCATGTTGTGTGAATTATTGTGCTTATGTGTTATGTGTGCTATTATTGTTATCAAATTTGGTTTATAGTTGAGGAGTTTACTAGGCAGATAGTGAGACTTCATGGGGTACTGAGGACCATTGTGTTTGACAAAGACAAACGCTTTACTTCGTGGTTTTGGCAGCAGGTGCATACTGCCTTGGGTATGAGCCTTCACTTTACGACGGATTTTAATCCTCATTCTGATGCTCAGTGAGAGAGGACTATACAGACTTTAGAGGACATGTTGAGGGCTTGCGTGCTAGACTAGGGACATGTGTGGTCAGATCACCTCCCATTGGTTAAGTTTTTGTACAACAACAGTTGGCATGTTTCGATTAGGATGACCCCTTATGAGGCATTGTATGGATGGAGGTGTCGTACACCTTTATGCTGGAATGAGCCGAGCAGTATCAATGGTATAGCTCCCGATCAAATACAAGATGATATAGCCCGAGTGGCATTGATTAGAGAGTGGATGTTGGCCACGCAGAGTTGCCAGAAGTCGTATGTAGACAAGAGGCGTCAACCTCTAGAGTTCAAAGTTTGAGCTCATGTCTGGTTAAGAGTGTCACCGACGCGAGGTGTCATATGTTTTGGCATAAAGGGGAAGTTGAGCCCCCAATATATCAGCCCTTTTGAGATCTTAGAGCGAGTTGGAGAAGTGGCATACGGACTTGCGTTGCTACTCAGATTAGAGGGTGTTCACCCAGTTTTTCATGTGTCCAACTGAGGGAGTACATACCAAATCCGAGGCACATTGTTAGTCACGAGGATTTAGTGGTTGAGCCGGACCGCACGTTTGTTGAGCATCTAGTAGCAGTCCTAGAGCGGGATATGAGACGCTTGCGCTCAAAAGACATTCCTATGCTGAGGATATAATGGTCGATATGGGGACCCGATGAGGCCACATGGGAGACGGAGGATAGTATCCGGAGGAACTATCCAGAGTTTTATGCCGAGATAGATGCACCTTTAGGATCGATGTGTAGATCTTAGTGCGATCTTGGTGAGTTATGTGCTTATGTGATTTGATATATGCTATTGTTTCCGTGCTAGATTGTGATGTATGATCTTATTGAATCTTGTTGTGATAGCACGAGTATGATTATAGTGTTGATGAAGATGGTTCTTCCTCCATTCTGTCGAGTATGATTATGGTTGTTGGAGATGGTTTTCCTCCATGATTTTTGGTTGAGATTATAGTTGATGGAGATGTTATGCCTCCGCGATGTTGAGTGTTATACCTCGGCGTGCTAGGCCGAGAGGGTTTATGGATTTATGTTTCGGGACAAAACTTATTTTTAAGGGGATTTGATGTAAGACCCATGTCTTGTAGGAGATCCCGCGACAGCGCCAAATCTCGCCCACAACTGCGCCACCACCGGTGCGGCTTGTTACGCTAAGATCGTGTGATGTGCACGCAATAAGCTTTAAATTTATATTCTTGTTATATTTCTCCTAACTCCTAGCAAACCCGCAGTGTACGGGACGTTTGTAGTAGGGATAGTATTCCGAGGTCGAACACAAAGACTAAGGTGAGATTGATTCGATTTATGATCAAGTTTAGTGAAGATCTAGGTTAAGAAAAGAGGAAGAAATAGAAAAGAAAATGTTTTTTTGGTTGGTTTTTAGGTGATCAATCAAAGATCACAATTCATGCAAGGTAAACAATCAACTAACAAATCAATGCAAACAAACAAGCTAAACACGAGATATGAGTCAAATAGAGAAAAGCGGATTCTAGGGGTTGGAAGTTCCGGTTATGGCATGGGACTCAAGCTACCTAATCATTCCTTGGATTAGCTATGATATGTTGGGATTTAGTGTTTCTAGATTGGGATCAATCACCGGGTAGGTCTCATGGTCCACTAGTCCGTCCCTAAGGTCTCATCACCGGGTAAGTCTCTAAGAACCTAAGGGATGGAATTCTACACAAACCGGATTGTCACCTAGGGATCTAGCCTATCCTCACCGGGTAAGTCTCGAAAGGGTTAGTCCTAAATAACTATCCTAGCACACTTAGTCCAATGGTGGCTTATGAGGCTCACCACTACCTAGGGTTTGTCATCTTTGAAATCTAAGAGTAGAATCACCGGGTAAGTCTCTTCTAACACTTAGTTGCTAACACTAGGTCACCCTAGAGTAGATTTAACTCAACAAACACTTAGGATTTCAACATTCTAACAATCTAAAGCTAGATCCATCGAACCAAGGAGAATCACGGTTTGTTCTATCAAGTCCACGGCCGTGGTTTGACATGAACAATCCGTGGACTTCAACAGAGGCTACGTCCAAGTAAATGACTCATCCAAGGGCAAATCTAAGTCCATCCTATCATAGTCCTAGCCATAACCATCCCTTCCTTACCCTAGAATCACATCTATTTAGCCTACAACATTCATCATAGCAATCGAAATCATCAAACATAAAATCATGGTTTCCATTTGCAAGATAATGAAGAGAAAGAGATGAACAAGTGAAGTAAACAAAACCAAGCTGAAAATGGAATTAGAATGACTCACAACCCTTCTTAAAGAAGGTTCAAATGGTTCATACAACTCTAGAAATCGATTCCGAAATTCTTCACTACAAGGTTATCAAAATCTATCAATGGTGCGCTCTTCTTCTTCTCCAAAGAAGCTCTTCTCCAATGGTAGATTTCTTCTACCTTCCTCTCCAAAGAATCTTCTTGTTGAGAGTATTGTTGTGTGTGTAGAGTGATGGGAGATTACCCAATTGAAAGATGCTAGATGGAAGATCCCCTCTCAGCCAATGCAGGACCACTTTTATACTACAACTTTGCAAGAGCTGGTCAAGAGATCGTGGCACAGCTGTCACGAAAACCTGGCAAAATCCACGGATGGTTCCACGGCCGTGGTCTGGCAGTGAACCGTGGTTTGGACCTTCAGCTTTGCCTTTGATCATTAAGCTTCGATTTGGTGCATGGCTTGTGTTGGCAAGGTTCTATGAGTCCTCATTAGCCTCTAGCTTGCATCCTAATGAGTCCGAGGGTGTGTCATCTTGATGAACGATCCTCAAACGTATCGATTTAGCTCCTAAATCTCCCAAAATACCTACAAAGCAATGCACAAGTCCGTGTAGACGTCTATCTCGACAAAATACGTGATTTGAGTGCAAACGTTGTGAACTAGTGCTAAACCATGCATGAATGAGTGACAAATCTATCTAAATGATTACCTAAACCTAAGTTATAAATCGTGTTATCAAAAATACCCCATACTTAAGGTTTGCTCGTCCCCGAGCAAATTCTCAACTATAGACTACGAGATAACATGATTTATGTATGCAGAAAAGTGGCAAAATCTTTTTGGGTTTGTACTTCTACTATTGGATCACCTTCATAGTCATGTTTTATGGCAACGGACAAGCAATTATGTATCAAATAAATGAAGGCATGGAAAGACAATTGTACTTAACTCAAAAGCATGCATGAAATGTAAAGATGACGAAGTCAAGATGATCAAGAGCATATCCAATCTAGATTACTAAGTCTTACAAACATGCAAATAGGTCATAAGGTCTTGTGAAATAAAAGGCCAAGAAACGTTGTGATTAGGTGGGATTTTTCTAGGCTATGTGATGCTAATCCAGGAATGGAACTAACTCCACAATCTTGTCCTCGATCAAATTCCATCAAGTGTATATTTTCTCTATCTTTTCTTTCTTTTCTTTTTCTTTGACTTATTTTTGAGACAATGGCATTGGTGTACAAAAGCCGAAACCTTGGTGATTAGCATCCTCGGGCTTTTTCTATTTTTCGAGGTGCATCCACACCGGGCACACATACCAAAGCTCGTTAGGACTATTGGTTTATTTGACTTTGGCAAGGCACCAACACCCGATTATGTGAAGTGTACCGAGTTACTTGTCATTTAAGCCAACGTCCCCAAACCTATGTTTTTGTCTACACTTTCACAACAAATTCAGCATTTTATTCATGACATTCTTTCATCAACATCTTCACCCCACACTTGCTTTTCACACACATCAACACACTAACATGATTTGTTGAGAGTATTGTTGTGTGTGTAGAGTGATGGGAGATTACCCAATTGAAAGATGCTAGATGGAAGATCCCCTCTCAGCCAATACAGGACCACTTTTATACTACAACTTTGCAAGAGCTGGCCAAGAGATCGTGGCACAGCTGTCACGAAAACCTGGCAAAATCCACGGGTAGAATCACGGCCGTGGTCTGGTCCCAGACCGTGGTTTGGTCCAGAAGTCCTCCTTGGTTCGTTAAGCCATGATTTGGTGCATGGCTTGTGTTGGCAAGGTTCCATGAGTCCTCCTTAGCCCTTATCTTGCATTCCAATGAGTCCGGAAGTATGTCATCTCGAGGAATGATCCTCGGATGTATCGATTAGGCTCTTAAATCTCCCAAAATACCTACAAAGCAAGCAAAAGTCCGAGTAGACGTCTATCTCGACAAAATACGTGATTTGAGTGCAAACGCCGTGAACTAATGCTAAACCATGCATGAATGAGCGGAAAATCTATCTAAATGAGTGTCTAAATCTAAGTCATAAATCGTGTTATCAAAATACCCCATACTTAAGGTTTGCTCGTCCCGAGCAAATTCCCAACTATAGACTAAGAGATGACATGATTTATATATGCAGAAAAATGGCAAAATCTTTTTGGAGTTGTGCTTCTAATATTGGATCACCTTCATAGTCATGTTTCATGGCAATGCACAAGCAATTATGTATCAAATAAATGAAAGCATGGAAAGACAATTACACTTAACTTGATAGCATGCAATGAAATGTAAAGATGAATAAGTCAAGATGATCAAGAGCATATCCAATCTAGATTACTAAGTCTTACAAACATGCAAATAGGTCATAAGGTCTTGTGAAATAAAAGGCCAAGAAACGTTGTGATTAGGTGGGATTTTTCTAGGCTATGTGATGCTAATCCGGGAATGGAACTAACTCCACAATCTTGTCCTCGATCAACTTCCCTCAAGTGTATATTTTCTCTATCTTTTCTTTCTTTTCTTTTTCTTCACTTATTTTTTTGAGACAATGGCATTGGTGTACAAAAGCCGAAACCTTGGTGATTAGCCATCCTCGAGCTTTTTCTATTTTTCGAGGTGCATCCACACCGGGCACACATACCAAAGCTCGTTAGGACTATTGGTTTATTTGACTTTGGCAAGGCACCAACACCCGATTATGTGAAGTGTACCGAGTTACTTGTCATTTAAGCCAACGTCCCCAAACCTATGTTTTTGTCTACACTTTCACAACAAATTCAGCATTTTATTCATGACATTCTTTCATCTACATCTTCACCCCACACTTGCTTTTCACACACATCAACACACTAACATGCTCCTATTCCTGGATGGGTCAAAAGAGGTCAAATTTATATCAATTGAGGTGCTCAAACAATCATGATCAAGATGAGAATTAGAGGAAGATGAATTGCCTCATTCATTCCTAGATGGTGTGCAAGAACTAGCATGTAATTTCGACCTTCAATGCTCAATACATTCTAGGCAAACATCATGATCACAAATCATTCATGGAATTCAAGAGAAGTACTTCAAGTCCACATATGCATTCATCAATTTAACACATAAGGCCATCCATAGCCAATCCACAAGACAAGATTCATCATTAGGGTCATATCCAAGCCTAGAAAGCACAAAAATTTTTTAAATTTTCTGATTTTTATGGGATTTTCGAAATGAATATATACAATGCAAGACATGTGAAAATACTAAACTACTCTAGATGCTCATCATGCAAAGGATCATGCAAACCCCACCCCATACTTAGAAACACATTGTCCCCAATGTGTAAATGAAGTAAAGAAGAGTGAAAGAAGGTTCTCACAATGTAAAAATGGTTTGCTATGGTATTTGGGATTCTCAAGTGGAATTGATGTTGGATGATCCTATCAACCATGGTAGAGAGCTCTAAGTATTCATCAAGGCATCGGGACCCGCGCTAGGCACCGCTAGCCGTCCAAGTTCCGCGTCCGCTCCACCCATAATTTATGAGGGGTTCATCATCATCATTCACTTTCCAAGCAAGGCTTCCAATGCTACTAAGATTCTAACACACATAAAAACACACAAAACACACACAAAAACAGAAAAATCTTAAACAAAAACAAAACGAGAAAGGGAAAACGTTACCAATGGGTTGCCTCCCACCAAGCGCTTCTTTAAGGTCATTAGCTTGACCAAACTCGGGGGCGTTTACTCAAGGTGAAGTGGGGCAATCATATCCACCGGAGCTCCCGGGATATACTTCTTTAACCGGTGCCCATTCACCTTAAAGTTTCCACAATGCTCCCCTCCTATCTCAATAGCTCCATGGGGAAAGATCTTCTTCATCACATATGGCCCGGTCCATCTTGATTTTAGCTTTCCGGGGAAAAGCCACAGCCTTGAGTTGAAGAGAAGGACAAGGTCGCCTTCACTCAACTCCTTCGGGATGAGGCGCTTGTCATGCCACCGTTTGGTTCTCTCCTTGTAGATCCGGGCATTCTCATAAGCATCCAACCGGATCTCCTCAAGGGCATTCATATCAAGCAACCTCTTCTCTCCCGCCTCCTTAAGGTCAAAATTTAGCCACTTAATGGCCCAATAAGCTCTATGCTCCATCTCTACCGGAAGATGGCAAGACTTGCCGTAGACCAACTTGTAAGGAGTGGTGCCAATTGGTGTCTTGAAAGCGGTCCTATATGCCCACAAGGCATCATCGAGCTTCATAGCCCAATCCTTTCTTGTCTTAGAGACCGTCTTCTCAAGAATTCCCTTTATCTCTCGGTTGGAGATCTCCACTTGGCCACTAGTTTGGGGATGGTAAGGTGTTGCCACCTTATGAGTCACCCCATACTTAGCCAAAAGTGCCCCCAAAGTTCCTATTGGTGAAGTGCTTCCCTCCATCACTTATGATCACCCTTGGTGTTCCAAACCTAGGAAAGATCACTCGGTTGAAGAACCGCACCACAACCTTGGCGTCATTTGTAGGAGAAGCGATTGCCTCCACCCATCTCGAAACATAGTCAACCGCCAATAGGATGTAGAGGTTGCCACATGAAGAAGGGAATGGTCCCATGAAGTCCACACCCCACACATCAAATATTTCCACTTCTTGTATGTTGTTCAAGGGCATCTCATTCCTCCTTGAGATGTTGCCCGTCCTTTGGCAAGCATCACAAGCTACGACAAAGCTTTGCACATCCTTGAACAAACTTGGCCAAAAGAAGCCCGATTGCAACACCTTCGCACATGTCTTGTGTGAGCTAGCATGCCCTCCACATGGCAAGGAATGACAATGGCGGATCACACTCTCCACCTCATCCTCCAGTATGCATCTTCTAAACATTCCATCCGGCCCTCTCTTGAACAAAAGTGGTTCACTCCAATAGTAGTGCCTCACATCCTTGAAGAATTTCTTCCTTTGGGCATATGTCAAACCGGGAAGCACTTCCTCACACACTAAGTAGTTCACAATGTCGGCAAACCATGGCTCGCTTCCTCTAGACACTTGGAACAAGCATTCCTCCACCATTTGCAATTGCTCATCCCGGAATGAGTCATCAATCGGGATGTCATCTCTTTCAAGCTCCAATGGTGGGAGTCTACTAAGGTGATCCGCCACGGAGTTCTCGGATCCCTTCTTGTCCCAGATTTCCAAATCAAACTCTTGAAGAAGAAGGATCCACCGAATCAACCTAGGCTTGGCATCCTTCTTGGTAAGTAGATAACGGATCGCAGCATGATCTGTATAAACTATGACCTTTGCTCCAACAAGATATGAGCGGAACTTCTCAAATGCGTACACAACCGCCAGCAACTCCTTATCGGTGGTAGCATAATTGAGTTGGGCATCATCTAGCGTCTTGCTAGCATAATAAATGGCATGAGTGCGCCCATCTTTCCTTTGCCCCAAAACAGCCCCAACGGCTACATCGCTCGCATCACACATGATCTCAAACGGTAAACTCCAATTCGGAGGTTGCATGATAGGTGCTGAGATCAAGGCGTTCTTCAACCTACAAAAAGCCTCAAGACATTCTTTGGAGAAGACAAATTCAACATCCTTCATTAGTAGGTTAGTAAGAGGCTTAGAAATTTTAGAGAAGTCTTGAATAAACCTCCGGTAAAAACCGGCATGCCCCAAGAAACTCCTTACCCCCTTCACCGAGGTAGGTGGTGGCAACTTCTATATCGTTTCAATCTAGGCCCTATCAACCTCAATGCCACGGTTAGACACCAAGTGTCCTAACACAATACCTTCACTTACCATGAAGTGGCATTTTTCCCAATTCAAGACAAGATTTGTCTCCTCACATCTTTGCAATACTAATGACAAGTTAGCCAAGCAATTATCAAAGGAAGAACCATAAACAGAGAATCATCCATGAACACTTCCATGATATTTTCAATGTATTCCGAAAAGATAGCCATCATACACCTTTGGAAGGTGGCGGGTGCATTACACAACCCAAATGGCATTCTCCTATATGCAAAAGTACCCCATGGACATGTAAATGTTGTTTTCTCTTGGTCATCGGGGTGGATAGGGATTTGGAAGAATCCACTATAGCCATCTAAGTAGCAAAAATGAGAATATTGAGCTAACCTCTCTAGCATTTGGTCAATGAAGGGGAGAGGGAAGTGATCTTTCCCAGAGGCCATGTTCAACTTCCTATAGTCAATGCACATTCTCCACCCCGTAACCGTCCTAGTTGGGATTAGTTCATTGTTCTCATTGGTCACTACGGTCATCCCACCCTTCTTAGGAACTACATGAACGGGACTAACCCACTTACAATCCGAGATAGGGTAGATAATTCCCGCATCTAGCAACTTAATGATCTCCTTTTTGACCACCTCTTTCATTATAGGATTTAGTCTTCTTTGATGTTCAATAGAAGGTTTATGGTTATCTTCCATCATTATCTTATGCATGCACAAAGAAGGTTTTATGCCAACCAAATCATCAATAGTATAGCCAATGGCTTTCCTATGCAATCTTAGCTCATGCAACAACTTAGCAAGTTCATCATCACTCAAGCATGCATTAACAATCACCGGATATGTTGAATTATCACCAAGAAAAGCATACTTCAAATGAGAGGGGAGGGGTTTAAGTTAAAGTTTAGGAGGACCTTTGTCGAGCGGAGACGATCCAAAAAACGTTGGATGAGATGAATCCAAAGCAAATGAAGACCCTCCAAGGCTCCTTGAAGCTTGATCATCAATGAAGTCTGATTCTGGGGGAACCACGGTTGGCTCCACTTCCACGGCCGTGGACCTTGCCTGGCTTGTTTGTTGAGGCTTTACAGAGAGTTCTACGGCCGTGGAACCAATTCCACGCCCGTGGAACTTGCAGCTGTTCAGCATGTCTTCGTGAACCTCAAATCCAACTCTTGCCTCCTCTTCTAGTGCTTCCAAGGCCTTGATTTCTTCATTGCAAGCCTCCTCAACACCTTTCTCCATCATACTTAAGGTAAGAAACTTCTCCAAGGGATCCTTGATCAAGATCGAGCTCACAACTTCTCTAGATCCTCTTGCTCGACAATGTTGAACACATCTTCATCAAGGGTTGGCCCTTTCATCATTGTGGACAATTTGAACTTGATGTTCTCTTCTCCAATGTTGAAGGAGAGAGTCCCGTTCTTGCAATCTACTAGACATCCGGAGGTAGCTAGGAAAGGTCTCCCCAAGATGATAGGAACCGGACAGTCCGCCGGGATGTCCAAAACAACGAAATCTATGGGCACATAGAACTTCCCTAGTTGCACCGGAATGTCTTCCAAGATTCCAACCGGATGAGTGATTGAGCGGTCCGCCATGTAAAGAGTCATCTTGACCGGCTTTGGCTCTCCTAGCCCAACCTTGTTGCAAAGTGCAAGCGGGATGATGCTCACACTTGCCCCAAGATCACATAGGGCGTCATACTTCACTTCTCCTACTCCGATTGGCACACAAAAGGATCCCGGATCCCTTAGCTTAGGAGGCATCTCCTCCTTCATTGTTTGAATCAACTCCGAGGATCTCTTTGTCATCCTTATCTCCCCATACTCCTCCAACTTCCTTTTGTTGGAGAGTATCTCCTTCAAGAACTTGCCATATACCGGCATACCTAAGATAGCATCCATGAACGAAATATTAATATGTAATTTAGACATAAGTTCAAGGAATTTACTAAAATGATTGTCCAAGCGAGCTCTTGCTCGTGATTGTGGGAACGGTAGTGGTGGCTTGTATGGACGCGGTGCCACATATGTTGGCTCAACATCCTTGCTCTTGCCTCCATCTTCTTGCAATGGCTCTTCTTCATTCACCATTTGCTTTCCTTTAGCATTCTCCTTGGGCAAAGGATCCTTCATGCTCAACCCACTCCTCATTGTAATAGCCAACACTTGGCCTCTTGGGTTTTCTTCGGTTCTTCCGGGAAGCTTTCCCGGATCTCTATGGGCTTCACCCGCTTTTTGGAACACTTGTGCTTCTAACACCTTTTGAGATTTGGAAATGGAAGTCACCGTGCTCTCAAGACCACTCAACCTTCCAAGTAATTGTTCAAACATCATTTCGGTCCTATCCTTGGGAGGTTGAGTAAATCCGGGTGGAGGTTCTTGTGAAGCTTTTGGTGGTGGAGTTGTGCTTGTGGAAGCGGGAGGGTTCAAGGCTCCATCCGGGTTAGAATAGGAAAACCTGGGATGGTTGTGGTTGGGCCGGTAATTCTTGAATTGCCGGTTGTTGTTGAAGTTCCTTGGGCCTTGATAGTTGTCGTAATTGCCCCTTCCCATGTAATTCACATCCTCCTCCTTGGAAGATAAGTTAGCTTGTGGAAGCACTTGAGGAGTTGCTTGGTTCTTCAAAGTTGTAGCACACAATTCCCTCAAGGACTTTAGCTCGTTGTTGATGGCGTCAAGCTTGAAATTGCTCATGGTGACCTCACTCACCTCATATGCTCCCGCCTTTCTCCCTTCACTCTTCCTATGGGAGTATTTCTCAATCACTAGAGTTTGTTTCTCTACAAACTCCCAAGCATCATCCACATGCTTCTCCATGAAAGTCCCACCGGAAAGAGATTGAAGCTTGAATTGGCTATCTTCATCAAGTCCCTTGAAGTAGATCTCCAATAGCTCAATTTTCGGTATGCCATGGTGTGGACAATCTAGAAGAAGGTCTTTGAATCTCTCCCAAGACTTGAACAAACTCTCTCTATCCTTCATCACGAAGGCATTGATCTTCCCTCTTAATTCGGTAGTCTTGGAAGGTGGGAAGAACTTAGTCAAAAACTCGGTTGTCATCTCCTCCCAAGTACCAACTCGTCCTTGTGGAATAGATTGATACCAAGCCAAGGCTTTATCCTTAAGAGAGAAGGAAAAAGCCCTAAGCTTATGGTTGTTGCTCTCCAATCTTGGCGGTCTAAGAGTCTCCATCAAAATCTCATAGTTCATCAAGTGTTGATGAGGAGACTCCCCTTCCATCCCCCCAAATTGATTATGCCGGATCATTTGTAGAACTTGAGGGCGGAGTTCGTAGTTGTGGGCTGCGGGATCTCCTAAGTTCACACCCGGACGGTGTGCTCTTTGTGCCGGATCCATACGTCTCCCCAAAGTTTGTGGCTCTTCAATGGCAATGGGCACAACCCTAACGTTCGCCGCCGGCTGCGGTTGTGGTGGTGGAGGAGGTGGAGGTTGTTGACGATTAAGCTCTCCTTGTACAAGGGCTTGCCTAATCTCATCAATCTCCCTCCTAGTTGCTTCTTGCCTCTCATTGGCAAGTCTCCTTTCTTCCTCCAAGAGCTCATCTCTTAGCCTTATTTGCTCTAAGGCCTCATCCAATTCAGCTTGGAGATCTCTTCCGGCCATCTCTTTTCCCTTTTTAATGCTCTTGGATCTAGATCTAAGGGTTTTCTCCGGTTCGGGATCGAATGGAGCTAAATCCTTGCCACGAGATCTTCGCATACACCTAAAGAGTAAGAGATGTCCTGAAAAGCAAAGACACACACCAAAAGAGATCAAAAGCAACAAGAAAGATCTACACTATAAACAATCACAAATAGACTCAATCTAGACCTAGTCCCCGACAACGGCGCCAAAAACTTGTTACGCTCAGGATGTGTGTGTGATACGCAAAAGGTTTTAAATTTATATTCTCGTTATATTTCTCCTAACTCCTAGCGAACCCGCAGTGTACGGAACGTTTGTAGTAGGGATAGTATTCCGAGGTCGAACACAAAGACTAAGGTGAGATTGATTCGATTTATGATCAAGTTTAGTGAAGATCTAGGTTAAGAAAAGAGGAAGAAATAGAAAACAAAATCTCAAATGTTTTTTTGGTTGGTTTTTAGGTGATCAATCAAAGATCACAATTCATGCAAGGTAAACAATCAACTAACAAATCAATGCAAACAAACAAGCTAAACACGAGATATGAGTTAAATAGAGAAAAGCGGATTCTAGGGGTTGGAAGTTCCGGTTATGGCATGGGACTCAAGCTACCTAATCATTCCTTGGATTAGCTATGATATATTGGGATTTAGTGTTTCTAGATTGGGATCAATCACCGGGTAGATCTCATGGTCCACTAGTCCGCCCCTAAGGTCTCATCACCGGGTAAGTCTCTAAGAACCTAAGGGATGGAATTCTACACAAACCGGATTGTCACCTAGGGATCTAGCCTATCCTTACCGGGTAAGTCTTGAAAGGGTTAGTCCTAAACAACTATCCTAGCATACTTAGTCCAATGGCGGCTTATGAGGCTCACCACTACCTAGGATTTGTCATCTTTGAAATCTAAGAGTAGAATCACCGGGTAAGTCTCTTCTAACACTTAGTTGCTAACACTAGGTCACCCTAGAGTAGATTTAACTCAACAAACACTTAGGATTTCAACATTCTAACAATCTAAAGCTAGATCCATCGAACCAAGGAGAATCACGGTTTGTTCTATCAAGTCCACGGCCGTGGTTTGACATGAACAATCCGTGGACTTCAACAGAGGCTACGTCCAAGTAAATGACTCATCCAAGGGCAAATCTAAGTCCATCCTATCATAGTCCTAGCCATAACCATCCCTTCCTTACCCTAGAATCACATCTATTTAGCCTACAACATTCATCATAGCAATCAAAATCATCAAACATAAAATCATGGTTTCCATTTGCAAGATAATGAAGAGAAAGAGATGAACAAGTGAAGTAAACAAAACCAAGCTGAAAATGGAATTAGAATGACTCACAACCCTTCATAAAGAAGGTTCAAATGGTTCATACAACTCTAGAAATCGATTCCGAAATTCTTCACTGCAAGGTTATCAAAATCTATCAATGGTGTGCTCTTCTTCTTCTCCAAAGAAGCTCTTCTCCAATGGTAGCTTTCTTCTACCTTCCTCTCCAAAGAATCTTCTTGTTGAGAGTATTGTTGTGTGTGTAGAGTGATGGGAGATTACCCAATTGAAAGATGCTAGATGGAAGATCCCCTCTCAGCCAATGCAGGACCACTTTTATACTACAACTTTGCAAGAGCTGGCCAAGAGATCGTGGCACAGCTGTCACGAAAACCTGGCAAAATCCACGGATGGTTCCACGGCCGTGGTTTGGCAGTGAACCGTGGTTTGGACCTTCACCTTTGCCTTTGATCATTAAGCTTCGATTTGGTGCATGGCTTGTGTTGGCAAGGTTCCATGAGTCCTCATTAGCCTCTAGCTTGCATCCTAATGAGTCCGAGGGTGTGTCATCTTGATGAACGATCCTCAAACGTATCGATTTAGCTCCTAAATCTCCCAAAATACCTACAAAGCAATGCACAAGTCCGTGTAGACGTCTATCTCGACAAAATACGTGATTTGAGTGCAAACGTTGTGAACTAGTGCTAAACCATGCATGAATGAGTGACAAATCTATCTAAATGATTACCTAAACCTAAGTCATAAATCGTGTTATCACGGCTCAACTGGGCTACGGTCGTGGCATAGTAGTGAGCAGCCGCCTTCTTTGACCGTCTAGATGAGGGTTTTGCTTCTTCCAAACTTCTCTCTCTTTCCTCTAGATGAGGGTTTTGCTTCTTCCAGACTTCCTTCTTCTCCTTCTCTCTCATGCTTCTTCTCTTCTTTCCTTCTCTTGGTTTCTTCTCCTTGGTTCTTTCTTTAATCTTCTTCAAAAGTTGAAGAGTTAGATGATGATGTTAATGTTGATGATGAAGAGATGTGGATATTATTGAAGATAGCTTATTGAGTTGTAGTTGGAGTCCTTCGTCAGGATTTGCAAAGAAGTGGTGAGCATTTCCTCTCCTATTTTCCTTGTTCTTCTTCTTCTTTTTCTTGTTTGAATTCAAAAAGTTGGACTTGTTGTAATGGGTTTATGGATGTTGGATGTGCTGTGTATGTATATGGATGAAGGTCACGCTTGGCCTTGACAGCTCCCAATGGTGGAGTGAGTTAGGAGACGAGAGAGAGCTGTTGAAAAGCTCTTACAAGTTGTGCTTTGTTGAAGCACCGCACCCACGCCTTGTTGTCACCTCCCCCACGGCTAGAGCCTTGTCACCGCCCCCACGACGTCTTCTTCCCGCCGTAGCGGCTTGCCACCACGCCCGCACTTCTTCATTTTCGTGAGTGCGCCTTCTTCCAGGACATACCAAGTTTTGGTATGTTTGATTCCTTCCTTTGTGTTATGGATTGCTTTGAAAGCATGCTAGGTTATATCTGAGTTGAGGATGGTATATTGTGTTGATCGCCTTGGACGTCTTTGAGGATATTGATGAGATATTGAGAAAGATGATATGGTTTAGGATATTACGAGATCTTGGAGACTAGGATGTGGAATCTCCTAGCATATGATAGTGATTGATACTCGTGTGCCTTGTTTGTACAGGCGCTGATCGTTTCCTGAGGGAAACTGAGATTGACTGTTGTTAGGATTACCTTCTGACATGTAAGTCCTTTGGGCTTACTTAGCTGACTTCTATGAGTTGGAGTGCTTGTAATAGTGGTGTGTGTACATGTATGTTATAATTGATAAATCTAATTGGATTAGGATGATCATATGTGTTAATTGGCCCAAGTGTATGATAATCGGGCGGTGATAACTTGTGCAGCTCAAAATGGGGCAATTAGGGTGTTCTCTGTGACCACTCCACCAGGTGGTGATGATGGACACTAGTTCCAAACCTGTGTGGTGAAAGGGGATAAGGCGAGGTTGTTATGCTCCTCGTATCACACATGATTGAATTAGTAATGGTATCACTTGATGAAGATAATAAATGGTTTATGTGTATGAGCATGTTGTGTGAATTATTGTGCTTATGTGTTATGTGTGTTGTTACTGTTATTTTTGTTCGTAGGTTGTTAGCTAACGGTTTAAACCGTATTGGAGATTCTTTGCAGGATAGGAGGACTGCAGAGTGATCCGGAGGAGTGATCAGTCGAGGACTTCCGTACATTTAGGATGTCATGGGTATTTGGGATGTATATATGTATATGATGATACCATTTTTTATACTCGGATGTGGTTTTGTATACTTGCGATATATACTATTTTAACTTTATCAGTTCTAGTTTTATATTTATTTGTGTCTTGTTGTATGTTCGCTCCAAATGGTGTGTGCAAGCTTTAAATTTATAACCCAAGAAGTATGCTTAAAAAAAGGATGCGAACCCGCAGTGTACGGATTAATTGTAATAAAAGCAAGAATTCTAGGGGTCGATCACAAGGACTTAGGTGAAACAAAGCAAGTATAGGTAGTCAATGCAACTAATAACCACAAAAAGCGATTAAAACAATCAAAGATGATAATAAAGTCAACTAAGGGAAATATGCAAATTCTAGGGATTAAAGCATCCAGTTGTGGTTCCAAATCAAGATCTCAAGATAAGCGGACAAAGCTGAGATTTTGCAAAGGGAAGGTGTTTCTAAAGTGGAATAGATCACCGGGTAAGTCTCACTACTCACAATCCCAAGCCAAAGAACCTATCACCGGGTAAGTCTCAAGGTACTAACGAAAGGAATTATAGTCTCAAACCAACACGTCAACTAAGGGAATAGAATCAACCTTTACCGGGTAAGTCTCAGGCTAACTCACAAAGATGGAATGAAGGCACACTCAAACCCCAATAAAGGATAAACCTTTATTACCTACACTTATGATCTTGGGTAAAAAAACAAAGGAATTACCAGGTAAGTCTTATCCTAGGCTTGCATTGAACCAGGAAAGGTGTAATAAGAATAGGATTTGGCAAACTCTAACACTTAACTCTCAGTTACGGATCAGATAAGTCACCTCGGTCAGTCAAGTTCCACTCCGGCCGAGATGTTCATCGACAGAACGAGATGTTCTAAGGTTAAGGATAGAGACTCGAGCTTTCAGGGTCCTACTGGGATTAAGATCATTCTATCATCGTCTTTCCCACAACCTTCAGCCTATCACCCTAGAATCGCACAAGGAAATTAGCCACTCATCATCATAAAAGCAATAATCAAATATATGGGAAGAGAATGAATATTTGAACACAAAAACCTTAAGAACAAGGCTTCAATAAATGAATCAAATATCAAACAAATCAGCGTTCCTTGGATCACAAATCCAACAAGACAATCAAACAAAAGGGAATCTAAGAAAGTCTTACAAATCCCCTCAAAAGTTATATCCGAACTATCAATCCTTCCTTGATTGATCTTCAATCTTCCTTCCTTCAAAGCTTCCAGAAAATCCTCTCTTTGCTGGTTATTCTCAGCCTCTAAGTATGGTTGAACTTGTGGAAAATCCAACCCTTTATATAGGAGAATTATCTTCCAAAGATAATAATATCTTAAAAAGATAATTTCTTAATAAAATATATCCATATCTCTAAAATAGATCTCCCAAATATATGATCTTCCTTCCAAAAATCCAGCCCAAAAATATAAGATCTCTCCTTCCAAAAAAAAATCTCAGCCAAATAAAATATATCTCGCCGCGTCAGGGTATTCGCCTAGGTCGAGACGCTCCTCTAGATCACCTCGGTCGAGGTGACACTGTGGTCAACCGAGGTGAATCTCAGTTGAAGGTGAAATCTCTCAAAACTGGTCCAAAGTAAATCTTCTTTGTTAATTCCATGCTTTTTGAGCTCCTCTTAAAGCTCCTGAATGTAGCTTCAATGACTCTCTTGCTCCTTAGCTCCATTTTGATGCAAAACGTGCCATTTTACCTACAATTACAACGAAACTTGGTGTAGACCTCGATTCCCGTAAAGGTAGATGAAACGACAATATAATCACATTATATACATTCAAACATGCAGATTATTGAAGATAAAATGTCTAAACAAGTCCCAAAATATAGACTATAATACATGCTATCAAAATACCCCATACTTGTCCCTTGCTTGTCCCCAAGCAAGTTCCAAATCTTAAGTACAAGATAGAATGGATTATAAGTAATGAAGATCAATGAAAAGTATTTCAAAACATTTTAATGGTGTGCTCCACTCATAGATCACTCTAAGAGAATGCTTCATGATAATTAAAATCAAAATATGATCAAAACATTTTATAAATATAAGAAAGTTGTTCATCTTTGCATAAAATCATGGAATGCATAATAAATCATAATTATCGAAATTAATCATGTATAATCCAGTTTAAACCACCAAGGCAATCAACAAGCTCGAGGTCTCAAAGGGTTTTTCAAGAGAAGTCAAGAAACGTGTGAGGGTGGGATGCATATAGGGAATGTGGTGCTAGAATCCGAGAAAAGGATCTTCACTTCACTTGCTTTGAACTTCAACATATTCCACCAATAAGCTTTGCTTATTTACTTTTTTACTTTTTGGGATGCATGGACAGAGGTGCACAATAACCGAAGCCTAGGAAATCAGCAATCATGAATTTCTCGAGATGCCTCAAACCCTTGATGCACATACCATGACTCGTTAGGAATATCGCTCAATCCGACTTTGGCAAGACACAAACACCCGGCTATGTGAATGGTGCCGAGTTACTCATCATCATGATTGACTTCCCCAAACCTATTTGTTTCTTTCTAACTTCCAGCCAACATCTCAACTTTTCCTTCACTTGCTTTTCACTTGCTTGCTTCCAAATTCCCGGATAGGTAAAGGGAGGCAAATATGTATATGAGGGGCTAAGCGTGATCAAGAAGAAGAGAAGAGAAGAGAATGAATTGCCTTAATCATCCCAGGAAGAAAGTGAGAGAACTTATCATGTAGTGTCAACCTTCAAATTCAATATAATTTGGATAAAAACAAAGTATTAAACATGCCAAAATTTCAAACAAAGCATTTAGCAACTTAAACATATCATAAAACCTTTCAAACATATAAAGATTTCAAAACCAGTCTGCAAACAAAATCTTCACTGAGGTCATATCTAGATAAGAAGCACAAAAATCGTTTCGAAAACTATTCCAGTTAAACCACCTCGGTCGAGATGTTCTAAGTCAACCAAGGTGCTGCACCTCGATTGGTTAGAATCACTTCGGTCGAGGTCATAAAAAAAATTTTCTTAACCAGTTTTTGACGTTTTTCTCAATCAAATAACTTGTATGCATGCATGTAGTGTCTTGCTAGCATAGTAAATGGCGTTGGTACGGCCATCCTTCTTTTGTCCAAGCACCGCTCCTACCGCCACATCACTCACATCACACATGATCTCAAAGGGCAAGGTCCAGTCCGGAGGTTGGATAATGGGAGCGGAGATCAACGCTTCCTTAATCTTGTAAAATGCATCAAGACTCAAAAACAACATCCTTATTCAAGAGTTTAGTTAGTGGTTTAGAGATCTTCGAAAAATCCTTGATGAACCTCCTATAGAAACCTGCATGCCCGAGAAAACTCCGTACCCCCTTAACAAAACAAGGGGGGAATTTTCTCAATAGTCTTGATCTTAGCTCGATCGACCTCAATACCTCGATTGGAAACGAGGTGTCCTAGCACAATGCCTTCATTAACCATAAAATGACACTTCTCCCAATTCAAAACGAGATTAGTGTCTTCACATCTTTGTAGCACTAGAGAAAGGTTAGATAGGCAGTCATCAAAAGAGGAACCATATACTAAAAAATCATCCATAAATACCTCCATGATCTCCTCTATGTACTCGGAAAAGATAGCCATCATGCATCGCTGGAAGGTAGCGGGTGCATTACATAGTCCAAATGGCATCCTCCTATAAGCGAATGTCCCCCATGGACAAGTGAAAGTGGTCTTCTCTTGATCATCCGGATGGATATGAATCTAAAAGAAGCCACTATAACCATCTAAATAGCAAAAGTGTGAATGTTGGGCTAACCGTTCGAACATTTGATCGATGAAGGGAAGTGGAAAATGGTCCTTCCGAGTGGCCACGTTCAGCTTCCTATAATCGATGCACACCCTCTAGCCCGTGACGGTCCTAGTTTGGATCAACTCGTTGTTCTTATTCGTGACAACGGTCATCCCTCCTTTCTTCGGAATTACATGCACTGGGCTCACCCACTTGCTATCCGAGATAGGAAATATGATACCTGCATCCAATAACTTAAGAATTTCCTTCTTCACAACCTCTTTCATGATCGGATTTAACCGTCTTTGAGGTTCTCGTGAAGTCTTATGATCGTCCTCCATTAGTATTTTATGCATGCAGAAAGAGGGCTTAATACCAATAAGATCATCAATAGTATAACCCAAAGCCTTTTGATGCTTTCTCAGGACATGCATCAGTTTAGATAATTCAGTTTCGGAAAGGGAAGCACTAACAATAACGGGATAAGTAGAATCCGGTCCAAGAAAAGCATACCTCAAGTGACTTGGAAGTTGTTTAAGCTCCACAACTGGGGGTGATTTCTAAGGGGGATCCTTGCTTCGTCCTTCCAGTGGAGTAGACTTAGATCGAAGGACTGGACTTTCAGAAGTCTCAGTTGACATCATCTTGCTTTCGACCTCGGTTGAGGTCCAAAGTGGGTGACCGAGATGTTCTTCAGCTAAGAACACCTCGCTTGGTCCATAGAGTGCCTCGGTCGAGGTACTGCAACTAGGACCGAAACTGGAGATCTTCTTCTCCTGGATTAGTTTTTCAATCTTAGTTCCTGGATCTTCTTCCAGTGCTTTTAAGCTCCGTATATCTGCATCACAAGAAACATCTATATACCTTCCTCCATTAAGCTAAAACTAATAACTTTTTCAAGAGGGTCATTAATAAGGATAGAGCTCACCAATTCTCTTGATCCTTCTTCATCGTAGATGTTGAAGATATCATCCTCCAGCAGCTCCCCTTTCATTGCAGCAAGCAATGCAAACTCCACTTGATCACCGCCAATGTTGAATTGCAACTTGGCGTTCTTACAATCCACATTATAACCCGAAGTTGCTAGAAATGGTCTCCTGAGAATGATAGGAACGGGATAATCTGCGGGAATATCAAGCACAACAAAGTCTATAGGTAAATAGAAGTTACCGAACTTAACCGGAACGTCTTCCAAAATGCCCACGGGATGGGTAATGGAGCGGTCCGCCATGTATAACCTTATCTTCACCGGCTTGGGCTCTCCAAGTCCGATCTTTACACATAGCTCCAGCGGGATGATGCTCACGCTGGCTCCTAGATCACACAAGGCTTCACAAGTCACATCCCCAACTTGCATGGGAATGCAAAATGAGCCGGGATCTCTCAATTTAGGTGGCATCTTCTCCTTCATGATTTGAATGAGCTTCGAGGATTTAGATGTCATCCTTACTTCACCAAAGTCTTCTAGCTTTCTCTTCCTTGATAGGATCTCTTTCAAGAACTTTCTATATGCGAGAATCCCTAGAATAGCATCAAGGAAAGGGATGTTAATATGTAGTTTATTCATCAAGTCAAGAAAATTACCAAAGTGTTTGTCTAGATGTGCTCTAGCCCTTGACTGGGGGAATGGAAGTGGTGGTTTATATGCAGGAGGTGGGACATAAACTTCAGTTTTATCTGACTCTTTCTGTGACTCCACCTCGGATGGTACCTCGACCGAAGTGTTCTTCATCTGTATCTGGACCGAGGTGTTCTTCACTGGCATCGACCGAGGCACTGGATCTACAGTTTTCAATCCACTTCTCGTCGTTATTGCCATGATCTGTCCCTTGGGGTTGCTCTCTGTCCTTGCTGGGAGCTTCCCCGGGTCTCTTGGCGCTTCATTTGCCTTATTAAAGAACTGTTGTTCTAAGGCTCTTTGTGCCTTCAAAAATGAAGTCATGGACGTCTCCACAACACTGAGCTTGATCAAGATAGCCTCCAACACTGCATCTTTCTTCTCTAGCTAGGATGAGCTTGATCCAGGCTCCTGGCTCTTCAATGGAGTAGAAGAAGAAGAAGAAGAGAGGAAAGGATTAGAAGAATTATTTGAATTGGAGTTAGAGTAAGGGTTACCCGGATTTTGATTTTGATTGTTGGGCCTCCAATTGTTGCTGTTGGAGCCTCTATTGTTGTTGTAGTTGTTGTTCCGGGAACCATTGTAGTAGTTGTTGTTCCGGGAACTATTGTTGTTCCTTGAGCCTTGATATCCTTCCTCTTCCTTCTTGGTGTGAGCAACCAAAAGATCCTTCAATTGCTTCACATCATTCTTGAGGGAGGTGAGTTGATTATCATTTGATGGAATTTCTTAGAAGTTAACTCTCTTAACTCCATTTTCAGCTCCTTGGTGGGAGTACTTCTCCATGTGCAAAGCTTGTTTTTCAATGAATTCCCAAGCTTCATCAATCGGCATGTCCATGAATGTGCCGGCAGATAGTAGTTGAAGGTTGAATTGGGTAGCTCCATCCAATCCCTTGAAGTAAATCTCCAACAACTCTATCTTTGGAATCCCATGATGTGGGCAATCCAAAAGAACATCTTTAAATCTTTCCCATGACTTGGACAAACTCTCCTTGTCCTTCATGATAAATGCATTGATCTTCCCTCTCATTTCAGCAGTTTTGGTGGGAAAGAATTTTGTTAAGAACTCCGTCGTCATCTCCTCCCAAGTGTTGATCTTTCCGGGAGGAAGAGACTGGTATCAAGTAAGCGCCCTGTCTTTCAAAGAAAAGTAAAAAGGCCTTAACTTGTAATTATTATTTTACACCCTTGAAGGTTTCAAGGTCTCCATCAAAATCTCATAGTTTTGTAAATGTTGATGCGGAAACTCCCTTTCTAAACCTCCAAACTGGCATTGGCGGATCATGGAAAGAACTTGCGGTCGAAGTTCATAATCATGCTCTGCTGGATCTCCTAGGTTGACTCCTGAACGCCTCACTTGCTGGTTTGGGTTCATCCTCTGCCCTAGGGTCTGTGGGATACCTGCAAAAAGAACATCTCGGACTGGCATCCGAGGTGGAAGTATCTCGGCGGGGGCAGCTGGATCGGGATCCTACCTCGGTCGAGGGTCTGGTCGAGGCAAGATCTGAGCTCGTAACTCAGCCATGTCAGCTGCAATCTCTGCAGCTCTGGTGCGATTTTCCTCCCTTTCGCGCTGCAATTCCTCCCTATTGAGGCGCAGCTGTTCCATTGCCTCATTCAACTCGGCCTCAAGATCGTGATCGTCTCGATTAGCCATTTGCTCTTCTTTCAAGCGTCTCTTATATGTCTTTTCTGGTTCGGGATCGTAAGGAACGGTTTCCTTCCCAGCACGAGTTATTCGCATAAACCTAAAAAGAAGAACCTGCGAAAGTCACTCAAGTAGAGTGGTTAGTAGCAACAGGGGCAATAGCCCCGAAAGACAACCGTAACCGGCTCGATCTAGACCAAGTCCCCGGCAACGGCGCCAAAAACTTGTTCACTCCAAATGGTGTGTGCAAGCTTTAAATTTATAACCCAAGAAGTATGCTTAAAACAAGGATGCAAACCCGCAGTGTACGGATCAATTGTAATAAAAGCAAGAATTCCAGGGGTCAATCACAAGGACTTAGGTGAAACAAAGCAAGTATAGGTAGTCAATGCAACTAATAACCACAAAAAGCAATTAAAGCAATCAAAGATGATAATAAAGTCAATTAAGGGAAATATGCAAATTCTAGGGATTAAAGCATCCAATTGTGGCTCCAACTCAAGATCTCAAGATAAGCGGACAAAGCTGAGATTTTGCAAAGGGAAGGTGTTTCTAAAGTGGAATAGATCACCGGGTAAGTCTCACTATTCACAATCCCAAGCCAAAGAACCTATCACCAGGTAAGTCTCAAGGTACTAAGGAAAGGAATTATAGTCTCAAAACAACACGCCAACTAAGGTAATAGAATCAACCTTTACCGGGTAAGTCTCAGACTAACTCACAAAGATGGAATGAAGGCACACTCAAACCCCAATAAAGGATAAACCTTTATTAACTACACTTATGATCTTGGGTAAACAAACAAAGGAATTACCGGGTAAGTCTCATCCTAGGCTTGCATTGAACTAGGAAAGGTGTAATAAGAATAGGATTTGGCAAACTCTAACACTTAACTCTCAGTTACGGATCAGATAAGTCACCTCGGTCAGTCAAGTTCCATCCCGGCCGAGATGTTCATCGACTGAACGAGATGTTCTAAGGTTAAGCATAAAGACTTGAGCTTTCAGGGTCCTACTGGGATTAAGATCATTCTATCATCGTCATTCGCACAACCTTCAGCCAATCACCCTAGAATCGCACAAGGAAATTAGCCACTCATCATAAAAGCAATAATCAAATATATGGCAAGAGAATGAATATTTGAACACAAAAACCTTAAGAACAAGGCTTCAATGATTGAATCAAATATCAAACAAATCAGCGTTCCTTGGATCACAAATCTAACAAGACAATCAAACAAAAGGGAATCTAAGAACGTCTTACAAATCCCCTCAAAAGTTATATCCGAACTATCAATCCTTCCTTGATTGATCTTCAATCTTCCTTCCTTCCTTCAAAGCTTCCAGAAAATCCTCTCTTTGCTGGTTATTCTCAGCCTCTAAGCATGGTTGAACTTGTGGAAAATCCAACCCTTTATATAGGAGAATTATCTTCCAAAGATAATAATATCTTAAAAAGATAATTTCCTAATTAAATATATCCATATCTCTAAAATAGATCTCCCAAATATATGATCTTCCTTCCAGAAATCCAGCCCAAAAATATAAGATCTCTCCTTCCAAAAATAAAAGATCTCATCCAAATAAAATATATCTCGCCACGTCAGGGTGAGCCGCTCCTCTAGATCACCTCGGTCGAGGTGACTTTGTGGTCAACCGAGGTGAATCTCAGCTGAAGGTGAAATCTCTCAAAACTGGTCCAAAGTAAATCTTCTTTGTTAATTCCATGCTTCCTGAGCTCCTCTTTAAGCTCCTGAATGTAGCTCCAATGACTCCCTTGCTCCTTAGCTCCATTTTGATGCAAAACGTGCCATTTTACCTACGATTACAACGAAACTTGGTGTAGACCTCGATTCCCATAAAGGTAGATGAAACGACAACTTAATCACATAATATACATTCAAACATGCAGATTATTGAAGATAAAATGTCTAAACAAGTCCCAAAATATAGACTATAATACATGCTATCACTGTAAGATCCAGTGAACTTGTTGTCATGTTAGGGTCAGGACCCATTATGAGGTCCTAGCCCGTAGCACTCCGAGTCCTATGGATTTGGGGTGTTACATTTAAGGATTATCATGATGATTAAAAGGATGAGGACGTGCTGAGAAAGTATCCTAGACATCACCACCAACCAAGAAGAGGTCGAGAGCAAGTGGTATTTAGGCCCTATCAAGAGCAAGTTGACATAGGAAATACCAAGGTGAAGATCCCTAGTTTTGACAGCAAGTGTGATAGTGATAGTGATAACATTTTTAATTCTATATTTATAGATGTTGTTTTATGTGTATTTACTTAGTTTTGCATGGGATAAGGCATCTACATCTTTTCTTGTGCTTTAAGTATTAAAGAATGTCTACTCCCCTATGTTTTGCATTTTTAGGTCTAAATGGGAGCACAACATATTAATCAAAGACAATCTAAGGAACACTTATCATACCCCATCATCATCATGGACAAAAAGGAAGGATGGAAGCATGAAATCAAATGTATGAAGCAATGAAGCCAAGAAACCTTAAAGAAATAGCCTCGGGTTTTACCTTAGATCGGGGTAAGAAGCCAAGAAACCCCAACTAAGAAGAATCCAAGTTGTGAATGTCAACATAAGTCGGCTTCCCTCAGAACTCAAGAAAAAAAAAGACATATAAACCCGACCAAGGAAGTCATAAAACCCAGACTAAGAAGAGAATGCTTCAATGTACCTCGGGTGAGCCAAAAACCCGACCAAAGAAGACAAGGAAACCTGGTCAAAGAAGAATTTCTAAGAGAAGTTTCAACTAACAACGGGTGAAAAATGCAACCCGGCCAAGGAAGACCACCCGACCAAAGAAGGCCAAAAACCCGAGCGAAGTTTACTTCTCTATGGCGGTGGAGAAACTTGACCCAAAGTGCAAAAACCCGACCTAAGGCAAAGTCTTCACCCTAGGTAGCCCTTCCTGGTGTGGACTACTTTTGTAACTAACTCACACTAGTTGTGTGAGTTTCTTTGGATGATTCTAGAATAGGGGAGCATGAAACTTAGCCTATAAATAAAGGGATTTGCTCATTGTAATGGACACCAAGTCATCCACCAACAATTCTCTAGATATTCTATCTTCTGTTGTAGTTCTAGCCGATTTGAAGACTTGAAGGAGTTTTTGGTGTTCTTGATATTTCTCTTCTCTAGATCTTTGATCCAACTTGGTTCGATCATAACTTTGGATTGATAAGTCCGATTGCTTTCATTCTTTTTCCTAAATTCCTTATTTTTAGTATACTTTGTCACCATGGTATTCATTTCTACTGTTTGTATAAGGGTATCACATACTAGTGCTTTTTTGTATAATAAACCTAAGGCACAACTATAAATGTCCAAGAAACGCTTCTGCTATAATCTTACACACTACTAGATACGACCTAAGAAATGCAAGAAGGAGGCTTGTGAGTGCTCGATAGCACCAATTCTCGAGATGGAATTGACACACATGCAAGACACGCCAAGCTATGTAGACAACAAGGACTTTCCCTCGCACTCTACAATGGAGAAAAGAACTAACGTAAAACGTATAGTTTATTATCAAAACCAAGGTGATAGTAAAACATCAAAAAACGTCCAACATATATCGAGCATTCTAGGGATAGAAAATCTAATTAGAACTCTTTAACTTAATCCAAAAAACTATGGAAACATGGGTTGAAAACTAGCTTAAAAGGTCCAATTAATAAAGCAAACTCATAATAATAATAATAAAAGAGTCTAATTACGGGATGAAAATAATAGCAATCTATATCCAAATTCAGCCACTTGGATCTCCCCTTCTTCTTCTTCCCATACACGTCCCTCCTAGTTCCATTTACATGTTCTTCTCTCCCATGCATCCTTACTTTGATGATTAGTCTTGTAACTCTTGTCCATGCTTTTATACACCCCTTTCCTCCATGCTCTTAATAAGATGACTTGAGTCTTCCTTTTTCTCATCCTTCATCTGTGAGCTACCATCCATCTTTTGCTCCTAGAAGTAGTTGAGGATTGGAGCATACTTGCATCATTGGTATTCAAAGAGAGAAGGCAAACCTACACAGGAGTTTATATCTTTTAATAAAAGAACAAAGGTTGGGTATTTTCAAAAATTATGGCGTGTTTCTTGTTGCAAGATCCCCTCCAAGTGAAGTGAAGGCACCCCACTTAAATAGTTGTGCATGTATCAAATGGCCCCGTTTGCTTGAAAACTGAAGGTCTCATATATACTACACTACGCATCTTCTGTGACAAACCTCCAAGCCTCCATGAATCTTGGATTCAAACCTATCATTCCATGTCACAAGTTGTTTTAGGTAGCAAAAATGTTAATCGGCTTAGTGAGACAATAGAGAGGTCCTCTCAAAATGTTAATCGGCTTCCAAGAGTCATGATCAACCTTGCGGAATTCAACTTAATAAAACATTCTTCTATCCACTCTTTCGAAATTCAACCTCTCTACAAAGTATCAACGAAGTCTATTATAATGTTTAATGTTGTAAAAGTATAATCTTGACTTAAAACCAATTGAATATCGCCAAGTGTTCTCATTTGACTATTGGGAAAATGATAGTAGCACAAGTGACGATTTACAATCGAAAGCAAACAAACAACCCCTTTGAGAGCATTTATTGATAGGAAAAAAACATTTACAGACAGAGGAAAAATTGGCCGCCTATCAATAAATGCTCTATTATTACATTTGATCTAAAGAGAAATTTACGAAAACAGAGGAAAAAAACATACAAGAAAACATTTACAGACAACAAACTAAAACACTATAGCCGAATAAAGTCTCATTATTTTGGTCTGGTGTTCAGCACAGCAAAAATATTAAGAAATGATGCTATAAATGAAAACTGTGATTTGTTACAAGGGGGTGATCAATTTTTGACTCATGATAACCTAAGACCTAAGTATACTAAAAGAATGGAAGTAATTACAGGTGCTGCTTTTTCCTAAGCCATAAATTACACAAAGCTGGCTCTGTCTTTTACCAGCACTGTAAACTGTCATTTTGTGACCACTTGAATTTACAATTTCAGCCTTCTCAAAGAAGCATATTTAACTCGGAGAGGTCATCCATTGGTATTTCAAGCCCCATAGAGTCATGATCCTGTAGGTTATCCTCATCAAAATTAAACCAAGAACTCAGATCTTGATTCCCACCGAACGCATTGTCATCCACACCTAGCCCTATTGAATCTAACTCGCTCAACGGTAAGTTAGTTAGGTCAGCAGCTGCCTCCTTGCTCTCCGGTTCCCTAGAGCCCCTTGATGATGGAAAGACGGGATGTGTCGAAAAATTGGCCGCCTTTTGCTTCGGCTTTGATTTTGCCTTTCTATCGCCACGTATGTTGTTGATGGACGGCCTCCCATTCTTGGAGGCAGGGTCTCTCTCACTCCTCTTTCCCTTGGCCCCGCCCATTGGAGTGTTTCCAAGGGGTGGCTTCAAAGCAGCGGGAACATTTCCAACATTATCAAGCAGGACTTCCTTCTTCTTTCCCCTGTCAACATTCGACCCATCCTTAGCAGAAGGATGGTCAGATTGATGAAGGCGAAGGTCGCATGACTCATCCAAAACCATATCGGCCCCGGTAAGGGTTGATCCTAGAAAATTGAAACAAAGCATTAATAATGCAAATGTAATACTAATGTGGGATATTTAACGTTATTATTATTGATGCTGACCTGATGCTTTGGGTTCAGAATGCAAGTTATGATCAGTTAAACTGCCTGATTTGCCTTCAGCTTTACTGAATGAAGCTGGAGCAGCAAGCATGAAATCCCGAAGTAAAGGGTCAGTGAAGCAACTTTTTCCAGTATTTTCAAACTTGCGACACCTAGCAAGGGTTCTCTTTACAAAAGCCAAAGCAACATGTCTCGGGACCTTGCTGACCCCAATTTTAGCAGCAGCAGTCCTTCGAGTTGCCTGAAAGGATAGAGGTAGAAAACTATTTTACTACAAAAATACCCAGTTAGATGGTGGCACTACTTTCTGTTTGTACAATGTAGGTAACTAACACATAACAGTACTTGATTACATGTGCTTCCATGATAACAATGATGGGAGAAATTTTGACTGAAAATGGGAACTACACAAGGACTGGAGAAGCAGAACAAGGGATCTGAAAAGGACACTTACATCCCACGGAAACTTTCAGAGATAAAGACAATATCTTAGCTTACAACTTATAACCATGACATATATTGATCATCTGAACTTGTAAGCAAAAATAAACTAATACAGAAACCCTGGATGACAATAAATCTTGATAAGTGCTTTTCTTAGATACTTAATGTGCTATTGACCATTTGGGAAAGAGAACGAGCAAACTCACCAGCAACTTTCTGTAAGCCAACCAAATGAGCCTGCTCATTGCAACCTGCTCAAGGACTCTGCATATAGTCAAAGTATGGTGAGCATCAAGAAGGATGATTGCCAATATATTTTATAAATTATTAAAATGTATATTTACTAGAATACCAGTTTTTTTTACTCAAGAAACTCTCACAAGTGCTTAGTAAAGATTCTTGACAAACATTTACAAAAGCATTTGAAAAATACTCTATACAGCTAAGTACATATAGTAAGGAAACTTTATATGAATAATGTTTCTGACATAATTGCCTTCTGAAAGGGGAAAAATTGCAGGCTGCATTATAACTGATAGATCAAACCAACAGCTTTTACAGAACTATTGGTAAGCAGTATGAGGTGAACTAACATACCGTTCTTCCACATCATTTTCCTCTTCCATAGTGTTCCTTATTCTTTCCAAGCATAATTTCTTCATCCTAACCTACATAATCAGAAGGATAGCATAATCACTAACAAACAAGCATTGTGAGCAGTCAAAGAGAACAACTTACTCGGAAGCAAGCACCTAAACTATTGAAAATATCAAGTTTTCTGCAAGATAAAATTTAAATGTCATCATGAAAAATCTCAAGTGTTATCACGGACATTTAATTATTGCTGCAAACGGATCTAACATACAAATCAGCCCAGTGCTTGTGTGCACTAAGAAAAATAATATTAAGGACACCATACCATCCGTTTGTGGTGAGTGAACCTTGAGAAAAGTTTGCACATGTGCGACAAATAAATATTTTTGTGCAGTCATCAACACCCAAGACCAGCTCAGTGAGTATAAGAACAAGTTCAAGATGATTTACCTTCTGACAAAATTGTCTCTCCAGTTGTGAAATCTCTTCAGCAAATCCTTCATCCTCCCCTTCAGCTAGATCAGGCTGCAAAAAACAAAATAATTCAGACCAAACATAATACAAATACTGCTGAAACAACAAGACTTGCCAGAATAACAAATCAGCCAGAAGCAGCCACGGTCGAGAAATGTTATCAAATCAACATCTATGAGCTCTACGAGGATAAAAATTGTTAAGCAGTTGAACTCCCAACAGAGGTATACTAATACCCAGACCCGCTTAACATTCTTTTTTCTTTTTAGATCCTTTTTCTGTTAAACATACCACAGTTTCTGGATATAAGCCGATGCTCTGCAGCTCAGTAAGCAGCTTTTCATCCATGGACATTTGTGAAGACTGAACTTGGGATGAAAAATCATTGGAAATGTTGATCTGAGGAGTGATTGATCCCTCGAAGTTGCTCTGAGAACTTGCAGGCAGTATTCCAAACTCAGAACGGTAGAAGCTACAGTCCCCTTCCCATAGATCGAGTTGAGAAGATACATCATTGTTCGAGCACCTATTGTAGGTAATGTCTCCAGTAGAGAATATATTATCCCCTATTGAGCAAGTAGATTCTCTTCCAGAAAGAAATGGCTTTCCCCCACAATTAATTTTTTCAAATTCTTCAAATTCATCTTCCATTATGAGAGCAGACAATACTCTTTGGTACAATGGGGTAATGCCTTGCGGCCCTTCTGCGGAGTCTCTTCTACAATAGAAGTCACTGTCCTGACCTTGTTTATCAAGACCCTCAGTATATGTCAGCTCCGCCCCGTAACTCAAGTCAACTTTGTCTCTTTGAGACCCAAACTTACTAGGCTGATGCTTCTCTTCTTTCAAAGCATCTTTCTGGGAAAGGAGGGAAAAGCAAAGAGCCAGAATAAATTATAGAAGTACAGATTGTTCTATGAATAAAGTATAAATAAAATATACTAAAAAATTGTCTTTCTTAGTATCAAACATTTTTGATGCTCCTCCAAAGGTCTTAACTAATTGTAATACGATAATAACAGCAGTAGTAACATCGAAGACCATACCATAATGCTAGCAGAAGCAAACATTTCTTGATGCTCCTCTAAATGTTTTAACTAATTACAAATAACAGGAAGAAATGTAGTGAATATGATAATATTCAAAGCAGGGAAAAATTGAATCAAATAGCAGTTAATTTCCTAATCACCTGTTGCTTTAGATATGACTTTTCCTCTGACCTAGAAGTGAAAAGTGATTCCATTTTCTCCCAGAATGGCGAGGAACAGGCATTTGCTGAGAAAACAAAACAACTGGCAATGATATAAACTTCTCATTTGGTAAAAGGAAATTCATAAAGGATGAAGCATACAATTTGCACTGCTAGCAAACTGTGCAGCTGCAATGAGATCTTCTCGATCATCATCTGATTCACCTGGACAAAATAGAGAAGGAAAACATCACAACCATGTGGAAGGAACGATATTGATTGAAAAAAGAAGTTACTTCTGCTATATTAAACAATTCACTGCAGAATATTCACTTTCCGCTTCCAGATTCACGCATTCATCCTTTGTCTACTGGTTACAGAGGCCAGCATACTATTTCACTGTAGCATACTAATATAAGAGATAGAAAATAACCATAATAGTCAAGCAGAAGCCTCTATATGTTAAGCTATGGGAAATTAAAAAAAAAAAAAGAAAGGTCCATCTTCTCGTATAAGGTAAAAAAATATTGCAAGACTAACTTGGATGATCAGGGACAAATAAAGAATTAAGGGGATAAAAATTATGGAGGGAGGGGGATGGGGTTTCTTTCGCTTTTGGCGTAGTGGGCCTCCCACCGGGGCCTGCAGGGCTATTAACTGAGCGATAGAGCATGACCCAGATAATTGCGTCGTTGTGCCTGGGTTTGGCTCCGAAACAAACAAAAAGGTGCATGCCACACTCACGCCGGAACCTGAGCAGGTGCGAGGTGAGCACCTGCATAGGGCCTCCGAATCTCCCAATGGAAAGGGTCTCAGTAAAATATTTATTTTTGTAATAGAATACTTTTGTTATGAATGAAAGACATAAAAACTTGTTTACCCCAGTGGTTTGTGTTGATGCTAAGCGGTGTTTTGATGCTTCAGTCTTGAATGTCTCCTCTTCTATTCCTGAGGCCTCATTTTTTTATTTTGCAACAAGCGTGTTGCGTTTTTTTATCTTTTCCACAAATTATAAGAGTTTAGGTAAATGAATTAATTTTATTTGTTTTGTAAGTAAAATAATATATATTTAACCATTAACTATATAAATTAAAAAATTTAATATTACTTTGAAACTAATATATTGGTTAAAAAAAATTTTAAATTAATATTTTGAACGGGGCCTCCGTAATTGATTGGCCGGCCCTGGCTGGAATCCCAGTGATATACTGGAGGAAGATGGGTGTACACACTATCTATTATGGGATATCATTTAGGCAAGCTACTTGTTTGTTCTTTTGGTCAGCAGAGGTGGCATTCAGTGAATGAAAAAAGGTAAGCTACTTAGTCTTGTTGTTGATTAACAAAGTTACATAATAAGTTCGTAACTTCTCAAATTTGGAAGTAGATGCTGTTGAACTTCAAAGAACTAAATTTTGCTACTCTTTCCACTATGCCTTTATTATAAGAAACATACCAACAGCTGATTGACACCATACCTGTACAATCTGGCGAATGACCATTTGGAACAAGACCAAGACGAGTAAATCCCTTGCGTTCTGAATGCTTTTTAAGTGGAGGGCGGCCTGATTTACTGAAATAGTACCAACATCCAAAGCATGTATTGGATTATATAGACGATATAACTGTTAAATTTAGACTAGGACAGAATAAGATTTTCACCTTCCATTCTTATCAGAATCAGGCTTTGTGCTTCGCACAGGCTTAGCTCCAGCAGGAGAATCTATTTTCTCCTTCAAGGGTGACGACATGCCTCCTCTTGTAAATGATGAGCTCCTACCACTACGCCCCTGTCTGCGCACACCGTCTACTATTTCTTCCTTACCAAGCAATTTACTTTTCTTTGGAAGAAGTCCAGGAGAGCCAACACGCTTATATCCATTAATTCCTTTTTCCACGGATTCAACACGGCCAGCTGTTCTCTCCTTTAAACGATTCTCAACAGCACCAGTTTCTTCACTCTCAGACAATCTAGCTGGAGACGTGGTATTTTCGCATTTCACTTTTAGTTGTGATGTATTACTGGCATTACTCCATGCAGGAAATGACCCATTAAACCCACTAGAAGTCACAGCATTAAACTCAGGTGAAGCACACACTTCAGATGATACAAGGGCCTCGTCATTGTTTGAAGTTGGAGATATAATATTCGTTCTCCTTATACGGGAAATCTTTTGCGGCCTTTGCCCAACCCACTGAGTCACAGGAGGAGATGATGATTCACTTGAAAAAACTCGCTTACGATTATTAATGCCCCCAAGAGAGTGTATCTTGTTCACATTTGAAGGCTGCTCCCAGTCCTCGGGCATGCTAGCCATGCGAGAAAAAGTAGATGAATTATCCATTATTTGAGGTCCAGCTCTTGGACCACGTGAGGCCTTGCCCTTTGTCAGCAAACTTTGATTCACCAAATGAGTTTCATCACGCATACTGAACCTATGAACACATACACATGATGAATCTCAAATAAGCATTTCAAGCTCATGACTATCATCATCTCCAATAAATTATAAAAATATGTAGAGATACAAAAGAGGAATTAAAATCATACTTATTATTGCCTTTCTGCAATATTTTCTCCTTATTCATTCCTCCAAGCTCCCTTGACAAAGAGACCTTTTCCATTTCATTCTTAGGTGTTGGTCGGAAAGTTGAACCAGGAGTTGATATACTATCAGACTTGGTATTGTTGCCAATACCATTGGAAGACGCTGATCTACAAGAAAATAAAAATGTGTACATGATATATCATGTGTCACAAAAAAACATATATGTTGGAAAATGGTAACTCCATATATCAAACTCTAAGACTTAGGTATGCCCTCTGGTGAGAATTTGTTTGTATGCTATCTTTACATCTTGAAGTGGTTTCCTTATGCCAGAAGAACTCATTGATACCGTGTCCTTTTAAATGCTTGATGATCCATACAAATACATGACATATACTTGAAATAAATGCAGAAACAATTTACTATATTTTCTACCAAATAAGAATTGGATAGTAAGATATTTTAATTTATATAATAAACTTACCTAAATGGAGGAGCATCAGACGACGGCAAACCAGAGTCACTGCTAACCCTACTATGCATAGCTCTTTTGATCTCCCCATCACCATCAACAGGTCTTGAAAAAACATTGCTCACCGAACGTTTTCTTTTCATTTTTTTGTCCCAACTTTCTCCACCAGCAGGTAATTTACGGATCTTTTCTTCCATAGAATCTGAACTCAAGCTACCCTGTTTAGAGATGTCCTTATCTTTTCCCAATACCATATGCTGTCTTGGAATGCCAGTACCCCGACAATCTAGCTGAAAAAGGGAAAATAAAATCAGCAGAACTGAAAAATATTAAATTGTAACATTATGCTGACGAATTTTCAGAAAAAGATACAGAAATTAGAGAGAGACAACTAAAGTTTCCTGCCAGTTATAATGAATTGTCCACAAAAATCTTAAAAGTTCAGACATCAGCAGCAGTGAGCAACTAACTTGGCAAATTCATTAAAGACAATGATCCATAAACTAGTAATGCAAAGTGTTTGTTTGACAAAACCTTGTTCCCGTAAAATAAAAATTACCCGATTCAAGTCAAAGTGAAATAGCCTTCATCCCAAAAAGATCTTTCTCATAAGATCCTTTACACAAAGTAAAGAGCAAGACACATATTTCTAGACATGAAAGCTTCCTAGAACTATTTAGCACAATTTCTAAGAAACACACACTATCATCTATGGTGCACATGCATACCAGAAGATATGAACTGCTTCAATCACGTTCAATTTAGAGCACTTGTAGGAAATACCAATACCCACAGCTATAGCATCTAAGTGTGTTCAGTAGAAGGCTGTTCACATAATAAGCCTTTTGTTTCGGCATATTATTACCTTATCATCACCTTAATAGTTACATTATCTAACCTTATCAACTACCTTAGCACACTTTATGAGGATTATAACCTAAACAGTAAGTCATCTAACCTTATCAACTACCTAACCAGACCTTACGAGCCCCATCACCTTACCAGGTATGTTATAAAACATTATCAACTAAAATTAACAGAACTTATAAGCACTACTCGCATAATGAGCACGTCCTAGGAAGCAAAAACCTAGTGCTGTTGCTTGATGTGACAGATGAAAACACTTCAGCTCGGAATCCTTCAAGCAGTAATAGGTGAGCAGTAGGTTCCATTTCATTAAACCCTTTCCATTATTTTCTAACTAAATATTTGTTTATCCATTATCCGACATAACTTAGTAGTTGGTTCACACGAGTAAAATGAAAAATGCTCAAGGATTGCAAGATAGAGAAAGAGCACCCCGTAAGAGTGATATGCCACGTTACTTTACAGTTTGAATTTGATCCTAGGACTCATCTAGACTCCGTCAATCATCACATGAAAAGGTTAATGTCGCATAAAACAATGACCAGCATTTAGTGATCCTCTCAGACATCTGCATTACAGCAGTACGTAATTATTCACTTATAAGTACACAATAATAATCTTCCCCGGTCACAAATAAGCAAACTGATAAATAACATAGCACGTTAAGAATGACTTAATCTACATACGAACCCGCATATCTGCTACTGGCGTGCGGGCACGCTTGCTGAGAGCATTCTTTCCTTTGTCATCTATTTTTTGCGTCATTTGATCTGGAGATTTCCTATAGGATTGTGTTCCGGACTTCAACAGGTTTGACCCACTTGATCTTTCCATTATTTGTTGTTTCCGTATATATGTGGTCAATTTATTCAAAGAATCATCCAACTTTTTTACTCTAATCCTGCATTTGGCAGATGTAAAAGCATTATATATAGATACCAGCATGTGAAATATGACTACAGTATGTTTTCTGAATTATAACTCAATAAATTCAATAAAATTTTCTCAAATAGGCACAAAATTTTTGGAAATTTCAAAAGCACAACTTTTGGCACTATACAAAATTACCTGGCTTTATCATTTCCATCTTGAATACTTCCTCTAAAACGTTTTAGTTCATCTACACCCAGCACTGGTGCATGCTTAGAATGGGCAGCACCAAAAGAATTATCTTCAGAGGTACTACCAAAGGAATACCCCAATGCCCTCCTTAACTCACCAAACCGAGTGTACTTCTGATCACCCAATGTAACAGGCTCCAGCATCAAGCACTGAGATATGGGTGGCAAATCGATAGCTTTTCCCTTGGACATACTAGTTCCAGATGTGAAAGCCCGACCATTTATGTTCTCACGAAAGCTCACAATCCTATCAATACTGGCCACAGGGTGAACTCCCCGTGACCCATTTGCAAAAGTTCCTGCAAATCCTGAATCCTGGGGGCTTCCAGAACTCAACTCACACTTGACATTTCCCGCCATCTGCTCAACTCAATGTATATCCATTCATGTCCAAGAATTGTTCCTATCCTGACTGCTAAATTCTTGCTCACCAAGTGACCTATAAACACAATTAAACCGTGGTCATACATACGCCGTAAGAACTTAATGATAAGCACGATATCAGACACGCAACTTCACAGCAATATAACTAGCTCTAACAGAAACATTCAGTAACAGTAAGCTGACACTGTAGTGATCAGCAAGTTCCCCAAAAGGGTTAAGAATTTCAAACAAATTAACAAACAAAATTCCCAGAAAAAGCTCAAGAACTTAACAAATTTAATCCAACAAAGAACCTAGCAAATTGCTGTAATTCACAAAATTAAGCTCAAAACAAATAATGGGAGCTCAACGGAGCAAGTAAACCTGCAATCAACCAAATTTGAATAAAAATTCAAAACCCTAGTTCGACCAATAATTTCTAGGGTTTTTGGTCAGCACAACGGAAAAACAGAAAACATCACATTCGAAGCAAAGGAAGCGCGAAAAGCAAGAAATTTACAAAGGAGTAGGGAGGAGGAGGAGACGGGATCGGAACGTACCGGTATTCGCCGATCGGAGATAGAGGAAAAAGGATCGTAATCGTACACAACGGGCCGGGAAAGATGGAAAAGGGGGGCAAAAGAAAATTGGAAAAAGAAAAAGAAATTTGGGGGAAAATCGTAAATCGTAGAGAGAGAAAGTATGAACAGAAGAAGAAAGTACAGAATGGTGACAGTGTTTATCTCTCTCTACAAAAATTTAAAATTTCAATGTGGAAGTTTAACGACGTCGAGGGGTACTTAAAAAAGGATGTCTTATGACGATGAGTCTTGAGAGGCTCCTTTTCTCTCACCTTTATATTAAAAAAAATAAAATGAGACTTTTTGATACTCGTTTCATCAACAAAATTTAGATAACTATGTGGACCGTAAAAATATTTCCACGTTACAATATATAACGGTTAGATTTGTCAAAATTTCCACAACATCCGATTATATCCTTCAGATTGGATCGGATATCCGAAAATGTTCACCCCTACTTAATACGCTTACTTAACTCAAAATTGAAAATCACGGATAATACACAAGATGTTGGTTGTAGAGAATCAACCTGCATCATCTCGCCCAACGTTTTTTAGCGTTATGTTTGATATTTATGTTTTACATAAAAAAAAATATAATAATAAGTAAAAAAAATATTATAAACTTTATAAGTTGGTAGGATAAGAATTTAAATAGAAAAACATATAATGAAAATGTATACTTCGTTGCAACAAATTACTTAAATTGTATAAACTACAAATTATAAAATGAAAAAAGTTTTTTTTTTATGCTTTTATTTTTTTAGTTCAAAAATATTTGTTTATGTTTCATATTTATGTTTCATATAAAAGAAAAAAAAGAAGTAAAGCACAAAAAAAAATCTATTTTCATTTTATAATTTTTAGTTTATGTAATTTAAGTAATTTGATGCAAATAAATTATAATTTTTTATTATTTATTTTCTTTTTTCAAAATTTTATCCTATCAAAATAAAATGTATATTATTTTTTTTGCTTATTTTTTCTTTTTTTTCATTATATGGTTTCCTTATTTAAATTCATATCTTACCAAATTATAAAATGTACAACATTTTTGTAACGGATTAATTACCGGTGCTAAAAAGTGCAACACCCCCTATAGTTCGTGTTTTTTTCTGCAATTTTAAAAGTTTATGTCACCTTCCGTAACATTAGAAAAGATTGTGATTATAGAGCATGTTTGCCAACTATAAAATGTATAAGCCTAGGGTTTTAGGTATGTTGATTATCTCGATCAAGATCCACAATCATTAATTAGTTTAGAGTAGATTTCAATTTTCGTTTGAAGGTTTGCCTCGTTGTGATGGAATCTAACAGTTTGTAAGTTTATTCATACAGTTTTCTTATTAATAAAAAAAATTGACTTTAATTATGTCTAGCTGATGATCCTCTTGATCTAAGGATTGGTTAATCCCTATAATGAATGATTTATAAATGTATATATCAATTGGTGAATTGAGATTATATGAAATTGTTCCCTTTGAAAGTGCTTCTTATCTTTTATTTACCTTCGAAAAAATGGTATTTCTAATGGATTTTAGATAAAATGCTTGTGCTAACCATGTGAGGTTGTTTTATTGAAAAGATTGAAAAAAACTTGGTTTAAGGGATTGGATCCTACCTTCTACTTTGAGGATTTTTAATTATTGTATAAGTTTCGGTCTATGTACCCTTTTAAGATCTATGTTAACCAAGTGAAAGCACCTTCAAAATAGTTTAAGGCGGTCTTTGTTTGTGGCAAAAGCTATTTTAGACAGTTACCGACAGTATCCATTAATTAATGTTCATGATATTCATATGTATGGTTTTATTTTTATTCATTATAGTAGTGATTTTTGTTTCGTTAGACCTTTTTTCTCACATATTTCTTAAACAACAATCATTGTTTTTGTTTTGTCTTTTTATAATTGCAAATAGAACTCTCCAAAAACATATTTTTCTCGTCCCTTAATCTTTAGTTTCCCCCTTTTACTTGGAATAATTATTAATTAGCAATTTTTAATTTAACCGTGATCCTTGTGAATTCGACACTCGATTTACTACAACTGACCCCATCATCCTTACGGGTAAGTTTTAGCACCATCAAGTTTTTAGAAATCTCGGTGATACCGCTAACACAATCTTATGGTTTTCACTAGATTAAATGAGGAAGATGCTTGGAATTATTTGGTTACTACTATATAACATACAAGAAAGTATTCAAAGAAGTGAAACAAGATACGAGGTGTCTACAACATCAAGGATGACGATATAATCGATAGGATAACTGAGAATTTACAAGCCTTGATGAAATTTGTGGAAGGTAAACTCCTTCTATTGTTGCAAATGTCGATATTAATACAAAGTGTCAATATTTCTAGGGTACAAGTCATAAAACTGAGGATTGTGATGCCTTCAATGAACACATGACACACCATGAATCCATGGAGCAAGTAAATTACATGAAGAAATCAAAATGAGTACAATTATAACAACAATAGTCATGGTGGAAACCAAAAGGAGTGTGTCTACACTAGACCTCCTCCCTACCAACAACACAACTTCCCTCGTCAACAATAATATCACCAAAAAGGAAATTACATTCACAAGCAACCTACTCAAGCTTTTCCCAAAACCACCAAAGATCAAATTCTAGAGTAACTTGCAAAGGGACAAAAGGCTATTTGCGGCTCCATAGGAGAATAAGAAACACTTTAAATGCTTTTGAAGTCAATTTCAGTGAAATGGAGACTACCGTGGATGTCTTGAGTAGATGACATAAGGTGTTGGAGAATCAAGTAGCCCTACTTAGCCAGCAAATGGACAAGGCAAGCTCCTTGCAACAATAGAGAATAATCCTAGAGGAGTATGTGTTATCACGTTAAGAAGCGGGAGAGGAACTTCAAACCCCGTGGCTATTGAGAAAGTCACTAAGAAGAGTCTTGAAGTAGAAGCTAAACCAAAAGAGGTACCGGTAATTCCTTCTCATATCTATAAGCCCCCTTTTCCTTTCCCTCAATGTCACATGAGGAAGAAGTTGGACGAAAATTTCGAAAATTTTCTAGAGATGATGAACAAGCTATACTTGGAGATCCCCCTTTTTGATGCATTGAGACAAATGCTGCATCAAGGATATACTCTCCCACAAGAAGTTTCTCAATAACGAGGGATCTATCGAAGTTACTAAGGAATGCAACGCAATGGTAAGGAGAAAAATGCCTCCAAAGAGAGATGATCTTGAAAGCTTTTATATCCCCTTACCTTTGGAGGAAGAAAGCATACTTGTCTTTGTGACCTTAGTGCGAGTGTTAGTGTTATATCACTATAGATGTGTAAGAAATTGGAATTAGGAGAAATCTCACCGTTTAGGTTCACCTTGACCTTAGCTGATAAATCTATTATTAGACTTGTTGGGATATTAGAGAATGCGGTTGTGAAAGTAGACAAGCACGAGATGTAGGTTTGATTTTGTGGTTGTATATATTAAAGAAAGCATCAACGTCCTTGTGATTATCAGACGTCTTTTCCTCGCCACCGCATGAGCACTCATTAATGTTAGGGACGATTTCATCATCTTTAGATTTGATGAAGACTCACTAAAGTTCACTATTCCTAAAATCCCTAAGCATTCCATTATTGACAATGATATTTGTATAACTGATATATTATTGATGATGATGAATGTATGATCATTGAACATCCTTCTCTAGTTGTCGTTGATAATGTGTAGGAAATTGCAAAGAAAAGGAAATCACACACCTCGAGGAAGGATAAATGATGTGGAAGTTTTAAACCAAATAGCTCTCAACAACCTCACCCGTAAGAAAACGAGATCTGATGTAGTATATTTGGGTATCGAATTCACAAAGACCACGTCTGTTTCGATATAAATGATAGTAGTTACACTAAGTAAAGGGAGAAAAGAAAGAGAAAGGGAAAAGAAAAATATGTCTTTGAAGGTGTGAGAGAAAAAAAAAAAGCAAAGGTTGTTGTTGATTAGAATAAGGAGGGAAACGATAAAAGAAAACATGAATCCCACTATAATTAATTAAAGTAATATTTCATAAATGAGACTCGTGAACATTGATATACGAACATTCCAAGTAACTATCTAAACTATCCTTTAGCATAGACAAACAAAGACTATGCTTTCCATCTCATGTAGCCCTCAATCGGCGGTTCCACTAGTATATGATAACCCTACAAAAACTTAGAAATCTAAAAAAGACCAAGAAAAACCTTCGATTTTGGCCCATCAGTTAGAAAAGGTACAAAGAGCGGAACTTTCTACGTTAGTTAGAATTCCTCGAGGCAGTGATAAAATACTATACTCAAAACCAAGTTCTTTTCAATAAATTCAATAAAACAACCTTCACTTTTGGCTCTGCAATTATTTTATCTAAACCATTTATAAACGTCAATTCTTTTGAAGGTAAATAAAAGGTGAAAACGAAGTACTTTGAAAATAAGCAATATCACAATCTCAAATCACAAACATATATGCAATAATAAATCAAAACATTATAGGGCTCAATAAATATTTAGATCAAGAAGAATCATCCAGACATGATAAAAGAAGTGTCTTTCATAATTATCAAAGCTGAAAAATTATTTAAAAAAGCAAAGAAAAGGAAAATATAACTCTATTGTGCCACGGCACGGGCATGAAACATTGAAACCCTAGAAACTCGTCCACCCTAAGGGGATGCGGCACACATGTAATATGACCTAGAAAGGTCTATTTGTAATGTTTGGATCAGATCCTAGAGCGGACATAAGAAGCCCAACTCGTATACAAAAGATAAGATATGATTTTGGAGAAACACCGACGGTGAGATGACACGGGAGACGGCCTGACAAGCCGTCTGGCATGCCGTCACAACCCGTCTGGTTGTGCTGTTTGACAAATTTTTCAAAAGTTAAGTAAAATTGACTTTCTCGTTGCTTTGGTTGGAATCACGAGACCATTGAGTAATACTTTAGAAGCTCTTTTGAGGATCTATAACTTTGTAGTTGATATAATCGTCCGGGTTGGAAAGCTTCTCTTTTCATATTTCGGTGTCTACTTCGGTGTATTTCGTATTTCAGACATTCAAGGCCATTTATGGAGCATAATGGTATGAAAATACCAAAGAATGAGGTTCAATCTTCCCTAGAATTGGAGAATACATGGAAACATTAAGATCGACAAAATATTGAAGAATCCAAGTGGAAGCCATTGGCGTTGGATACCACTTTATGACGACCTTTGAGAGATCCCAAATTCCGACAATCTTTCCTTTGTAATTTGATATTTATGTCAACTGAAAAGTTGTAGATATTCAAAAGAGCTTATAAAGTAGTACTTGCAGGTCATGTAGTTCCAACCTGAGCAGCGGAAAGTCACTTTTACTAAAATGTCGAAAAAGTTGTCAAGCAGCGCTGCTAGACGGCATGCAAACGACATCCTAGGGCATCTCATGGTTGTTTAGAGCTACGACTTTTTTGTAATTCCCGAAATTTTGAACTCCGTTTGACAATGAATTCAACCGGAATCCGATCCGTCAACTTTTATTCTTTAAAATAAAATAAAACAAAATTTAATTTCTATCATTTTATGTGATCTCGATTTACATAAAATGATAAATAATGTAACCGGAAATAATTTCGTACCCTTAAAATAAAATAAAACCGCGGTTTCGGGCGAGTAACGATCTAGTTATATTCCGTATTAGTTAGATGAGCAGACCCGGCCCAAGTTGCTTCTGGCCCGTACCACTGAATCCGGCCCAACAACCCATCTAGTCACCCACTAACCCTAACCTTACCTTAAACCTAAGTTACTCTAATCTACCCCTAACCTAATTTATCGTAAAACGCTGCTTACCTTTTCCCTGGTGAAACTTACCGCCGCTCATCAGCCAACATCCGCCGCTCTTCGCAAAGCTTCGAACCAACCTAGATCACGAGCCGGTCGCCACACCACACCCCAGGGCTACTGCCGCCGGTTCTGTCGACCACCAGGTGAGCCGCTGTCCTTCCTATCTCTTCGTCCTCTCTTTGTCTCGGATTTCACCAACCGAAGCGTTGATTTGTAGCGTCGTACAACCACGATACGAGACGCCGGAGGAGTGCAGCGGTGGTACCGATCGATACCGCAACAAGGTCGTCCGGCGCTGCAGTGGTGAGTCTTCGTCCTCCTTCTTTCTTCGTTCCTATACCGCCTTTTGCGGTCGTATGAATAACCGACCGGAACCAGTCCCTTGCGGATCCTGCAGTGTGTTCCGCCAAGAGGGTAGTGTGTTGTGGTGAGCATCTTCGAGCCAGCCTACGAACTCGGTCCAAGACGCCCTGCTACATCCCTGCTGCGTCACAACAGCCGGAGAGGAGGACCCTATTGCAGCCTGCGGTAAGTAGGCTTCTGCTTACTGTTTGTTTCCTAAGCATGCTAGGGTAGAGAGGAAGACATGCTCAATTGTGCACACAACCAATTTTGAAATGAATAACCCCTACAGCGTACTGTTATATACATTTATAGGTTATAGAAGTGGAAAGGTAAATTTCAAGTGTATAGGTATAAGTTAGTGCAGTGCATGTAAGTACCATATATATATGTTTATAGATTTACGGAATGAGATATATATGAATAGGGAGTGTATATGGGTATATACATAGAGGAAGAATTGGAAGTATGAGTATGTATATATATATAGACCCTAGTACAGTACTTAGTTACTTATATAAGTGTATATAAGGGGGGGTGTAAAGATAAGTATAAACATAGCTATCAGTATAATATATATATATATATATATATGAGTATATAAAGAGGTATACGAGTAAAGTGGTGAGGATAGGAACCAAGGAGACGGGTGGTTGAATCGGATCCGGAAAGGTTAAGAGTAAGGTCGGACCGTAGCAAACCTTTAAAAGTTTAAACCTTGTTAACTTTAGATACTCTAGTAAGTACCCTTAAGAAATAGATGATGAGCTTAAAATTCTAAAAGAAAATATTAAAACTAAATGACAGACTTCTCGAAGTTTCGGATCAAGGGCAAAATCGTCTTTTAACTTAAGAGAATTTTTTTATATAAATTCTCTTCATGAGATCGTACAACTCAAATGTTTATAATTTCTAAGAGTGTGGGATGAAATGTTGATACACATGCCTTGCTTAACAAGCGTTTGAGTTACCACGGGTACGGACTGAGTTGAGATTTGGGAAAGTGATATTTGATCGAGGTAAGTCCTTGCGACTTACTTAGCCCGTTTCTGGATATTAGTTGGGTGATAATGGTTGTGTGTGCGCGATGTGTGTGATTATAATAATAACAACTTGTTAGGACGACCGTTGTTATTATGTTTTAAGGCCCAAGTGTATGTATAACGGGCCGTGACATCACTGCCCAGCTCTGACAGGAGACTGGGAGGTTCTCTGTACCCAGACCAGGCAGGTACAAGGTGAGATGCATCGGATCCATTCCTGCTGGTTACACGGGAGCGGAGGCGAGGTTTGGGAATCCCTCGTGTCACAAAATAAGTATCATTAGTAAGAGTGAATAACTTAAATGAAGATAATAAATGGACTTGTTTGAAAGCATGATGGGTGTTTATTATTTTATGTGTGTGTGTGCTATTATTATTCCTCTAATGTTTTGATAACTAGCTAATGGTTTCTTTTGTTGTGTTTTTAGATTTACCGTAGGTTAGACCAGCAGCTGAGTGATCCGGAAGTAGTGGTCAGCCGGGTTGCCGTACTCCTTAGAGTGGCGGTTTGGGTTATTACCTTGTCGTGTTTTCCTTTTGTTAAGACAATTAGTCTTTCCCATCTGTTTAATAATTATAGGCTGCTAGACCTTGTTGCATTCATACCTTTTAAAATACTATTTCATAAACTTCGGTTTTTCTTATTTGTGTCTTGTTGCAAGATCCTAGTAATATTGTTGTCAAACTGAGGTCGGGACCCATTGTGAGGTCCTAACCAGTAACGTCCCGAGTTTTGAGAATTCGGGGTGTTACAACATGGTATCAGAGGCAGGTTGGCAACAATGGCACTTGAAATCTTTTGAAAGACCGAATAAGTATTAAGTAGAACCCGAAAGGGGTTTGAGATTTAAAAAGGGAACTTTTAGTTTTCAAATGCATGCATAGTCTTGTTGGGAATAGAAAAGTACGGCTGACCACCACTACTACCACGGATCTCAGTATGCTTAGTTTGGACTTTAGGTTTTTATTGTAGTTGGACTTATTAGCTAGTTTATAATTATAGTTGTTATTCCTCGCGCAGATGGCACGTACTAGAGCTACGCTAGCTACTGGTCGAGGTAGTGGTCGTCCACCTCTCCCTCTAGCTAGACCAGGTAGGGGAGATAGGACCCCTATATTTAGAGGACGCGGCCGTGGAGGTAGACCTCCACTAGCACGAGGTCGCGGTCGAGCTCCTCGAGAGGATCCACCAGCAGTGATCATGCCAAATGCTGGAGTGGAGAAGGTCGCTGAGAGTGTAGGCCCCGAGGTCAGGAATGAGACCGTTGCTAGGTCTGGAGCGCAGAGAGCACGTTCGACAGAGTCAGGACGTGTTTCTATTGGAGCATTTGAGTATAGAGAGTATCGAGCATACGTCGAGCGTATGGAGGAGGCTGCTAGAACAGAGAGACTTACCCAGGTACCTCCAGTACCGGATAGGTCCGTACAGGTGACACAGGGAGCACCTTAGGCGCCGGCTGTACCTGAGAGGAGAGTTGTGGCTGATAGAGCTCGTACTGGGTCTAGAGCACCGAGGCCGGATGAGTGGTTGAAGGCTTTCAACTCTCAGAAGGTCCCCTCGTTCAGTGGAGAGATAGGGTTGGAGGTGGAGCACTGGATTGGACAGGTAGAGACTGCACTAGAGGCGATACGTTACCTAGAGGATCGACAGGTGGATTTGGTGCAGACATGTTTCACTGAGGATGCTCATTACTGGTGGCGGACCATACGTAGTCGAGTCACCAGTTGGGAGCAGATGAGGAGCATTGTTAGAGACAGATACTGCCCTGTCTCGTTGAGGAGAGAGAGGTTTCAAAACTTCATTGAGGCAGGATTTGAGGACATTCCGATTGCTGCTGCCATCAAGAAGTTCCAGAAGGAACTGACTCTACTTGGACCAGCTGCACCTCCTAAGGAGCAGCATGTGTATCTCTTTTCACGAAGATTGAGAGAGCGCACTCGTTCCTATCTAGCAGGATTTCGCTGTGAGACTCTGTCAAACTATCAGGATAGGGCGTCTGCATATGAGAGAGATAGACCAGTCCAGAGGAGAGCTGCTCAGTCAGACAGGCCGGATAAGCGGCAGAGGACAGGGTATGCTAGTGGTAGTACAAGAGTAGCTATTTTTGGACGGGGACAGACTCAGGGGCGACATAGTCATACCGCAACTGGTCAGACTTCAGTTGGAGGTTTACAGTGCCACAACTGTAGTGGCTATGGACACATCCGATCGAACTGCACGAAGCCGTCAGTGACCTGCTTCCAGTGCGGCAAGGTTGGACATAGGGCTTTATTTTGCCGCCAAGGCAAGGCTCCATCTCAGCAGGGTTCTTCCCCTGTAGGTCTATCAGGGAGTGTACATAGATAGTCACAATACCGAGCTCTGAGTCAACAACAGCAGTACCGAGCCCCAGGTCAACAGCAGTCTTACAAGGCTCCAGGACACACATCTTCACAGAGCTCTATGCAGGGATCAGGTCGGGGCAGAGGGCGTGGCAGTGTAGCTGATACCAAAGGAGCTCAGGCACGGGTGTTTGAGCTGAGGAGTGCTGATCAGTCAGAGGCACCGACTGCCACAGGTACGATCCAGATCCATGACTTACCCGTACGAGTTTTATTTGATACGGGTACTACACACTCCTTCATATCTGATGCATGCATAGATAGGTTGTCCTTAGCTACTGTAGAGGGGATACCTTTTATGATAGGCTTACCTAATGGGAGTAAGGTAAGAGGGACTAGAGAGATCTATGGATGTCCCATTCGCGTGGGAGATCGAGACTGGCTAGTAAATTTTCTAGTCATGCCCTTAGCTCATGAGGATGTGATTTTAGGGATAGATTGGATGAAGAGACATGGAGCAGTCTTAGACATTGGTAGGAGGACAGTGACTGTTGCCACCGAGGAGGGTCACAGAGTGATATTTCGAGGTTAGGACCTCGGAAAGTCCGGCACAGTTATCAGCGCAGAGACTGATAGTATAGGGCTGCGAGGCCTTTTGGTGTTATACCATAAAGGAAAGCAAGAGCCTGACCATAGAGGAGATACCCGTTGCATGTGAGTTTGCAGAGGTATTCAGTGACGACCTGCCACGACTACCCCCACAGAGGAGCGTTGACTTCAGCATTGAGTTAGAGCCGGGCACGAGACTGATCTCAAAGGCCCCGTATCGTATGGCACCGATAGAGCTGCTTGAGTTGAAGAAGCAGTTCGAGGAGTTAGCAGAGAAGGGTTTCATACGCCCTAGTGTGTCTCCTTGGGGCGCGCCAGTTTTATTTGTGAGGAAGAAGGACGGATCGATGAGGCTGTGCATAGACTACAGAGAGTTGAATAAAGTCACCATCAAGAATAAGTATCCACTACCACACATAGATGATCTGTTGGACTAGTTGCATGGGGCGTCCGTGTTCTCGAGGATAGACTTGAGGTCAGGTTACCACCAATTGAGGGTGAGAGATCAGGACATACCTAAGACGACATTTCGGACTAGGTATGGTCATTATGAGTTCGTAGTGATGCCATTTGGGCTCACTAATGCACCAGCGGTGTTCATGGAGTTGATGAATGGGATATTCATTGACTTCTTAGACCAGTTTGTAGTGGTCTTCATTGACGACATCCTAGTTTACTCTAGGAGTCGAGAGGAGCATGCTGGACACTTGAGGACAATATTGCAAATTCTGCAAGATAGCCAGTTATATACTAAGCTATCCAAGTGTGAGTTTTGGATGTTCGAGGTGGCTTTCCTAGGCCACGTGGTGACTGTTGAGGGTATTAAAGTCGATCCGGCGAAGATCGAGTCAGTATCTTCTTGGCAACCTCCTAAGAATGTTAAGGAGGTTCGCATCTTTCTAGATTTGGCAGGTTATTACCGCCGGTTTGTGGAAGGGTTCTCCCTGGTTGCCCGACCACTTACTTGCCTTCTGAGGAAGACTACTCGGTTTATTTGGTCTGAGCCGTGTTAGCAGAGTTTTGAGGAGTTGAAGAGGAGATTGACATCCGCTCCGATTTTGGCACAACCTGAGGGTACAGATGATTTTGTTGTATATAGTGACGCATTCAAGCTAGGCTTGGGGTGTGTTTTGATGCAGAGGGGTAAGGTCATAGCCTATGCGTCTTGGCAGTTGAAGACATATGAGGAGAGCTACCCCACACATGATCTAGAGTTGGCTGCAGTAGTTCATGCTCTTAAGATATGGCGTCACTATCTATATGGCGCGACATGTCAGATCTTCACAGACCATAAGAGTCTGAAGTATATATTCACTCAGCGGGAGTTGAATAACCGCCAGAGGCAGTGGTTAGAGTTGATCAAGGACTTCGACCTTGAGATTCTCTACCACCCCGGAAAGGCAAACGTAGTAGCTGATGCTTTGAGCCGAAAGACGCCTAGGGAGAGGGCGATAACCCGATTGATGGTACAACCACAATTGTAGAGGGATTTGGCTTGGTTAGAGATAGAGATTCAGTTTCCCAATACCGATAGTCAGTTGGCTACTTTGGAGCTACTTCCTGATCTGTTGGATGAGATCCGACAGAAGCAGGAGACTTGCCCGACTTTGATCAGGATTCGAGACAAGATGTCTCGAGATCAGGCACCACAGTTCACCATTGGAGCTGATGGAGTGATGAGACGTCAGGACCGTGTGTGTGTACCATCAGACAAGGAGTTGAGGTAGAGGATACTAGGGGAGGCTCATGCTACACCATACTCAGTACATCCTGGAGCGAGTAAGATGTACAAGGATGTGAGACGGTCCTTCTGGTGGGGTGGTTTGAAGCCCGATGTGGCTCGGTATGTAGCTCAGTGTGCGACCTGCCAGTAGGTCAAGATTGAGCATCGTAGGTCCGGAGGAGAACTCCACCCACTTCCAATACCACAGTGGAAGTGGGAGGATATATCTATGGATTTCGTCACAAGATTGAGACTCAGCAGAGGTTTTGATGCTATTTGGGTAGTGGTAGACCGTCTGACGAAGACCGCACGTTTCATTCCGATTAAGGAAACGTGGCCGGTAAGTCGTCTACCTGAGGAGTTCACCAGGCACATTATGAGATTTCATGGAGTACCGAGGACAATAGTCTCCGACAGAGATGGACGATTTACTTCGAGATTTTGGTAGCAGGTACATACTGCTTTGGGGACGAGTCTCCACTTTACCACTACTTATCACCCACAAACTGAAGGTCAGTCTGAGAGGACCATCCAGACATTGGAGGACATGCTGCGGGCTTGTGTACTAGATTGGGGACAGGTGTGGCCAGATCATCTTCCACTGGTAGAGTTTTCGTATAATAACAGCTGGCACGCATCTATTGGGATGGCCCCTTATGAGGCTTTGTACGGGCGGAGATGTCGCACGCCATTATGCTGGGATGAGCCTAGCAGAGCTGATGTAGTAGCTCCAAATCAGATACAGGATGACATCGCTCTGATAGCCCTAGTCCGAGAGCGGATGTTAGCAGCTCAGAGTCGTCAAAAATCCTACGCCGACAAAAGGCGTCGACCTTTGGAGTTTAGAGTGGGTGCTCAGGTGTGGTTGAGAGTGTCACCTACGAGAGGAGTCAGGCGTTTCGGCATTAAGGGGAAATTGAATCCTCGATATGTCGGACCTTTTGAGATCTTGGAGACAGTGGGAGAGGTGGCGTACATATTAGTATTACCTCCGAGACTAGATGGTGTTCATCCGGTCTTCCATGTATCTCAGTTGAGAGAGTACATCCCGGATCCGAGACACGTCATCAGCCATGAGGACCTGATAGTTGAGCCCGATCATACTTTTGTAGAGTACCCAGTAGCTATCTTGGAGCGCAGTACTAGACGTCTGCGGTCCAAGGAGATACCTATGTTAAGGATCCAATGGTCTAGACGAGGAGCTGATGAGGCCACTTGGGAGACCGAGGAGAGTATTAGACGTAATTATCCCGAGTTCTTTGCGGGGTTAGATGTCACTTTTGTATCGACGAGTTAGTACTCGGATGTTGTGTTGTTGGACCATTCATGTTCTTACTTTGGATTGGGTGATTATGTTTTATATGATGCATGTCTGAGTATGATGATTGAGTAGTTGCATGGTAGAAAGTGGAAAAATTCGAAAACTAAGTTATACCAAGAAACTCATGTGTTAGATATATTATCCTAAGTTTCGGGACGAAAATTCTTTTAAGAGGGCACTGATGTAATACCCGAAATTTCGAACTCCGTTTAACAATGAATTCAACCGGAATCCGATCCGTCAACTTTTATTCTTTAAAATAAAATAAAACGAAATTTAATTTCTATCATTTTATGTGATCTCGATTTACATAAAATGATAAATGATGTAACCGGAAATAATTTCGTACCCCTAAAATAAAATAAAACCGCGGTTTCGGGCGAGTAACGATCTAGTTATATTCCGTATTAGTTAGATGAGCAGACCCGGCCCAAGTTGCTTCTGGCCCGTACCACTGAATCCGGCCCAAGTTGCTTCTGGCCCGTACCACTGAATCCGGCCCAACAACCCATCTAGTCACCCACTAAACCTAACCTTACCTTAAACCTAATTTACTCTAAGCTACCCCTAACCTATTTTATCGTAAAACGCTGCTTACCTTTTCCCTGGTAAAACTTACCGCCGCTCACCAGCCAACATCCGCCGCTCTTCGCAAAGCTTCGAACCAGCCTAGATCACGAGCCGGTCGCCACACCGCACCCCAGGGCTACCGCCGCCGGTTCTGTCGACCACCAGGTGAGCCGCTGTCCTTCCTATCTCTTCGTCCTCTCTTTGTCTCGGATTTCACCAACCGAAGCGTTGATTTGTAGCGTCGCACAACCGCGATACGAGACGCCGGAGGAGTGCAGCGGTGGTACCGATCGATACCGCAACAAGGTCGTCCGGCGCTGCAGTGGTGAGTCTTCTTCCTCCTTCTTTCTTCGTTCCTATACCGCCTTTTGCGGTCGTATGAATAACCGACCGGAACTAGTCCCTTGCGGATCCTGCAGTGTGTTCAGCCAAGAGGGCAGTGTGCTATGGTGAGCATCTTCGAGCCAGCCTACGAACTCGGTCCAGGACGCCGTGCTACATCCCTGCTGCGTCACAACAGCCGGAGAGGAGGACCCTATTGCAGCCTGCGGTAAGTAGGCTTCTGCTTACTGTTTGTTTCCTAAGCATGCTAGGGTAGAGAGGAAGACATGCTCAGTTGTGCACACAACCAATTTTGAAATGAATAACCCCTACAACGTACTGTTATATACATTTATAGGTTATAAAAGTGGAAAGGTAAATTTCAAGTGTATAGGTATAAGTTAGTGCAGTGCATGTTAAGTACCATATATATATGTTTATAGATTTACGGAATAGGATATATATGAATAGGGAGTGTATATGGGTATATACATAGAGGAAGAATTGGAAGTATGAGTATGTATATATATATAGACCCTAGTACAATACATAGTTACTTATATAAGTGTATATAAGAGGGGTGTAAAGATAAGAATAAACATAGCTATCAGTATAATATATATATATATATATATATATATATATATATAAGTATATAAAGAGGTATACGAGTAAAGTGGTGAGGGTAGGAACCAAGGAGACGGGTGGTGGAATCGGATCCGGAAAGGTTAAGAGTAAGGTCGGACCGTAGCAAACCTTTAAAAGTTTAAACCTTGTTAACTTTAGATACTCTAGTAAGTTACCCTTAAGAAATAGATGATGAGCTTAAAATTCTAAAAGAAAATATTAAAACTAAATGACAGACTTCTCGAAGTTTCGGATCAAGGGCAAAATCGTCTTTTAACTTAAGAGAATTTTTTTATATAAATTCTGTTCATGAGATCGTGCAACTCAGATGTTTATAATTTCTAAGAGTATGGGATGAAATGTTGATACACATGCCTTGCTTAACAGGCGTTTGAGTTACCACGGGTACGAACTGAGTTGAGATTTGGGAAAGTGATATTTGATCGAGGTAAGTCCTTGCGACTTACTTGGCCCGTTTTTGGATATTAGTTGGGTGATAATGGTTGTGTGTGTGCGATGTGTGTGATTATAATAATAATAACTTGTTAGGACGACCGTTGTTATTATGTTTTAAGGCCCAAGTGTATGTATAACGGGCCATGACATCACTGCCCAGCTCTGACAGGAGACTGGGAGGTTCTCTATACCCAGACCAGGCAAGTACAAGGTGAGATGCATCGGATCCATTCCTGCTGGTTACATGGGGGCGGAGGTGAAGTTTGGGAATCCCTCGTGTCACAAAATAAGTATCATTAGTAAGAGTGAATAACTTAAATGAAGATAATAAATGGACTTGTTTGAAAGCATGATGGGTGTTTATTATTTTATGTGTGTGTGTGCTATTATTATTCCTCTAATGTTTAGATAACTAGCTAATGGTTTCTTTTGTTGTGTTTTTAGATTTACCGTAGGTTAGACCAGCAGCTGAGTGATCCGGAAGTAGTGGTCAGCCGGGTTGCCGTACTCCTTAGAGTGGGGGTTTGGGTTATTACCTTGTCGTGTTTTCCTTTTGTTAAGACATTTAGTCTTTCCCCTCTGTTTAAGAATTTTAGGCTGCTAGACCTTGTTGCATTCATACCTTTTAAAATACTATTTCATAAATTTCGGTTTTTTCTTATTTGTGTCTTGTTGCAAGATCCTAGTAATATTGTTGTCAAACTGAGGTCGGGACCCATTGTGAGGTCCTAACCAGTAACGTCCCGAGTTCTGAGAATTCGGGATGTTACATTTTTTAATTTAATTCCCAAATGGGACGGCCAAATGGCTTCCAAGCCATTTCGCTTGTGTTGATGATTTGAATCATATATTTGATCTTACCTTTGGAAAGTTATTATTATTATTTTTGTAAAGATCTATTCTAGATCCTATACAAACACATATATCAATCCTAGTTTTGCACGCTGCTATCACCCCATCATCTATCTATCTCCTATCATCCTCTCATTCTACAAACGTCAATTCGTTTTATAGTAGATTTCAATTCCCCGCTTGAAGGTTCACCTCTTGTGTTGGAACCGAATATTGTGAGTTTGTTTATGTAGTTTATATATTCAATAAATATTCTTTTACATTCAATCATGTCCAGCTAATCTTTCGCTTGATCTAAGGATGGGATGATCCTTCTAATAATTTGATTTATTTTTGCATATATGTTTGTGAATTGAGTATGTGATATTTCTTCTTTTCAAAGTACTTCATTTACACTTCTTATTTACCTTCGAAAGAAGTGTTGTTTATAATTAGTTTAGACAAATAACAAAAGAGCCATAAGCGAAGGGCGTTTTATTGGATTTATTGAAAAACACTTGGTTTAAGGGATTGAATCGTACCTTTTACTTCGACAATTTCTAACTATCGTAGAAAGTTCCAGTCTTTGTACCTTTTCTAACTGATGGGCCAAAAGCGAAGGTTTTTCTTGATCTTTTTCGGGTTTTAAGTTATTAAAGGGTTTTTCTATACATGTCGAACCGCAGGATTGAGGGCAAAACGAGTGGAAAAGCACGGCCTTTGTTTGTTTATGTCAAAGACTATTTTATATAGTTACCTACTTTGTTCATGTATCAATGTTCGTGAGGATCATATATGTAATACTACAACAATCATTGATTTCCCTTATTTTCTCATTTATCATAATTCTCAAAGGACATTGTTTTCTCTCTTCCCACTTTTACTTAGTATAATTGTCAATCAATTACATCCAACACAAGCACATTCTATACTAAACCCGGTCCCTTATCCTTACGGATGAGATTTTTGTTAACTATTTGGTCAAAGCTCCCACGTTCAAGTTTTCGGGGCCATTGTTGATGACTGCATATAGTTTTGGTTGCTTCTAATATTCGTATTCTATGTTTCTTGTTACTTTTGATCTTTGTTTTCTTTTTCTTTTTTTGTTTTTGTTCCACATGTTGGAATTCAAAAAAAATATGTACAAGGTTGATCAACCACACACATTGGAAGTAAGGATGAATCCTAAACAATACGTTCCCACTCATGCTTGGATGCTTCAAAATGACGAAGTGGAAGAATTTACTCTAAGTGCTGAATTTATAAAATTGATTCAGGAACGTAAATTATTCGGTGAAGAGAATGAAAACTCACACCAACATTTGATGAATTTTGAAAATATTATCAACACAATCAAATTCTGCAATGTGTCAGAATAAGCCAAAAACGTGCAAGCATTCGTATTTTCTTTGGACGGCAAAGCTCGAAGTTAGTTTGACAAACAACCAACAAGTAAGTACACTACATGAGATCAATCCACTACTGATTTGTTGAGCATTTTCTTTCCTCTTAGCAGAACTCATATTTGTAGGTTGCATCTAATTGACTTTAAAATGGAGGATCATGAAGATATCCACCACGCTTGAGAAAGATTCACCGGGATGCTATATAATTGTCCACATCATGGTTTTAACAAGAGTGACCTACTCGATTTGTTTTACAAAGGTTTAAATGATGTAACTAGATATATCGTAGACATGGCTAATCGTCACAGGTTCACCAAGTTACATGTAGATGACGCTTGAAACTATCTCTTTGAAGTAGCTGAACATGTGGGAAAGTTTTCCTCACAAAAGAGGAATCAAGAGATAAAAACACGTGAAGAAAGTAATAATTCTTAGATTCAAGACCTTGTTGCTACTAAAATAACTATTTTGTGCCAAATGTGCAGTAAAGTAGGACACAAAGCTCCTCAATGCCCTACTCTTACTAATCGGCACAACATTTCCCCACCAAATGTTGACTCTCTTCTCATGATACCATCTCCATCAACTTAGACCCTCATGGAGACAATGATGGAAACCATCATGCTAGAAATGAAAAGAGAAAGATCAAAACACCGATCACATACCAATTGAATTAAAGATGAAATAAACGAATTGACTAAGAAGGTGAAGGTGCATACTATTCAAATAAACCCCAAAGAAGTTGATATAATCACCTTAAGGAGCGGGAAGGTAACTAATAAGCCAACTGATATCATTCCCCCACCCTCTCAAACATAGAAACTAGTGGAAGAGCCAACTGAAAAAGAAGCACCTTAGTCCTCCCTCTACCATACAAGCCTCCTCTTCCCTTCCCACAACGAAGGAACAAAGCTATCCTAGATGAACAATTTGGGAAGTTTCTTGAGCTATTGAACAATATTTATGTGGATATTCCATTGACCGATGCCTTAAAGTACATGCCGAATTACACAAAGTCCATGAAAGATATCCTATCCAACAAGAGGCTTTAAGATTCCTATAAAGCAATACCGATGACCACGAAATGTAGCACATTATTAATGAACAAGGTCCGATAAGCAAGAGGATCCTTGGGCAATCTTCAAACTTTTGCACACATTAGAAGTATTCACGGTTGATTTTGGAGAATATTCGGATACCCTAGAAGTTGTTTTAGTATATAAAGACAGGTTGAAGGAATCCAACAAGTCAAAGTAACCAAGTCCAATGGAAGATGGCACTAGGAAGCTGGATGCTCTAACATTTGTCCTTGTAAATGATAGAAAATGGCTGAATTTAAATTCATTCATCGGAATTAATTGCAAAAAGTTGTAAGCACAAACGACTACTAGACGACCAAACCACGACCACAAACGGCCAAACAGACGGCTTCACTGCCCGTCCCAAAGCCATCTCTCAAGCCACTTCATACTCTCCCAAGGAACATTTCGAAATTTATTTAAAAAGTTGGACCAAAGTTTAATTCCAAACGGATACTTGACATCCTCCAAACAGCTAGAAACGACTTCCCTTACGATCAACCAAGCCATTTCAAAGATTGTAAAAGGCGGTACTTCCGAAATCATTATCTCAGACAACCACCAAATGACCAACCATGCCATCCTCAATTCATTGTCTAGCCATTTCTCCGCCCTATAAATTGAAATATGAAATTTCTTATGTTACTCTCTAATCCAACAACCATAGTAAACCTTTTCCCATCTTCCTTCCTTCCTAAACTCGAGTCTACTTATCATCTTTCTAACCCTCCTAGGTATGTCTCTACTTCATAATCATTATACCCTTCAAATGTTAGCACATCTCTCCCTATTCCTAAACTTCCAAACTTTAAGAGATTACTAACCCTTCCTATGAAGGACTTTGAGTGTGTTGTGCAGTTTCTAATTAGTACTTCTCCCCCGAAGATAAAAGACAAGTATGGAGTGCACAATGATACTGCTTATTCTTCTTGCCACCATCAATGAAGGAGATTGCATTACCTACCACCTTATTTCCCGAGATCAAAGGACAAACTTTTACCATACACGTCCACTAGATCAAATATTAAACATCCACTTGAGCTGAATTGGGTCAAGATAACGACCGTAAACAAGAACTACATGGGAAGCAACCCATGAGTTTGATCATTCTTTCTCTTTTTCTTTACCCGTTTTGATTTTTTCCATTTTCTTGGAATAGATACTTAGTTGATTTTTGTGCATTATATAGGTAATAATGAAGTTCTAGAAGATATGAGCTACATGATTCCTATCCGATCTTTCCACCCTTCTTCCAATATTTCCTTCCTTCCATCATTTGCATTGCATCGCTCTGTGAGTATTTTATTTTCTTTACGTCCTTTTCACATCAAGGACGATGTGTAGATTAAGTATGGGGTGCTATACAAATATTCACATATCATGTTTCTCTTTCATGTCACATGTTTATTATAATGCATTTCCCTTTTCTTGAGTATTTCCTTCCCGCATGCATTCATAAATATAAAATTCACAAAAATATTGCGTTTAGCGTAGATTTAGTCGGTTCTTATCATTCCTACTTCCAAAATTGGAATATGTATGCTATTTCACTAGACTTGCCAAGGATGCTTTCGATTACTACTTATTGCTATTGCTTATGCACATATGTTTTTGGATGAATTATGATGATTGGCTTAACCGAACATAACCCTTGTGCACACTCTAGCCTTTGGACATGAACTTTCATGCATCCTTTCTTTCTTATTATTGTGTGATCTACAACATGTTTAGTTTCCTCCAGAAGTTGTGATTGACTCTCTTTGAATACTACATGTTTGCTTCATTCTATATGTTTGATATTTAAATGATTCAGGCCCTCTTTGATAATAAGCATATGTGACATTTTCCACCTTTACACATGTTTTCTTTCTATTAGTGACTTCTTGCATTAATTTTCACTTCATTAGTGCCCCTAAAAAATGTCTCACAACCGTGTATATGCTTATTTGTCCCTATTTGGGATTGTCATGAAAGAAGAGAATGAAGAAATTAAGTATGAGGTGTTTTCCTTGAAGAGTGATAGCTTGTTTTCATGCTATCCTTTTAGATGTGTTTTTAAGTGTTTTCCTTAGTTTTGTAAGGAATAGACTACATCTCAAAATATGCCTTAAATGTCATAGAATGTCTACCCCGTTGTGTTTTTTGTTTATAGTTGTTTTAGGTATCATTTGGAGATTAATGGAGCATCAATCATCATGCCAAGCAATCCCAAGGAAAACTCATCAAACCATCATCCTCGTCCAAGAGCAAAGGAGGAAAGAAACCAAGCATCAACACTTGCAAGAAGCCAAAGAAGCAAGAAAAACCCAAGAGAGGAACCTCGAGCGAGGCATCACTCGAGGTAATAAGAAGTGGAAAACCCAGAGTAAGAGTAAATTCTATCAAGTCAGGTCGAGTGAAACCATAAAACCCAAAGTAAGAAGATAGTTCGGTTGACCTAAGAAGACCAAATCACTCGACCTAAGAAGAAAAATTTTCAAGTGATGTAAGAATCAGTCATCTAAGTTGAGACTGATAAGTAATACAAGGATGATTGTGCAATGTTGTGATGCCTCTATTGCTTGAGTAATGTTGGCTAGGGCGGAGAGGATGACCGACTTACTTGTCTTGTGAATATCCAAACTATGGTTATGTTAGATGGTGCAAGCAAATAGCAAGCACTATATGATGCTTGCATTGTCTAATATAGCCATAAGTTGTTGATAAGCTTGAGCAACTAGTGTGTAAATAGCAAACACCGTGTGATACTCACTAGTTGACACCAGCCAAATGCCTTGACAAAACATACCTTACACCATGCTACATTAATATTTGTGACTTTATACTCTCCTTATTGATTGAACACAATGTAATTTAGCATGATTCTAGATATGGTTTGGTGGAATAACTGCAATCCTAGTATTTACTCAATTTGATACTTGATCTTGTCACTTGAGACTTGTTACCCGAAACCCAAACATTGGATCACTTGATCAACCCTTTTCATTTCATTTTACATGTTCATACATTTTTAGTTGACTTGAGATAATAGTCGAGATACACATAGTCTTTTTGGATTCGACCTTGATGCTATAATCATATACTCACATTGACACAGTCGTGCACTTGTGGTAATTTGTGGTTTTGAGGTAGTATCCCTACCCTACATCAAGTTTTTGGCGCCGTTGTTGGGGGCTATTGATAGCTTGACTTTGTTTGTGAAAAGATCTCTAGTAGTTTAAGTGTTTTGTTACTTTTGATGCACTTGTGTTTCTGATTCGTAGGTGTGCATTTGTATGCCAAAAAGTGCAAACAAGGAACTAATACCATTTTATCCGGATCTTTCAAAAACTTTGACAAAGCTTAGAAAGAAAAAAAAAAAGAAAGAGTTGCTATGGATCAAGAAGCTGAAGATCTTGCGAGGTTGTTAGCTCAATAAGATCTTGCTAGAGAGGCTATGCATCAAGATGCGATGCATAGAGAGATGCCTAGAAGAGGCAATGCTAGAGTTTATGCTGCAAGAACTCTTGGATAAAGGATGGATATGACTAAGCACATACCACCACCAGGAGTTGTCTTTGGCAACAATGTACCTTAAAATTTTGAGCTTAAGAGTATTTGATACAAATGGTGATACAAAATCAGTTTGGAGGAGGTCCATCCGAGAATCCACACCTTCACCTTACAACTTACAATGAACTCCTAGAAATGACGAAAATGAGAGGAGTTGAGTCATCAGAATTGAAGCTAAGAGCATTTTTCGTTTTCCTTCATAGGCAAGGTAAAACAATGCTACCAAATCATTCCATCCGGAACCGTCACTTCATGGGAAGAGTTGTCACATGAGTTCCTTAAAAAAAATTTCCCACCAAATAGGATGACGGAAGTGAGAAGAAATATATTATCCTTCAAAATGTAGTTTGGGGATAACTTGTACCAAAGTTGAGATGTTCAAAGACTTGCTATTAGATTACCCTCACCATGGAGAACCAAAGCTAGTGCTACTTGAGATTGTTCGCCCCTAGAGGTGTGTGCAAATAAGTTTTAAATTTATAAAACTAGAATCAAGCAAGCGAACCCGCAGTGTACGGATCGACGTAGTTAAGCAAGAATTCCAGAGTATCGAACACAGGGATTTGGGTGGAGCGAATTCAATTGCAAGTTATCAAGCAGGTAAATATGGGAGTTTTGCAGATATTGGGAAAACAACAATCCTAAAGATCCAAGTATCCAGCTGTGGCAATTGATTCAAGATATACTTAATGATATAAAGACAGAGTTGAGATATGCAAAGGTATACTAATGTAAGGTAATCGTACGGTTGAGGTTCCAAAAACCTTATGTAACTCACCTAAAAGACACTCCCTATACAGGTTGTTGAGGCTCAATATAGATAAGGTTCTAAAGACGAGGATTAGTATCAAATACCCAAACTTATAATCTAAAGATCAAGACTAACTTATCCGATTGAGGTTGTTGAGGCTCACAATCGAGGTAGAGGTTGTTGAGGCTTCACTACCACCTAGAAAAGACAAGTCTAAACTAAGTTAAAGCAAATCTTTAACTTTAGATTAAAGTAAAAGCAGGTTCGTAGACTTAAGGTAAATCACAGTTAGTTCTTGAGGTTCCACGGCCGTGGACTCAAGAACAGCCCGTAATTTAGGGCCGTCGGCGACAATTCTCTAACTCTCAGGGTCTAATCTGTTTGCGATCGGTCTATCATCACCTATGCCACAACTATCAACCCTTCACCTTAGAATTGTTAAGGGTTTTTAGCCAATAATAGTCATATTGATATCAATTCAAGAATTAAAAGATAAAAGATGGGAACTTTCAAGAACTATCAATAATCTTCAAATGAATCTCAGAATCACAGTCAAGAACAAGTGTTTATCAAAAGATTCAAAACGGAGTAAACAATCACAATCTTAGGAAAGAAAAGAAACGGGATGTCAATCCGATCCTAAATCAAACCTAAGCAAGAAGAGGGATCTTCTTGCAAAACCCTCCAAGAACTTCGATCTTCCACAAACACGAAGATCACAAACAGCAACTCTCCAATACGAACTTTGATCTTCAATGAGATCTCCAAATTACCTCCAAGATGAGGGTTTGTGCGTTGCTAAACGTGGATTGTAAGCGTGCGTTTGCCGCTAAGCGAGGGTTGAAAAGGTCGTAAGCGAGGTGACGGAATCTTGCTTCGTCCGTCTTTTTATAGTGTATGGTAAAGTGTCGGCCCGGCCCAATCTTTCAAAAGATCATGGCTTCGAAGTGTGGCGAAAAGATTCGCCAAGATCACGGTCGTGGAAGATTCCACGACCGTAATTTAGGGCGTGGAAACAATTACGGTTAGTTCCACGGCCGTAGAATCCCCTGGAATGAACATCGAATTCTGACTCTGAATCCACGGCCGTAATTCTGAACGTGGTTTGTGATACGGCCGTGTTTTAGGGCGTAATTTAGGGCAAGAACGTGATTCTTCCCTGAACTCGTGCATTCTTCAATCTAAGACTCCAAATTGCTTCAAAAAGTGTCCTCGATCTATGGACATATCAACTCAACTCTCCTTTGCTCGATTCCGTTCGGAAATAGCTCCAAATTACCTATAATCAACATAGAACTAGTGTAGACATCCATATCGAAAATATAGGCAATACTAGCTCACATATGCACAAAGATCAATCAAAGACTATCAATATGAATCAAATACATTTAGAAAACGTGCCTAAAATATCACAATATTTCATGCTAACAAATAACCCCATACTTAGCACTTGCTTGTCCCTAAGCAAGGTCTTTCAAAAAGCTTTAAACAAGAGTTAGGATGAAATATGTGTACCTTCTTTTGGGTGAATGTGAGTTCTAAAGAATAGATCATTCTCAAACCTTGCTTCAATCGTTTTTCAAACTTTCACACACTTAATTAGAGAGTAAGAGGTAAAGAAAATTCATGAATCAACTCAACTTCTAAACAAGCATTATAACCTTCAAACATTATCAAAATCAATCATAAGAAGCTTCAATTTAGATCACCAAGTCATATAACATTCTTTTGATCTTAAGGACTTTCAAAAAAAAAGGTCTAGAGTATGGAAGGGAAGGGAAAACTTTAAGGGAAAGTGGTGCATAAATCCGGGAAAGTGGACAACTACCTTCTTCTTCTTATGCGGTTCCCGCAACACTTCAACTTAGAGCTTCGCTCTCTCCTTTTCATTTTTCGACTTTACTTTTGGAGTTGTGGATAGAGGTGCACAAAAACCGAAGCCTAGGAGATTGGCGTTTCTCAATTTTCATGAGATGCCTCAAACCCTTAGCGCACATACCATAATCCGCTAGGAATATCGCTCAATCCGACTTTGGCAAGACACAAACACCCGGCTATGTGAATGGTGCCGAGTTACTCATCGTCATGATTGACTTCCCCAAACCTATAATTTCTTTCTATTCAATTGATTGCAAATAATTGCTCTCATGGCCCTCCCACATCAAACATGCCTTTTTCTCATTCACTTTTCCAAATTCCCGGATAGGTAAAGGAGGCTAATATTTCAATGAGGAGCTAGATGATCAAAGAAAGAGGAAAGAAAGTATCGAATTGCCTTAATCATTTCAACAAGAAGTATAGGAACTTATAATGTGATTTCAACTTCAATCTCTCAACATGATTTAGGCAATGTTTTCACATTATAAAACTTGTAAAAGAGGTAGAATTCATTCATTTAAATTCTTTTCGATTTACAATCCTTTTAAGCATGCAATTGTCATCGAACTCAATTCACAAGTAGTGATTATCATGGAAATCATCTCAATTCATTAGAAGCTCAAAATTTTTCAATTTTTATGGTTTTTTCAAGTCATTTTTCATGCAATGCAATAAGGAAACGTGCAACACATAACGAACATGCAATGATAGTCTCAAATGAAGCAAACATAGAGAGTAGAGTTATTACAAACTTTAGTACATCCCACCCCATACTTAGGACGAACATTGTCCCTAATGTTCAAAAGAAAGAACAAAAGAAAGAAAAGAAAAAGAAACTCACAAGTGGTGGCGGGAATGTCTAAATCAAACGGTCATGCATCGATCACTGCGGCGCCGGTGGAGGTGGAAATGGAGAGAAGCTCGGATCATAGAACCGCCCGAACTGCTGGCGGTAGACGTCCCTCATCATGTGGTCAAGGTCGTCTAGGCGTCCGTCTCTAGCATCCGCCCGGATCTCTAGCGCTCCGACTCTCTCTGAAAGTCCGGTAGCCCAATCCGGCATCCTCTCATACCATCCCGGGGCGTGATCATACCATGAGGGGGCATCGGCTGGTGCTGGTGCTGGTGGTGGTGGTGGTGCTGCTGGCTGCGTCGTGGACCAAGGAGGAGGTGTGCTGTACCAAGTGGGAGGTGTAGTCATCCACGTGGGTCTCTCACTCACGCTGGCGCGGCGAGATGACGAGCCTGAAGCTCTAGCTGGGCGTGGAGAGCGCCTAGGTACATCCGGGGCCGCTTCCGGCTGATCCGGAAACGAGCCGAACTCCTGCTCCGCTCCTCCACCACTCTCGTACTGCTCTCCCATGTCCTCCTCATCCTCAACCGGTGGTGGAATGTAAGGGGGAGCTACAAGCCTGTTCGCATGCATCGCAGCGAACGTCTCCTTCCAATTGTGGCGTCCCGCCACAATGGAATACTCTGGCAGCCACTCAATACCCCTGCCTGTCCTACTCTCCCAGGGCATGCCCGCATAAGGCGGACCTCTATGTGTGGGGAAGATGAGTCCCCTAACCATGAATGCATGTAATCCTAGAGGTACGGCGGGTATGCGGGTGCAAGCTGAAAAATCTACACCAAAGCTCCTAGCTATGTGGGTCACTATCCCACCATATCCAATGTTCCCTCTCGATTTGTTCTTGAGTTTACTCATCGTCGCCGCCAAAAGAGTAGCACAATCTGCGCGGCATCCATAAAGCATGGCGTAAAGAAGGAATAGCTCATCCGTCTTGATCTTTTGGGGCGTCTCCGTCCTAGGAAAGAGACACTCCGAAAGAACACGGTGAGCTATCTTCAAGGCTAGATGGTACATCAATCTAGCCTTGGTATCAGCTGGTTGCCAACGGTCCTCGTCGGCATAAATCATGGCCACTTCCGCCCAAAAATCCTTGGCGGAAACGCCTCTAGGAAGTCGACCATTGTAGGTCTCATGGAACCCGAAAATGGTCCCGAACTCAACAATGCTCAAGTGGTAGTCTCGATCCATAAGACGGAAGGAGACGGTCCTATCTACTGGGCTGTGCTCAAAGGACGTCACAACCTCTCGGGTAATCTCCTCGTAAGCGTCTTCACGAATGTTCGTGAAGACAAGCAATCCGGCTCTATCCAAGAGCCATGTAAGGTCATCAACTATGTTGAGAGGATGTAGATCCTCCAACAACAAGTACCTAGGGCCAATCACTGCCCTCTTCTCTATCCTTTCAAATGCAGCTAGGTGGTTTTCGTGTATGGTTGGGATGCTAGGGTGAGGGGGTGAAGATGGAGGTGAAGGTGAGGATGGTGGTGAGGGAGATGAGGGTGGTGGTGCCCTAGAGGTGGAGGGATTGCCCTTCCTTTTCTTATTTTGCTCCCCTTTCTTTTCCTTAATCCTTCCCGACACTCTCCTTACGAAATCCATTTTCAGCAAAAATCACGGTCTGTTCTATAGAAACCACGGCCGTGGAACCTCCAGAGACCGTGATTCGTCACAGAATCTCGTGAATCTCAGCAAATTCACCAAATATCACCACAACAAGCAGTCCTAATCTAATTTCTTCCAATCTTGTCAGTTCTTCCTAAAAATCTATAGCAAAAACGAACCAAATCCGCGAGAATCGAAGAGAAAGAGATAACCTCTTTTTCGGATTGAAAAATCCAAAATGCGCGTTTGTTGATCGATTTCCACTCGATTTGTTGCTTGGATCCTGTTCGTGGTTGGATTTGCTGCAGTTTAGAGCGAAGAATCGTTGAAAACGATTAGAGAATGAAGAATTGGGAGAAGCTGCGGGTTTTCGGTATCTAGGTCGTGGAATTGGGGAAGAATTGTGGTGGTTTTTGTGATGAAGTGTGGCTTTTATACTCGCAGGCAAAATTTCAAAAATCACGGTCTATCGGGGCATTCCACGGCCGTGGAAGTGTACGGACCCGTGGTTTTGGTGATTTTTCACAAGCTTTTGAGAATTACGGCCACTGTAGCTATGACGACCGTAATTTAGACCGTGGAACCTTCTGTAAAGCTTCAAAGTCCAAATTTCGTCACTTCTCTTCGACATTATCCTCCCTTTCTCCCTTTCCATCGATCCTACAACCAAAAACACGAACATACCGGAAGAAATCGAGGAAAAATAAAGCGAAAACGTTTATTCTAAACTAATCTATGAATCGAAGACAAAACGAGAATGCAATACCTTGGGTTGCCTCCCAAGAAGCGCTTTGTTTAAGGTCCGTAGCTAGACCAATCTCGCACTTATTCGAGTGCGGTAGGTGCAAACTCCTCAGCTTGGAGTTCCGGCGAGTACTTCTTGAGTCGTTGGCCGTTCACCTTAAAACTTCCACTAGCTTCACCCCATACTTCAACTGCACCATGGGGGAAAATACGCTTAATTAGAAAAGGTCCAGTCCAACGAGATTTTAACTTACCTGGGAAGAGGCGAAGTCTCGAATTGAAGAGGAGAACTTGATCTCCTTCTTTGAAGTCCTTTGGAATGATATGCTTATCATGCCAACGCTTTGCTCTTTCCTTGTAAATTTTGGCGTTTTCATAGGCGTTCAAGCGAAGTTCATCCAGCTTGTTGATGTCTAGGAGACGCTTCTCTCCCGCTTCCTTCATGCTGAAATTTAGCCATTTGATAGCCCAAAACGCTTTGTGCTCTAGCTCTACCGGCAAATGACAAGACTTCCCATACACAAGGTTGTATGGTGTGGTTCCTATGGGAGTCTTGTATGCAGTCCGGTATGCCCATAATGCGTCATCTAGTTTCAAGGACCAATCCTTCCTAGTCTTTGAAACCGTCTTCTCTAGAATTCCCTTGATCTCCCTGTTTGAGATCTCAACTTGTCCACTCGTTTGTGGATGGTAAGGGGTAGCGATCTTGTGAGTAACCCCATACTTGGCTAGAAGAGCTTCAAAGCGACGGGCTATGAAGTGAGAACCTCCATCACTAATGATTGTCCTTGGTGTCCCGAATCGCAGAAAGATGGTCTTGTTGAAGAACTTGACCACCACCATGGCATCATTTGTGGGAGAGGCAATTGCTTCCACCCATCTAGAAACGTAGTCTACCGCCAATAATATGTATTGGTTTCCACAAGAAGAAGGGAATGGTCCCATGAAATCGACTCCCCAAACGTCGAAAATCTCCACCTCTTGGATGTTGTTGAGGGGCATCTCGTTCCTTCTAGAGATATTGCCTGTTCTTTGACAAGCATCGCAACAAGAAACAAAGGATTGCACATCTTTAAATAAAGTAGGCCAATAGAATCCAGATTGCAATACCTTTGCACTAGTTTTGTTTGAACTAGCGTGTCCTCCACAAGGTAGTGAATGACAATGGCGGATGACACTTTGCATTTCCTCTTCCGGCACACACCGCCGGATGATGCCATCCGGACCTCTCTTGAAGAGGAGAGGCTTGTTCCAATAATATTCCCGGACGTCCTTGAAGAACTTCTTCTTTTGTGAGTAGGATAGTCCGGGTGGTATCTCCTGGCAAACCAAATAGTTAACGAAGTCAGCAAACCATGGTTCGTTACCTTTGGAGATTACCTTGATGCACTCCTCTATGATATGTAGGTGTTCGTCCGGGAAGGAGTCATCAATGGGCAAATGGTCGTCCTCTAGATGTGTTAGACGACTCAAATGATCCGCAACAGAATTTTCCGAGCCTTTCTTGTCGCGGATCTCAAGATCGAATTCTTGTAGGAGAAGAATCCATCTAATCAGCCTTGGCTTCGCGTCTTTCTTCGCAAGGAGGTACCGGATCGCAGCATGATCCGTGTAGACAATCACCTTTGCACCTACAAGATAAGAGCGAAACTTGTCAATAGCGTAGACAATGGCTAAAAATTCCTTCTCTGTGGTGGCGTAGTTGAGCTGAGCTTCGTCTAGCGTCTTGCTAGCGTAGTATATGGCGTGGGTTCGTCCTTCCTTTCGTTGCCCAAGAACAGCTCCAATGGCTACGTCACTAGCATCACACATAATCTCGAAGGGGAGAGTCCAATCCGGAGGTTGGATAATGGGTGCTGAAATTAGAGCTTGCCGAATGGTGTTGAAAGCATCTAGACATTCCTGTGAAAACTCAAAAACCGCATCCTTCATCAATAGATTAGTGAGAGGTTTTGATATTTTAGAAAAGTCCTTAATGAAACGTCTATAGAATCCAGCATGTCCTAGGAAACTTCTTATCCCTTTCACCGAAATTGGGGGAGGAAGTTTCTCTATGGTCTCTATCTTAGCCCTGTCTACCTCTATCCCTCTACTAGAGACTAAGTGACCTAACACGATTCCTTCCTTAACCATGAGTTGACACTTCTCCCAATTTAGAACTAGGTTAGTGTCTTCACATCTTTGCAAAACAAGAGAAAGGTTAGAAAGACAATCGTTAAAAGAGGAACCGTAAACGGAGAAGTCGTCCATGAAGACTTCCATGATTTCCTCTACGTATTCGGAGAAGATGGCCATCATGCATCGTTGAAAAGTGGCTGGGGCGTTGCAAAGCCCGAATGGCATTCTCCTATAAGCGAACGTACCCCAAGGGCACGTGAATGTGGTCTTCTCTTGATCATCCGGATGTATCGGAATCTGAAAGAAGCCACTATAACCGTCAAGGTAGCAAAAGTATGAATGTTGTGCTAACCTTTCAAGCATCTGATCGATGAATGGTAATGGAAAGTGATCCTTCCGCGTTGCGTTGTTGAGCTTGCGGTAGTCTATACACATTCGCCATCCAGTTACGGTTCGGGTAGGAATGAGTTCGTTGTTCTTATTGGTGATGACCGTCATTCCTCCCTTCTTCGGAACTACTTGAACTGGGCTCACCCACTTGCTATCGGAGATAGGATAGATGATACCTGCATCAAGAAGTTTAAGAATTTCCTTCTTGACAACCTCCTTCATGGTCGGATTCAACCGCCTTTGAGGTTGTCTTGAAGTTCTAAAGTCCTCCTCCATTAGTATCTTATGCATGCATAGGGAGGGTTTAATTCCTACTAAGTCCTCAATAGTATAGCCTATGGCTTTTCTATGTTTCCTAAGGACAATCATGAGCTGTTCATGTTCATCTATGCTTAATTCGGAGCTAACGATAACCGGGAAGGTGGAATTAGATCCAAGAAAAGCGTACCTTAGATGAGTAGGAAGTGGTTTGAGTTCCATTGCTTTCGGAGCCTCCAATGATCCTTGAGGAGCTTCCGATGTTTCCTTAGAAGTTTCTAAGGATGTTGAATGGTTTGGAGAAGAATTAGAAGAAGTTGAAGGAGTATGCCGATCACCCTCTTCCACGGTCAAAATTACGGTCTCCTCTGGCATTCCACGGCCGTAATATCTTCTGGAATGGAGGTCGATTTTGGTCGTGGAATCCACGGTCGTGGAATACAGAGTATGACCGTGGATTCTAGTATTCTCAGCCTCATCGTGGAGTTTCTCAAACTCCACTTCATGCATCTCTTCTTGTGCTTCCAAGGCTTCAATTTCCTCTTTGCACCCTTCTTCTTCTCCTACATTGGTTAGACTCATAGTAATAACCTTTTGTAAAGGATCGTTAAAGAGAATCGCACTTACCTCCTCCCTAGACAAACCTTCTTCGTCTTGGACATTGTAAATATCCTCATCAAAGATTGGCTCCTTCACTAGAGTGGAAAGAACGAACTCTACTTTCTCTTCCCCAATATCAAAAGCGAGTCTCCCATTCTTGCAATCGACCATGCAGCCGGAAGTTGCAAGAAACGGCCTTCCGAGTATGATCGGGACCGGACTATCTGCAGGAATGTCAAGTACGACAAAATCAATGGGGACAAAGAACTTGCCTAGCTTGACCGGGACGTCTTCTACAATGCCGACGGGACGAGTAATGGATCGATCCGCCATGTATAACGTCATCTTCACCGGTTTAGGGTCGCCTAAACCGATCTTCCTGCACAATGCAAGTGGTATGATGCTCACACTTGCTCCCAAGTCACATAAAGCGTCATATGTGACCTCTCCCACTCCAATGGGAATGCAAAATGACCCCGGATCTTTCAGCTTTGGGGGCATTTTCTCCTTCATAGTCTTGATGAGATCCGAGGAATCCGAACTCATCTTGACTTCTCCGAAGTCTTCTAGCTTCCTCTTGTTAGAGAGGAGCTCCTTCAAGAACTTGTCATAAGCCGGCATACCTACAATAGCATCAATGAAAGGTATATTAATATGCAGCTTGCTCATGAGTTCTATAAACTTACCAAATTGTTTATCTAGGCGCGCTCGCGCTCTAGATTGAGGGAACGGTAGGGGAGGTTTGAAAGCTGGAGGAGGAACATAGACGTCTTCCTTCTCCTTCTCCTTTCCTTTGTCCTTCTCTACGGGGACTTCCACGAACGTAGGCTGCGGATCGGTGGTAGTCACTCCGCTCCTAGTCGTAATCGCCATTACCCTTCCCTTAGGGTTGTCCTCCGTCTTTCCTGGAAGTTTCCCTTGATTTCTGGGAACTTCCTCCGCATGGTTGAACATTTGGTTTTCCAAAACCTTTTGAGCTTTGTCAACCTTAGAAATTTGATCATCAACCTTGATGATGCGGTTCTCCAACCCTTGAAGCTTTCCCAAGATTGTCTCCAACATGGGATCGGGCTTCTCCTTTCCCGTATTGTTTCCTCCATTTGATGATTGCCCCTGGCTTTTCAAAGGAGTAGAGGAAGAAGAGGGTGGAGTTAGTGAATTGGAATTGGAAGGATAGGAGTTACCGGAATTTTGTTGATTGGAACGCCAATTGTTGTTGTTTGAACCCCGATTGTTGTTCCAATTGTTGTTGTTCCGGTTGTTGTTGTTTCCATTCCAATTGTTATTCCGGTTATTGTTCCGGTTATTGTTGTTGCGGTTGGTGTTATCACCGCCGTTGTTGTTGCCCAAATAGCTAACATCCTTCTCTTGTTGCTTTGGGAAGTTGGTCTTGATAGTCTCCTTCAACTCTTTGATCTCATTGTTGAGGGAGAAAATCTGATTTTGAGCTTCATGTGTGAGCTTTGCTCCTTGCTCCACACGATTTCCCTCCACTTTCCGGTGGGAATACTTCTCTATGACTCTTGCTTGCTTCTCAATGAAGTCCCAAGCGTCATCTTCTCTCATGTCCATGAACGTTCCACATGAGAGGGATTGGAGGTTGAATTGCGTTCCCGCATCCAGCCCCTTGTAGTAAATCTCCAGCAAGGCAAGCTTGGATATGCCATGATGAGGGCAATCCAAGAGCAAATCCTGAAACCTTTCCCAAGATTGAAACAAACTTTCGTTAGGTCTCATAGAAAAAGCATTAATCTTACCTCTAAGTTCCGCCGTTTTGGAAGGCGGAAAGAATTTGGTGAGAAACTCTGCGGAAAGATCTTCCCACGTGTCTAGTTTCCCATTAGGAAGAGCTTGATACCAAGATAACGCTTTCCCCTTCAAGGAGAAGAAGAAAGGCTTGAGCTTATAGCTGTTGGTAGTAGCGTTCTTCGGTCTCATCGTCTCCATCATACACTCAAAGTTTTGTAAGTGTTGGTGTGGAGATTCAGCACTTGTACCGCCGAATTGACTTTGGCGAACAAGAGTGATAACTTGAGGGTTAAAGCTAAACCCTTGCACATCTTCAGCGTCAAATTTCACACCCAAGCGGCGTGGTTGTTGTGTTGGATCCATTCGTTGGCCAAGAGTCCTTGGCTCATTATCCACACGTTCGACTCTCACATTCCTAGGTGGAATGCGGCGATTAGTAGCTCCTTGTGGATGGAAAGGATTCATGTTGATCGTGGGATCAATCTCTTCTAACGGTGGCATGGAAGAATCACTATCATCAGTGGATGAGTGGCTTTTTCTTCTAGACCTTGATCTCCTTCTCGAGGACTTCTTGCCTACCTTATCTTCAAGGTCGCTCATCTTTATCCTCATTTGGACGATCATGTCTTGTAGACCGTTAACTTGAGATTGATGACGATCCATCTCATCCTGGCGGAGAGTCTCATTCCATCGGAGTTGAGCTTCCTTCTCCGCCAACTCCGTTTGAAGATCGCGTTCGTTCTCTTCAGCCATCCTCTTTTCCTTGCGCTTTTGCCTCAAGGTTTTCTCTAGCTCTTGATCAAGAGGTAAGAGATCTTCGGTGTTCCTAGACCTGCGCATGCACTCAAAGGAAATCAAATAACGAGAGCAAGCTCCCAAGCTTGACAACCGGCTACCGGATTCGGACGAAACCAAATCCCCGGCAACGGCGCCAAAAACTTGTTCGCCCCTAGAGGTGTGTGCAAATAAGTCTTAAATTTATAAAACTAGAATCAAGCAAGCGAACCCGCAGTGTACGGATCGACGTAGTTAAGCAAGAATTCCAGAGTATCGAACACAGGGATTTGGTTGGAGCGAATTCAATTGCAAGTTATCAAGCAGGTAAATATGGGAGTTTTGCAGATATTGGGAAAACAACAATCCTAAAGATCCAAGTATCCAGCTGTGGCAATTGATTCAAGATATACTTAATGATATAAAGACAGAGTTGAGATATGCAAAGGTATACTAATGTAAGGTAATCGTACGGTTGAGGTTCCAAAAACCTTATGTAACTCACCTAAAAGACACTCCCTATACAGGTTGTTGAGGCTCAATATAGATAAGGTTCTAAAGACGAGGATTAGTATCAAATACCCAAACTTATAATCTAAAGATCAAGACTAACTTATCCGATTGAGGTTGTTGAGGCTCACAATCGAGGTAGAGGTTGTTGAGGCTTCACTACCACCTAGAAAAGACAAGTCTAAACTAAGTTAAAGCAAATCTTTAACTTTAGATTAAAGTAAAAGCAGGTTCGTAGACTTAAGGTAAATCACGGTTAGTTCTTGAGGTTCCACGGCCGTGGACTCAAGAACAGCCCGTAATTTAGGGCCGTCGGCGACAATTCTCTAACTCTCAGGGTCTAATCTGTTTGCGATCGGTCTATCATCACCTATGCCACAACTATCAACCCTTCACCTTAGAATTGTTAAGGGTTTTTAGCCAATAATAGTCATATTGATATCAATTCAAGAATTAAAAGATAAAAGATGGGAACTTTCAAGAACTATCAATAATCTTCAAATGAATCTCAGAATCACAGTCAAGAACAAGTGTTTATCAAAAGATTCAAAACGGAGTAAACAATCACAATCTTAGGAAAGAAAAGAAACGGGATGTCAATCCGATCCTAAATCAAACCTAAGCAAGAAGAGGGATCTTCTTGTAAAACCCTCCAAGAACTTCGATCTTCCACAAACACGAAGATCACAAACAACAACTCTCCAATACGAACTTTGATCTTCAATGAGATCTCCAAATTACCTCCAAGATGAGGGTTTGTGCGTTGCTAAACGTGGATTGTAAGCGTGCGTTTGCCGCTAAGCGAGGGTTGAAAAGGTCGTAAGCGAGGTGACGGAATCTTGCTTCGTCCGTCTTTTTATAGTGTATGGTAAAGTGTCGGCCCGGCCCAATCTTTCAAAAGATCATGGCTTCGAAGTGTGGCGAAAAGATTCGCCAAGATCACGGTCGTGGAAGATTCCACGACCGTAATTTAGGGCGTGGAAACAATTACGGTTAGTTCCACGGCCGTAGAATCCCCTGGAATGAACATCGAATTCTGACTCTGAATCCACGGCCGTAATTCTGAACGTGGTTTGTGATACGGCCGTGTTTTAGGGCGTAATTTAGGGCAAGAACGTGATTCTTCCCTGAACTCGTGCATTCTTCAATCTAAGACTCCAAATTGCTTCAAAAAGTGTCCTCGATCTATGGACATATCAACTCAACTCTCCTTTGCTCGATTCCGTTCGGAAATAGCTCCAAATTACCTATAATCAACATAGAACTAGTGTAGACATCCATATCGAAAATATAGGCAATACTAGCTCACATATGCACAAAGATCAATCAAAGACTATCAATATGAATCAAATACATTTAGAAAACGTGCCTAAAATATCACAATATTTCATGCTAACAGAGATCTTCTACAAAGCCTTGGATGATACAAATCGTGATAAAATTTATTCATTGTCCGGAGGCACATTTGTAGGGATAGATGTGGAAGAAGATTGAACATTCATAGAAAAGCAAGCCAAACATCATGAAAGGTATTCTTCTCAAACAAAGATGTTCAAAGTAAGTGAAGGAATAGAAAGGGATGTAAAGGTGGATGCATTGACTACTCAAGTCAATTAATTGAAGAAATTGCTCAAAAAAAAGAACAAGAGAGAAGTGGCTAGTGTTAAAGCCATCCCATGATCACACCATTCAACTTGTGAAGAATACAATAGGAGCACTGAAGATCTAAGCCTAAGGGAGGAGCAAGCATGAAATGCCACTATTTTAACCGTGGCTATGATAACAAACGGAGACCACCTCAACAACAACAACAACAACAAAGGGTACCTTAACAAAGGAACCAACCATATGTTCCACCTCAAAGGCAAAACAACAATCAAAAGCCAAGTTTTGAGATGAAAATTAAGCAAATGTTGCAAAAGCTATGTGACAAGGTGGAAGCCCTTGACAATGGTCAAAAGATGTTGGAGAACCAATTGGATTCCCAAGCCTCTTCAAGTAGAGCACAAAGAACATTGCCCGAAGATACTGAAGGTAACCCAAGGGAGACTTGCAACATAGTACAAGATGAGATTTGTAATGCTTTAACTATAAGAAAGTAAGAAGTAGTAAGAAGGTGGATGCCTCTCTAAAAATATTAAAGGAAGCCTCTACCTCAAAGGAGCCCAAGCCTATTCAACAAGACAAAGGAAAGGGAAAGATCATTAAAGACGAAGAAGAGCCTAGAGAAGATCAAGTTAGTATGGAAGAAGTCCAACCCAAAGTACTATCTTCAACTCCTCTGAAGCCTCCAATTCCATTTCGTCACAAAAGAGCTAGAGCTTTTCTAGATAAGAAAATTGGAAGGTTCATGGAAATGATTAGCAAACTCTACTTCAACAATCCTTTTGTGGAAGCCCCCAAAGGTATGCCTTTTTATGACAAGTTTCTTCAAGATATTTTATCAAACAAAAGGAGTTTAGATGATCTTGAATAGGTAAAGACGACAACGGAATCAACATATCACATCAACCACCAAAAGATGGCGGCTAAAAAAGAAGATCCCGGAAATTTTAGTGTTTCGGTTGATCTCGGAGAAGAAATATTTGAAGCCATGTGTGACCTCGTAGCAAGTATGAGTGTAATCTCTCTTTCTCTATGCAAGAGAATGAACCTAAGGGCACCTAAGATGGTCAAGATGATACTCTACATGGCTGATAAATCATCCAAGATACCCGAAGAAATATTGGAAGATGTATTAATAAAGATTGATAAGTTCATCTTACCAATCGACTTTGAAGTGCTTTATGTTAAGGAAGATGATATAGTACCAATCATCTTAAGAAGAGAATGCCTAGCTTCCGCTGAAGCTCAAATTATGTGAAGAATGGAATGTTAACATTCAACATTGGAGATAAAAAAGTAAGGTACACGTACTTAAAATTTCCTAAACCTCCTAACCTAAGTGTAAGTTCTTAGATAACGAGAATGAGCTTAAAGACTCAAGTGATGAAGAGTCATATGAAGATTTGAAAGTTATGAGAGTTGAAGTGCTAAAGGAAGTTCATGATCATAATAAGAAAGCTAAGAAGAATGATGTGGGACCATCCCCAACACCACCTAAAGGACCCATCACTAGAGCTAGAGCAAAGGCATTGAAGGAGAAGGAGTTTTCATCTTCAAAGGCCATTCAAGAAGTGGTTGCTAGCTTATGGACATCATGTGCATTGAGGGAGACCTTACTTATGCCTAAGTCTTCCTTAGTAACACTACTGGTGTAACAATCGGTGTTCCATGAGACTCATCGCGACCACACCCTTTCATTCAGCGGTCGCGGCACCGTAGTCGCGGCCAGGTTTGGCCATGGTCATAGTGAAACAAATATCGAGGCAAATCTTTGTTAGCCGACGTTCTTTTCTTTGTTTCTCTTTTAAGTATTCATTCTTATCTTAGTCTGAATGAAGAGATATCGTTACATTCGTTTTTCCTTTCTCTTCTTCACGTTCATCCTTCCCTCCTTCATCTCTTCTTCTTTTCTTCCTTCATCTTCTTCCCAAGCTAAAGCTTTGAGGTTGTGTGTTGCTATGGATAGTTACAAAGTTGCAACTAAGGATCTTGCATGTGCATCTAATGAGAGCAGTAAGCTATCTCTTCCTTTCCCCCTTCTTGTTCTTCTTTCTTCTCTGATTATGAATCAACCAAGGGGATTCCATGTTTCCTTGTCTTCTCTTAGTGTTTGTGTGCCTAGTGGTGAGTCCATGGATTTCCTTGGTGTTTTCAAGAGAAGAGAAGGTGACCAAGTGGAAGATTTGACAATAGAAAGAAAAGGAGACGTGTTTTGTTATGTGGCCGCACCCGCTCCTGCTTCTTACCACGGCCGCGCCTTCTTCAGTGTCGCCGCACCCATGCTTGCAACCACCGTAGTCGTGGCGTCTCGAGCCTTGTCGCCGCACCCGCGCCTTTCCTCTCCCGCGGTCGCGTCTTACCTCCCTGTGTACCATCATCTTGGTATGTTGTCCTTCCCTCTTTTCTTAGTAGCTTTATAGTAGAATCGTGTTAGGTTTAGACCTAAGACAACTAGTTGGAATGCCATCTAGAGCTTTGATACCATAGTGGGTTTTGTATGTTCTGACACTTGACTGTATAGTTCTGAAACTCGACAGTGAGGCTTATCTGTATTTGGGTTTATGAAATTTTAGTTTTTATTTATGTCGGTTTTATATTTATTTGTGCCTTGTTGCAAGATCCGGTGAACTTGTTTTCAGGCTAGGGTCATGACCCATTGTGAGGTCCTAGCCCGTAGCATCCCGAGTTCATAGAATTTGGGGTGTTATAATATGAGGTCAGAGCTCTAGCTTGACAACAATGACACTCACAATCTTCTAAAAGGTCGAATAGATAAATAAGCAGAACCCGAAAGAGATATGAGTTTTAAAGAGGAAGTTTTGGTTTTAAACTTGTGCAAAGTCGGTATGGGATAGAATGTACGGGGGACCACCACTACTTTCGCGGATCTCGGCAGCCTAGTTTGTATGTTTGACTATAGTTGTTTTTCTAGACTTGGTTTATTTCGATAGTATTAGCTTAGCCTTATACATTAGTTATGCTCTTATTGTAGATGACCCATATTAGAGCGGCATTTGTTGTAGAACGAGGTAGAGGTAGACCACCTCTTCCTCCTGCAGTTCTAGGATGTGGACGAGTAGGAAGACCTCTAGTAGCGAGAGGTCTGGGCCGATTCCCAATTGCTAATCCGCCAGAGGCGGAGGATAGAGCTGAGGAGGTTGCCGAGAGTGCAGTTCCTGAGCCTGGGAATGGGACGGAGGCTAGACCAAAAGGTCACATGTCATAGTCAGGTGAGACAGGTCGTGTCTCGATGGGAGCGTATGAGTTCAGAGAGTATGTTCTCCGGGTGGAAGAGGCAACTAGGACAGGGAGACGTGCCCCATATCAACTAGTACATGCGAGATCAGATGAGGTATCGTAGAGAGCGGCACAAGTGCTAGTTGTACCGGCACGAGGAGTTGAGCTTGCCAAGGGTCAAGACGAGCCAAGGGCACCAAGACGAGCCAAGGGCACCAAGACCGGATTCTTGGTTGAAGACTTTCAACCAGATGCAAGTGCCCCTGTTCAACGGGAAGATAGGATTAAAGGTGGAACACTAGTTAGGGCATGTGGATACAACACTTGAGTCAATCCGTTTCCCAAAGGATAGGCGAGTAGAGTTGGTGCATACCTTGTTTATAGACCAGGCGCAATATTGGTGGAGGACCGTCCGTAGTCGGGTCACAGGGTTTGAGCAAATGAGGAGTCTCATCGGGAGCATATCTTAGAGGTTGGGTATGAGGATATTCTTGTGTTTGAGGCAATCACAAAGTTCTAGAAGGAGTTAGCACTATTGGGTCCAACTGCACCTTTATAAGACCAACATGTGTATGTGTTCTCCCGTAGACTGAGGGAGGGTACCCGTGCGTATCTGGCGGGTTTTTGTTGTGACTCCCTGATGGAATATCAGGATTGAGCCTCAACATACTAGGCTAGACGAGGGTTTCTCAGTCAGGAGGTCCAGAGAAGAGACAAAGGAGGTGGTAGGCCAGTACTGGTGTGGAAGCATCAAGTTATGGGCGGGGTCAAACACAAGGACACCCTAGTTATCCGCCGACCGAACATACTTTTGATAGGGGACGACAACGTTATAACTGCGGAGGTTATGGACACATTCGACCCGAATGTAAGAAGTCACCAGTGACTCGCTTCACTTGAGGCAAGCTAGGTCACCAACAGCGGGCCCCGGATCATCCTTCTACTCAAGGTTCCACACCACAAGGTAGAGGTAGAGAACGTGGTGGCGGCACTACTGACACGAGAGGTGCATAGGCCAAAGTATTTGAGCTTGGGAGCGTTGAGAAGCAGTCAACGCCAACGAATACATGTACCATTCAAATTAATGGTTTACCTGCTAAAGTGCTTTTTGATACGGGTGCTACGCACTCATTTATTTCTGATCCTTGTGTTGAGAGATTGGCCTTGGATATAGTAGATGGGAGACTCTTTATTATAGGGTTACCCGATGGGGGTAAGGTTAGAGGTACCCGTGAGGTTCACGGCTGTCCCATTCGTTTGGGAAATTGTGATTGGTTAGTGGATTTCTTCGTCATGTACTTAGTACATGAGGAAATCATTTTTGGGATGGATTGGATGGACCGACATGGTGCAGCTTTAGACATCGGTAAGAGGACCGCGACGGTCACTACTGATTCAGGTCATATAAAGATATTCCGAGGTTGGCACCTTAGAAATACCGGTATTGTCACTAGTGCAGTTCGAGCTACGAGATTGATCGGACAGGGTTGTGAGGCCTTCTTGTGTTACGCCATGAAGGAAAGTGAGAATCTGGCATTGGAGAAGATCCTAGTGATGAGTGAGTTTATTGACGTATTCGATGAGTCATTTGGTTTATAGCCGCAGAGGACCGTAGATTTCTGTATCGATTTAGAGTCCAGGACGAGACTGATCTCGAAGGCATCATACCATATGACGCCTATCGAGCTGTTGGAGCTGAATTAGCAACTCGAGGAGTTAACGAAGAAGGGCTTTATTTGCCATAGAGTTTCTCCATGGGGTGCACCGGTACTTTTTGTGAGGAAGAAGGATGGATCGATGAGGTTGTGCATCGACTATTGAGAGTTGAATAAGGTGACCATCATGAACGAGTACCCGTTGTTCCGCATTGACGACTTACTAGATCAACTATAAGGAAATACTGTGTTCTCCAGGATAGATCTGATGTCAGGATAACACTAGTTGAGGGTTAGAAAGCAAGATGTGCCTAAGACAGCATTCCGGACTAGGTATGGCCACTAAAAGTTTGTCGTGATACCATTTGGGCTCACGAATGCGCCCGCCGTCTTTATGGAGTTAATGAACGACATCTTCATCGACTTCTAGGATCAGTTTGCGGTGGTCTTCATAGATGACATCCTAGTGTACTCTAGGAGGAAAGAGGAGCACACAGAATAATTGAGGACGGTGTTAGATGTCCTGCATGATTGAGAGTTGGACGCTAAGCTCCCTAAGTGTGAGTTTTGGATGCCTACGGTGGCCTTCCTTGGTCACGTAGTTTCCGCCGAGGGGATAAAGGTTGATCCGGCGGAGATAGAGTCTGTATGGGCATGGTTGCCTCCGAAGAATGTTAAGGAAGTGCATAGCTTCTTGAGTTTGGCAAGTTACTACCGCCGGTTTGTGGAAGAGTATTCTGTGATCACCCGACCACTCACTTGCCGGTTCAAGAAGACTACGTGGTTTGTATGGTCCGAGCCTGCCATCAGAGTTTTGAGGAGATGAAGAGGAGGTTGACCTCTGCCCCTATCTTAGCACAACGAGAGGGCATGGAGGACTTCTTAGTCTATATCGACGCATCCTAATGTGGGACCATCCTCGACACCACCTATACAAGGACTAGTCACTAGAACAAGGGCTAAAAGGATCTGAGAGGAGACACCATCAAGGAAGATCAAGGAGAATTGGAGATGAAGAATATCGGTCCACTATATCCTGAAAATTGGTCAATATTTTTCCTAGGAAAGTCAGCCGAAATTTTGACCCGAATTTTCACTTCTAACGCGTGCTAGAAGATCCGGCCAAAGATCTTTTAAATTTGGCAATTATCTTAAGGAAGCTGTTAGTTTCTGATCCTATTTTTGGGATTGATATTTTTACATCTTTTAAAAATATCTTTCCTAGATTATCTTTTATCAAATACTTTTCTTAGTTTAGATAGAGGATCTCCCCTTATAAATAGCCTTAGAGAGGGAGATTGTTAGATAGCTTAGTTTTGATTATTAATTCAACATTATTGTGAGATACTTGTGACTTCGCTCACAGGGTTTTGCATTTTATCATTTCTATTCAATCAAAAGGAGAGTTTTTGATTGAAAAGTTGTGAGTCTTTGCTAGGTTGTTCGTGTGTGTGTTAATATTTTTGAAGGTTGATGCTACAAATCAAACTAGTCCCTCCTTGTGCTTGTCTTATCTAGAAGGCTTGTATAAGGTTAAAGAAGGAAGGGTGAAAGGTAATTCTTTGTTAAGGGTTTTGATTCTATCGAGTTCAAGGTTCTTTACAAGACTTAACATAGTCCTATTTTCCTATATTTATCATTATCATTCCATATTATCATCTTCTTATCTTTTCTATCTAGATCGTGAAACTAAGGTTGTCACCCCACATCAAAGTGGTATTAGAGCTAACTGATTGAAGTCCGAACATCCACCAAAGGTTTGATTTTTTATTTGAGTCTTCTTTGAGTCATCTAAAAGTTGAGTCTTTTCTTGTTCGTCATCTTTGTGAGATTATTTGAGATTAACGTGCGTTGACTTGTGCAAGTTTTGGAAGAGAGTAACGCCATAGCCATACACAAGCCAACCATTGACCTTGAAAACCTCACCTAACCCTATTGAAGTGCGATTAAAGAGTCGATTTTCACAAAAATATCGCCTCTTTCTCAGGAAAATCGGCCGAAATTTCACCCGATTTTTGCTATTGTTATCAATTTTCTAGAAATTTTGGAGGAACAATTTGAAGAATCCAAGTGCACCCTGTGCAAGAGTCCAACAAAGCGAGAGTTTCTCTAATAATCTTGAAACTGCTAAGAGTCTTAGCCATACCCAAAACCAATCCTAGCTATCTCTCTTTCTAAACTTCGCAAACTCAAGGTACATTCTTTCTCTCTTCTTAACTCTTGTGTACCTTTTCTTAGCCTCTCTTCTAATCTAAACACATTGAGTCAATTATTTGGGTGTATTAGTTAGTATCTATACTTTCTATCATACTAGTGCGTCATACTTGCAATATTCTTTCTATCTTGAACCTTTGTCTGAAGAAACCTGCAACAGGAATCCTTTCACTATCTTCCAACACAAGAACCTTTCTTTCGAACACAAAATGACTACTTGAGGCATCCGAGGAAGTTCTAGTGGAAGCTTGATAGGTGATGGAATCACTATCATTTATGTTAGTTTTTAGAGTCTTTTTATTGTATTAGAGTCGGTTTGTGCTACTAACTTCTTAATCCAGAAGAAAAAACCAAAAAGAAACTAAAAGAGAAGTTAGAAGCACTTGGGAGTTGAAGATCATCAACGAAGACAAGCCTCTGGTGCCACACCGCCCAAGCGGAGAAGTGTCACCGCCCTTGCGGGTGACACTGCCTTCCGGAGCGCAGCCAGCGCTTTCGCCAGCGCCCGGAACAAAGACGGTCACCGCCCCTGTGCCTCTCCTGGGCGCCCCTGGGGTGACTTACCATGAAGAAGCGAAGCCGGCGCCCCTGCGCCTCTGCCTACGGACCACCCTGCGGAGTTGTGAAGCCAAAGAGCCAGTGTCACCGCCCCTGCGGTGACATTGGGCCGCCCCTGCGGCTCGACATCAGAAGCGACAGAAAGATGAAGAGTCAGACGCTTGAAGAGCATTAAAGATCCACCCCTGCGGAATAGCCAGGCCGCCCCTGCGGCCATGAGGAACTTTAAGCGTTTTCGCCTAAACCGCCCCTGCGGTCCTGAAGACCGCCCCTGCGGTTGAGCGACAAAGACTTTACTCCGGCTGTTTGCACCACCTTTATGAAATCAAAGGTGGCTATTTAGGCCGGCCATTTACTCCCATTTAGTGCCATTTGTAGTATAGATAGACCCATGGCTGATTACTAGAATCATCCATCATTTTCCCATTTTACTCTCTCTTTTATCTTGCTTCCTTTGTGTAATGAGTTTCTAATTGCCTTGCTACATTGGGCTGTTTTGAAGCTGCATTACTGCTTTGGTTTTAATTCTTTTTTAATATAAGTTTTATTCAATTTATGATTTGTATTCCTTGAGCTTCACTTAAATAATTGCATGTTTCTTCTCACTTAAGATTGATCACCTTAGTGTCTAAATGCATGAAAAGAACTAGGATTAATAGATTCCGGGTTCGGGTCTTTAATCTAGTAGAAACCTCTAGGTAAAAACTGGTTGTGATTATCTAAGGGAAAAGGAATACAATATAAAGAAAAGTTTAATGGTTTTATTCTTCTCTTTATATCTATTTGTCTTTGTTTAAAAGCTAACTTGTGTTTTGTTCTTGTAGGTTTACGGAACATTAACTTGTTAAGTTGTGTTGATGCCGGTTGGCTCAACACATACATATGATCAAGACGAGAACATAATATTAAACTTATAAAAAGGAACCAACCAAAGTAGCCTCGCATGCTAAGATTCAACCTAGTGTAGTTCACTTCTCATCATCTTATTCATCTCTTTATTTGTCTTCTTATTCTTGTGTTGTGTTGCATTTCAGTCCAACCCCCCCCCCCATTACTTGGTTACCATATCAATAATTGAATTTAATATAAACATCAACCAAACTCTCTTGAGTTCGACCCTTACTTGACTACTATACTATCTTTAGTGTTTAGTTAGGAAATAATTTTGATAAGATAAAAATGACCTAAGGAAATATTCTTGTCAAAGCTAGTGCATTGATTAGTAAAGAAGTTTTAATCCATCCAAGACAACTACGCCAAACCATCTTGCGATATCACAACAAAGTGTGAGTGCGAGAGAAAACAAGTAAGAAACCCAAGTTTTCACTAACTTCATGCGTTTGTTGCTACTTTGTATGTTTGTGTAGGATGTCTAAAATCCCACAAGGGTCACAACGGGGAGACCTAACACAACAATGACCAATTTTCCCAACTTATGAAGATGGTATCGGGGATAGCTGAACGGATGGACCGGCTGGAAACTCATTCTAGAGAATAAATTTCGGTCCAAAATATCGACCCTTTCCGTAGATTTCATCCGAGATTTTCCTCTAGAATGGGTGAAAGCTCAAGAAATCCTCCCATACCTCCAGCCCCAGACCCAAGACACCCTCAAGGGTCAGGTACGCATTATCCAAATCCAAATTTCCATGCACCTAACACAACAAATGTTGTTTATGAATTTCAGGAATTGGAGGAGGAGATTAATGATGAGAGGTGGAGAGATTACCGTAGGTGCAATCCTCGTCCTAGGTGAGGACAAGACTTGGAACCCTACCGATCTTACCAAGACATGATGGCATGGGTAAAGTGAAGGTTAAGATTCCGAGTTTTAAGGGCAAAGTAGATCCGGACGTTTACATGGAATGGGAGACTAAAATTGAACAACTTTGGTCTTGCCATACATTTAATGAGCAAAGGAAGGTCCAACTTGTTGCATTGGAATTTCAAGGATATGCCCTTATTTGTTGGGATCACCTCCTCAAAGAAAGGAGAAGAACACTAGAGTTGGAGATCCATACTTGGGAACACATGAAGGCATTGATGAGAGAAAGATTCATACCTCCATACTACGCTAGGGAAGCAAGGCAAAGGTTGGAGAATTTCAAGCAAGGCACCCGCAACGTAGAAGAAGCCTACACCACCATGCAAATGTCGATGATTAAGGCTAACGTCCACGAGGATGAGGAGTCCACTATGGCTCAATTTTTAAGAATTTTGCATCCATCTTTAGCAAATGAAATTGATCTATATCCTTATGATAATATAACTAACATACCGCATTTGACTATGAAGGTGGAAAATAAGCTCCAAGGTCGAAACCAAGATACGAACTCATGTCACTAGAACAAATCTCGGACCAGTCATGAAAAAATCGGCCAAGATTTTGACCGAGTTCTTCCCCAGAGAGAGTCTCGAAGTAGGAACGACAGCCAAGGAGTATTGATAGCTTCATCATCCAATCCCCCACAGTCTAAATCTTTGACCGAGCCTTCAAAGGATTCTAAAGGGAGCACTTCTAACTCTACTTTAAATTCTAGAGACATTGTGTGTTTTAAATTTCAAGGTAGAAGTCATTATAAAAAGGACAAGGTTTTATTCATTAATTACAAGGGGATTATGAAAGTGAAGAAGATCCTAAAAGTGATAGTGAAAGTGATGAGAGTAGTGAATTTGAGCATGGAAAATCTTTAATTGCTAGAAAGACCTTTCATGTTAATTTTTCAATTAGTGAAAATTTCCAACGAGAAAATCTCTTTCATGCTAGATGTCTTGTTAAGGGAAAGTTGTGCAATATGATCATTGATGGAGGTAGTTGTTATAATATTACTAGTGTTGAAGTGGTTACTAAATTGCAACTTCCTACATTTTATCACCCTAGACCCTATAAACTATCATGGATGAATGATTGTGGTACTTTGAAGGTCAACAAGCAAGTTAAGATGACTATCATAATAGGGCATTATACTGATGAGATTTTGTGTGATGTAGTATCTATGCAGGCTTGTCATATTTTGCTAGGTTTCCCATGGTAATATGATCGGAAACTGGAGCATGATGGTCATACCAACAAGTACATGTTCACATTAAATGGCAAAAGGATAAAACTTTAAGCCCATGACTCCTTTACAGATCATTGAGACCTATGAGAAGTAGAAGAAAGAAAGCAAGGAACGAGCATGGAACAAAGAAGTGGTCCAAGGACATTCCAGTAAAGAATTTTGGCCTGTTCTTGAATAAAAATCGGCCGATATTCTTGAGACTCACCCGAGTTTTTCCGAAATTCGATCCACTGCAGCCACCAATGCATTACCTGCAAGATCTCTTCTGGTTGACCAAGAACCACTACAGATTGAGCACAACCCCATGGATTTTCAAGTTATATCATTCATGTCTTTGAGTAAATTTATTGAGCAGTGTGTGCTTAAGAAAGCTAGGATTTATCACTCTTCTCTATCATTCCGTTGTAACAACTATACGGTTAAGTTATTTTCTTTAACTTATTTTGATCTATCCATTATCTTTTGGGAAGCGAGTAAGTGTTATTGCAGGAAAGTTATTAGAGGAACAAGGAGATTAAATGGACATTACATTGTTGCTTGATCTCAGAGACCTTAAGGAATCACCACTAGGAGAGGAAGGAATTGCAATCAACTCTCAATTAGCATCACCAACAGTGGAGTACGGATGCTTACTTGACATTTCAGTATATTGTCTGAAGCTAAATCTCATCCGAGATTTATGTTTGATGATCGAGATTCCTTATTGTTGAGTGTTGCATGACTCGTCTTCAAGGCACGAGTTTTACAGAGCTCTTGGGATCCTCTAGGAGAATGGATATTGCATTCCTTACCACCACAAGACTTGAGAGTTTGGATGTGACTAGTGATGATCAATATGGAGATTCGAGGATGAATCCTTTTCAAGAAGGGGAGTATGATGTGGGACCATCCTCGACACCCCCTATACAAGGACCAGTCACTAGATCAAGGGCTAAAAGAATCCGAGAGGAGACACCATTAAGGAAGATCAAGGAGAAATTGAGATGAAGAATGTCGATCCACCATATCTTGAAATTCGGTCGATATTTTCCCCTGGAAAATCGGCCAAAATTTAGACCCGATTTTCACCTCTTACGTGTGCTAGGCGATATGGCCAAAGATCTTTATACTTTATTTCTTTAAAGCTCTCAAACAATCTTAAGGAAGTTGTTAGTTTCCGATCCTATTTTTAGGATTGTTATTTTTATATCTTTTAAAGTTATCTTTCCTAAATTATCTTTTTAGCACATAGCTTTTCTTAGTTTAGATAGAGGATATCCCTTATAAATAGCCTTAGAGGGGGAGATTGTTAGATAGCTTACTTGTGATTATTAGTTCCACAATATTGTGAGATACTTGTGACTTCGCTCACAGGGTTTGCATTTTATCATTTCTATTCAATTAAAAGGAGATTTTTTGATTGAAAAGTTGTGAGTCTTTGCTAGTTTATTCTTGTGTGTGTTAATCTTTTTGAACGTTGGTGCTACAAGTCAGACTAGTCCCTCCTTGTGCTTGTTTATCTAGAAGACTTGTGTAAGGTTAAAGAAGGAAGGATGAAAGGTAATTCTTTGTTAAGGATTTTGATCCAATTGAGTTCAAGGTTCTTTGCAAGTCTTAACATAGTCCTATCTTCCTATATTTATCATTATCATTCCATATTATCATCTTCTTATCTTTTCATATCATTCATTATTCCGCATTCTGATTTACAAGAAATATCGGACCGTTCTTGAGTAAATTTCGGCCGATATTTCTGGAGATTTATCTGAGATTTCCATTCTGTTGTCGATTTGAGGACTTTCAATCTAGATTGGGAAACTGCAGCTTTCACCCTGCATAACTTCCAATCTGGGCTTGGGATGCATTTTGATACAACGAGGTAGGGTTATTGCTTATGCGTCCAGACAACTGAAGACGTATGAAAAGAATTACCTGGCACATAACCTTGAGTTAGCTGTAGTGGTACACACCCTTAAGATCTAGCGGCATTATCTGTATGGAGTTTCATGCTAGATCATTACAGGCCATAAGAGTCTCAAGTACATATTCACTCAGCGGGAGTTGAATAAACACTAGAGGAGATGGCTCGAGATGATCAAGGACTTTGATCTAGAAATATTATATAATCCGGGGAAGGCGAATGTGATTGCCGATGCCCTTAGCAGGAAGACACCTCGAGAGAAGGCGATAACTTGACTGACGGCTCAACCTTAACTATAGAGAGATCTAGCATAGCTAGAGTTAGAAATCCATTTTCGGGATACGGACAACCACATGTCCACCCTAGAGATGCTACATGATCTGTAGGAAAAGATCCAATAGAAGCAGGAGAGTTGTTTGACACTGAGACGGATCCGAGACACCATGACTAGAGGCGAGGCACCGTGGTTCACAATAGTTACCGACGGGGTGATGAGACGCTAGGAGCGGATTTGTGTACCTTCAGACAAAGAGCTGAGGCAGAGAATTTTACAAGAGCCTCACACTACATCGTACTCAATACACCCAGGTGCGAGTAAGATGTATCAGGACGTGAGACATTCTTTTTGGTGGTTTAGGATGAAGCCCAATGTGGCTAGATTTGTAGCCTAGTGTGCGACCTATTAGTAGGTCAAGATTGAGCACTGCAAACCCGGAGGGTAACTCCATCCACTGCCGATCCTGTAGTCGAAGTGGGAGGATATCTCCATGAATTTCGTCACCGGTTTGAGCATAGGAGCTTCGACGCTATTTGGGTTGTTGTTGACTGACTGACGAAGACCGCACATTACATTCCTATTAAGGAAACGTGGCCGGTGAGTCGACTAGCCGAGGAATTGACTAGGAAGATAGTGAGATTCGATGAGGTACTGAGGACCATTATCTCGGATAGGGATGGGCGATTTACCTCAAGGTTTTGGCAGCAGGTACACACCGCCTTGGGTACGAGCCTTTACTTCACGACAACTTTTCATCCTCGGAGAGATGCTGACTAAGAGAGAACTACACAAACCTTAGAGGATATGTTGAGAGCCTGTGTGCTAGATTGGGGACATGAGTGGTCAAATCACCTCCCTTTGATCTAGTTTTCGTATAATAAATAGCTAGCATGCATCGATCAAGATGGCTCCTTATGAGACGTTGTATGGGCGGAGATGTCGTACACCTCTTTATTGGGATGAGCCGAGTAGTGCTAGTGGATAGCTCCTGAGTATATACAGGATGACATCGCTCGAGTATCATTGAATCGAGAGTGGATGCTGGCCGAGCAGAGTCACCAGAAGTCATATGTTGATAAGAGGTGCTGACCTCTAGAGTTCCGAGTGAGAGCTCAGGTCTAGTTTCGAGTATCACAAACGCGAGGCGTAAGATGTTTCTAAACTCACAACTCAAAGAGCCTCAAAAGCCATGCAAGGCATAAACCGATCATAACCTCAATCAAACACATCCTCACACCTCTACCCAAAGGCGTAGAGGAATCACATCTCTCGCCATACCACATCACAAGGCATAGAGGAAGCACATCTCTAGCCAAACATATTCATATACATCGTATGGAGGAATAACATCTCCGCTGAAATTATGTCCATCAAAGTAGCGTTGAGGAAAGAACCATCTCCAACTGAATCCTAATCAACTCAGATAGCATGGAGGAAAGAACCATCTCTAGCTATAAACATATATCATACTCAAATAGCATGGATGAATAATCATCTCCAGCTATAACATACATCATGCTAGCATAACAAGATCTAATAAGATCATAGCACATATTATAGCTAGCATGGAATAAGTACATTAAAGCATATAAGCACATAAACACATACTCACCAAGATAGCACTAAGATCTACTCATCGACCCTAGAAGCATCTATCTCAGCATAGAACTCTGGATAGTTCCTTTGGATACTATCCTCAGTCTCCCATGTAGCCTCCTCAAGTCCATGTCTAGATAACTGTATCCTCATCATAGGAATGTCCTTCGACCGCAGGCGTCTCACACCTCGCTCTAGGACTGCAATAGGATGCTCAGCAAAGGTGTGGTCTGGCTCCACCACCAAATCATCATAACTCACAATGTGCCTCGGATCTGGTATGTACTCTCTCAGCTGAGACACATGGAACATAGGGTGAACACCCTCTAACCTCGGAGGCAAAGATAATATGTAGGCTGCCCTCCCAACTCTATCCAGTATCTCGAAAGGACCGACATATCGGGGACTCAGCTTCCGCCAAAACGTTTGACACCACGCGTCAGAGATACTCTCAACCAGTCATGAGCTCCTACCCTAAACTCTAGAGGCCGACGCCTCTTGTCTGCATATGACTTTTGGTGACTCTGTGCAGCCAGCATCCTCTCTCTGATCAGCGCTACTCGAATCATATCATCTTGAATATGCTCTAGCGCTATCCCACTAATATTGCTAGGCTCATCCCAACATAAAGGTGTACGGCAGCTACGTCCATACCGGGCCTCGTAAGGAGCCATCCCAATAGATGCATGTCAGCTGTTGTTGTATGAGAACTCAACGAGTGAGAGGTAATCACACCATCCCTGTCCCCAATCTAACACACAAGCTCGTAGGATATCCTCCAGGGTCTGGATGGTCCTCTCAGACTGACCATCTATCTGGGGGTGAAACGTGCCGTCTTCGTTAGTCTATCAACAACAATCCAAATAGCATCAAAACTCCTATTGGGTCTCAAACCGGTCACAAAATCCATGGAGACGTCCTCCCACTTCCACTGCGGTACTGGCAGTGGATGGAGCTCACCTCCAAGTTTACAATGCTCGATCTTGACCTACTGACAGGTCGCACACTGAGCCACAAATCTGGCTACATCGGGCTTCAGCCCTCCCTACCAATATGAACGTCTCACATCATGGTACATCTTACTCGTACCTGGATGTACAGAGTAAGGTGTACAGTGAGCCTCTTGTAAGATCCTTTGTCTCAACTCTGCATCTGCAAGAACACAAATACGGTCATGATGTCTCATCACTCCATCAGCCCCAATGGAAAACTATGTTGCCTCTCCACGAGACATCCTCTCTCTATCCTCATCAAGGTCGGACAGGTCCCCTGCTTCTGCTGGATCTCATCCAACAGACCAGGTAAAACCTCTAAAGCATATAACTGGGCATCCTCATCCGGAAACTGGATGTCCAGCTCTAGCCAAGCCAGATCCCTCTGAAGTTGAGGTTGTACTGTCAATTTGGCAATCGCCTTCTCTCGAGGCGTCTTCTTGCACAAGGCGTCAACTACAACATTCGCCTTTCCAGGATGATACAAAATCTCATGGTCAAAGAACTTGATCAACTCAAGCCATCGACGCTGGCGGTTATTCAACTCCCGTTGCGTGAAAATGTACTTCAGACTCTCATGGTTTGTGAAGATCTGACATGTAGCACCATATAGTTAATGTCTCTAGATCTTCAAAGCATGAACTACCGCTGTCAACTCCAGATCATACGTCGGGTAGTTCTCCTCATACGTCTTCAGCTGCCTAGACGCATAAGCAATCACTTTGCCTCTCTGCATCAACACACATCCCAAGCCTAGCTTGGATGCATCACTATAGACCACAAAATCATCAAAACCCTCTGGCTTTTCCAAGATAGGAGCAGAAGTCAAACGCCTCTTCAGCTCCTCAAAACTCTGGGCACACTGGTCGGTCTATACAAACCTGGTAGTCTTCTTCAGAAGACTCGTCAGTGGGTGGGGAATCACAGAAAATCCCTCCATAAAGTGTCTATAATAACCAACTAGGCCAAGAAAGCTACACACTTCCTTGACGTTCGTCGGTGTCGTCCATGCAACAACATACTCAATCTTCGCCGGGTCAACCATAATCCCGTTGGTGGAGACAATATGCCCAAGGAAAGCAACCTCAGACATCCAAAACTCGCACTTAGAGATATTAGCATACAACTCTCTATCCCTCAGAATCTGCAAAACCGTCCTCAGATGACCGGCATGCTCCTCTCTGCTACGAGAGTATACCAAAATGTCGTCAATGAAGACCACCACAAACTAATCAAGGAAGTAGATGAATATACTATTCATCAACTCCATGAAGACCGTTGGGGCATTCTTCAAACTCGTAGTGTCCATAACGGGTACGAAATGCCGTCCTGTGTACATCATGCTCTCTCACCCTCAACTGGTGATATCTTGAGCGGAAGTCAATCCGGGAGAAAACTGTCGCTCTCTGAAGTTGATCAAGTAGATCATCAATACGAGGTTGTGGATACCTGTTCTTAATGGTCACCTTGTTCAGCTCTTTGTAATCAATGCATAACCTCAAAGATCCGTCCTTCTTCCGCACGAAGAGGACAGGTGCACCCCATGGGGAAACGCTAGGGCGTATAAAGCCCTTCTCAGCCAACTTCTCGAGTTGCTTCTTCAGCTCCAACATCTCGACAGGTGCCATACGTTTTTGGGGCCTTCGAGATGGGTCTCGTACCAGGCTCCAACTCTATAATGAAGTCCACACTCCTCTGAGGCAGCAAGCTCGACGGCTCAACAAATATGTCTACAAACTCGCAGACCACTGGAATGTCCTCCAAAGTTGGACTCTCTCCATCCTTCATGGCGTAGCACCAGAATGCATCACATCCCTGTCCAATCAGTCTAGCTGCTCGTACGACGCTGATGATAGAACCCGTCTTCCCAAGGTCCAAACCTAGGAAGACCTCAATCTGACCAACTTCGGTAGAGATTGTAACAGTCCATCTACCCACATCCAGAACCGCATGGTGTCTACGCACCCAATCCGTACCTAATATGACTTCTTCATGCATCAGTGGCATGACTAAGAAGTTAACAAGTAAAACACGAGTCCCTAAACAAAGGGGACAACTACGTATCTCACGGATACCTCTGACCAGACTACCATCAGGTAACCCTATAGTAAAGAGTATCCCCTCTATGCTAGCTAAAATCAAACGCTCAACACATGTATAAGAAATAAATGAATGCGTAGCACCGGTATCAAACAAAACTCTAACAAGTAAACCATGAAGTATAATGGTACCTGTAGCAGCCGGTGTAGGTGGATCCTCTGCACTCCTCAACTCAAAAGCTCTACCCTGAGCTCCTCTCACATCTATGGTACTCCCACCACGACCTCTGCCTCTACTCGGCCTAGGAGCAGATCCTTGAGTAGATGGACGATCTGGGACTCTTTGCTTTCCCTGTGTCTGCTGTTGAGGTGTCCTCTGACCACCTCTGGCTACACTGGCAGGGGAAGAACCCTACTGAGATGCAACTCCACCCTGCCTACAAAAGGCAACTCGATGTCCTGGTCTACCACAGGTAAATCAAGTCACAACTGGTCTAGGACAATCTGGCCTCACATGGCTAGGGTCACCACAGTTGTAACACTTTCATCCCTTATCTGCAGTCAGTGTAGACGAGGGGTAACTCTGACGTCTCTGGTCTTGTCTAGGACCAGATGCTCCTCCAACTCCATTGGTATGCCCAATGCGCTACCTCTTCTCAGACCGTCCCGTCTGAGAAGCTCTCCTCTGACTGGCTCGCTCCCTCTCAAAAGCAAAAACCCGGTCCTGGTAATCAACTAGGGACTCGCAATGGAATCCCGCCATATATGAACGCGTGCTCTCCCTTAGACGACGAGAGAACAAATACACATACTGGTCTTTAGAGGTTACAGTGGATCTAGCAAAGCTAACTCAGTTTGGAAGCGGCGGATGGTATATCTAATAGGCACGTCCTCAAAGCCGTCCTCCATAAAATCCTACAACTTCTCCCTTCTCAATAAGGCAGGGCAGAACTACTCCCTAATCATGCTCCTCATTTGGTCATAACTGGTGGCTCTGGTCTACCTCTACCTCTACCTACAACGGTAGTAGCTCTAGTCCGAGCCATCTGCGGGGTATGCACACCTAACTTATAAGGCTCTATATCAGCCATATTGTTCGCTCCAAACGGTGTGTGCAAGCTTTAAATTTATAACACTAGACTTAAGCTTAAAACAAGGATGCGAACCCGCAGTGTACGGGTCAATCGTAGTAAAAAGCAAGGAATTCCAGGGGTCGATCACAGGGACTTAGTGAAACAAAGTCCAGTTACGGTATGCTTATGTAAATACTAACCACAAGAGCAATTAAAACAATCAAAGATGAATAAGAAGTCAATAAAGCAAACATGCAATTCTAGGGATTAAAGCATCTAGTTGTGGTTCCAACTCAAGATCTAAAGATAAGCGGACAAAGCTGAGATTTTTGCATAGGGAAGTGTTACTAAAGTAGAATAGATCACCGGGTTAGTCTCACTACTCGCTAATCCTAAGCTGTAACTCCTATTACCGGGTAAGTCCCAAGGAATTAAGATAAAGAACTATAACCTCAAACTTAACACACCACCTAAGGGAATAGAATCAACCTTTACCTTGTAAGTCTTAGGCTAACTCAAAAAGATGGGATGAAAGCACACTCAAACCCCAATAAAGGATAAACCTTTATTACCTACACTTATGATCTTAAGTACACAAACTAAGGAATTACCGGGTAAGTCTCATCCTAAGCTTGCATTGAACCAGGAAAGGTGTAATAAGAATAGGATTTGGCAAACTCTAACACTTAACGCCCAGTTTCGGATCAGATAAGTCACCTCGGTCAGCCAAATTCCACCCCGGCCGAGATGTTCATCGACTGAGCGAGATGCTTGGGGTTAAGGTTAAAGACTCGAACTTTCAGGGTCCTACTGGAATCTAAGATTATTCTATCATCGTTTTTCCCACAACCTTCAGCCAATCACCCTAGAATCACACAAGGAAATTAGCCACTCATCATCATCATGAAAGTATTAATCAAATATATGGGAAGAAGGTGAATATTTGAACAAGAAGAATTTAATGAAAAGACTTCAATAACTGAATCAAATATCACAACAAAGCGTTCCTTGGATATAAATACAACAAGCAAGACAACAAGGAAGAGAATCTAAGGTAATCTTACAAGAAAACCTCCAAAAGCTATAAAAGCTACAATCTTCAATCTTCCTTCAACCTTCAAAAAGGTTCTTCAAATCTCCCAACTAGAGTATGGCTGCTGCGTGTTTTTTGGTGTAAGCGGGATGTATGCGAGCTCTTATCGTATGCAAGATGTTGGATTTGTGGAAATCCAACCCTTTTTATAGGAAAATAACCCTCCAAAGATAAGATATCTTAGAAAAGATCTCTTCCCATAAAAATAGGTAAAATATAAGATCTAATATATCTTCTTCCTTCCAGGAGCCGAGCCCAAAAATATAAGATCACTTTCCAAAGATAAAAGATCTCAGCCAAGAATAAAATATTCTCGCCGCGTCCTAGGTATTCGCCTCGGTCGAGTCGGCTTCTCTGGATCACCTCGGTCGAGGTGAATCTGTGGTCAACCGAGGTGAGTCACAACTGAATGTGAAATCTCTCAAATCTGGTCCAAAGTGAGTCCTAAATCCATAGCTATGCTTCCTGGATGGTTCCTTATGTTCCTCAATGTAGCTCCAATGACTCCATAGCTCCTTTTGCTCCTTTTTGATGCAAAACGTGCCATTTTACCTACGATTACAGCAAAACGAGGTGTAGACCTCGATTCCCGCAAAGGTAGATGAAATGGTAATATAATCACATAATATACATACAAACATGCAGATTATTGAAGATAAAACGTCCAAACAAACCCCAAAATATAGACTATAATTCATGCTATCAAAATACCCCATACTTAGCCCTTGCTTGTCCCCAAGCAAGTTCCGCATATAAGAAACAAGATAGAATGGATTAATAGTCAAGAAAATCAATGAAAAGTCTTTCAAAAATATTTTTATGGTGTGAAACTATCATAGATCACTCTAAGAGAATACTTCATGGAATTTAAAATCAAAACATGTTCAAAACATTTTATAAATATAGGAAAGTTGTTCATCTTTGCATAAAATCATAGAATGCATAATAAGTCATAACTATCAAAATTAATCATGTATAATCCAGTTTAAACCACTAAGTCAATCAACAAGCTCGAGGTCTCAAGGGCTTCCCAAAAGAAAGGTCAAGAAACGTGTAGGGTAGGGATGTATGTAAGGTAATGTGGTGCTAGAATCCGGGAAAAAGATATACTTCACTTTCACTTTGACTTGCAACATCTTCCACCAATAAGCTTTGCTTATTTCACACTTTTTTTCTTTTACTTTACTTTTTGGGATGCATGGACAGAGGTGCACAATAACCGAAGCCTAGGAAATCAGCAATAATCAATTTCTTGAGATGCATCAAACCCTTGATGCACATACCATGACCCGTTAGGAATATCGCTCAATCCGACTTTGGCAAGACACAAACACCCGGCTATGTGAATGGTGCCGAGTTACTCATCTTCATGATTGACTTCCCCAAACCTATTATTACTTTCTAACACTTTCACTTCCAGCCAATTTCTCAACTTTAACTTCACTTGCTTTCACCACTTCGCTTGCTTCCGAATTCCCGGATAGGTAAAGGGAGGCAAAATGTATATGAGGGGCTAAGCATGATTAAGAAGAAGAAGAGAGAAGAATGAATTGCCTTGGTCTTTCCAGGAAGAAAGTGAGAGAACTCATAATGTGGTGTCAACCTTCAAATTCAACATAATTTAGATAAAAACAAAGTATTAAACATGCCAATAATTTCAAACAAAGCATTTAGCAACTTAAACATATTATAAAACCTTTCAAACACATAAAGAATTTAAAACCAGTCAGTAAGCAAAATCTTCACTGAGGTCATATCCAGATAACTAACACAAAAATCGTTTTCGAAAACTCTTAGTTAACCTACCTCGGTCGAGGTGTTCGTAGGTCAACCGAGGTGAAACACCTCGTTCGGCCAGAACTCCACCGGTCGAGGTCAAAAATTTTTTTTAAATCCAGTTTTTTTTTTTTTTTTTTTCCAGTTTCGACGTTTTTCTCAATCAAATAACCTGTAAGTATGCATGCAATCTCAGATAAACATATAAATGCAGAAGTGAAGCATAAATATAAATATCCGGTCAATGGAGTCATACATCAAAGTCAAATAATACATCAAATACCCCATACTTGGGACACACTGTCCCAGTGGGTCAAAATAAGTCTAAAGGATAAAAAATACTCACCGGATAAATAGCTGAACTGCATAAAAATAATAAAGAAAAATCCTGCAGCTCTCAATAGTCCTGATCCGGTGGTGGTGGTGGTGGCACGTACAGATATTGGGTCGGGTCGAACGGATATCCCATGATGTGCTCGAACTGAATCTGGGCCATCATGTGCTGGTAGTGTTGCCGCTCCTGCATCTCGCGGATATCCAATGACAAAGCAGCATATGAATCAATAACCTGATCCGTCAGGTCATCGATCCGTCTGTGAGCATCTGGATCCCTGTGTCGGCGTGTCCTACGCCTAGCAGGTCTCACTGGAGATGTAGCAGGTGCAGGCTTAGTGTCCTCCTCATCCAGATCTATGACTGAGGTGCGCTCGTCCCTGCAGTATCTGTCCCTGTATCCATCGGGACTCCACCCTCTCTCTCATCAACTGTCTCCTCATCATCAGCCTCCTCCTCCTCAGCTGGGGCAGCTGCTGCCTCTCTTTAATCCTCCATCAGTGGAGCCCAAGCGGTCTGCCAATAATGTGGGTCATAAACAGTGAACTGGGCAGACCACCTGATCCCCTGTGGCGCAGTCAGCTCCCATGGCATAGCCACGTACGGAGTAGTCAGACCTCGGGGAACTAGAATCCGCCGAGTGATCATCTCCTGCAATCCAAGCGGCTTGGCAGCCGCCACCATCGTGCAAGCACTGAGATCCATGTCCTGATAGCTAGCTATGTGGGTGACAAGCCCTCCGCAGCAGATGTCTCCCTTCGCCTTGGCCTTGATCCTGTGCAGATCCTCTGCCAGCATCAAGCCAAAGTCCGGGATACCCCCAGTAACCATGCAGTATAAACTGAAAAGCTCTCCCTGTCGGATCTTCTGGGGCGTCTCAGTACGCGCCAGAAGCATCTCACTGAAGATCCGGTGGGCTAACCTAAAGGCTAGGTGGAAGATGATCTTCTCCCTGGAATCTCCAGGGCGCCATCTATCTGCGTGCTCAACAATATGGGCAATCTGCCCCCAAAACTTTCTAGCTACTGATCGGGACGGGAAGTCTACAGTGGTGGGCTTCGGAAAGCCAAAGATATCTCTCCAGTACTCAAGTGGCACTAAGAAGTTCTGGTTCATCAACCGGTACTTCATAGACTGCTCTGTGGGAAGGTAGGTGAAGGAGCTAACGAACTCTAAGGTCGGCTCCAAGTAGGCTGGGGCTCGGATCTCAGTAAACTGATCCAGCCCAACTGTAGAAATCATCCTCTTTAGGTCTCCGTCTACCTGGAGGCAATCAAAAGCAGACACGTCCAGGAAACGTGGTGCAATCACTGGACGGCCGGAAATACGCTCATAATCCACCCGGTGTTCGCTCATGGATCACCGGGCGGTAAGGTCGGGAAGAAGAAGAAGAAGGGGAAGGTGAGGATCTATCCCTGAGGGCAAGGCGGCGGTTAGAACTCATTTTCAGAAAATCAAACTGTCAGGTCACCTCGGTCGTCTGACAACACTCAAGAATCACCTCGGCCGAGGAACAGCTCGACTGGACCGAGGCGGAAAACTGGATTCTAATTCCTTCTGAAAATTCAGTTCTTTTCCCCCAAAAATCACTACAATTGCTTCCTATGGGGTACTTAAGCCTTTTCTCAACAAATGCAGGGGCAACCAAAGCCCAAAACGAAGCGAAACGGAGAGGTTAGGGTTTCGGTTCGTTTTACCTCGTTCCGGCCGAATCGGTTCGATTTTGTGCAGATCTGTACTTGCAACACGATCCTCTATCCTTCAATCGTAGTTTGGAGACAGAAATCTTCGAAAATGAGCAAGAAACGAAGGAGGCGAGGTGAACTGTCGCCGCGGTCGAGGGGAAAGAGTAAAGTGAGGAGAGAGAAATCTTCCGCCTTTTATACCCTTTTCCGGACTGCTGTCGCCTCGGTCGAGATGGTCTCGACTGGACCGAGGTGGTTCTTCAGAAAACCCTAGTCGCCTCGGTTGCTCAAGAATCATCTCGGTCGAGGTGCTCTGATAGCAACCGAGATGCCTCAGTCAAACTCCGTCTTTTCAAATTCTCGAACTTATGTCCTTCCAGTTATGCTCCTTCTTAGATGTCTCCTGTTATCTGTCTAGAATGCCAAAACAAAACAAAGCAAAGTAAAAGCAAAAACTATCTAAGCTAGACTAGAAAACGGGAAAAGAAAGCAATACCTTGGGTTGCCTCCCAAGAAGCGCTTGGTTTAAGGTCGCTAGCTGGACCATAATGCGTCTCAAATGAGGTATATTGATGCAACCTCCTCAACCAGAGTTTCCGGTTGGTATTTCTTAAGTCTACGACCGTTGACTTTGAAGCTTCCGCTAGTTTTGCCCCATATCTCAACTGCACCATGAGGAAAAACGTGTTTCACAACATAAGGTCCGGTCCATCTAGATTTTAACTTACCTGGAAATAGGCGGAGGCGAGAGTTGAAAAGTAGAACTAGGTCTCCTTCGTTAAGCTCCTTTGGGACGATACGCTTGTCATGCCATCTCTTCGTCCTTTCCTTATAGATTTTGACATTCTCATAAGCGTTCAAACGCAGCTCTTCCAGCTCGTTGAGTTCCAATAGTCGCTTCTCGCCGGCCTCCTTAATGTCGAAGTTTAACCATTTGATTGCCCAATATGCTTTGTGTTCCAATTCAACGGGCAAATGGCAAGACTTCCCATATACCAAATTATAAGGGGTGGTACCTATGAGAGTCTTAAATGCGGTCTTGTACGCCCAAAGAGCATCGTCCAATTTTATGGACCAATCCTTCCTCGTCCTAGAGACGGTCTTCTCCAAAATTGCTTTGATTTCTCTATTCGAGATCTCGACCTGTCCACTAGTTTGAGGGTGATAAGGGGTTGATACCTTGTGGGTTACCCCATACTTCGATAGAAGTGCCTTGAACTTCCGGTTGATGAAATGCGTTCCTCCATCGCTGATGATGATGCGTGGAGTTCCAAATCGTGGGAAGATGGTTCTATTTAAGAACTCCACAACCACCTTGGCGTCGTTAGTGGGAGAAGCAATGACTTCAACCCATCTAGAGACGTAATCAACCGCAAGAAGAATATAGAGGTTTCCTCCGGAGGATGGGAAAGGTCCCATGAAGTCAATCCCCCATACATAAAAGATTTCCACCTCTTGGATGTTGTTAAGTGGCATCTCGTTCCTCCTCGATAAATTTCCTGTTCTTTGGCATGCATCACAAGAGACAACAAAAGATTGTACATCCTTAAATAATGTAGGCTAAAAGAAACCGGAACGCAATACCTTAGCGCATGTTTTATCGGTGCTGGCATGTCCTCCACAAGGAAGTGAATGGCAATGCCGTATAACGGTATTAACTTCATCTTCCGGAATGCATCTTCGAAGCATCCCATCCGGCCCGCGCTTGAATAGCAGCGGCTCGTCCCAGTAGTAATGTCGTACTTCTTTGAAGAATCTCTTCTTTTGAGAGTACGTCAATCCGGGCGGTATTTCCTAGCAAACAAGATAGTTCACAATATCAGCATACCAAGGTCCGTTATTATCAGAGAGTTGGTGGATAGAATGTTCCACCAGCTGAGGATGAATGTCAGAGAAGGGAGTAAGAAGTTTATTATTCTCAGTAGTCTCAGTTGACATCATCTCGCCATCGACCTCGGTCGAGGCGCAGAGGCGTTGACCAAGATGTTCTTCAGTCGCCTCGCTCAGTCCAGGAAGTGCCTCGGTCGAGGTAGTGCAATTGGAACCGAAACTGGAGATCTTCGTCTCTTGGATCAGCTTCTCAGTTTTAGCTCCTGGATCCTCTTCCAGTGCCTTTAAGCTCCGTATATCTGCATCACAAGAAGCATCTATACCTTCCTCCATTAAACTAAAGCTAATAACTCTTTCGAGTGGATCGTTAGTAAGGATAGAGCTCACCAATTCTCTTGATTCTTCTTCATCATAGATGTTGAAGATGTCGTCGCTTAGCTGCTCCCCTTTCATGGCTGCAAGTAGTGCAAACTCCACCTCATCACCACCAACGTTGAATTTCAACTTGGCGTTCTTGCAATCCACGTTGCAACCCGAAGTTGCTAGAAATGGCCTCCCGAGAATAATAGGAACATGATAATCTGCGGGAATGTCAAGTACAACAAAATCTATAGGTAGATAGAAGTTACCTAACTTGACCGGAACGTCTTCCAAGATGCCCACGGGATGGGTAATGGAGCGATCCGCCATATAAAGTCGAATCTTGACCGGCTTGGGCTCTCCAAGTCCGATCTCCAGCGGGATGATGCTCACGCTGGCTTCTAGATCACAAAGGGCTTCACAAGTGACATCCCCAACTTGAATGGGAATGCAGAATGAGCCGGGATCTCTCAATTTAGGTGGCATCTTCTCCTTCATGATTTGTATGAGCTCTGAGGATTTAGATGTCATCCTAACTTCACCAAAGTCTTCCAGCTTCCTTTTCCTTGATAGGATCTCCTTCAAGAACTTTCCATAGGCGGGCATTCCTAGAATGGCATCAAGGAAAGGAATATTAATATGCAGCTTATTCATTAAGTCAAGGAACTTACCAAAGTGCTTGTCTAGATGTGCTCTGGCCCTTGACTGGGGGAATGGAAGTGGTGGTTTGTATGCAGGAGGTGGAACATAAACTTCAGTTTTCCCCTCCGCTTTCTGTGGCTCCACCTCGGTTGGCATCTCGGTCGAAGTGTTCTTCGACTGCATCTGGACCGAGGTGGTCTGCGTCGGTACTGGCACCGACCGAGGCATTGGATCTGCAGTTTTCAGTCCACTCCTCGTAGTTATGGCCATGATCTGGCCCTTAGGGTTGCTTTCCGTCCTTGCTGGAAGCTTCCCTGGATCTCTTGGCGTTTCATTCGCCCTACTTGCAAGTTGTTGTTCAAAGGCTTTTTGGGCCTTCGAAAATGAAGTCATAGAAGTCTCCATAGCGTTGAGCTTGATCAAGATAGCCTCCAGAACTGCGTCTTTCTTTTCTGGTTGAGACGAACTTGATCCTTGTCCCTGGCTTTTTAATGGAGTAGAAGAAGAAGAAGAAGGGGAAGAGAGGAAAGGGTTAGAGGAATCGTTAGAGTTGGAGTTTGAATGATTGTTACCGTTATTTTGGTTGTTCGCCCTCCAATTATTGCTATTGGATCCTCTATTGTTGTTGTTGTAATTGTTGTTCCGGGAACCGTTGTTGTTGTTACGGTATCCGTTGTTGTTGTTCCTTTGCCCTTGCTCTTCCTTCTTGGTTTGTGCAACCAAGAGTTCCTTCAATTGCTTCACGTCATTCTTCAAAGACGTGAGTTGATTGTTGTTGGGCTGAGTTTCTTGGAAGTTAACTCTTTTAACTCCACCTTCAGCTCCTTGGTGGGTGTACTTCTCCATATGCAAGGCTTGCTTCTCGATGAAGTCCCAAGCCTCGTCAATCGCCATGTCCATGAAGGTACCTGCGGAGAGTAGTTGGAGATTGAACTGGGTGCTTCCGTCCAGTCCTTTGAAGTATATCTCCAATAACTCTAACTTTGGAATCCCATGATGTGGGCAATCCAAAAGAATGTCCTTGAACCGCTCCCATGACTTGGACAAACTCTCCTTGTCCTTCATAATGAAAGCGTTGATCTTCCCTCTCATTTCAGCTGTCTTTGAGGGGGGAAAGAATTTGGTCAAGAACTCCGTAGACATTTCCTCCCATGTGCTAATTTTTCCTGGAGGAAGAGATTGATACCAAGTAAGAGCTCTATCTTTTAAAGAAAAGTAAAAAGGTCTTAGCTTGTAGTTGTTATTTTCGATCCTCGGAGGTCTCAAGGTCTCCATCAAGATCTCATAGTTTTGAAGATGTTGATGTGGTGATTCCTTCTCTAGCCCTCCGAACTGGCATTGGCGAATCATGGATAGAACTTGCGGTCGAAGTTCATAGTCATGGTCCGCTGGATCTCCTAGGTTAACTCCTGGACGCCTCAGTTGTTGATTAGGGTCCATCCTTTGACCTAGGGTTTGTGGGATTCCTGCAAGAAGAACGTCTCGGACTGGTATCCGAGGTGGGAGTATCTCGGCCGGGGCGTCAGGTACTGGAACCTGCCTCGGTCGAGGGTCAGCAACTGGATCCTGCATCGGTCGAGGATCAGCAACTGGATCTTCCCTCGGTCGAAGTAGAATCTGGTCTAGTATGGCTTCCATATCTGCTTCGATTGCTTCAGTCCTGGTGCGAGTTTCTTCCTTCTCTCGCCTTAGTTCTTCCCTGCTGAGGCGTAGCAGCTCTAGCGCCTCTTTCAACTCGGCCTCAAGATCGCGGTTGTCTTGTTGGGCCATCTTCGCTTCTCTTAAGCGTCGTTTGTATGTCTTTTATGGTTCGGGATCGTATGGAACGATTTCCTTCCCAGTGCGGGTTCTTCGCATATACCTAAGAAAGTACTTGCAAAACGTCACTCAAGTAGAGTGGTTAGTAGACACGGGGGCAAGTGCCCCAAGAGCAAACCGTACCGGCTCGGTCTAGACCAAGTCCCCGGAAACGGCGCCAAAAACTTGTTCGCTCCAAACGGTGTGTGCAAGCTTTAAATTTATAACCCTAAACTTAAGCTTAAAACAAAGATGCGAACCCGCAGTGTACGGGTCAATCGTAGTAAAAAGCAAGGAATTCCAAGGGTCGATCACAGGGACTTAGTGAAACAAAGTCCAGTTACGGTATGCTTATGTAAATACTAACCACAAGAGCAATTAAAACAATCAAAGATGAATAAGAAGTCAATAAAGCAAACATGCAATTCTAGGGATTAAAGCATCTAGTTGTGGTTCCAACTCAAGATCTAAAGATAAGCGGACAAAGCTGAGATTTTTGCATAGGGAAGTGTTACTAAAGTAGAATAGATCACCGGGTTAGTCTCACTACTCGCTAATCCTAAGCCGTAACTCCTATTACCGGGTAAGTCCCAAGGAATTAAGATAAACATATTAGCTATCCATACACATACATAGAGTAATGCATAAGCATAATCACAATCAAGGAAAGATAAACACATCAACATGCTTTTACACATTTACCCATTTTATCATCTCAATATAATGGTCAGGCAGGGGCGGCCTAGGCAAACCGAAGGGGTGCTACCAGGGTCATACAGGGGTGGTCTAGGCATAATCCTAGCCCTCTTCTCACTCTCTCGTCAACTCAACAACTAGGCACTTACATAGACGATGAAAGAATGAACATTTACCTTAGTTGACCCTGAAAGCTCGAGCTAAAACCAAACTGTACCTCGCCTCGGTCGGTTCGTAGAGCATCTCGACCGAGATCAATATGAACTGAGCGAGACGTGTGACCTGATTTGATCTATCCTGAGTTTAGGTTTTAGTTTTCCAAATCCTATCCTTGTTGCACCTTTCCTGGTTTATACGCAAGCTTAGGATGAGACTTACCCGGTGATTCCTTTGCTTGTATACCTATGATGATGAGTGTTAGGTAATAAAGGTTTATCCTTTATTAGGTTTTGAGTGTGCCTTCATCCTACCTTTGTGAGTTAGCTTGAGACTTACCGGTAAAGGTTAGTTCTATTCCCACCTTAGAAATACCTTCCCTTGTAAACCTCAGCTTTGTCCATGTTATCCTTAGAAATCTTGTTTTGTTGCTTTGTTCTTGATTTATTAATCATTTGGATGCTTTGATCTCTAGAATCCGCATTCTCTTTTCTGATTTATTTATCATCATGTTTTGTTGCTTTGTTCTTGATTGAAAACCTGATATTTACCGTGCTTGATTTCATCATAGTCCTTGTGTTCGACCCTGGAGTATTTGCCATATTATAACTGATCCATACACTACGGGTTCGCATATTGTTAAGGTTTTAATTTTAGTTTATAAATTTAAAGCTATTTCGTTCACTATTCACACATGTCTGAGAGCGAACAAGTTTTTAGCGCCGTTGCCGGGGACTTGGTCAAGACCAAGTTTGGTATTTGGTTGTCTTTCAGGGCTGCTGCGCTTGTTCCTACTAATTGCTTTACTTGAGTGATTTCGCAGGATCTTTCTTTAGGTTTATGCGAAGAACTCGTGTTGGGAAAGAAATCGTTTCTTACGATCCTGAACCAGAAAAGACTTACAAAAGAAGATTAAAAGAAGTTAAGATGGCAAAACAAGATAATCGAGATCTTAAGGCTGAATTGCAAGGCACGTTAGAACAACTTCGGCTTAGTAATGAATCTTTACAAAGAGAAAGGGAGGAAGCTCGTGCAAGAACAAAGGAGATCCGAGCTGATATGGCCGAATTGCAGGCTCACATACGACCTCGACTCAATGCGGTGGTCGAACCGAGGCCTAACCCTAACCTACCTGCACCGGTCGAGATACCACCTCCACCACCTCGGTTGCATGCTAGGGTTGACCGAGTCAACCATTTCGTAGGTGAACCACAAACCCTAAGTCAAAAGATGGACCCGAATCAACAAGAGCAGCGTCCGGACATTAACCTAGGAGATCTAGCTGAGGATGACTACGAGTTTCGACCTTAAGTCATTTCAATGATTCGACAATGTCAATTTGGAGGATTAGAAAGAGAATCTCCACATCAACACTTGCAAACCTATGAGATTCTTATGGAGAATTTGAGACCTTCAAGGGTGGAGAACAACAATTACAAGTTAAGGCATTTCTACTTCTCCTTGAAAGATAAGGCGCTTGCCAATCTCTTCCATCCGGAAGAATTAGCACATGGGAAGAGATTGCTACGGAATTTCTCACTGAGTTCTTCCCACCATCCAAAACTGCGGAGCTAAGGGGTAAGACTAATGCTTTTGTCATGAAAGATAGAGAAAGCTTGTTCAAGTCATGGGAAAGGTTCAAGGACCTTTTGTTGGATTGCCCTCACCATGGGATTCCAAAGATTGAGTTGCTAGAGATTTACTTCAAGGGTTTGGATGAGGAAACTCAATTCAAACTCCAATCACTTTCTGCGAGCACTTTTATTGATACACCGGTTGATGAAGCTTGGGAGTTTGTTGAAAAGTAAGCTCTACATATGGAGAAGTACTCCCATCAAAGGTTTGAAGATGGAGCAAAACGCGTTGGACCTCCGGAGCTGAGAGCGTTGCTCAACAATGAAGTCAAGGCTTTGAAAGAACTTTTATTATCTCAAGCAAAATGAGCATCCAAAGAGCAAGATGTTGGATACTTGAGGAGAGGAAACTATCAAGGGCCAAGGAATAACAATTACAACAACAACAACAACAACAAAAACTTCAACAACAATTGGAGATCAAATCAACAAAATTCCGGTAACCCTTATTCTCATGCTGAAAATCCTCTAACTCCCCCATCTTCTTCTTCTATTCCATTGAAGAGTCAAGAGCCATCTTTGAGCTCATCCCAGCAGCCTAAGGAAAAGATGGATGTTGTGTTGGAAGCAACAATGACCAAGCTCAATACTATGGAAAGTTCTATGAACATATTTTCGAAGGCACAAAAAGCCCTAGAACATCAAGTTTTCAACAAGGCTAATGAAGCACCTAGAGACCCGGGTAAACTCCCAGGAAGGATGGAGAACAACCCAAAAGAGAAGGTCATCGCAATCACCACACGAAGTGGATTGAGGATAACTGATCCAGTACCTCGTTCGGACAATGATCTGTCGAAGAACACTTCGGTCGAGATGCCAACCGAGACAGAACCCCAGAAAGCAAAAGAGAAATCCGATGTTTATGTTCCACCACCTTCTTACAAGCCTCCACGCCCGTTCCCTCAGTCTAGGGCGCGGGCACACCTAGACAAACACTTTGGTAAGTTTCTAAACCTTATGAGTAAGCTACATATTAACATAGCTTTCATTGGTGCAATCTTAGGAATGCCCACCTATGAGAAGTTTCTGAAAGAAATCTTTTCAAGGAAAAGAAAGCTGGAAGACTTTGGTGAAGTACGGATGACCTCTAGATCTTCGGAGCTCATTCAAATCATGAAAGAAAATATGCCACCAAAGCTAAAAAAATCCGGGTTTGGTTTTGCATTCCCATCAAAGTTGGGGATGTGACTTACGATGCACTTTGTGATCTAGCGTGAGCATCATTCCTCTAGCACTCTGTGAGAAGATCGGTCTTGGAGAGCCTAAGCCCGTGAAGATGACTTTATACATGGCGGATTGTTCCATTACTCGTCCCGTTAGAATCCTAGAGGACATTCCCGTCAAGCTAGGTAATTTCTACATACCTATAGACTTTGTGGTGTTAGACATTCCTGTAGATTATCCTATTCCCATAATTTTTGGAAGACCATTCTTTGCAACTTCGGGATGCAATGTTGATTGTAAGAACGCCACATTGTCATTCATTATTGGGGAAGATTGTGTGGAATTTACACTCTTAGCCATGATGAAGGGACAACCCTGGGAAGAAGACTTCTTCAACATCTATGATGAAGAAGATTCTCGAGAAATTTGGTGAGCTCTATCTTAATTAAAGATTCCCTTGAGAAAGTTTTGAGTTTTAGTATGATGGAGAAAGGTGTAGATGTTTCATGTGATGCAGATATACGAAGCTTGGAAACATTGAAAGAGGATCCAAGAGCTGGATTTAAAAAACTCATCAAGGAGACGAAAAGCATATTAGGTTTCGGTCCACCTCTCAGTACCTCGGTCGAGATGACTTCTGGAGCAAGCGAGATGTTGTTCACTGGATATCACCTCGGTCTATCACCTCAGTCCTTGACCGAGACAATTTCTGAAGCAAGCGAGATGGGGTCAACTGGAGATCACCTCAGTTCACCACCTCGGGTTAAACCTAGATGTCTCGACCGAGTTCCACCTGAGGCAAACGACATCTCCACTTATTTAAAGGACGTTTTCTTATTAAATGATGCAAATGTTTCTTCCATCTCTTCTGAAGTTTCCAAATCCTCTTGCATAGAGAAGGGAGGTACGAATTCGATATTTAAGGCACCTCCTATCTTAGAGCTTAAACCTCTTCCACATCTCTTAAGGTACGCTTTCCTTGGTCCGGATTCTACATATCCTATCATTGTTAGTGCTACTCTTACTGAAGATGAGTTGTCTAGATTGATGCATGAGTTGACAATACATAGAAAGGCTTTGGGTTATACTATTGATGATCTTGTTGGTGTTAAGCCTTTTCTTTGCATGCATAAGATACTAATGGATGATGATCATAAGCCTTCACGGAAATCTCAAAGACGGTTGAATCCGATCATGAAAGATGTTGTGAAGAAAGAAATTCTTAAGTTGCTTGATACAGGTATCATATTTCCCATATCGGATAGCAAATGGGTGAGTCCGGTACATGAAGTTCCCATATTCTTTTAGCAAGAATAACGAGTTACTTCCCAAGAGGGGTTGTAGACCCCGAGTTTTTTGTACATGAGACCCCGGTTATGAAAGCGTGGTTAACGGGAGCGAGATAAATCTACTCGGACCTCGCTAATTGTCTCCAAGGTAACAAAATTTTGGACCACGGTTATTTTAAATAATCATGGTCCCAATTCTATTTTTCTTTTAAAAAAAAACACCACGGTTCTTTAAAGAACCGTGGCTGCAAGAAACACAATTATTTGCTTACTTCATTTCATATTTTTTACGCTGTAACCAAAATACAAGAATAGTAATAGTAGTACATTGTTAGTCAAGAATAAGTTGAATGAATCATTAGTCAACATAAAAATGCAGATCAAAAATTAAAATCAAGATAAGAACAAACTACAAGTGTTTAAAACCACCTCAAACCCTCTTCTAAAATACCACCATGGCTGCAAGGTGCAAGAACACCAACATATGTAGTCCCATTCGGTGCAATCTCAGAACTCTCCATTAACTGCAAGCATCAAGCCATTTGTGAGTTTCCAAATAAAGTTTCAATTATTTATATGCTTACTGAGATGCGGCAATGGCCACACAATACCAACCAATACCAAGCTTTGGCTAGTTAAGTTATCAAGTTAGTAAGTTCAACTAAGCTAAGTTCATATGAAATTAACTTTTCAATAATATTTAATATATACGTTGGGTTTTGGGCGGGTTGATTTATAAGGAATGGGTTAAATTTACTGAGGATGAGTCTTGCTAGGTCTAGACTCTAGATAAGGTAAAATCACTAATATGCACCATGTATATGCAAAGCACTATGAACCTGCTAAACAGCGTAATGGAGAGGTAAATACTAAAGAGGAAAATAGTGTGAAATCTGTCATACCAATATTCTGAACGCATAGACCAAAGCCTGCACTAAATGGATCTTAATCCTTCTCTACTACTGAATTAAATACAAAAGTAGACCACATTCATGAATAGAGGAACATAAAGACAATCATTCAACGCAAATTTGACTTGTGAAAAAAACATGACATCAAGGTTTTGTTTCCTATTAACAGGAAGGTCTATTTCTTATCACTTGGTAACATAAAGACAATCATTCAACGCAAATTTGACATGTGAAAAAAAAATATGACATACTATGGTTTGTTTTTTTCTCACTTTCTAAAAGTCTGTCTCTACCTTAGCTTGTGTTGATTTCAAGCTAAGGTATGATAAAGGGAATTAGGGTAGAATCATTATGCAAACAACAACCATACATAACTCTTGAGTATGTCTAAGAAAAAACCTTAAGATCTTGTTGTGCAAACCATCCTACTACCAAGTTCAGTAAAACAGTAATTAAGCAAAACAGTGAAACCGACAAGCATTTGACAGCAAGAACTCCATTAAACATCAGAGGGGGAAAAAAAGAAAATAAGAATCCATAAACCTGTGAGGAAAGTCAACCACCACACCACCAGCAAATCCAACTCACATCGCATAATTTAATATGAGCTAAGCTATGTTTTCAGGATACACTTGAAGTACGACTCTAGCTCCTCTTGCCAAGCGTTTATATAATTATCCAAAGAATGCCCTACACTTATTAATAAAAATTAAAACTGATGTAGCAGATTGAAATTGATAAGCATTGGTTTAAATCATGTTACTCAGATGCAAATTATATGTGGAGCCAAAATACTTTAGTCTCAACTGAGGCTTATGATATGACTTGTCACCATTGCATAGCCACTTTTCAATCAAACCGCACATTTTTAGATCAGAAAATAAATAGAATATTCTGCATTTCATATATAACTACACAAATACAACATCCTTTTTGCAGTTTATTGATCCTTCATTCTAAAGTTTTGACAGAAAGCAGAGTAATTTTTCTAATATTAAATTGACAAATTTCATAGTTATTTTTTCTAAATTTATTATTTCTTTATGACTATGGTAGATTGCTAGGATGCTTAATAGCTTAGATATAATTGACCTACATAACTCGTGATTATAATGTTCAATCATGTAAAGTGACTCTATGACCTTTCAAATTTTTAGAACCTTAGTTTCTAATTAAGTAGAATAAAAAAGATGATTTGCGTAAGTTTCATAATCCATTAAGTGGTAATAAAAGCTTTTGAGGAAAAAGATCTTATATATGCACAATATTCACTATAAAAATACACAAAATAACTCAAAATAAACACCCAAATAAGCTCCATCAATAGCTTCTTGAATTTGTAAACTAATTGGCATTGGGTTGTGGTCAATTGCATTATCCTAAATAGATATCAATGGAAGAATGAATAAATTTAAATCGTTGCCTAAACATATGAAGTAAAAAAAATTTATTGTATTCAAATCACCAACACAAATATCACTTCGATCGAGCCATGAGTTAGAACAAACCCATTATCATAACAAGTGGGCTACTCTTTTTAAAATTCAATTCTAATCAAGGGAGATCTTTAAGACTCTAACCCACAATTCAGAAGAACACTCTGCACATGAACCTTCCTTCTTCAATGAATCGAATGAAGGAAACCTTAACTTCTACTCCATGGATCCGAATCAAACTAGGTTTAAGGACAAACATGGAAGCCGACGTAACTAAAAAACATGAAAATGAATCGATGAATTACATGGGTTGAGATTCAATCCATACAAATAGTGATTTGTGTAAGACTTACTCGAATTCAGAGGGGCGCTGTATATGCGGTTAACGAACGCTCGAAGATTCAATCTTGGTGTGATGGTGGCGAGTCCCTCTTGCAATCATGCACTTTCATTTCTCAAGCGATCGAAGAGAGAATCCGGGCAGTGACTTTGTTGTCTCAAGGGATTTAGGGTTTAGATTTGAGGAGAGAAGGAACAAAGTGTTGGTGACGGCATTTGGTTTCTAAGGCTGATGGAATGTAGGCAGCGCTTGGTTGTCTCGAGGAGTAAGATAGGAGGAGCCCGGTAACACGTGATCTTGCTCTTTATTTCTTTTCTTTTTTTAAAAAAATATTTTAACCTTGGTTTTTTGCACAACCGGTGTCCGATAAATCAGATTTCACCTCGGTTATAAACGATAACCATGGTATTTCACGAACACATATATCCGCACCACGGTTATTGCATATAACCGTGGTCCGATCCCAATAAATAAAATTTTAAAATATGTTTCTTCACAGTATTTATATTAACCGGGATCCGAAAATGTTGTTGACCTCGGTTCTACTGAATCGCTCCTACCCAAGCGAGGTCTACAGGGGGTTTTTGTACTAGTGGTTACAGGCTGGAGAATGCGCATTGACTATCGAAGATTGAATTTGGCAACAAGAAAGGATCATTTTTCTCTTCCATTCATCGATCAAATGCTTGAACGGTTAGCACAACACTCCCATTTTTTCTATTTAGATGGTTATAGTGGCTTCTTTCAGATTCCTATCCATCCGGATGATCAAGAGAAGACCACTTTCACTTGTCCATGGGGGGCATTTTCTTATTGGAGGATGCCATTCGTGTTGTGTAACGCACCCTCCACTTTTCAGCAATGTATGATGGCTATCTTCCCTGAGTATATTGAGGAGATCATATCGGTATTCATGGATGATTTTTCTGTATATGGTTCCTCTTTTGATAACTGTTTGGCTAAGCTTTCTCTAGTGTTACAACGTTGTGAAGACACTAATCTCGTTTTGAATTGGGAGAAGTGTTACTTCATGGTTAGCGAAGGAATTTTTCTAGGACACCTCGTTTCCAACCGAGGTATAGAGGTCGATGGAGCTAAGATCGAGACTATTGAAAAACTTCCCCCACCTTGTTTAGTTAAACTTGTGCGGAGTTTCCTTCGGCATGCAGGTTTCTACCGGAGGTTCATCAAGGATTTCTCTAAAATCTCTAAACCGCTTACTAATCTTTTGAATAAGGATGTTATTTTTGAGTTCTCGCAAGAATGCCTTGATCGCTTTTTACAGGATAAAGGAAGCATTGATCACCACTCCCATCATTCAACCTTTTGATTGGACCTTGCCCTTTGAGATCATGTGTGATGCTAGTGATGTGGCCATAGGAGCGGTACTTGGACAGAAGAAAGATGGCTGGACCAACGCCATTTATTATGCTAGCAAGACGCTAGATGAAGCTCAGCTGAATTACGCCACCACCGAAAAAGAGCTCTTGGCAGTTTTGTATGCATTTGAGAAGTTTTGTTCTTACTTAGTGGGAGCGAAAGTTATTGTTTATAATGACCATACATCTATTCATACTTCCTAGCTAAGAAGGATGCAAAGCCGCGTCTTATTCGTTGGATTCTCTTACTTCAAGAGTTTGACTTGGAGATTTGCGATAAGAAGGGATCCGAGAATTCTGTAGCGGACCATGTTAGCATGAAATATTGTGATATTTTAGGCACGTTTTCTAAGTGTATTTCATCCATATTGATAGTCATTGATTAAGCATTGATGCATTTGTGAGCTAGTTTGTCTATAATGTCGATATAGAGATCTACACAAGCTTTATGTTGATTGTAGGCAATTAAGAGCTATTTCCGAACGGAATTGAGCAAGGATGGAGTTTGATTGAGCATGTCCATGAATTGAGGACATTCCTAGGAGCTAAGGATGTGCTAACTTGAAGAATGGCACGAGGAAAGGAAGAATCACGTTCTAGCCCTAAACCACGCTCTAAAATACGGCCGTACTACATTCCACGTTCAAGTCCACGGCCGTGGAACCATGGCAAGGGAAGCGTGATTCATTCCAGCAACTTCTACGGCCGTGGAAGAGTTGTGTCAAACCGTGATGATTTCCACGCTCTAAATTACGGTCGTGGAACCCTTCCACGACCGTGATCTTGGTGATCTTTTTCGCTACACTTTAAGCCACGATCTCATACGCAATTGGGTCGGACCGATATTTTATCTTACACTATAAAAGGACGGACGAAGAGAGATTCCGTCACCTCTGCTTAGACGCACTTTCGCCTTCGCTTACGCTTGGATTTGCCCTAATTTCGCATTTTGGCGGAGATTGTGATTGAGAGATTTGTGTTTTGTCATTGGGATTTCCGGATTGACGGAAGATTTGAAGATTCGGAAGATTGTTCGTAAGAAGATTTCGCTTCTTACTAAGGTTTGATTTAGAAGACGGATTGACATCCCGTTCTTCCTTCTTATCTAAGATTTGTGATTGTTTGTGTTATTCCGAATCTATTGACGATTATTGTTCTTGATTGTGGATCTGAGATTGATTTGAAAGTTATTGAAGGTTTTCGGAAGTTTTCATCTTTCATCCTTTTAAACCTTGAATTTGATATCAATATGACTGTTGTTGGCTAAAGCCCTTTAACAGTTCTAAGGTGAAGGGTTGATAGTTGTGGCTTAGATGATGATAGATCGATCGTAAACAGATTGGACCCTGAGAGTTAGAGAGAATCGCCGACAACCCTAATCCACGGTCTGTTCTTGAGCTTCCACGACCGTGGAACTCAAGAACTACCCGTAATTTTGTGTTAGTTTACGAACTTGCTTTTACTTTAATCCAAAGTTAAAGATTTGCTTTAACTTAGTCTTGGCTTACCTTTTCTAGGTGGTAGTGAAGCCTCAACAACCTCTACCTCGATTGTGAGTGTCACAACCTTAATCGGTTTAGTTAGTCTTGATCCTTGGATTACAAGTTTGGGTATTTGACATTAATTCTTACCTTTAGAACCTTTCTATATTGAAGCCTCAACAACCTTTATAGAGAGTGTCTTTTAGGTGAGTCATATAAGGTGTTTGGAACTTCACCGTACGATTACCTTACATTAGCATACCTTTGCAACCCTCAACTCTGTCCTTATACCTTTAGTATATCTTGAATCGATTGCCACAGCTGGATACTTGAATCTTTAGAATTGTTGTTTTCCCAATATTTAAAAAGCTTCATACATTTACTCGCTTGATAACTTATAATTGAATTTGTTCCCCCCAAATCCCTGTGTTCGATACTCTGGAATTCTTGCTCAACTATATCGATCCGTACACTGCGGGTTCGCTTGCTTGATTTCTAGTTTTATATTTAAAGCTTATTTGCACGCACGCTAAGTGGCGAACAGACCACCTCAGGTGGCTACCACCTATCTCGCTCGAGAGGGACGATCTACCCATTGATAAATCATTTCCTGATGAGCAATTGCATTTGGTGGAGCATTGGCTTCACCAAATTTCAAATGGTAAAGAGCCTTGGTATGTTGATATTGTTAATTATCTTGTTTGTCAAGAAGTACCTCCAAGATTGACATACGCTCAAAGGAAGAAGTTCTTCAAAGACGTACGTCATTACTATTGGAACGAGCCTCTACTTTTCAAAAGAGGACTGGATGAGATGCTTTGACGGTGAATTCCAGAGGACGAGACTACAAGTGTCATACGACATTGCCATTCACTTCCTTGTGGAGGACATGCTAGCGCTCACAAAATGTGCGCTAAGGTATTACGTTCTGGTTTCTTTTGGACTTCATTATTTAAGGATGTGCAAACGTTTGTTGTTTTTTGTGTTGCATGACAAAGAACAGGAAATATATCTAGGCGGAACGAGATGCCACTTAACAATATTCAGGAGGTCGAGATCTTTGATGTGTGGGGAGTTGATTTTATGGGACCTTTCCCATCATCTGCAGAAAACCTCTACATTCTCTTAGCTGTTGATTACGTCTCTAGATGGGTAGAAGCCATTGCTTCTCCCACTAATGACGCCATGGTGGTTGTGAAGTTTTTCAATAGGACTATCTTTCTACGCTTTGGAACACCTCGAGTCATCATTAGCGACGGAGGAACACATTTTACCGCCCGGAAGTTTGAGGAACTTCTATCGAAGTATGGGGTAACCCACAAGGTAGCAACCCCTTATCACCCTCAAACTAGTGGGATGGTGGAGATCTCTAATAGAGAAATCAAGGCAATTTTGGAGAAGACCATCTCAAGGATAAGGAAGGACTGGTCCATGAAGTTGGACGATGCTCTTTGGGCGTATAGGACCGCATTCAAGACTCCCAAAGGTACCACCCCTTACAATTTGGTATATGGGAAGTCTTGTCATCTCCCCGTTGAGTTGGAGCATAAGGCGTATTGGGTGATCAAATGGCTCAATTTCGGCCTCAAGAAAGCTGGAGAGAAGAGGCTTATGGATATCAATGAGTTGGAAGAGTTGCACTTGAATGCCTATGAGAATGCCAATATCTACAAAGAAAGAACGAAGAAATGGCATGACAAGCACATCATCCCTAAGGAGCTCAAAGAAGGGGATCTTGTTCCACTCTTCAACTCCCACCTCCGCCTCTTTCTAGGTAAGTTAAAATCTAGATGGACAGGACCTTACATTGTGAAAAATGTTTTTCCCCATAGTGTAGTTGAAGTATGGGGTGAAACTAGTGGAAGCTTTAAGGTCAACGGTCATAGGTTGAAGAAGTATCAAATAGAAGTTCTAGCTGAGGAGATTGCACCCTTGCATCTTGCTTGAGAGTGACGTACGGTCCAACTAGTGACCTTAAACCAAGCGCTTCTTGGGAGGAAACCCATGGTATTGCTTTCTTTTCCCTTTTCTAGTCTAGTTTAGATAGTTTGCTTCGTGTTTGTGTCCTCTTAGACAGGAATTAGGTGTTACCCAAGAAGAAGAAAAACAACTCAGTAAACGCATGGATGGTTCGATGTTTGGGAATTTGAGAAAACGGAGTTCGACTGAGACACATCTCGGATGCTGTCTGTTACGCTAGAAAAATGTACCACGCAAAAGTCTTACAAATTTATAACTCGATATATTCTCCTAACTCCTAGCGAACCCACAGTGTATGTGTCGTTTTGTAGCAAGGATAGTATTCCAAGGTCGAACACGAAGACTAAGGTGAATCAAATCAAACAAGTGATCATAGATAGTGCAAATCTAGTCTAAGAAAAGAGAAAGAAATAAAGAAATGAAAATCATGATAGTTTTGGTTGGGTTTTTATGGTGATCAAACAAAGATCACGAATCATGCAAGATTTATCAATCAATCAAGCAACACAAACAAACAGCACAAGAACAAGATATGTGATCAAGTAAGAAAAGTTGATTATAGGGATAGGGACTTCCGGTGATGGCATTGGACTCAAGCTTCTAATCAAACTTGGACAAGCTACGGTATGTTGGGAAAGGATGTTTCTCCAATGGGATCAATCACCGGGTAGGTCTCATGGTCCACTAATCCCACACCTAAGGTCCTATTACCGGGTAAATCTCTAGTAACCTAAGGACGAGAATTCTACACAAACCGGATTACTATCTAGGGGTCAAACCTCTCCTTACCGGGTAAGTCTCGGGAAGGCAAGTCCTAAGCAACAATCCTAACACACTCAATCCAATAGTGGCTTGTGAGGCTCACTACTACCTAGAGTTCATCATCTGCGGTATTAATCCTCAGGAACACTAACATCCCTACCAAGAAGGAGCAGGTCTTCTCTACGTACTCCGACAATGAGCCTGGTGTCTTAATCCAGGTATACAAAGGTGAAAGAACAAGGACCAACGATAACAACTTGCGTCTAAGATCGGGAATTACCAGGTAAGTCTCTTCCTTAGCATAGTTTGCTAGCATTAGGTCACCCTAAGCTAGATAAGGATTAACAAACACTACGATTTCAACAATCTAACATCCTAACATTCAGATTCATCAATATAATCACAACAGGGCAAAACCATGGGCTCATCATACACAACCACGGCCGTGGTTTAGGAGGAACAAGCCGCGGTTTAGATCGGGGGTTAGGTTTCGAGCATGCAAGTCATCAAAAGGTACATTCAAGTCTATTCTATCATTATCCAATCCATAACCTTGTGTCCATCACCCTAGAATCACAATTACTTAGCCAATAACATGCATCTCAAGATCTAGAATCATCATACAAGCATACATGGGTTTCATAGCTAGATGGTGAATGAAAGCAAGTAAAAGCAAGAAATCTTGGCTGAATATGAGTTTAAACAAGACTTACAACCATTCAAATGCAGCTTCAAATCGTTCCTTACAACACTTCCAAAATCTTCTCAACCAAAATCACTAAAAACCACTCAAAATCTCACTCTAGATCTAAGTTTGATGATGTTCTTCTTCTCCCAAATGAGTGTGTTTTGTTGTTCTTCCAAGTCTTCCTCTCCCAAAAATGGATGATGAGAAAGAGTCCAAAAGCCAGCCTGCAAGCTCTCCCAAGTCCACACTCAACCAAGAAAAGCAAAGGTCGGGCAAAGAAATCGTGTGACAAGTGTCAAGGTTGTCCAAACGATAACCACGGGCAAAACAATGATTCCACGGGCGTGGAAATGGCCTCTGGGCCGTGGTTCCTACAGCCCAACCGTCCTTGGATCATTAAGTCACGAGTTGGTGCAAGGCATGCACCAATAGGACTATCGGTTAATCCGACTTTGGCAAGACACAAACACCCGATTATGTGAATGGTGCCGAGTTACTCGTCATCAAAACCAATATCCCCAAACCTATATTTTTTCTACACTTTCACAACACATTCAACACTTCATTCATAACATTCATACACTTCCTTCAACACCCCACACTTGCTTTTCACACACTCAACACACTAGCATGCTCCTATTCCCGGATGGGTCAAAAGAGGTCAAATTTTTATCAATTGAGGTGCTTCAAACAACATGATCAAGATGAGAAGAAGAGAGATTAATTGCCTTAATCATTCCTATATGATGTGTAAGAACTAGCATGCGATTTCGATAATCAATCTCAATCCAACCTAGGCAACAATCTTCATCACAATTCATACATGGAAATCAAGAGAAGTATTCAAGTCCACATATGCATAAACTCTTTCAACACACAAAGCCATCCAAAGCCAATTCACAAAACAAACTCATCATGAGGGTCATATCCAAACTAAGAAGCACAATTTTTTTTTTTAATTTTTGAGATAAATATGTACAATGCAAAACATAATGAAGCATGTGACAATAGTATGAAACATCCTAGATGCAATCATGCAAATGATTATGAAAACCCCACCCCATACTTAAAACCACATTGTCCCCAATGTGCAAATTAAATAAGGAAGTGAAAGAGAGTCCTCACAATGTAAAAATGGTGTTTTCGGTATTTTGGTTCACTCATGTGGAGTGATGGTGGATGATCAATCAAAGATGGTAGAGAGCTCTTGATGTTCAATGTGGTGCTGGGACCCGCGCTAAGCACCGCAAGCCATCCAAGTCCCACGTCCACTCTACCCACGTTTGATGCGGGATCATCATCATCATCATGCCTTGCAAGACTTCTTTGTTACCTAGACTCTAGCACACAAACACAAGACACACAAACACACCAAAATAAAAACAAAAGCAAAAAGCAAAAACGAAAACAAAAACGAAAAGGGAAAGATATGTAACAATATGTTGCCTCCCATTAAGCGCTTCTTTAAGGTCATTAGGTTGACCAAATTCGGGAGCGTAGCACTCAAGGTGAAGTGGGGCAATCATATCAACCGGAGCTTCCGGCATGTACTTATTCAAACGGTGCCCATTCACCTTGAAATCTCCACAATGCTCCCCACCTATCTCAACCGCTCAATGGGGAAAACCTTCCTCACCACATAAGGACCCGTCCATCTTGACTTGAGCTTTCCGGGGAAGAGCCACAACCTTGAATTGAAGAGAAGGACTAAGTCACCTTCACTCAACTCCTTTGGATGAGACGTTTGTCATGCAAACTCTTGGTCCTTTCTTTGTAAATCCGGGCGTTTTCATAAGCATCTAACCGGATTTCCTCAAGAGTATTCATTTCTAGCAACCTCTTCTCACCGGCTTCCTTGAGGTCAAAATTCAACCACCTTATGGCCCAATATGCCCTATGCTCCATCTCCACCGGAAGGTGGCAAGACTTGCCATAAACTAGCTTGTAGGGAGTGGTGCCAATTGGTGTCTTGAAGGTAGTTCTATAAGCCGATAGAGCATCATCAAGCTTCATAACCCGATCTTTTCTTATCCTAGAAACCGTCTTCTCAAGTATCCCCTTGATCTCCCGGTTGGAGATCTCCACTTGGCCACTAGTTTTGGGGTGGTAAGGTGTGTCCACCTTATGAGTCACCCCATACTTAGCCAAAAATGTCTCAAAGTTCCTATTGGTGAAATTCTCCTCTCCATCACTTATGATCACTCTTGGTGTTCCAAACCTAGGGAAGATGACTCGGTTAAAGAACCGCACCACTACTTTGGCATCATTTGTGGGAGAGGCGATTGCTTCCACCCACCTCGACACATAATCCACCGCCAATAGAATGTAGAGGTTGCCACATGAAGAGGGGAATGACCCCATGAAGTCCACACCTCAAACGTCAAAGACCTCAACCTCTTCGATATTGTTCAAGGGCATCTCATTCCTTCTTGAGATGTTTCCCGTCCTTTGGCAAGTGTCACAAGCTAATACAAAACTCTGCACATCCTTAAACAAGTTAGGCCAATAAAAACCGAATTGCAATACCTTTTCACACGTTTTGTGTGAGCTAGCGTGGCCTCCACATGGAAAGGAGTGGCAATGAAGGATTACACTTTCCATCTCATCCTCCGGAATGCACCTCCAAAAGACTCCACCCGGTCCTTTTTTGAACAAGAGAGGCTAACTCCAATAATAATGTCTCACATCTTTGAAATTTTTTTTCCATTGGGCATATGACAAACCGGGTGGCACCTCTTCACACAAGATAATTCACTATATACGCATACCATGACTCACTCCCTCTAGACACTTGAAGTAAGCACTCCTCCATCACTTGCAATTGCTCATCCCGGAATGAATCATCGATCGGGATGTCATCTCTTTCAATCTCCAATGGTGGTAGCCTACTAAGATGGTCCGCTACTGAATTTTCGGAACCTTTCTTGTCTCGAATCTCCAAGTAGAATTCTTGGAGGAGAAGGATCCACTGAATGAGGCGAGGCTTGGCATCTTTCTTTGTGAGGAGATAACGGATCGCAGCATGATCCGTGTACACAATAACCTTTGCTCCAACAAGATATGAGCGGAACTTCTCAAAGGCATACACTACCGCTAGCAACTCCTTCTCGGTTGTGGCATAGTTGAGTTGGGCATCATCTAGCGTCTTGTTAGCGTAGTAGATGGCATGTGTAAGCCCATCTTTCTTTTGTCCTAAAACAGCCCCAACAGCCACGTCACTCGCATCACACATTACTTCAAATGGTAAGCTTCAATCCGGAGGTTGCATGATAGGGGCGGAGATCAAAGCATCCTTAAACCTACAAAACACTTCAAGACAATCCTTGGAGAAAACAAACTCAACATCTTTCATTAGTAGGTTAGTAAGAGGCTTAGAAATTTTAGAGAAATCTTTTATAAACCTCCGGTAAAAACCGGCATGCCCTAAGAAACTCCTTACCCCTTTTACCGAGGTAGGTGGTGGCAACTTCTCTATCGTTTTTATCTTGGCTCTATCAACCCCAATGCCTCGGTGGAAAACCAAGTGTCCCAACACTATGACTTCACTCACCATGAAGTGGCATTTTCCCAATTCAATACAAGATTAGTTTCCTCACATCTCTTCAACATCAAAGATAGATTAGCCAAGCAATTATCAAATGAAGAGCCATACACCGAGAAATCATCCATAAACAATTCCATAATATTCTCAATATATTCAGAAAAATAGCCATCATACACCTTTGAAAGGTGGCGGGTGCATTACACAACCCAAGTGACATCCTTCTATATGCAAATGTTCCCCAAGGACAAGTAAATGTTGTTTTCTCTTGGTCATCCGGGTGAATAGGAATTTGGAAGAACCCACTATAACCATCAAGGTAACAAAAGTGTGAATGTTGAGCTAATGTTTCTAGCATTTGGTCAATAAAGGAAAGAGGGAAGTGATCTTTCCTAGAGGCAAAATTAAGCTTCCTATAGTCAATACACATTCTCCACCCTGTAACCGTCCTAGTTGGGATTAGTTCATTGTTCTCATTAGTTACTACGGTCATACCACCCTTCTTAGGAACAACATGTACGGGACTAACCCATTTACTATCTAAAATTGGGAAAATGATTCCTGCATCTAGCAAGTTTAAGATTTCTTTCTTGACTATCTCTTTCATAATAGGGCTCAATCTTCTTTGAGGTTCAATAGAAGGTTTATGGTTGTTTTCCATCAAGATTTTATGCATGCACAAGGATGGTTTAATTCCAACTAAGTCATCAATGGTGTATCCAATAGCTCTCCTATGCAATTTCAATACATTCAACAATCTATCAAGCTCATCATCATTCAAAGATGCATTCACAATCACGGGATAAGTAGAATTTGAACCAAGGAAAGCATACTTTAAATGAGAAGGGAGAGGTTTGAGATAAGTTTAGGAAGACCTTTCTCGGTTGGATGTGATCCATATAGCTCCACATTAGATGAATCCAAAGCCATTGAAGACGCTCCAAGACTCCTTGAAGCCTTATAAACAACTAAGGGACTTTTCTGGAGAAACCACGGGTGATCCCACGGGCTCTTGCATAACCACGGGCGTGGTTCTGGAACAATTAGCTACGACATTTTTCCACGGGTCTATTTATTGATACCACGGGCGTGGAAATGGCCTATGGGTCGTGTTTCTTACAGCTGTTCAACCCTCCTTCATGCACTTCAAATTCAGCACTTGTCTCCTTTTCTAATGCATACAAAGCTTGGATTTCTTCATTGCAATCTTCCTCAATTCCTTCCTCCTTGATACCCATGCTGAGAACCTTCTCTAATGGAACCTTGATTAGGATTGAGCTCACAACTTCCCTAGATACTTCTTCCTCGACAATGTTGAAGACGTCTTCACCAAGGGCTGGCCCCTTCATCATTGTGGACAGCTTGAACTTGATATTTTCTTCTCCTATGTTGACGGAGAGGATCCCATTTTTGCAATCCACTAAGCATCCGGATGTGGCTAAGAATAGCCTCCCTAAAATGATAGGAACCGGGTAGTCCGCCGGGATGTCCGAAACAACGAAATCGATTGGCACATAGAACTTCATAAGTTGAACCGGTATGTCCTTTAGGATCCCCACGGGGTGAGTGATGGATCGATCCGCCATGTAGAGGGTCATCTTGACCAGCTTTGGATCTCCTAGCCTAACCTTGTTGCAAAGTGCAAGCGGGATAATGCTTACACTTGCTCCAAGGTCACATAGGGCCTCATATTGCACTTCTTCAACTCCTATTGGCACACAAAAAGACCCCGGATCTCGCAACTTAGGAGGCATCTCCTCCCTCATGGTTTGAATCAACTCGGAAGACCTCATTTTCATCCTCACTTCTCCATATTCCTCCAACTTCCTCTTGTTGGAGATTATCTCCTTAAAAAACTTTCCATAGGCCGGCATACCTAGAATCGCATCCATGAACAGAATGTTACTATGCAATTTAGACATGAGTTCAAGGAATTTACCAAAATTTTTATCCAAACGAGCTCTTGCTCGTGATTGTGGAAATGGTATTGGTGGCTTGTATGAAGGAGGTGCCACATATATTGGCTCATCATCCTTGCTCTTGCCTCCTTCTTCTTACAATGGTTTTTCTTCCACCACTACTTGCTTCCCCTTGTCATTCTCCTTTGGTGAGGGATCTTTCATGCTCAGCCCACTCCTTGTGGTAATGGCCCACTCAACCTCCCAAGCAATTGTTCAAACATCATTTCGGTCCTATCCTTTGGAGGTTGAGCAAAACCGGGTGGAGGCTCTTGTTAAGCCTTAGGTGGTGGGGCTGCGCTTGTGGAAGCGGGAGGGTTCAAGGCACCAGGTTAGAATAGGAGAATCCGGGATGGTTGTGATTAGGCCGATAATTGTTGTATGGCCGGCTGTTGTTGTTGAAGTTCCTAGGGCCTTGGTAGTTGTTGAAATTTCTCCTTCCCATGTAGCTAACATCCTCCTCTTTGGAAGCCAAGTTGGCTTGCACTTGCACTTGAGGACTTGCTTTACTCTTCAAGGTTATGGTACACAACTCCCTCAAGGACTTAAACTCATTGTTGATTGCATCAAGTTTGTAGTTGCTCATGGTGACTTGACTTACTTCATATGCTCCCGGTTTCCTCCCATTACTCTTCCTATGGGAGTACTTCTTTATCACCAAGGCTTGCTTCTCTACAAAGTCCCAAGCCTCATCCACATTCTTCTCCATGAATATTCCTCCGGAAAGTGATTGGAGCTTGAATTCACTATCCTCATCAAGCCCCTTAAAATAAATCTCCAATAGCTATATCTTCGGTATCCCATGGCGTGGACAATCTAGGAGGAGGTCTTTGAACCTCTCCCAAGATTTGAATAGGCTCTCCTTATCCTTCATCACGAAGGCATTGATCTTCCCTCTTAGCTCGGTTGTCTTGGAAGGTGGGAAGAACTTTGTAAGAAATTCGGTTGTCATCTCCTCCCAAGTGCCCACACGTCCTAGTGGAATAGATTGGTACCAAGTCAAGGCCTTATCCTTGAGTGAGAAGGAAAAAGCCCTAAGCTTGTGGTTGTTTCTCTCCAATCTAGGTGGCCTTAGAGTCTCCATCAAGATCTCATAATTCATCAAGTGTTGATGAGGAGACTCTCCTTCCATCCCTCCAAATTTATTATGCCGGATCATTTGTAGCACTTGAGGGCAGAGCTCGTAGTCATGGGCTGCGGGATCTCCTAAGTTTACACCCGGACAGTGCACTCTTTGGGCTGGATCCATACATTGCCCTAGCGTTTGTGGATCCTCAATAATGATTGGCTCATTCCGTACTTGTACCGCCGGCTGCGGTGGTGGTAGAGGTGGTGGTTGGTGAAGATTAAGCTCCCTTTGCATAAGAGCTTGCCTAATCTCTTCAATTTCCCTCCTAGTTGCTTCTTGCCTCTCATTTGCAAGTCTCCTCTAATTCTCCAAAGCTTCATCCCTTAGCCTATATTTCTCTAAGGCATCATTCAACTAGCTTGAAGATCTCTTCCGGCCATCCCCTTCTTCTTCTTAGTGCCCTTTGATCTAGTCTTAAGGGTTTTCTCCGGTTCGGGATCGAATGGTGCTAAATCCTTGCTACGAGATCTTCGCATGCACCTAAAGAATAAGAGAGTTCCTGAAAAATCAAAAACACAAACCAAACAATATCAAAAGCAACAAGAAAGACCTATACTATAGACAATCACACACAATGATTCAATCTAGACCTAGTCCCTGACAACGGCGCCAAAAACTTGTTACGCTAGAAATGTACCACGCAAAAGCCTTACAATTTATAACTCGATATATTCTCCTAACTTGTAGTGAACCCACAATGTATGGCTCGTTTTGTAGCAAGTATAGTACTCCGAGGTCGAACACGAAGACTAAGGTGAAATCAAATCAAACAAGTGATCATGGATAGTGCAAATCTAGTCTAAGAAAAGAGAAAGAAATAAAGAAATGAAAATCATGATATTTTTGGTTGGGTTTTGTGGTGATCAAACAAAGATCACAAAACAAGCAAGATTTATCAATCAATCAAGCAACACAAATGTTACGCTAAGATCGTGTGATGTGCATACGCAATAAGCTTTAAATTTATATTCTCGTTATATTTCTCCTAACTCCTAGCGAACCCGCAGTGTACGGGACATTTGTAGTAGGGATAGTATTCCGAGGTCGAACACAAAGACTAAGGTGAGATTGCTTCGATTAGTGATTAAGTTTAGTGAAGATCTAGGTGAAGAAAAAGGAAAGGGAATAAAGAAATGAAAATCTAAATGTTTTTGGAGGGTTTTTAGGTGATCAATCAAAGATCACAAATGATGCAAGGTAATCAATCAACTAAACTAGCAAATCAACACAAACAAACAAGCTAAGTACGAGATATGAATCAAGAGAGAAAATCGGATTCTAGGGGTTGGAAGTTCCGGTTATGGCATAGGACTCAAGCTATCTAATCATTCCTTGGATTAACTATGATATGTTGGGAGTAAGTGTTTCTAGATTGGGATCAATCACCAGGTAGGTCTCATGGTCCACTAATCCATCCCTAAGATCTCGTCACCGGGTAAGTCTCTAAGAACCTAAGGGACGGAATTCTACACAAACCGGATTGTCACCTAGAGATCTAACCTATCCTTACCGGGTAAGTCTCGAAAGGGTTAGTCCTAAACAACTATCCTAGCACACTTAGTCCAATGGCAGCTTATGAGGCTCACCACTACCTAAGGTTTGTCATATTTGAAATCTAAGAGTAGAATCACCGGGTAAGTCTCTTCTAACACTTAGTTGCTAACACTAGGTCACCCTAGGGTAGATTTAACTCAACAAATACTTAGGATTTCAACATTCTCACAATCTAAAGCTAGATCCATCAAACCAGGGAGAATCACGGTTTGTTCTATCAAGTCCACGGCCGTGATTTGACATGAAAAATCTGTGGACTTCAACAGAGGCTACGTCCAAGTAAATGACTCATCCAAGGGCTAATCTAAGTCCATCCTATCATAGTCCTAGCCATAACCATTCTTTCCTTACCCTAGAATCACATCTATTTAGCCTACAACATTCATCATAGCAATCAAAATCATCAAACATAAAATCATGGATTCCATTTGCAAGATAATAAAGAGAAAGAGATGAACAAGTGAAGTGAACAAAACCAAGCTGAAAATGGAATTAGAATGACTCACAATCCTTCTTAAGGAAGGTTCAAATGGTTCATACAACTCTAGAAATCGATTCCGAAATTCTTCACTACAAGGCTATCAAAATCTATCAATGGTGTGTTCTTCTTCTTCTCCTCTCCAATGGAGCTCTTCTCCTTCAATGGTAGCTTTCCTCCTTGAGAGAATCTTCTTGTTGAGAGAGTATTTTTGATTGGATGATAGTGGATAATGGAGAGCTGCTCCAAGATGATTCTCTCAGCCAATACAGGACCACTTTTATACTACAACTTTGCAAGAGCTGGCCAAGAGATCGTGGCACAGCTGTCACGAAAACCTGGCAAAATCCACGGGTAGAATCACGGCCGTGGTCTGGTCCCAGACCGTGGTTTGGTCCAGAAGTCCTCCTTGGTTCGTTAAGCCATGATTTGGTGCATGGCTTGTGTTGGCAAGGTTCCATGAGTCCTCCTTAGCCCTTATCTTGCATTCCAATGAGTCCGGAAGTATGTCATCTCGAGGAATGATCCTCGGATGTATCGATTAGGCTCTTAAATCTCCCAAAATACCTACAAAGCAAGCAAAAGTCCGAGTAGACGTCTATCTCGACAAAACACGTGATTTGAGTGCAAACGCCGTGAACTAATGCTAAACCATGCATGAATGAGCGGAAAATCTATCTAAATGAGTGTCTAAATCTAAGTCATAAATCGTGTTATCAAAATACCCCATACTTAAGGTTTGCTCGTCCTGAGCAAATTCCCAACTATAGACTAAGAGATGACATGATTTATATATGCAGAAAAATGGCAAAATCTTTTTGGAGTTGTGCTTCTAATATTGGATCACCTTCATAGTCATGTTTCATGGCAATGGACAAGCAATTATGTATCAAATAAATGAAAGCATGGAAAGACAATTACACTTAACTTGATAGCATGCAATGAAATGTAAAGATGAATAAGTCAAGATGATCAAGAGCATATCCAATCTAGATTACTAAGTCTTACAAACATGCAAATAGGTCATAAGGTCTTGTGAAATAAAAGGCCAAGAAACGTTGTGATTAGGTGGGATTTTTCTAGGCTATGTGATGCTAATCCGGGAATGGAACTAACTCCACAATCTTGTCCTCGATCAACTTCCCTCAAGTGTATATTTTCTCTATCTTTTCTTTCTTTTCTTTTTCTTCACTTATTTTTTTGAGACAATGGCATTGGTGTACAAAAGCCGAAACCTTGGTGATTAGCCATCCTCGAGCTTTTTCTATTTTTCGAGGTGCATCCACACCGGGCACACATACCAAAGCTCGTTAGGACTATTGGTTTATTTGACTTTGGCAAGGCACCAACACCCGATTATGTGAAGTGTACCGAGTTACTTGTCATTTAAGCCAACGTCCCCAAACCTATGTTTTTGTCTACACTTTCAGAACAAATTCAGCATTTTATTCATGACATTCTTTCATCTACATCTTCACCCCACACTTGCTTTTCACAAACATCAACACACTAACATGCTCCTATTCCTGGATGGGTCAAAAGAGGTCAAATTTATATCAATTGAGGTGCTCAAACAATCATGATCAAGATGAGAATTAGAGGAAGATGAATTGCCTCATTCATTCCTAGATGGTGTGCAAGAACTAGCATGTAATTTCGACCTTCAATGCTCAATACATTCTAGGCAAACATCATGATCACAAATCATTCATGGAATTCAAGAGAAGTACTTCAAGTCCACATATGCATTCATCAATTTAACACATAAGGCCATTCATAGCCAATCCACAAGACAAGATTCATCATTAGGGTCATATCCAAACCTAGAGAGCACAAAATTTTTTAAATTTTCTGATTTTTATGGGACTTTCAAAATGAATATATACAGTGCAAGTCATGTGCAAATATTAAACTACCCTAGATGCTCATCATGCAAAGGATCATGCAACCCCACCCCATACTTAGAAACACATTGTCCTCAATGTGTAAATGAAGTAAAGAAGAGTGAAAGAAGGTTCTCACAATGTAAAAATGGTTTGCTATGGTATTTGGGATTCCCAATTGAAATTGATGTTGGATGATCCTATCAACCATAGTAGAGAGCTCTAAGTATTGATCAAGGCATCGGGACCCGCGCTAGGCACCGCTAGCCGTCCAAGTTCCGCGTCCGCTCCACCCATAATTGATGAGGGGTTCATCGTCATCATTCACTTTGCCAAGCAAGGCTTCCAATGCTACTAACATTCTAACACACACACAAAAACACACAAAATACACACAAAAACAGAAAAATCTAAAACAAAAACAAAACTAGAAAGGGAAAACGTTACCAATGGGTTGCCTCCCACCAAGCGCTTCTTTAAGGTCATTAGCTTGACCAAACTCGGGGGCGTTTACTCAAGGTGAAGTGGGGCAATCATATCCACCGGAGCTCCCGGGATATACTTCTTCAAACGGTGCCCATTCACCTTAAAGTTTCCACAATGCTCCCCTCCTATCTCAATAGCTCCATGGGGAAAGATCTTCTTCACCACATATGGCCCGGTCCATCTTGATTTTAGCTTTCCGGGGAAAAGACGCAGCCTTGAGTTGAAGAGAAGGACAAGGTCGCCTTCACTCAACTCCTTCGGGATGAGGCGCTTGTCATGCCACCGTTTGGTCCTCTCCTTGTAGATCCGGGCATTCTCATAAGCATCCAACCGGATCTCTTCAAGGGCATTCATATCAAGCAACATCTTCTCTCCCGCCTCCTTGAGGTCGAAATTTAGCCACTTAATGGCCCAATAGGCTCTATGCTCCATCTCTACCGGAAGGTGGAAAGACTTGCCATAGACCAACTTGTAAGGAGTGGTGCTAATCGGTGTCTTGAAAGCGGTCCTATATGCCCACAAGGCATCGTCGAGCTTCATAGCCCAATCCTTTCTTGTCCTAGAGACCGTCTTCTCCAGAATTCCCTTTATCTCCCGGTTGGAGATCTCCACTTGGCCACTAGTTTGGGGATGGTAAGGTGTTGCCACCTTATGAGTCACCCCATACTTAGCCAAAAGTGCCCCATACTTCCTATTGGTGAAGTGCTTCCCTCCATCACTTATGATCACCCTTGGTGTTCCAAACCTAGGAAATATCACTCGGTTGAAGAAGCGCACCACAACCTTGGCGTCATTTGTAGGAGAAGCGATTGCCTCTACCCATCTCGAAACATAGTCAACCGCCAATAGGATGTAGAGGTTGCCACACGAAGAAGGGAATGGTCCCATGAAGTCTACACCCCACACATCAAATATTACCACTTCTTGTATGTTGTTCAAGGGCATCTCATTCCTCCTTGAGATGTTGCCTGTCCTTTGGCAAGCATCACAAGCTACCACAAAGCTTTGCACATCCTTGAACAAACTTGGCCAAAAGAAGCCCGATTGCAACACTTTAGCACATGTCTTGTGTGAGCTAGCATGCCCTCTACATGGCAAGGAATGACAATGGCGGATCACACTCTCCACCTCATCCTCCGGTATGCATCTTCTAAACATTCCATCCGGCCCTCTCTTGAACAAAAGTGGTTCACTCTAATAGTAGTGCCTCACATCCTTGAAGAACTTCTTCCTTTGGGCATATGTCAAACCGGGAGGCACCTCCTCACACACTAAGTAGTTCACAATGTCGGCAAACCATGGCTCGCTTCCTCTAGATACTTGGAACAAGCATTCTTCCACCATTTGCAATTGCTCATCCCGGAATGAGTCATCAATCGGGATGTCATCTCTTTCAAGCTCCAATGGTGGGAGTCTACTAAGGTGATCCGCCACTGAGTTCTCGGATCCCTTCTTGTCCCGGATTCCAAATCAAACTCTTGAAGAAGAAGGATCCACCGAATCAACCTAGGGTTTGCATCCTTCTTGGTAAGTAGATAACGGATCGCAGCATGATCCGTATAAACTATGACCTTCGCTCCAACAAGATATGAGCAGAACTTCTCAAATGCGTACACAACCGCTAGCAACTCCTTCTCGGTGGTAGCATAATTGAGTTGGGCATCATCTAGCGTCTTGCTAGCATAATAAATGACATGTGTGCGCCCATCTTTCCTTTGCCCCAAAACAGCCCCAACGGCCACATCGCTTGCATCACACATGATCTCAAACGGTAAACTCCAATCCGGAGGTTGCATGATAGGTGCGGAGATCAAGGCGTTCTTCAACCTACAAAAAGCCTCAAGGCAATCTTTGGAGAAAACGAATTCAACATCCTTCATTAGTAGGTTAGTGAGAGGCTTAGAAATTTTAGAGAAGTCTTTAATGAACCTCCGGTAAAAACCGGCATGCCCTAAGAAACTCCTTACCCCTTTCCCCGAGGTAGGTGGTGGCAACTTCTCTATCGTTTCAATCTTGGCCCTATCAACCTCAATGCCACGGTTAGACACCAAGTGTCCTAACACAATGCCTTCACTTACCATGAAGTGGCATTTCTCCCAATTCAAGACAAGATTTGTCTCCTCACATCTTTGCAATACTAATGACAAGTTAGCCAAGCAATTATCAAAGGAAGAACCGTAAACAGAGAAATCATCCATGAATACTTCCATGATATTTTCAATGTATTCCGAAAAGATAGCCATCATACACCTTTGGAAGGTGGCGGGTGCATTACACAACCCAAATGGCATTCTCCTATATGCAAAAGTTCCCCATGGACATGTAAAGGTGGTTTTCTCTTGGTCATCGGGGTGGATAGGGATTTGGAAGAATCTACTATAGCCATCTAAGTAACAAAAATGAGAATGTTGAGCTAACCTCTCTAGCATTTGGTCAATAAAGGGGAGAGGGAAGTGATCTTTCCTAGAGGCCATGTTCAACTTCCTATAGTCAATGCACATTCTCCACCCCGTAACCGTCCTAGTGGGGATTAACTCATTGTTCTCATTAGTCACTACGGTCATCCCACCCTTCTTAGGTGCTACATGAACGGGACTAACCCACTTACTATCCGAAATAGGGTAGATAATTCCCGCATCTAGCAACTTAATGATCTCCTTCTTGACTACCTCTTTCATTATAGGATTCAATCTTCTTTGATGTTCAATAGAGGGTTTATGATTATCTTCCATCAATATCTTATGCATGCACAAAGAAGGTTTTATGCCAACTAAATCATCAATAGTATAGCCAATGGCCTTTCTATGCAATCTTAGCTTATGCAACAACTTAGCAAGTTCATCATCACTCAAGCATGCATTCACAATCACCGGATATGTAGAATTATCACCAAGGAAAGCATACTTCAAATGAGAAGGGAGGGGTTTGAGTTCAAGTTTAGGAGGACCTTTATCGAGTGTAGACGATCCAAATAAGGTTGGATGAGATGAATCCAAAGTAAATGAAGGCTCTCCATGACTCCTAGAAGCTTGATCATCATCAAGGGCTGATTCAGGGGAAACCACGGCCAACTCCACGGTTTGCTCTAAGTCCACGGCCGTGGAACACAAATCTCAACCGTGGAACCTATAGGTGTTCAGCACTTCTTTGTGGTCTTCAAATCCAACTCTCGCCTCCTTTTCTAATGCTTCTAAGGCCTTGATTTCTTCATTGCAAGCCTCCTCAACACCTTCCTCCATCATACTTAAGGTAAGAACCTTCTCCAAGGGATCCTTGATCAAGATCAAGCTCACAACTTCTCTAGATTCCTCTTGCTCGACTATGTTGAAGACATCTTCATCAAGGGTTGGCCCTTTTATCATTGTGGACAACTTGAACTTGATATTCTCTTCTCCAATGTTGAAGGAGAGAGTCCCATTCTTGTAATCCACTAGGCATCCGGAGGTGGCTAGGAAAGGTCTTCCTAAGATGATGGGAACCGGATAGTCCGCCGGAATATCCAAGACAACAAAATCAATTGGCACATAGAATCCTCCTAGTTGCACCGGGATGTCTTCTAAAATCCCAACCGGATGAGTGATAGAACGGTCAGTCATATAGAGGGTCATCTTGACCGGTTTCGGCTCCCCTAGCCCAACCTTGTTGCAAAGTGCAAGCGGTATGATGCTTACACTTGCTCCAAGATCACAAAGGGCCTCATACTTCACATCTCCCACTCCAATTGGGACACAAAAAGAACCCGGATCTCTTAGCTTGGGAGGCATCTCCTCCTTCATTGTTTGGATCAATTCCGAAGATCTCTTGGACATTCTTATCTCCCCATACTCCTCCAACTTCCTTTTGTTGGAGAGTATCTCTTTCAAGAACTTGCCATATGTTGGCATTCCTAAAATAGCATCCATGAACGGAATATTAATATGCAAATTAGACATTAGTTCAAGGAATTTACCAAAGTGATTGTCCAAGCGAGCTCTTGCTCATGATTGAGGGAATGGTAGTGGTGGCGTGTATGGAGGCGGTGCCACATATGTTGGCTCAACATCCTTGCTCTTGCCTCCATCTCTATGCAAAGTCTCTTCTTCTATCACCACTTGTTTCCCTTTAGCATTCTCCTTGGGCAAAGGGTCCTTCATACTCAACCCACTCCTCGTTGTGATGGCCAACACTTGCCCTCTTGGGTTGTCTTCGGTCCTTCCGGGAAGCTTTCCCGGATCTCTATGGGCTTCACCCGCCTTTTGGAACACTTGTGCTTCCAACACCTTCTGAGCCTTAGAAATGGAAGTTACGGTGCTCTCAAGACCACTCAACCTTCCAAGCAATTGCTCAAACATCATTTCGGTTCTATCCTTTGGAGGTTGAGTAAATCCGGGTGGAGGTTCTTGTGAAGCTTTTGGTGGTGGAGTTGTGCTTGTGGAAGCGGGAGGGTTCAAGGCTCCATCCAGGTTAGAGTAGGAAAACCCGGGATGGTTGTGGTTGGGCCGGTAATTGTTGAATTGCCGGTTGTTGTTGAAGTTCCTTGGGCCTTGATAGTTGTTATAATGCCCCTTCCCATGTAATTCACATCCTCCTCCTTGGAAGATAAGTTAGCTTGTGGAAGCACTTGAGGAGTTGCTTGGTTCTTCAAAGTTGTAGCACACAACTCCCTCAAGGACTTTAGTTCGTTGTTGATGGCGTCAAGCTTGAAATTGCTCATGGTGACCTCCCTCACTTCATATGATCCCGCCTTTCTTCCTTCACTCTTCCTATGGGAGTATTTCTCAATCACTAGAGCTTGTTTCTCTACAAACTCCCAAGCTTCATCTACATGCTTCTCCATGAAACTCCCACCGGAAAGAGATTGGAGCTTGAATTGGCTATCTTCATCAAGACCTTTGAAGTAGATCTCCAATAGCTCAATTTTCGGTATGCCATGGTGTGGACAATCTAGGAGAAGATCTTTGAACCTCTCCCAAGAGTTGAATAAACTCTCTCTATCCTTCATCACGAAGGTATTGATCTTCTCTCTTAACTCGGTAGTCTTGGAAGGTGGGAAGAACTTAGTCAAAAACTCGGTCGTCATCTCCTCCCAAGTACCAACTCGCCCTTGTGGAATAGATTGATACCAAGCCAAGGCTTTATCCTTAAGAGAGAAGGAGAAAGCCCTAAGCTTATGGTTGTTGCTCTCCAATCTAGGCGGTCTAAGAGTCTCCATCAAGATCTCATAGTTCATCAAGTGTTGATGAGGAGACTCTCCTTCCATCCCTCCAAATTGATTATGCCGGATCATTTGTAGAACTTGAGGGCGGAGTTCGTAATCATGGGTTGCGGGATCTCCTAAGTTCACACCCGGACGGTGTGCTCTTTGTGCCGGATCCATACGTTGCCCCAACGTTTGTGGCTCTTCCATAGCAGTGGGCACAACCCTAATATTCACCGCCGCCTGCTACGGTGTGGTGGAGGTGGAGGAGGTTGTTGACGGTTAAGCTCTCTTTGCACAAGAGCTTGCCTAATCTCCTCAATCTACCTCCTAGTTGCCTCTTGCCTCTCATTGGCAAGTCTCCTTTCATTCTCCAAAGCTTCATCCCTTATCCTAATTTGCTCTAAAGCCTCATCCAACTCAGCTTGGAGATCTCTTCCGGCCATCTCTTTTCCCTTTTTAATGCTCTTGGATCTAGATCTAAGGGTTTTCTCCGGTTCGGGATCGAATGGAGCTAAATCCTTGCCACGAGATCTTCGCATACACCTAAAAAGTAAGAGATGTCCTGAAAAGCAAAGACACAAACCAAAGAGAGATCAAAAGCAACAAGAAAGATCTACACTATAAACAATCACAAAATAGACTCAATCTAGACCTAGTCCCCGGCAACGGCGCCAAAAACTTGTTACGCTAAGATCGTGTGATGTGCATACGCAATAAGCTTTAAATTTATATTCTCGTTATATTTCTCCTAACTCCTAGCGAACCCGCAGTGTATGGGACGTTTGTAGTAGGGATAGTATTCCGAGGTCGAACACAAAGACTAAGGTGAGATTGCTTCGATTAGTGATTAAGTTTAGTGAAGATCTAGGTGAAGAAAAAGGAAAGGGAATAAAGAAATGAAAATCTAAATGTTTTTGGAGGGTTTTTAGGTGATCAATCAAAGATCACAAATGATGCAAGGTAATCAATCAACTAAACTAGCAAATCAACACAAACAAACAAGCTAAGTACGAGATATGAATCAAGAGAGAAAATCGGATTCTAGGGGTTGGAAGTTCCGGTTATGGCATAGGACTCAAGCTATCTAATCATTCCTTGGATTAACTATGATATGTTGGGAGTAAGTGTTTCTAGATTGGGATCAATCACCGGGTAGGTCTCATGGTCCACTAATCCATCCCTAAGATCTCGTCACCGGGTAAGTCTCTAAGAACCTAAGGGACGGAATTCTACACAAACCGGATTGTCACCTAAAGATCTAACCTATCCTTACCGGGTAAGTCTCGAAAAGGTTAGTCCTAAACAACTATCCTAGCACACTTAGTCCAATGGCAGCTTATGAGGCTCACCACTACCTAAGGTTTGTCATATTTGAAATCTAAGAGTAGAATCACCGGGTAAGTCTCTTCTAACACTTAGTTGCTAACACTAGGTCACCCTAGGGTAGATTTAACTCAACAAATACTTAGGATTTCAACATTCTCACAATCTAAAGCTAGATCCATCGAACCAGGGAGAATCACGGTTTGTTCTATCAAGTCCACGGCCGTGGTTTGACATGAAAAATCTGTGGACTTCAACAGAGGCTACGTCCAAGTAAATGACTCATCCAAGGGCTAATCTAAGTCCATCCTATCATAGTCCTAGCCATAACCATTCTTTCCTTACCCTAGAATCACATCTATTTAGCCTACAACATTCATCATAGCAATCAAAATCATCAAACATAAAATCATGGCTTCCATTTGCAAGATAATGAAGAGAAAGAGATGAATAAGTGAAGTGAACAAAACCAAGCTGAAAATGGAATTAGAATGACTCACAACCCTTCTTAAGGAAGGTTCAAATGGTTCATACAACTCTAGAAATCGATTCCGAAATTCTTCACTACAAGGCTATCAAAATCTATCAATGGTGTGTTCTTCTTCTTCTCCTCTCCAATGGAGCTCTTCTCCTTCAATTGTAGCTTTCCTCCTTGAGAGAATCTTCTTGTTGAGAGAGTATTTTTGATTGGATGATAGTGGATAATGGAGAGCTGCTCCAAGATGATTCTCTCAGCCAATGCAGGACCACTTTTATACTACAACTTTGCAAGAGCTGGCCAAGAGATCGTGGCACAGCTGTCACGAAAACCTGGCAAAATCCACGGGTAGAATCACGGCCGTGGTCTGGTCCCAGACCGTGGTTTGGTCCAGAAGTCCTCCTTGGCTCGTTAAGCCATGATTTGGTGCATGGCTTGTGTTGGCAAGGTTCCATGAGTCCTCCTTAGCCCTTAGCTTGCATTCCAATGAGTCCGGAAGTGTGTCATCTCGAGGAATGATCCTCGGATGTATCGATTAGACTCTTAAATCTCCCAAAATACCTACAAAGCAAGCAAAAGTCCGAGTAGACGTCTATCTCGACAAAATATGTGATTTGAGTGCTAACGCCGTGAACTAATGCTAAACCATGCATGAATGAGCGGAAAATCTATCTAAATGAGTGTCTAAATCTAAGTCATAAATCGTGTTATCAACAAACAAACAACACAACAATCAGATATGTAATCAAAGAAGAAAAGCGTATTCTAGGGATTGGGACTTCCGGTTATGGCATTGGACTCAAGCTTCTAATCAACTTTGGACAAGCTGCAGTTTGTTGGGAAAGGGTGTTTCTCTAATGGGATCAATCACCGGGTAGGTCTCAAGGTCCACTAATTCCGCACCTAAGGTCCTATCACCGGGTAAGTCTCTAGGAACCTAAGGTTGGGAATTCTACACAAACCGGATTACTATCTAGGGATCAAACCTCTCCTTACCGGATAAGTCTCGGGAGATAAGTCCTAAGGAACAATCCTAGCACACTCAATCCAATAGTGGCTTGCGAGGATCACTACTACCTAGAGTTTATTATCTTTGGTATCAAAGGTCGGGAATTACCGGGTAAGTCTCTTCCCTAACTTAGTTTGCTAGCATTAGGTCACCCTAAGGTAGATAAGGCTTAACAAACACTAGGATTTCAACAATCCAACATCCTAACATACGGATTTATCAATGTAAGCACAATAAATCAAAACCACGGGCTGATCATACACAACCACAACCGTGGTTTAGGAGGAACAAGTCGTGGTTTTGATCGGGGGTTAGATTTCGAGCATGCAAGTCATCAAAAGGTACATTCAAGTCTATTCTATCATTATCCAAGCCATAACCTTCTGTCCATCACCCTAGAATCACAATTACTTAACGAATAACATGCATCTCAAGATCTAGAATCATCATACAAGCATACATGGGTTTCATAGCTAGATGGTGAATGAAAGCAAGTAAAAGCAATAATTCTTGGCTGAATATGAGTTTAAACAAGACTTACAACCATTCAAATGCAGCTTCAAATCGTTCTTTACAACACTTCCAAAAGCTTCTCAACAAAAATCACTAAAAACCACACAAAATCTCACTCTAGATCTAAGTTTTATGATGTTGTTCTTCTCCCAAATGAGAGTGTTTTGTTGTTCTTCCAAGTCTTCCTCTCCCAAAAATGGATGATGAGAGAGAGTCCAAAAGCCAGCCTGCACGCTCTCCCAAGTCCACACTCAACCAAGAAAAGAAAAGGTCGGGCAAAGAAATCGTGTGACAAGTGCCAAGGCTGTCTAAACGATAACCACGGGCAAAACAATGATTCCACGGGCGTCAAAATGGCCTCTAGGCCGTGGTTCCTACAGTCTACCCGTCCTTGGATCACTAAGTCATGAGTTGGTGCAAGGCATGCACCAATAAGGTCTTTTGTGTTCTCTTTTGCTCCTAGCTTGCTCCTTAAAGAGTCCGGATGTGTGCCATCACGAGGAATGATCCTCGAATGTATCAATTAAGTCCTAAAGCTCCCCAAAATACCAACAAAACCGACAAAAGCTCGTGTAGACGTCTATTTTGAGGATGTGGATGAATTAAGCGTAAACATCACGAACTAATGCTAAACTATGCATGAATAACGGGAAAAACTATCTAAATGAATACCTAAACTAACGCAATAAATCATGTCATCACTGTGAAAGCATCTCGATCGAGATGAAGTTCGCTCAACCGAGATGATGTTATTTGAGAATCACCTCGTTCTGGCACCTCGGTCACGCAACCACCTCGGCCGAGATGAAATCGAATTCTAGGAGGGGTATAAAAGGAGAACGACTTTCTCCCACTTCATTCTAACCTAATCTCTCCCCTCACCTCAACTAAATCGGCGCCCTTCCTCCCCGGTTCCTCAAATCTCAACCGTTTTGCTTGATTTTTAGCTCTAAATTATCGGGAGACGCAAGACAAACGGATTTCAAGCATCAAACTACTGCTTGTTGTTGGAAACTGCTTAAGTACCCTTTAGGAAGCATTTGGTAGTGATATTTGGGGGAAATACTTACAGATTTGGGTCTCGATCAAAACAACCTATTCGCCTCGGTCCACTCAGAACATCTCGGCCGAGATACAGTAAGATCCAACTGAGGTGACCCTCAGTTATGGAGAATTTGAGAAGTTCTGATCGTCAATTGGCCCTCCGAGACCGTCCTAGTATTGGGCAATCTACTCCTTCTCCTCCCCCACAGTAAAAAATTTTGGTGATCCATGAGCGGTTCCAAAGTGACTTCGATCGCATTTGTGGCCACAATATCATTGCTCCACGGTATGTGGATATTAGCGACTTTGATTGTCTTCATGTGGTTGATCATTTGCAAAAGATGGTCTTCATGGTTGGACTGGAGACCTATATCGTAACACCCGAAATCCGCGGGACTTGGAGTGTCACATTGGGCTAGCATCTCACAATGGATTCTGACCCTAGCCTGACAACAAGTTCACTGGATCTTACAACAAGGCACAGGTAGATAAAAATCAAATACATAAAAGCTGAGTATGATACATCAAAAGAGTTTACAAACTCATAGCCGAGTACAAAACAACAACATAAACCACAACCACAAAAGATCCCACATCCCACGCATCCTAATGTACAGAAGTCCTCGGCTTGTCACACCATCTAGCTCACTCTACAATATTCCTAACCTGCAGAACACTACAACACAGTATGAAACCGTTAGCTACAACAATGAAAAGCATGAAGGTAATAGCACAACCACAACATCTCAAACATGCAATGCCACACACATTCATTTATTATCTTTTATTACGTTATTCCACTACTAATTCAACTTCTTTTGTAACACGAGGAGCGTCAAGAACCCCGTCCCATCCAACGTAACACAAGAGTTTTGCATGGGGGTGACCTTCACTCGTCCCCTCCTGTGAGATCATCTTCAGGGCACCTCCTCCTGACCAGCAGGCTGAGACCGGCGGTTACCGCCCGTTATAATACACTTGGGCCAAATAAATGTAATGAATGGTCATCCTAGTCCGGTTTAGGTTATAAATGCACAATCATATGAACACACACAACCATCACAATCATACAATCCACAACTGCACGCTTAATAAGTCCTATGGACTTACCTGATATACTCGTAACCTGTACCACATCACAACTTCCCCTTGGGGAAGTAATCAACGCCTACAATAGCAAGGAACATACAATCACATAGTGTAAAGGTTAGGAGACTCATCTCACTAACCACAACCAACCTATATCTCAAATCTAAACATCAGATCCTCAACACATTCATAGATGCCTAAGGCATATCCTCAACATAACATCTCATCATACTCGTACACATACTAAACCTTAAAGCCATAACTGGTATCCAAAACATCATCATGATCCTCAACTCATTCTGACACCTAGCATGCATCTAATCAGTATTTCTCAATCTCAAATTTAATCCTAATTTAATTAATTAACCTTTAATTAATTAATTAAATTTCACCAGAATAACGTTTTGCCCGTAGGCCATTTCTAAACCCACCTGTCATCAGATTTCATCAAACAAACAACCCATAAACACCAGAATAATATAATGATCGTAATGGAATTTCTAATTATCCATTTTGAAAAGCCTAAGGTCAATTTAGGTCAAATCGTAGTACGGAAAACGAATAAATTCATAACTTATTCGTTACTAACCCGATTGACGATCTGAAAGAAGATTCAGAATCACAACGACGCAGGCTACGCATGTACAACATCAAATTCACCAGAATCTGAGCGACGGAACTGTCCTGGTGACATATATGCTGGACTAGGTCCTTATCTGCTCGGAAATGCAGAAACTCGGTACCGATATAAAGAGAATGAAGAGAGGTATCCAAAAACTCAAATGGAATTGGAATCGGATTAGAAACGGAGAGTAGATCTGAGTTTGAAGTTTGAGAGAAATCAGAGCTTTTACGAGGAAAAATGAAAGGGAATGAATTAATAAACGATTTTACGCTATTTATTATGAAGTCGATAATTATTCTTTAGCGAAGTCGATAATTATCCTTCTATCGATCCAATGGCGGGTTGAACCCCCTTCTCCAAACTTTTCGAAATTGGAGTAATAGATCTTGAATATTGTAGGGATAATTATTCCACAATTGCCTCGGAAAACGTGTATTCCTAAGCCGTCTTTCTTAGCCGTTAAGGAACGAAATAGCGACTCTTTTGTCCGTTTTGCCTTTCCATGTTATTTCATATCTAGGACATGTTTGATGTCTTGATCATTTCTCTCAACTGCATTTTTATTAATTGGGACTCCCAAATACTCAAAATAATAACGGAGGGTAAAAAAAATTACCCGGGGGAAAAAGTGAAAATTTCACCATAAGCCCACAATTACGCCAGGAACATAACGGTGAACATAACGGTGGGACTTATACTCAATACTTACACAATTTCGCGAGTTATATGTCAATTACTATCACTGATTAAGTTAATCAACATTAATTAGAATTCGGAAATCCTAGCTATTACATCACACACCCCTTAAAAAAAGTTTCGTCCCGAAAATTGAACAATTTCCAAATCCTCTCGGACCCATACGCCGAGGTATAAACACTCTCTCTATCGGAAGTATCACATCTCCGTTCAAACGTATCAACCTATAACACTCTATAACCTCATAACACAGCATGGAGGAATCACCAACTCCAGAAACAAGATCATAGCGTTATCCAAAGGCATAGAGGAAAAATCATCTCTAGCCAACTACTAACCACGTCACAAGGCATGGAGGAAAGCCGTCTCCAGCCAATCGTACTCGTAACACAACTATGTGGAGGAAACCGTCTCCACTCACACTATGTCCATCAAAGATAGCATGGAGGAAAGAACCATCTCCTGCTAATCCTAAAACATACAGCATAGCATGGAGGAAAGAACCATCTCCAGCTATACCTATCTCGTACTAGCAAACAAGAACTAACAGATCATATGCACAACTCACAGCTAGCACGAAAACACAACATATCACATAAGCACATAGCATATCATACACTCACTAAGATAGCACCAAAATCTAATCGTGGATCCTACAGGTGCATCTGTCCCGGCGTAAAAATCAGGATAGTTCCCCGGGATACTATCCTCAGTCTCCCGCGTAGCCTCATCATAGGAATATCCTTCGAATGCAGGCGTCTCACACCTCTCTTCCTAGAACCGCAAAAGGTTGTTCTGCAAAAGTGTGGTCCGGCTCAACCACTAGATCATCATGACTCACAATGTGCCTCAGATCTCGTATGTACTTCCTCAGCTGAGACACATGAAACATAGGGTGAACATCCTCTAACTTCGGTGGCAAAGCCAATCTGTGCACTACTCTCCTAACTCTATCTAGTATCTCGAAAGGACCGACCTATCGGGGACTCAACTTTCCCTTTATGCCATAACGTCTGACACCTCACGTCGGAGATACTCTCAACCAGACATGAGCTCCTACCCTGAACTCTAGAGGTCGACGCCTCCAACCTGCATACAACTTCTGGCGACTCTGTGCAGCCAACATCCTCTCTCTGATCAACGTTACTCAAACCATATCATCCTGAATCTGTTCTGGCGCTATCCCACTGGTACTGCTAGGCTCCTCCCATCATAAAGGTGTATGACACCTATGTCTACACAACGCCTCATAGGGGCCATCCCTATAGATGTATACCAACGGTGGTGGTATAAGAACTCAACGAGTGGGAGATAAACAGATTGTCCCTGTTCCCAATCCATCCCACAAGCTCACAACATGTCTTCTACGGTCTGGAGGGTTCTCTCAGACTGACCGTTTGTTTGAGGTAAAACTCAATCATGATATGTGGATGCGTTCCCCAAGCAGTCTGAATATGCTATTAAAAACTCAATGTAAACCGTCTACTACAATCATAGTCGATCATCCTCGGTACACTTATGGAGTCCAACCATCTGTCTAGTGTACTCCTTTGTTACTTCATTCACTAGCCACGTCTCTCTGTAGAGATGGAACGTGTCGACTTCGTAAATCTATTACTAATAATCTAGATAACACCAAAACTCTTACTGGGTCTCAATCCCATCACAAGTACACAGAATAGTCCTCTCACTTCCACTACAGCACTGGTAGTGGATAAGCTCATCTCCAGGTCAGTAACACTTTAACATGATCTACTACTTCAGGGTACCTCTTATTCGTACATGGATGTACTAAAGAAGGTGTACTATGAGTGTATTGTAATCTTCTCCACTCAACTCCGCATAAGAGGTTATACAGACGCAGTTGCGGCACCTCATACTCCTTCTGCTCCGTTAAAGAACTGTGGTGTCTCGCCATGAGACATCCTTCCATCAAACTCCCTCAGGGTCAGACAAGTCCCCAGCTTTTGTTGGACCTTATCCAACAAATCAGGTAGAACCCCTAAAACATCAAACTAACGTCCTTATTAGCAGTTGTAGGTCCAACTCTAACCAAGCTAGATCATTCTGCAACCGAGGCTGTACAGCAATTCCAACAACCGCCTTCTCTCGAGGCGTCTTCTTGTTTAAGGTATCAGTTACCACATTCTCCTTGCCACTTGCCAGAATGGTACCGAACTTCATGATCAAACTCCTTGATCAACTCCAGTCAACAACGCTCGCGGTTATTCAGCTTATGTTGCATAAAAATATGCTTCAAACTCTTATGATCGGTGGGAATCTAACATGAAATATCACACCGATATTGCCTTCAAATCTGGACACTTCAACTACCACTACTAACTCAAAATCATGAGTCGGGCAGTTCTCCTCATACGTTCTCAGCACCGTAGTCACGTGATTCCCAAAATCTTTTGATTATCACCGAATAGAAGCAGAGTTCAAATGCTTCCTCTACTCTTCAGAACTCCGACATACTACTTCAACCACACACTTATGGTGGTCTTCCTCAGAAGACTCGTAATTGGATGCACAATCACATAGAATCCTTCCTCAAAGCGTTGGTAGCAATCGGCTGAGCCGAGAACTACACATTCCCTTAACGTTCATCAGTATCATCCATAAGACTTCATACTTACTCCTTGTCACATCAATCATGATCCTACTGGCGGAACAACATGACCTTGAAGGTTACTTCTGGCATCTCAATTCATATTTAGTGAGCATAGAACACTGGCTTCTATCCCTCGGATTTTGCAAAACCGTCCCCAAATAACTAGTACATTCCTCTCCGTTGTGAGAGTACACCAAACGTCATCAATAAGGTCTACCACCAACTGATCAAGGAAGTAGATGAAGACACTATTCATCAACTCCTATAACGACTACTAGGACGTTCCTCAACTCAGATGACAGCACTACAACTCGTAATGTCCATAACGGGTATGGAATGCTGTCCTATGCCCACGTTGCTCTCTCATCCTTAACTGATAATATCCTAAGCATATAGAAATCTTGAGAACACAATTGCTTCTCTTAGTTGATCCGACAAGTCATCAATACATAGCGATGAATATACTAGGGCGAACGAAGCCCATCTCAATCCACTCTTCAAATTGCTTTTTCAAGTTCTAACAACTCAACAAGCCATATACCTCATAGGCCTTCTCCCAACCAATCTCGTACCATACTTCAACACAATATCAAAGTCCTCATTCCGCTGAGGCGATAGATTAGACGGTTCAGTAACACGTCTATAAGATCATATACCACTGGAATACTCTTCAGCGTGGAACTATCTCTTTCCTTCATGGCACAACATTAAAAAAAACATCACCCTTTGGTGTTATCAACCTCGCTGCTCATACGGCACTAAAGACAACTCACCTCCTCAAAGGTCATAAACTCGGAAAACCTCTACTTAGTCGATCTCAGTAGAGACTAGAATAGTCATCCTACTACTATCTAAACCAACATGATATCTATTCGTGCACCACACACATAAAGACCTTCTCATGCACCTAAGGCATGACAAAGAAGTCTTCAAGCCATACACAAGTCCTTGAACAAAGGGAACAACCACATATCTCGTGGGTACCTAAGACCCATAACTCGTAATCCTATAAAGAAAGATCTATCTTCTACTGTATCCACAGTTAACTATTAACACATGCATCGAAAGACAAGAGGTGCATAGCACTCACAAGAAACAAAACTCCACTAGGTAAACCATTAACAAGAATGGTACCTGTAATAGCTAACGCCCGAAGCTCTACTACTTATCATCACTCAATCTCAGACCTATGCTCCTCAGGTATCACTGAGTTCATCGCCACATCCTCCACTTCCACTCTTTCTGCATTGGAAAGAGGAAGGTCTTGATGAGAAGAAACACTACCTTGCTGATAGAAAAGGGCCAGATGGCCTAGTTCACCACAGGTGAAGCAAGCTATCGGTACCATGGGGCACTCAAAGCGCACATGATCTGGATAACCACAGTTGAGACATATATGTCTCATCCTTGCCACAAGTACGGGTGGCTCCTCTGCACTGCCCAGCTCAAAGGCTCTACCTTGAGCTCTTCTAGTATCCGTGGTACTCCTACCACGACCCTTACCTCTACTCAGCCTGGAAACGGATTCCTAAGTAGACGAATGATCTGAGATTTTCTGCTGCCCCCGCGTCTGCTGCTGAGGTGTCTTCTGACCACCTCCCATCACACTAGTAGAAATAAAACCTTGTCGTGATGCCACTCCAGTTTGCTTACCGAAATCAGCTCTATGACCCTGTCTACCACAGGTAAAGCAAGTCACTAGCGATCTTTGACACTGTGGTCGTACATGTCCAGGCTTCCCACAATTGTAAAAAGTCCTCGTTTCACCAGAAGTCCGTGTGAACGAGAAGTACTCAAACGTCCACAAGTCGGGCTCGCTTTGCAACCCGGATATCCAACCTCATCTTTCACTGATTCAACCCGTTGTTTCTTCTCTAATCCAGAAGCTTCAGTTGATCTCTCAAATGTTGGTAAATCCGGTGTCGATCTACCCGCTATCACCGCCTCATATACTTGCTGCATATACTCTTGAAACTCGAATCTACTAATGGAGACACGGTCATCCTCTTCAAACTCGTTCTCTGCCATAGGCAACACAACAGCGGATACTGGTCCCTGACTTGGCGCTACTGAAGGAAGAGGGGGTGTACCACTATCTTGTCCCACTACAGATACTGCTCTAGTTTGAGCCATCTGTAGAATATACGCCCCTAAACTTATAAGGCTATATATATACCATATATATATATATATATATATATATATAGAGTATAGATCCTATGAGAACACCCCCTAATGTGAGAACATAAGAACAGATTCGTAATTATTATTAGTTTTGTTACGAATGTGCCATATCGTTTAATGTATTATTCATAGTTATTGTTGGTTGAGTGGATTATTCGTAGTTATTGTTGGATTCCTAATTATTATTATTCGTAGTTATTATTATTTTTGATATCTACTCTAAATCTCAACCCTTAATACTCACATCCAACGGTGTACGATTGTTCTCAAGTTCTCACGTTAGGGGTGTTCTCATGGGAACCACACCCTATATATATATATATACTGTCCAAATCCTCAGATGGGTGACGACTTCTGTACATACTATCCCAAAACATCTGTACTCGCTTAAAACCAAAACCTTTTGAAAAGTCAGACCCCAATGTGGGTTTTGTTTATTTATCCACTCTACCTGTATTGCAAATAGCAAGTGTCATTGTTGTCAACCTAAGGCTCTGATACAACCTCTGTAACACCCCAAATCCGCGGGACTTGGAGTGTCACATTGGGCTAGGATTTCACAATGGATCCTGACCCTAGCCTAACAACAAGTTCACTGGATCTTACAACAAGGCACGGGTAGATAAAAATCAAATACATAAAAGCTGAGTATGATACATCAAAAGAGTTTACAAACTCATAGCCGAGTACAAAACAACAACATAAACCACAACCACAAAAGATCCCACATCCCACGCATCCTAATGTACAAAAGTCCTCGGCTTGTCACACCATCTAGCTCACTCTGCAATATTCCTAACCTGTAGAATACTACAACACGGTATGAAACCGTTAGCTACAACAATGAAAAGCATGAAGGTAATAGCACAACCACACATCAACATCTCAAACATGCAATGCACACACATTCATTTATTATCTTTTATTACGTTATTCCATTACTAATTCAACTTCTTTTGTAACACGAGGAGCCTCAAGAACCCCGTCCCATCCAATGTAACATAGGAGTTTTGCTTAGGGGTGACCTCCACTCGTCCCCTCCTGTGAGATCATCTTCAGGGAACCTCCTCCTAACCAGCAGGCAAAGACCGGCGGTTACCGCCTGTTATAATACACTTGGGCCAAATAAATGTAATGAATGGTCATCCTAGTCCGGTTTAGGTTATAAATGCACAATCATATGAACACACACAACCATCACAATCATACAATCTACAACTGCACGCTAAGTAAGTCCTATGGACTTACCTGATATACTCGTAACATGTACCACATCACACCTTCCTTTGGGGAAGTAATCAACGCCTGCAATAGCAAGGCACACACAATCACATACTGCAAAGGTTAGGAGACTCATCTCACTAACCACAACCAACCTATATCTCAAATCTAAACCTCAGATCCTCAACACATTCATAGATGCCTAAGGCGTATCCTCAACATAACATCTCATCATACTCGTACACATACTAAACCTTAAAGCCATAACCGATATCCATAACATCATCATGATCCTCAACTCATTCTAAAACCTAGCATGCATGTAATCGGTATTTCTCAATCTCAAATTTAATCCTATTTTAATGAATTAACCTTTAATTAATTAATTAAATTTCACCAGAATAACGTTTTGCACGCAGGTCATTTCTAAACCAACTTGTCATCAGATTTCATCAAACAAACAACCCATAAACACCAGAATAATATAATGATCATAATGGAATTTCTAATTATCCATTTTGAAAAGCCTAAGGTTAATTTAGGCCAAATCGTAGTACGGAAAACGAATAAATTCATAACTTATTCGTTACTAACCCGATTGACGATCTGAAAGAAGATACGGAATCACAACGATGCAGGCTATACATGTACAACATCAAATTCACCGGAATCTGAGCGACGGAACTGTCCTGGTGACATATATGCTCGACCAGGTCCTTATCTGCTCGGAAATGCAAAAACTCGGTACCGATATGAAGAAAATGAAGAGAGGAATCCAAAAACTCAAATGAAATTGAAATCTGATTAGAAAAGGAGAGTAGATTTGAGTTTGAAGTTTGAGAGAAATCAGAGCTTTTACGAGGAAACGTGAAAGAAAATGAATTAATAAACGATTTTCCGCTATTTATAGTGAAGTCGATAATTATCCTTTAGCGAAGTCGATAATTATCCTTTAGCGAAATCGATAATTATCCTTTAGCAAAGTCGATAATTATTCTTTTATCCATCCAATGGCGGGTTGAACCCCCTTCTCCAAACTTCTCGAAATTGGAATAATAGATCTTGAATATTGTTGGGATAATTATTCCACAATTGCCTCGGAAAATGTGTATTCCTAAGCCGTCTTTCTTAGCCGTTAAGAAACGAAATAGCGACTCTTTTGTCCGTTTTGCCTTTCCATGTTATTTCATATGTAGGACATGTCCGATATCCTGATCATTTCTCTCAACTTCATTTTTATTAATTGGGGCTCCCAAATACTCCAAATAATACCGGAGGGTAAAAATAATTACCCTGGGGTTAAAGTGAAAATTTCACCATAAGCCCACAATTACGCCAGGAACATAATGGTGGGACTTATACTCAATACTTACGCAATCTTCGCGAGTTATATGTCAATTACTATCACTATTTAAGTAAATCAACATTAATTAGAATTCGGAAATCCTAGCTATTACATATATGACCATTCGCTCGCAACCCTATCTGGAGCCGACGTTTGAGTTTTTGTGTTCCGTCACCTATGTGCCATATAAGAGAGAAATCAAGTTCCGCCTGTTGAATAAGAACTATGTTGTTCCCCTTGACCAGTTTGGAGAGATTTTTGGTATCCATCCTCTTACCGCTACAGATTTTCCATCCCGCCGCCATGCTCGGGATTTCTGGGAGAGCGTTGCACATATTACTTCACACAGAGACAGATGGAAGCCCCGGGAATCTAGATAGCGCATCATATACCACCTCGCCTTCCGTATCACTCATCGGATCTTCAACGAGATGCCTCTAGCGCGTACTGAGACGCCCTAGAAGGTCCGCCAAGGTGAGCTATTTGCGATGTTTTGTATGGTGACAGGTGGCATTCCAGATTTTGCTTCCATGTTGGCGGAGGAGCTTCACTAGGTGAAGGGGAAGACAAAGAGTGATATATGCTTTGGTGGTTTAGTGACTCATATCGCCACCTAGATGGGTTTGGATTTGTCGACTTGTACTTTGGGTGCGGCGGCATAGCCGCTTGGATTGCAGGAAATCATCACGCCTCGTGTTCTCGTTTCCCGTGATCTTGGCACCCCTTATGTGGTCATGCCGTGGAAAACGAATTTTCCTTGAGGCATTCCGTGGTCACCACAGTTCTCCATCTTTGACCCTCCGAATTGGTCGATAGTTTGGTATCCTATCATGCAGGAGGCTGCTATAAATGTACAGTTGGGATCTTATCAAGATGATGACGGCACTGGAGGAGCTGCAGCTATGGACACCGGTAGAGATTCCGCCGGCCCTAGTATTCCCACCGTCGACCTTGATGATGAGGCTAATGAGGACGAGAGGGAGATACCAGCTGCTCTAGTAGAGATTCCTCAGCCATCCCAGCAGAGAGCTCGCCGTCGTCGTGACCCTGAGGCGCATAAGAGGATTGATGAGCTGACTCAACAGATGACAGATTCTTTTTAGACTCTGCGGAGTGATAAGACCTCACACTTCACCTCTTAGACTCGCTCTATTTAGAGTTGGACGCAGCGCATCGAGGAGAGCCATCACTACTAGCGTCAGATGGCGATGTTGTAGTTCCAACAGCAGATGGGGTATCCTTTCGATCCGACTTAGTATCCATACATCCCACCTCCACCTCCGGCCAATGATTGAGCTTATTTTGGATCTTGTTCTTATTTCTATTGATGTTCTTATTCCGTGAGTACCTTGTTCTGACTTATATTTGACCCATTGGGACAATGTGTCTCAAGAATGGGGTATTTGACTTTCCTTGGATCTGTAATTTGTTATAATTGTTACTTGGATGACTTTTCTTTGATCTTATTTGCTTACATGTGCTTCTATGTCTATTTACATGCACTGCATACAAGTTTTTGCTTTAAAAACGTCAAAACTGGTTTGAAATTGTTTTTGACCTCGACCGAAATGTTTTGGCCAAACGAGATTGAGACAACTGAGATTCATCTCGGTCGGTGTCAATTCACCTCAACCGAAATGGTTTTGAACTTGAAGAAAATTTCGAAACGTTTTGTGCTTCTACTCTAGATATGACCTCGATGATGACAATTGCTTGTAGATTAGCTTTGAAATCTTTATTTGTTCAAAAGGTTTTATGATATGTTTAATTTGCTAATTGTTTTGTTTGAAATTATAGCAAGTTTAGTATTTTTTTTTTTATCAAGATCATGTTTAATTTGAAGGTTGACACCACTTTATAAGTTCTCTCATTTTCTTCATGGGATGATTAAGGCACTTTGTTTCTCTTCTTCTTCTTCTTGATCATGCCTTAGCCATTCATATATATATTTGCCTCCCTTTACCTATCCGGGAATTAGGATGCAGTTGATGAAAAGCGTGTGAAGTGAAGTTGAGATTGTGGTTGAAAGTGTTAGAAAAATAGGTTTGGGGACTTTGATCTTGATGATGAGTAACTCGGCACCATTCACATAACCGGGCGTTTGTGTCTTGCCAAAGTCGGATTGATTGATAGTCCTGGTATGTGCATCAAGGGTTTGAGGCATCTCGAGAAAATGAGAATTGTTGATCTCCTAGGCTTCGGTTATTGTACACCTCTGTCCATGTTCTCAAAAATAAAGTAAAAAGTGAAAGTATGCATGGAAGAATAAGCAAAGCTTATTGGTGGAAGATGATTGGAATTCAAAGAAGTGAAGTGAAATATCCTATTCCCGGATTTAAGCACCACATTACCTCATATGCATCCCACCCTAACACATTTCTTGAACTCTTTTTGAAAGCCCTTGAGACCTTGAGTATGTTGATTGACTTTGTGGTTTAAACTGGATTATACATGATTGATTTCTAATAAATATGATTTATTATGCATTCTATGATTTTATGCAAAAGATGATCAACTTTCTTATATTCATAATATGTTTTCAACTTGTGTTGATTTTATTTGCTATGAGGCATTCTCTTAGGGTGATCTACGAGTGGAAGCACACCACCAAAAGTTTTGTAAAATGTTTTTCGTTGATCTTTTTGATGACTTATAATCCATTCTATCTTATATCTAAGATTTGAATCTTGCTTGAGGACAAGCATGAGACAAGTATGGGGTATTTTGATAATATTCATTATAGTCTATATTTTGGGATTGGTTTGGAAGTTTTATCATCATAAATTTGCATGCATGGCTGTATATTCTCGATGATTATGTCGTTTTGTTTACCTTTGCAAGAATCGAGGTCTACACCTAGTTTTGTTGTAATCATAGAGAAAATGACACGTTATGGATCGATATGGAGCCAAAGGATCTAAGGAGTCATCGAGCTGCATTTTGGAGCATCGAGGAGCTACAAGGAAGGCATATGAACCTTGGAAGTTGGACAAAAATTCGATATTAGACCAGTTATGGAGATTTGCACGTAACAACTCGTTCATCTCGGTTGACTACGTGATCACCACGACCGAGATGACTTACTGGGCCTGGATCGAGACGGCCAGCCTACAACCCATGAGATGTTTTATTTTTGGCATGTGATTTTCCTATAAGATCAAAGATAATTTCTGGATAGAAAAAGGCTTGGTTAGCTGATTATTTTTAAGATTGAAGATATTCCAATGAAGAAGGAAGTTTGAAGGAAGATTGCTTTGGAGTGAAAGTTAAGGGCTTTGAAGGGAAGTTGTAAGGTTTTCTTAGGAAACCTTGATTGTTGTCTTTTGATTCGATTTATTGAGGAACACAATTTGCTGTTTGTTTGGATTGATTGTTTATTTGAATTGATTATTGAGACCTTTCTGTTAAGGGTTTCTTGTTGTCTTATTGCTTCTTTTATTATATATTTGATTGTTATTATAATGATGATTGTTGGCTAAATTCCCTTGCGATTCTAGGGTGATTGACTAAAGGTTGTGGTATAGACGATGAAAGAATGAACCCTTACCTTAGTGGACCCTGAAAGCTCGAGCCAAAACCAAACAACACCTAGCCTCGGTCGGTTCATAGAACAACTCGACCGAGATCAATATGAGCTGAGCGAGACGTGTGACCTGATTCGATCTATCCTGAGTTTAGGTTTTAGTTTGCCAATTCCTATCCTTGTTGGACCTTTCCTGGTTTATATGCAAGCGTAGGATGAGACTTACCCAGTGATTCCTTTGCTTGTATACCTAAGATGATGAGTGTTAGGTAATAAAAGTTTATCCTTTATTAGGGTTTGAGTGTGCCTTCATCCTACCTTTGTGAGTTAGCTTGAGACTTGCCCGAAAAAGGTTAGTTCTATCCCCTTAGCTGGTGTGTTGACTTGAGATTATAGTTCCTTTCCTTAGTTCCTTGAGACTTACCTAGTGATAAGATCTTTTGTTTGGGATAGTGAGTAGTGAGATTTACCCGGTGATCTATTTCCACCTTAGAAATACCTTCCCTTGCAAACCTCAACTTTTTCCACGTTATCCTTAGAAATCTTGAGTGGAAACCACAAATGGATGCTTTGACCTCTAGAATCTGCATTCCCTTATCTGATTTATTCATCATCTTGTTTTGTTGCTTTGTTCATGATTGACAACCTGATATTTACCGTGCTTGATTTCACCATAGTCCTTGTGTTCGACCCTGGAGTATTTGCCATATTTCAATTGATCCGTACACTGCGGGTTTGCATATTGTTCAGGCTTTTATTTTACATTATAAATTTAAAGCTATTTCGTTCACTATTCACACACGTTTGAGAGCGAACATGAATCACTTAATAAAAGATAATAACCGGCTTGTTTGTGAGCATGCTATGTGTTTAGTATTGCTTATGTGAATGTATGTGCTATTACTATTATTCTAATATATAGGATGTTAGCTAACGGTTTATTCGTCGTTGTAGATGTTGTGCAGGATAGGGAGGTTGTTGATTGATCCGGTTGGAGTGATTAGCCGGGGTTCCCGTACATGATAAGATAGGATGTGAGTTTTTCTAATACTTGATTGTATAGTTTTGACACTCAGTTGCGAGTTTTATTTGTATCTAGGTTTATGACATTTTAGCTTTTATCTATGACGATTTTATATTTATTTGTGCCTTGTTGCAACATCCAGTGAATTTGATGGTTGGCTAGGGTCATGACCCATTGTGAGGTCCAAGCCCGTAGCATTCCGTGGATCTTGGAAGCCCAGTTTATATGTTGGATTATAGTTGTTTTTCTAGACTTGGTTTATTGCAATAGTATTAACTTAGCCTTATACATTAGTTATTCTTTTATCGGATATGACTCATACTAGAGCGGTATCTGTTGTAGGACAATGTAGAGGTAGACTACCTCTTCTTCCTACTATCCTAGGACGTGGACGAGTAGGAAGGTCTCTAGTAGCGAGAGGTCGGGGCCGATTCCCCATTGCTGATCCGCCGGAGGCGGCGGATAGAGTTGAGGAGGTTGCCGAGAGTGTATTTCCCGAGGTTGGGAATGGGACGGCGGCTAGGCCAAAATATCAGATGTCGTAGTTAGTTGAGACATGTCGTGTCTCGATGGGAGCATATGAGTTTAGAGAGTATGCCATTCGGGTGGAAGAGGCAACTAGGACAAGGAGACGTGCCACATATCCACCAGTGCATGCGAGATCAACTGAGGTATCATAGACTGCGGCACAATTGCCAGCTGTACTGACATGAGGAGTTGAGGTTGCCAAGACTGAAGGCGAGCCAAGGGCACTAAGACATGATTCCTAGTTGAAGACTTTCAACCATATGCGAGTACCCCCGTTCGACGGGAAGGTGGGATTAGAGGTGGAGCACTAGTTAGGTCATGTGGATACAATGCTTTAGTCAATCCATTTCCCAGAGGATAGACGAGTAGAGTTGGTGCAGACCCTTTTATAGACCAGGCGCAGTATTGATGGAGGACCGTCCGTAGTCGGGTCACAAGGTTTGAGCAAATGAGGTGTCTCATAAGGAGCATTTCTTAGAGATTGGATATGAGGATATTCTTGTGTCCAAGGCAATTAGGAAGTTCCTGGAGGAGTTAGCACTGTTGGGTCCAACTGTACCTCTAGAAGACCAACATGTGTATGTGTTCTCCTGTAACTAAGGGAGGGTACCCGTGCGTATTTGGCGGGTTTTCGTTGTGATTCCCAGATGTACTATCACAATTGTGCCTAAACATATGAGAGGGATTGACCAGGCTAGACGAGGGTTGCTCAGTTAGGAGGGACAGAGAAGAGACAAAGGAGGTGGTAGGCTAATACTGGTGTAGGAGCATCAAGTTATGGGCAGGGTCAAACACAAGGACACCCTAGTTGTCCGCCAACCGGACATACTTCTGATAGGGGACGACAGTGTTATAACTGCGGAGGTTATGGACATTTCGGCCCGAGTGTAAGAAGTCACCAGTGACTCACTTCACTTGAGGCAAGCCAGGTCACCGAGATACTTTCTATCGTCAGGGAAAGTCTCCTTCATAGTAGGGTTCTTCCCCTGCCAGCACTGTGTAAGATCTTAGGTTTTTGCCTTCACCGCCCCGCGGTGAAGGGGAGCCGCAGGTGCGGTTCAACATTGCTGCCGCGGTCGCGGCACGGCCCAGCCGCAGGTGCGGCTCGGCCCAGCCCGTCTACGAATTGTTTTATCTTCGTCTTTTCCTATCTTTTTCCATCCTTGGGCTTTTGGCCCATCCTCCTTCTATTCTCCTAACCCTAGACGTCCCTTCCTTCTATCCTTCCAACTCTTCGCTATATATTCCCTCTTTTTCCTTCTTTTTCCCCTTTCTTGCTATCGTCTTCAAACCCTAGAGAGCTGCAACCGTCCGTTGCCTCCTACGACCTTGTTGAACGTGTAAGTTCTTCATCCTTTGTTCCTTCTTACGTTCTTGTACTGCAACATGCTTCCTTCCTTTCATTTTCTTCTTCTGCTTCTTCTCCAAGAATCAAGTTTAAACCTTGATTCTTCTTGGCTTCTCGTTGTTGACGTATCGTTGCTCTCAGGCTCTTTGGATTTGAGTCTTGACGTGTTGGAGCCAAAGGTTCGAGCTTTGATTGCCCTTGCTGCGAGTTCTGTCAAACAAGAAAGCCGAAAACGCTTTCTGTCATGCCGCCGCCCCTGCGCCTGCACAAAGTTGCCCCCTGCGCCTCTGTCCAGCCGCCCCTGCGGTTTCCTCTGTAGTAACTCCCGTTCTTGTGAGTTACTTCCTTCCTTGCTTTCCTCATTCCTTTCCTTACATCTTTTGGGTGTTGTTGATCTCGTGTGAGTGCTGTAAGACTAGGGTTGATCCCTTAGCATGCGTAGATCTCTTAGAGATCTTTGAGACTAGAAGTTATAGACTTCTAGCAAATGTTTCGTTCCAGATCCGTGTTGCTTGTTCGTACAGGCTTTCATTGCTCCTTTCCTGAGGGAAACTAAGCTCGCTTGAGTATTCTTGAGTTGTTATTCGTGAGCTTTGAGTACCTTCGCGAGAGGTAAGTCCCTTGGACTTACTTAGCTTCATTCCGCGTATTAGTTAGATTGTATTGGCTTGTTTGTGTTGTTTATTCATGTTATAACGGATAACCGGACTAGGATTCACCCTTATAACCTTAATTGGCCCAAGTGTATGATAACGGGATGTCACATCATCTACTTAGCTCTTGCGGGAGCTAGGAGGTTCTCTGCGACTGGCCCGTGCTGGTTAGACGGTCGGAGGCATCCGCACCGTTCCATTGCCGGAAGAGGGGACCGAGGCGAGTTTCGAAAGGATTATCGTGAGACAAAAGAAGTTGAATTAGTAATGAATGACTTAATGAAAGATAATAAGCGGTTGAGTGCAAGTATACTATATGTTTATTTTACCTAATGTGTGCTTGTGCCTTTACGCTCTTGCTTATACCTAGAAAGTTAGCTAACGGTTTATACCGTCGTTGAAGACTTTCCGCAGGTTCAAGATACTGCTGAGTGATCCGGATGGTGTGGTCAACCGGGGTTCCCGTACATTATAGGACGGGTTTGGTGTTTTTGTTTCGTTGTTGTTTCCCTTTTGTTTTGAACCCGGCCGTCGAGTTTTGCATTTTCTTTTGGTTTAAACCGTTGGTTTTATTTTAAGTTTTGGTCTTCAATCGTCTGTGCCTTGTTGTAAGTTCCGTTTGCTATTGCTACTCTGAGGGTCGGGACCTATTGTGCGGTCCTAGCCCGTAGCGCTTCAAGTTCCTAGAACTTGGGGTGTTACAATATGGTATTAGAGGTCTAGGTTGGAAACAATGGCACTCGAAATCTTCTACAGGTTGGATGGATAAATATATAAAACCCGCAAGGGGTCTAACGTTTTCAAAAGGGGGTTTTTGTTTTTAAACCGTTGGTCGGGGATAGATGTACGGGCGACCACCACTACCTCCACGGATCTCAGCAGTGTAGTTTCTTTTTGTTGGCCTTTATGTGTGCTTTTTCTGGAGTTTTGCGTTAGCTGTAGCGTGGCCTTATATATAGTCTTATATTTATCCTTATAGCAGATGGTGCGTACTAGAGCTACATCTACTATGGGGCGAGGAAGGGGACGACCACCTCTTCCACCTGCCGTTCGTGGACGAGAACATGCAGAAGGACCTCCACTAGTTAGAGGTCGGGGCCAAGCCCCAATTGCTTATCCGCCTATCGCTGAGGTGTTCGTTGAAGAAGTCACTGAGAGAGGTGTTCCCGAAGCAGGGAACAAGACAATCAAGAAGTCCGGAGCACCGAGAGCACGAACGATCGAGTCCGGTCAAGTGACCATCGAAGTATCTGCATATCGTGATTACGTGCAGAGAGTTGAAGAAGCTATCAGGACTGGAGGACCTGCACCAGCACCGCCAATACCCATGAGAGTAGTTGAGAACGTCAGAGCTCAAGAGGGAGCAAGTTCGGAAGTTGAGCTTTGGTTAGACCACATGGATTCAGCGTTGGAGTCAATAAGAAGCATGCTCCGGAAGCAACCGGATTTCCGGAGAGATCTTCATGCAAAAGGCCTTACGAAGAGACAGAAGACTAGATCAACCGGTGTTGGAGCTGGAGCATCAGGATTCGAGCATGTTAACATGACAAGTCACTCTGGGATCCAGCAGACGATACAGAGTTCCAGCAAAGGACGACAATGTCATAACTGCGGAGGTGTATGACACATCCGAGCAGATTGCGAGAAGCCTGCAGTGACTTGCTTTTCTTGTGGCAAGCCCAGACACAGAGCTGCGTTTTGCTGTCAGGGCAAGGCGCTATCTCAGCAGGGTTCTTCACCTGACAGTGTTTTTGGAGGAGGACAGAGATCTCAGTACCAGCAGCAGCAACAGAGAGTTCCAGGTTCTGCCACTCCTCAGGGTTCCACATCGGGACAAGGGAGAGATAGAGGACGTGTTGGTGGATCTGCAGACACCAGAGATGCACCAGCTAGAGTTTATGAGTTGAGGAGTGTTGTAGAGCCGACAGCGCCAGCAGCTACAGGTACCATTCACATTAATGATTTTCCTGTCAGAGTTCTTTTTGATACTGGTGCTACGCATTCTTTTATATCTGATGCATGTGTAGATAGATTGACCTTAGTTACTATATAGGGTAGACCCTTCTTTATAGGATTACCCGATGGGGGTAAGATACAAGGTACGCGAGAGGTTCGCAATTGCCCTATTAGATTGGGAGGTCGCGATTGGCCATCTAACTTCTTCTTCGTGTACTTAGTACATGAAGAAGTTATTCTGGGCATGGATTGGATGGATCGACATCGAGCAGTTTTGGACATCGGCAAGAGAACAATGACGATAACTATAGATGCAGGCCATGTTGAGATCTTCCGAGGATGGGATCTCGGAAAGACTAGTACTGTCATCAGTGCAGTAAGGGTTGTGAGACTTATCAGTCAGGGTTGTGAGGCTTTTTGGTGCTATGCCATGAAGGATAGTACGAGTCCGGCTTTGGAGGAGATTTCAGTAGCTTGCGAGTTTGCTGACGTCTTTGGAGAGCCGTCAGGTTTACCTCCAGAGAGGAGCGTAGACTTTGGCATTGATCTAGAGCCCGGTACGAGACCGATCTCTAAGGCTCCTTATCGTATGACGCCTATCAAGATGCTTGACTTGAAGAAGCAGCTCGAGGAGTTAGCAGAGAAGGGCTTCATCCGCCCAAGTGTATCTGCTTGGGGTGCACAAGTTCTCTTCGTCAGGAAGAAAGACGGGTCAATGAGGTTATGTATCGACTACCGAGAGCTGAACAAGGTGAAGATCAAGAACAAGTACCCATTGTCCCGTATCGATGATCTTTTGGATCAGCTGCATGGAGCTTCAGTATTTTTGAGGATTGATCTGAGATCTGATATCACCAGCTGAGGGTGAGAGAGCAGGACGTAGCCAAGACGACATTTTGGACCAGATATGGACACTACGAGTTTGTAGTGATGCCATTTGGGCTTACAAATGCGCCCGCGGTCTTCATGGAGTTGATGAACAACATCTTCATCGACTTTCTAGACCAGTTTGTAGTTGTCTTCATCAACAACATTCTAGTTTACTCCCGCAGTAGAGAGGAGCATGCAGGACACTTGAGGATTATTCTTCAAGTCTTATATGATAGAGAGCTCTAGGCCAAGCTCTCTAAGTGCGAGTTTTGGATGTCCGAGCTAGCATTCCTTGGTCACATAGTTTCCGTTGAAGGGATCAAGGTAGATCCGGCAAAGATTGAGTCAGTAGCTTCTTGGCCGCCACCTAAGAACGTTAAGGAGGTTCGCAGCTTCTTAGGATTGGCAGGGTACTACAGGCGTTTTGTTGAGGGCTTTTCAGTTATTGCCTGACTGTTCACTTCCTTGCTACGGAAGTCTACGAGGTTCGTATGGTCCGAGTGGTGCCTGCAGAGTTTCGAGGAGCTGAAGAAGAGGTTGACCTCTGCTCCTATCCTAGCTCAACAAGAGGACATTGAGGATTTTGTGGTTTACAGTGACGCATTCAAGCTGAGCTTGGGATGTGTTTTGATGTAGAGGGGAAAGGTGACCGCTTATGCGTCTCGACAGTTGAAGACGTACGAGGAGAATTACCCTACCCATGTTCTAGAGTTGGCTGTTGTGGTTCATGCTTTGAATATTTGGAGACACTATCAGTACGGAGCCACGTGTCAAGTTTTCACAGACCATAAGAGTCAGAAATACATATTTACTCAACGGGAGTTGAATAACCGCCGGCGCAGATGGTTGGAATTGATCAAGGACTTTGATCTTGAGATCTTATACCACCCGGGAAAGGCTAATGTGGTAGCAGATGCCCTCAATAGGAAGACTTCCCGGGAGATGGCTATCGCTAGACTGACAGCTCAACCACAATTACAACGAGATTTAGCATGGCTAGAGATTGATATCTACTTGCCAGATTCCGACACCCAGTTGTCCACCTTGGAGTTAGTACCTGATCTGTTGGCCAAAATCCGACAGAAGCAGGAGAATTGCCCAGCTTTGACACAGATCCGAGACCGGATGTCTCGAGGAGAGGCACCACAATTTGCAGTTGGTGCTAACGGAGTTTTGAGACGTCAGGAGCGTGGTTGTGTGCCATCAGATCGAGAGTTGAGACAGAGGATCCTTCAAGAGGTTCATTCTTCACCTTACTTAGTGCATCTTGGTGCGAGTAAGATGTATCAGGATATCAGACGCTCTTTCTGGTGGGAAGGTTTGAAACCAGACATCACGAGATATGAGCTCAGTGTGCGACCTGTCAACAGGTCAAGATCGAGCATCATAGACCAGGAGGCGAGCTACACCCATTTCCCGTTCCTCAATAGAAGTGGGAGGAGATCTCTATGGATTTCGTTACCGGTTTGAAACAGAGTTGAGGCTTTGACGCTATCCGGGTGATAGTAGATCGACTGACGAAGACCGCACGTTTCATTCCGATCAAGGAAACGTGGCCGGTGAGTCGATTGGCAAAGGAGTTCACAAGACAAATAGTGAGATTTCACGGGGTACCTAGGACTATTATCTCGGACAGAGACAGACAGTTCACTTCTAGGTTTTGGCAGAAAGTTCACGCCGCCCTAGGTACGAGTCTACAGTTCATGACTACTTATCATCCTCAGACCGATGGTCAGTCCGAATGGACCATCCAGACTCTGGAGGACATGTTGAGAGCCTGCATGTTAGATTGAGGACATGTGTGGTCAGATCACCTTCCCTTAGTGAAGTTTTCATACAACAACAGTTGGCACACATCGATTAGGATGGCTCCAAATGAGGCTTTATACGGACAAAGATATCGTACACCGTTATGTTGGCAAGAGCCGAGTAGTGCTAGCGGAGTAGCACCGGAGCAGATACAAGATGACATGGATCATGTAGAAGTAATCTGCGAGTGGATGTTAGCAGTGCAGAGTCGACAGAAGTCTTATGCAGATAAGAAGCGTATACCTCTAGAGTTCAGGGTTGGAGCTCAGGTTTGGGTGAGAGTATCCCCGACACGAGGCGTCAGACGTTTTGGTGTCAAGGGGAAGCTGAGCCAGATACGTCGGATCGTTCAAGATTCTTGAGCAAGTTAGAGAGGCAGGATACCGTCTGGCTTTGCCACCTAGACTCGAGGGTGTTCACCTCATCTTCCATGTGTCTCAGTTACGGGAGTACATACCGGACCCGAGACACACCAACAGTCATGAGGATTTAGTGATCGAGCCAAACCACACGTTTGTCGAGCACTGGTGGCTGTTTTAGCGTGTTATACGAGACGCTTGCGTTCGAAGGACATACCGATGATGAAGATTCAGTGGTCGATGCAAGGAACTATCTAGAGTTTTGCGTTGGGATGGATGCACCTTTAGCATAGTCAGCTGTTTGGTTTTTCTCTTGTTGTGTGGCATACGCTTTTGTGTGTCGTTTTGAATTACGTGCCCCGAGTGGGAATATATGAGTTCAGTTCTGTTTCTGTGTGTTGCTGTGATCGTTAGGCTTTTGCAAGTTTCGGGAGGAAACTTCTTTTAGGAGGATCTGATGTAAGATCCTAGGTTTTTGCCTTCACCGCCCCGTAGTGAAGGGGAGCCGCAGGTGTGGTTCAACCTCGCTGCCGCGGTCGCGGCACGGCCCAGCCGCAGGTGCGGCTAGGCCTAGCCGATCTACGGGCTGTTTTATCTTCGTCTTTTCCTATCTTTTTTTCATCCTTGGGCTTTTGGCCCGTCCTCCTTCTATTTTCCTAACCCTAGACGTCCCTTCCTTCTATCCTTCCACCCCTTCTCTATATATTCCCTCTTCTTCCTCCTTTTTCCCCTTTCTTGCTATCGTCTTCAAACCCTAGAGAGCTGCAGTCGTCCTTTGCCTCCTACGACCTTGTTGAACGTGTAAGTTCTTCATCCTTTGTTCCTTCTTACGTTCTTGTAGTGCAGCATGCTTCCTTCCTTTCGTTTTCTTCTTCTTCTTCTTCTCCAAGAATCAAGTTTAAACCTTGATTCTTGTTGGCTTCTCGTTGTTGACGTATCGTTTCTCTCAGGCTCTTTGGAGTTGAGTCTTGACATGTTGGAGCCAAAGGTTCGAGCTTTGATTGCCCTTGCTGCGAGTTTTATCGAAGAAGAAAGCCGACAACGCTTTCTGTCACGCCGCCGCCCCTGCACCTACACAGAGCCGCCTCTGCACCTCTGTCCAGCCGCCCCTGCGGTTTCCTCTGTAGTAACTCCCGTTCTTGTGAGTTACTTCCTTCCTTGCTTTCCTCGTTCCTTTCCTTACATCTTTTGGGTGTTGTTGATCTTCTGTGAGTGCTGTAAGACTAGGGTTGATCCCTTAGCATGCGTAGATCTCTTAGAGATCTTTGAGACTAGAAGTTATAGACTTCTAGCAACTGTTTCGTTCCTGATCCGTGTTGCTTGTTCGTACAGGCTTTCCTTGCTCCTTTCCTGAGGGAAACTGAGCTTGCTTGAGTATTCTTGAGTTGTTATTCCTGAGCTTTGAGTACCTTCGTGAGAGGTAAGTCCCTTGGACTTACTTAGCTTCATTATGCGTATTAGTTGGATTGTATTGGCTTGTTTGTGTTGTTTATTCATGTTATAACGGATAACCGGACTAGGATTCACCCTTATAACCTTAATTAACCCAATTGTATGATAACAGGCGGTCACATCATCGGCTTAGCTCTTGCGGGAGCTAGGAGGTTCTCGGCGACTGGCCCGTGCTGGTTAGACGGTCGGAGGCATCCGCACCGTTCCATTGCCGGAAGAGGGGACCGAGGCGAGTTTCGAAAGGATTCTCGTGTGACAAAAGAAGTTGAATTAGTAATGAATGACTTAATGAAAGATAATAACCGGTTGAGTGCAAGTATGCTATATGTTTATTTTACCTAATGTGTGCTTGTGCCTTTACGCTCTTGCTTATACCTAGAATGTTAACTAACGGTTTATACCGTCGTTGTAGACTTTCCGTAGGTTCAGGATGCTGCTGAGTGATCCGGATGGTGTGGTCAGCAGGGGTTCCTGTACATTATAGGACGGGTTCGGTGTTTTTGTTTCGTTGTTGTTTTCCTTTTATTTTGAGCCCGACTGTGGAGTTTTATGTTTTCTTTTGGTTTAAACCGTTGGTTTTATTTTGAGTTTTGGTCTTCATTCGTATGTACCTTGTTGTAAGATCCGTTTGCTGTTGCTACTCTGAGGGTCGGGACCCATTGTGCGGTCCTAGCGCATAGCGCTTCAAGTTCCCAGAACTTGGGGTGTTACACACTGCAGGAGGCCGAGAGAGTCCACCTCACTACCAAACTCAGGGACAAGAACATCGGCCCCCGGACCATCCTTCTACTCAAGGTTCCACACCGGAATAAGGTAGAGGTAGAGAACGTGGTGGCGGCACCGCTGACACGAGAGGTGCACAGGCCAAAGTATTTGAGCTGAGGAGTGCTGAGGAGCAGGCAGCGCCAACGACTATAGTTACCATTGAGATTATTAATGGTTTACTTGTTAGAGTGCTTTTTGATACGGGTGCTACACACTCATTTATTTCCGATGCTTGTGTTGAGAGATTGACCTTGGATACAGTAGACGGGAGACTCTTTATTATAGGGTTACCTGATGGGGGTAAGGTTAGAGGTACTTGATCGCCACTTAGCGTGCGTGCAAATAAGTCTTAAATTTATAAAACTAGAAATCAAGCAAGCGAACCCGCAATGTACGGATCGACGTAGTTAAGCAAGAATTCTAGAGTATCGAACACATGGATTTAGGGGGTTAAATCCAATTATAGATTGTCAAGCAAGTAAATGTATGAACTTTGTAAATATTGGGAAAACAACAACCCTAAAGATCCAGGAATCCAGTTGTGGCAATCGATTCAAGATATACTAAAGATATAAGGACAAAGTTAAGAGCTGCAAAAGTATACTAATGCAAAGCAATGTACGGTGAAGTTCCAAGGCTTTATATGACTTATCTAGAAATACTCTCTATAAAGGTTGTTGAGGCTTCAGTATAGAAAGGATCTAAAGACAAGAATTAATATCAAGTACCCAAATTTGTAATCCAAGGATCAAGACTAACTAAACCGATTAAGGTTGTGACACTCGAAATCGAAGTAGAGGTTGTTGAGGCTTCACTACCACCTAGAAAAGACAAGCCAAGACTAAGTTAAAGCAAATCTTTAACTTTGGATTAAAGTAAAAGCAAGGTTCGTAAACTAGGGAAAATTACGGGTGGATCTTGAGATTCCACGGCCGTGGAACTCAAGAACACACCGTGATCCTGGTTGTCGACGGAATCTCTCTAACTCTCAGGGTCCAATCTGTTTACGATCGATCTATCATCATCTAAGCCACAACTATCAACCCTTCACCTTAGAATTGCTAAAGGGTTTTAGCCAACAACAGTCATGATGATATCAAATTCAAGGTTTAGAAGAATGAAAGATGAAAACCTTCGAAAACCTTCAATAAACTTCAAATCAATCTCAAATCCACTAATAAAGGTAATGATGTATATCAGATTCGGAATAACACAAACAATCACAATTCTTGATAAGAACGAAGAACGAGATGTCAATCCGTCTTCTAATCAAACCTAAGGATAAAAACGTAACTTCCAAATTTCCAAGTCTTTGCAAATTCCCGCTGCAAGATGGCAATCTCCGCACGTCCAACTGAAACCCTAAACACGTGCAAGTAAGCGTAAGCAAAGGTCATGTAATCTCCCTCCTTCAGTCCTTTTATAGGGAAAGATAGAATGTCTCTCTCCGGCCCATTGTGTAAAAGATCGTGGCTTTAATTAGTACGTTAAAAGATCACCTAAATCACGGTCATAGAGGGTTTCACGCCCGTGGTTTAGAGCGTGGATTCCATCACGGTTCTTCACAACTTCCACGACCGTAATCTATACCGTGTAACTCTCTGGAATGCTCCACGCTCATGTGGCCAAGTTCCACGGCCGTGGTTTAGAGCGTGGACTTCATTACGGCCGTATTTTAGAACGTGGAAGCATAGGTTGCTCGTAATTCCCTTTGTTTTGTGCCATTCTTCATCCTAGCATCTTCCTTAGCTTCTTTTTGGTGTCCTCAATCCTTGGATGTGCTCAATCCATCTCCATTCTCTCTTAATTCGTTCGGTTTTAGCTCTTATTCGCCTACAATCAACACAAAGCTTATGTAGACCTCTATATCGACAATATAGACAAACTAGCTCACAATTGCCTCAATGCTCTATCAATGAACACCAATATGGATGAAATACATCTAGAAAACGTGCCTAAAATATCACAATATTTCATGCTAACAAAATACCCCATACTTGCCACTTGCTTGTCTCCAAGCAAGGTCTTTCAAAAGCTTTTAAAACTCAAGTTAGGATGAAATATGGATGCACTCTCAAAAACAAAACGTTTTTAGATGAATGTGCTTTCTAGTCAATAGATCATTCTCAAATCTTTCTTCATTCGTTTATAAGACTCTCATATACATAATCAAAGAGTAAAGAGTAAAGGAAACTCATGAATTGATCAAACTTCCATGTAAGCATCATAACCTTCAAACATTATCAAAATCAATCATGAGAAACTTCAATTTAGATCACCAAGTCATATATCATTCTATTGATCTTAAGGACTTTCATACAAGGTCTAGAATGCGGAAAGGGAAGGAAAACTTTAAGGAATGTGGTGCATGAATCCGGGAAAGTGGATAACCAACTCTTTTCTTTTTCTCTTGCGGTTTTGCAACACTTTCAACTTAGAGCTTCGCTCTCTTATTTTCAATTCATTTTTCGACTTTACTTTTGGAGTTATGGATAGAGGTGCACAAAAACCGAAGCCTAGGAGATTGGCGGTTCTCAATTTTGCGAGATGCCTCAAACCCTTGATGCACATACCATAATCCGCTAGGAATATCGCTCAATCCGACTTTGGCAAGACACAAACACTCGGCTATGTGAATGGTGCCGAGTTACTCATCGTCATGATTGACTTCCCCAAACCTATAAGTTCTTTCTATTCTTTGAACGCAAAACTTTGCTTTCATGGCCCTCCCACATCAAACATGCCAAATATCAACTCCTCCAAATTCCCGGATAGGTAAAAGAAGGCCATTATTTCATTGAGGGGCTAAATGATTCAAAGAAAGAAGAAAGAAAATCGAATTGCCTTAATCATTTCAACAAGAAGTATAAGAACTCATCATGTGATTTCAACCTTGATTTCTCAATATGATTTAGGTAACATTCTTCACATTATGAAACTTGCAAAAGAGGAATAATTAACTCATTCAATTTCTTTTCAATTCACTATTTGTTTAAGCATGCGATTGTCATCAAAACTCAATTCACAAGTAGTCATTATCATAGAAGTCATCTCTATCCTTAGAAGCACAAAATTTTCAAATATTTTTCAATTTTTATGGGTTTTTCAAAAGCTTTTTCATGCAATGCGATAATGAAACGTGTAACAATGGAATGAAACATGCAAGGTGTTCTCGATCAAAGCATACAAAGTGAGTAAGAGTTATTACAAACGATTAGTCACACCCCACCCCATACTTGGAACAAACATTGTCCCTAATGTTCAAAAAGAAAATAAAGAAAAGAAAGAAAGAAAATGAACTCACAAGATGGTGGTGGAGTGGCTAGAACAGTGGATCATCAATCATCCTCATTGAGGTGCCGGTGGAGGTGGAAACGGGAAGAAGCCGGGATCATAGTTCCGCCCAAACTACTGGCGGTAAATATCTCTCATCATGCGGTCATGATCGGCGGCTCGTGCATCCCTAGCATCTGCACGGATCTCCAACGCTCCAACCCTGCTGGAAAGATCGGTGGCCCACTCCGGCAACTGCTCATACCATCCGGGCGGCTGGCTGTACCATGCCGGTGCGTCTGACGGTGCTGGTGCAGGTGGCGGCTGTGCATGCCAAGGTGGTGGAGCTCCCATCCACTCCGGCTGAGTGCTATACCATGAAGGAGGATCTGCCATCCATGTAGGTCTCTCGCTCACACTAGCACGGCGAGAGGAAGAGCCAGAAGCTCTAGCGGGGCGGGGAGAGTGTCTAGGAAGGTCAGGAACTGCGTCCGGCTGATCCAGAAAGGTACCAAAATTATGCTCATCTCCTTCTCCCTCAAAATCATCATCCCCTCTCATCTCCTCCTCCTTTACAACTGGTGGCTCAGGGGGAACGTAGGGAGGTGCTACTAGTCTGTTCGCATGCATGGCAGCGACCGTCTCCTTCTAGTTATGGCGTCCGGCCATAATGGAATACTCAGGAAGCCATGCAATCCCTCTACCTGTCCTACTCTCCCAAGGCATGACAGCTGTAGGTGGACCTCTATGTCTAGGGAAGAGGATGCCTCTAGTCATGAGGCTTTGAAGTCCTAGAGGTCTAGCTGCAATGCGGGTGCACGCGGAGAAGTCTATCCCTAACTGCCTAGCAAGGTGGGTGACCATCCCACCATATCCAATGTTGCCGGCCCTCTTGTTCTTTAGCTTGCTCATAGTAGAAGCTAAGAGGGTGGCACAGTCAGCTGGCCTACCGTACAACATACAGTAAAGCAAAAACAACTCATCCGTCTTGATCTTCTGAGTTGTCTCCGTCCTAGGGAAGAGACACTCAGAAAGCACACTATGGGCAATCTTCAAGGCTAAGTGGTAGATCAACTTAGCCTTGGTATCAGCAGGTTGCCAGCAGTCCTCGCTGGCGTATTTTATAGCTATCTCCTCCCAGAAATCCTTGGCGTACACGTCACTAGGGAATCGACCATTGAAGGTCTCATGGAACCCAAAGAAGGCTCCAAACTCTCTAATAGAAAACTCATAGTTTCTCTCCATCAGCCGGAAAGAAACGGTCCTGTCAACGTGGCTATGCTCAAATGAGACCACGAACTCCCTAGTGATCTCCTCATATGCATCTTCTCGAATAGCGGAGAAGATGACCAATCCGGCTCTATCTAGCAGCCAAGTGAGATCCCCTACCACTTGCAAAGGCTCTAACTCCTCAAGTAGTAATTACCTAGGTCCTATGACCGCTCGCTTATGGATCCTCTCTAAAGCATCGAGGTGATCCTCATGGATAATAGGGACCCTAGGGGAAGGTGGTGATGGTGGTGATGAGGGCTCAGCAGGTGGTGCTCTAGAAGAGGAAGAAGTATTGCCTTTCCTCTTTTTATTTCTATTGGACATTCTCCTAACGAGATCCATGTTTCTGTTCAAAACCACGGTCCGTTCTTTAGTTTCCACGGCCGTGGAATGCCCAGAGACCGTGGTTCGTTACGCAAATTCTCAAAACTCAACAGATTCACACCAAACTCAACAGCAAGCAGCCCTAGACTAATTTCAGTCCAATTCCAATCAGTTCTCCTAAAAATTCTAGCAAAAATGGAGCCGAATCGACAAAGAGAAAGAAGGAATGAAAAACCTAGATTTTCGGATTTTGAAATCCGAATTCTGTCTTCTCCGGTGATTTGCCGCTCGAATCGTTGCTTGGATCTTGTAGGTGATGGAAATTGCTTCAACTTTGGTCAAAGAATAGTTAAAAACGATTAACAAACGAGAATTTAGGGAAAAGGGGCTGATTACGGCGTTTTGGGCGTGGATTTTGGGATTTTGGTGGTGTTTGTGAAGAGAAGGTGGTTTATATAGTGGCCGTAAAAATTTTTGAAAATCACGGTCTATCGGGGTTTCCACGGCCGTGGTTTTGTACGGAACCGTGGTTTTGGTGATTTTTCAAAGGCTTTTGCATCACGGCCGTGGTTTTGGCCGTGGAACTCTCTGTAATGTGCCAAAGTCCAAGTTTCGTCAATTTTCTTCAACCTTTTCTTCTCTTTTCCTTTTCCACTGATCCTACATCCAAAAACATGAACATACCGGAAGGTATCGAAGGCAAAAAAAAACTAAAACGTCTAAACTACTCTAAGCTATGAATCAAAAACAAAAATGTAAATGCAATACCTTGCGTTGCCTCCCAAGAAGCGCTTTGTTTAAGGTCCGTAGCTAGACCATATTCGCACTTATTCGAGTGTGGTGGGCGCGAACTCTTCAGCTTGGAGTTCCGGTGTATACTTCTTGAGTCGTTGACCGTTCACCTTAAAGCTTCCTCCCTTTTCACCCCATACTTCAAATGCACCATGGGGAAAAACACGTTTGATTAGAAAAGGTCCAGACCAACGAGATTTAAGCTTACATGGAAAGAGACGAAGCCTTGAATTGAAGAGGAGAAATTGATCTCCTTCTTTGAGGTCCTTTGGGATGATATGCTTATCATGCCAACGCTTCGCTCTTTCTTTTATAGATCTTGGCGTTTTCGTAGGTGTTCAAGCGAAGTTCTTCAAGCTCATTGAGGTCCAAGAGTCTCTTCTCTCCCGCTTCCTTCATGCTGAAGTTCAACCACTTTATTGCCCAATACACCTTGTGCTCCAACTCTACCGGTAAGTGACAAGACTTCCCATACACAAGGTTGTATGGCGTTGTTCCGATGGGAGTCTTATATGCAGTCCGGTACGCCCATAATGCGTCATCTAGCTTCAAAGACCAATCCTTCCTTGTCCTTGAAACCGTCTTTTCTAGGTTCCCTTTGATCTCCCAGTTTGAGATCTCTACTTGTCCACTAGTTTGTGGATGATAAGGGGTGGCGATCTTGTGAGTCACCCCATACTTAGCTAAAAGAGCTTCAAAGAGTCGGGCAATGAAGTGAGAACCTCCATCACTAATGATAGTCCGTGGTGTCCCGAATCGTGGGAAGATGGTCTTGTTAAAGAACTTAACCACTACCATGGCATCATTGGTGGGAGAGGCAATTGCTTCAACCCATCTCAAAACATAATCCACCGCTAAAAGTATGTATTGATTTCCACAAGATGATGGGAAAGGTCCCATGAAGTCTACTCCCCAAACGTCAAAGATCTCCACCTCTTGGATGTTGTTAAGAGGCATCTCGTTCCTCCTAGATATATTCCTTGTTCTTTGACAAGCATCGCAGCAGGAAACAAAGGTTTGCACATCTTTAAATAGAGTAGGCCAAAAGAATCCAGATTGCAATACCTTAGCGCTAGTCTTGTTCGAACTAGCGTGTCCTCCACAAGGTAGTGAAAGACAATGACGGATGACACTTTGCATCTCATCTTCCGGCACACATCGCCGAATAATGCCGTCCGGAACTCTCTTAAAGAGGAGAGGTTCATTCCAAAAGTATTCCCAAACATCCTTAAAGAACTTCTTTCTTTGTGCGTAGGACAATCCGGGTGGTAATTCCTGACAAACCAAATAGTTAACAAAATCAGCAAACCATGGTTCGTTACCTTTGGTGATCACGTCGATGCACTCCTCTATGATATGTAAATACTCGTCCGGAAAGGAGTCATCTATAGGTAGATGGTCGTCCTCTAGATGTGTTAGACGACTCAAATGATCCGCAACAGAATTTTCCGAACCCTTCTAGTCGCGGATCTCTAGATCGAATTCTTGTAGGAGAAGAATCCATCTAATTAGCCTTGGCTTCACATCCTTCTTTGCAAGTAGATACCGGATCACAGCATGATTCGTGTATACAATCACCTTTGCACCTACAAGATAAGAGCGAAATTTGTCAATTGCATATACAATTGCTAAGAATTCTTTTTCTGTAGTGGCGTAGTTGAGCTGCGCTTCATCTAGCGTCTTGCTAGCGTAATAGATAGCATGGGTTCGCCCTTCCTTTCTTTGCCCAAGCACAGCCCCTATGGCTACGTCACTTGCGTCACACATAACATCAAACGGTAGATTCCAATCCGGAGGTTGAATAATCGGGGCTGAGATTAGAGCTTCCCGAATCATATTAAACGCATCTAAGCATTCCTGCGAGAAATCAAACACTGCATCCTTCATCAATAGATTAGTAAGCGGTTTTGATATTTTAGAGAAATCCTTTATGAAACGTCTATAAAATCCAGCGTGTCCTAGAAAACTTCTTATCCCTGTCACCGAAGTTGGGGGAGGAAGCTTTTCTATTGTCTCTATCTTAGCCTTATCCACTTCAATCCCTCTACTAGAGATCAAGTGTCCTAATACAATGCCCTCTTTTACCATAAATTGACACTTCTCCCAATTAAGAACTAGGTTAGTGTCTTCACACCTTTGTAATACAAGAGCAAGGTTAGAAAGACAATTGTCAAAAGAGGAACCATAAACGGAGAAGTCATCCATAAAAACCTCCATGATTTCCTCTATATATTTCGAGAAGATGGCCATAATGCACCTTTGAAAGGTGGTTGGGGCGTTGCAAAGCCCGAACGGCATCCTCCTATAGGCAAACGTACCCCACGGGCACGTGAATGTGGTCTTCTCTTGATCATCCGGGTGTATCGGGATCTGAAAGAAACCACTATAACCGTCAAGATAGCAAAAGTGTGAATGTTGTGCTAACCTTTCAAGCATTTGGTCGATGAAGGGTAGTGGGAAGTGATCCTTCCTCGTCGCGTTGTTTAGCTTGCGGTAGTCTATACACATCCGCCATCCTGTTACGGTTCGTGTAGGAATGAGTTCATTGTTTTTGTTGGTGATGACCGTCATTCCTCCCTTCTTCGGAACCACTTGTACGGGACTCACCCACTTGCTATCGGAGATAGGGTAGATGATACCTACATCGAGTAGTTTAAGGATTTTCTTCTTGACAACCTCCTTCATGTTCGGATTTAACCGCCTTTGAGGTTGTCGCGAAGTTCTAAAGTCCTCTTCCATTAAGATCTTATGCATGCATATGGAAGGTTTGATTCCTACTAAATCCTCTATAGTATATCCTAAGGCTTTCCTATGTTTCTTAAGGACAACCATAAGCTTACTATGTTCATCTATGCTTAAATCTGAACTAACAATTACTGGAAAGGTAGAATTAGATCCTAGAAATGCGTACGTTAGATGTGTAGGAAGTGGTTTCAATTCCATCACTATAGGAGTCTCCAATGGCTCTTGAGGAGTATCCGATGGTACTTAGAAGTGTCTAAGGAAGTAGAAGGTGTTGGAGAAGAATCAAGAGAAGTTGTGGAGGAAACACAATTTCCTTCAGATTCACCCAAAATTACGGCACCCCTGCCTTCTCCACGGCCGTGATTTTGGGCGTGGAAAGTAATTACGGTGCCTCTATTTTCTCCACGGCCGTGGTTTTGGCCATGTAACTTACTGGAATGATCCACGCTTGTGTTGGTGAATTCCACGGCCGTGGAATAGGCTGTCTGACCGTGGATCCGTACGTTTTCTGACTCATTGTGGAGTTTCTCGAACTCTTCTTCATACACTTCTTTTTGTTTCTCTAAGGCTTCAATTGCCTCATTGCACTCCTCTTCTTCCCCTATATCCATAATGCTCATAGAAAGAACTTTTTACAAGGGATCTTTGAAGAGAATAGAACTTACCTCCTCTCTAGATGGCTCTTCGTCATGGACATTGAATATATCCTCATCGAAGGCTGGTTCGTTCACTAAAGTGGAAAGGACGAACTCTACCTTCCTATGTCAAAGGTGAGTCTAGAATTCTTGCAATCGACTATACAGCCTGATGTTACAAGAAACGGTCTTCCGAGAATGATCGGGACCGGACTATCTGCAGGAATGTCAAGCACAACAAAGTCTATAGGAATATAGAACTTACCAAGCTTGACCGGGACGTCTTCAACTATACCGACGGGGCAAGTTATGGATCGATCCGCCATGTACAACGTCATCTTTACCGGTTTAGGATCGCCTAAACCGATCTTCCTGCATAAGGCAAGCGGAATGATGCTCACTCTTGCTCCTAAATCACATAATGCATCATATGTGACATCTCCCACTCCTATGGGAATACAAAATGATCCCGAATCTTTCAGCTTAGGGAGCATCTTCTTCTTCATTGTCTTGATGAGATCCGATGAATCCGAACTCATCTTAACCTCTCCAAAATCTTCTAGCTTTCTTTTGTTAGAGAGGATCTCCTTTAGGAACTTTCCATAAGTTGGCATACCTACAATTGCATCAATGAAAGATTTATTAATATGCAGTTTGCTCATGAGTTCAATAAACTTACCGAATTGCTTGTCTAGACGCGCTCTTGCTCTAGATTGCGGGAATGGTAGGGGAGGTTTGTAAGCTGGAGGAGGAATGTAGACATCTTCCTTCTCCTTCCCCTTTTCTTTCTCCTTCTCAACGGGGACTTCTACAAACTTAGGCTGCGGGTCGGTAGTTGTTACTCCGCTCCTAGTTGTGATTGCCATCACCCTTCCTTTTGGGTTGTCCTCCGTCTTTCCTGGAAGTTTTCCTTGATTCCTTGGAACTTCTTCCGCATGGCTAAACATTTGGTTTTCTAAAATGTTTTGGGCTTTATCAACCTTAGTTATGTGATCATCAACCTTGATGATGCGAGTCTCCAATCCTTGAAGCTTGCCCAAAATTGCCTCCAACATGGGATCGGGCTTCTCTTTCCCCGAAGTACTTCCACCATTAGATGTTTGCCCCTGGCTTTTCAAAGGAGTGGAAGAAGAGGAAGGTGGAGTTAGTGAATTTCCTGAATTGGAATAAGAATTACCGGAATTTTGTTGGTTGGGACGCCAATTGTTGTTGTTTGAACCCCTATTGTTGTTCCAATTGTTTTTGTTTAGCTTCAACCCGTAAGTCATTGTGCATCATCAGCATGTTTCGAGTTTTAGATGGCGGAAAGAACTTTGTTGGTTGGGACGCCAATTGTTGTTGTTTGGCGGACAATGGTAATGACTTACGGGTTGAAGCTAAACCCTTGTGCATCATCAGCATCAAAGTTCATACCCAAACGGCGTGGTTGCTGCGTTGGATCCATCCTTTGGCCAAGAGTTCTTGGCTCCTCATCCACACGATTGACTCTCACACCTCCAGCTGGGGTACGGCGATTGGCAGCTGCCCGTGGAAAGAACGGGTTGACATTGATCGTTGGATCAATGTCCTCTAGTGGTGGCATGGAAGAGTCGCTATTCTCATTGGATGAGTTGGTTCTAACCGATCTTCCCGGTCTCCTTCTTCTCTTTTTCTTCTTGAGGTCGTTTATTTCCAGCCTCATTTGAAACATCATGTCCGTCAGATCATCAACCTTTGTTTGATGACGCTCCGACTCTTCCTTGCGAGTCTTCTCGTTCCATCGAAGTTGAGCTTCAGATTCCGCTAGCTCCGTTTGGTAATAACGTTCTCTTTCTTCAGCCATCTTTCTTTCCTTGAGCTTTCCCCTCAAAGTCCTCTCAAGCTCTTGATCGAGAGGTAAGAGGTCTTCGTTGTTCCTAGACCTGCCCATACACTCGAAAAGATATCAAATAACAAGGGAAGAGCTCCCAAGCTTGACAACCGATAACCGAATTCGGCCTAGACCAAATCCCCGGCAACGGCGCCAAAAACTTGTTCGCCACTTAGCGTGCGTGCAAATAAGTCTTAAATTTATAAAACTAGAAATCAAGCAAGTGAACCCGCAGTGTACGGATCGACGTAGTTAAGCAAGAATTCTAGAGTATCGAACACAGGGATTTGGGGGGTTAAATCCAATTATAGATTGTCAAGCAAGTAAATGTATGAACTTTGTAAAAATTGGGAAAACAACAACCCTAAAGATCCAGGAATCCAGTTGTGGCAATCGATTCAAGATATACTAAAGATATAAGGACAGAGTTAACAGCTGCAAAAGTATACTAATGCAAAGCAATGTACGGTGAAGTTCCAAGGCTTTATATGACTTATCTAGAAATACTCTCTATAAAGGTTGTTGAGGCTTCAGTATAGAAAGGATCTAAAGACAAGAATTAATATCAAATACCCAAACTTGTAATCCAAGGATCAAGACTAACTAAACCGATTAAGGTTGTGACACTCGAAATCGATGTAGAGGTTGTTGAGGCTTCATTACCACCTAGAAAAGACAAGCCAAGACTAAGTTAAAGCAAATCTTTAACTTTGGATTAAAGTTAAAGCAAGGTTCGTAAACTAGGGAAAATTACGGGTGGATCTTGAGATTCCACGGCCGTAGAACTCAAGAACACACAATGATTCTGGTTGTTGACAAAATCTCTCTAACTCTCAGGGTCCAATCTGTTTACGATCGATCTATCATCATCTAAGCCACAACTATCAACCCTTCACCTTAGAATTGCTAAAGGTTTTAGCCAACAACAGTCATTATGATATCAAATTCAAGGTTTAGAAGAATGAAAGATGAAAACCTTCGAAAACCTTTAATAAACTTCAAATCAATTTCAAATCCACAAATAAAGGTAATGATGTATATCAGATTCGGAATAACACAAACAATCACAATCCTTGATAAGAACGAAGAACGGGATGTCAATCCGTCTTCTAATCAAACCTAAGGATAAAAACGTAACTTCCAAATCTCCAAGTCTTTGCAAATCTCCGCTGCAAAATGGCAATCTCCGCACGTCCAACTGAAACCCTAAACACGTGCAAGTAAGCGTAAGCAAAGGTCATGGAATCTCCCTCCTTCAGTCCTTTTATAGGGAAAGATAGAATGTCTCTCTCCGGCCCATTGTGTAAAAGATTGTGGCTTTAATTAGTACGTTAAAAGATCGCCTAAATCACGGTCATAGAGGGTTCCACGCCCGTGGTTTAGAGCGTGGATTCCATCACGGTTCTTCACAACTTCCACGACCGTAATCTATACCGTGTAACTCTCTGGAATGCTCCACGCTCATGTTGCCAAGTTCCACGTTCGTGGTTTAGAGCGTGGACTTCATTACGGCCGTATTTTAGAACGTGGAAGCATAGGTTGCTCGTAATTCCCTTTGTTTTGTGCCATTCTTCATCCTAGCATCTTCCTTAGCTTCTTTGTGGTGTCCTCAATCCTTGGATGTGCTCAATCCATCTCCATTTTCTCTTAATTCGTTCGGTTTTAGATCTTATTCGCCTACAATCAACACAAAGCTTATGTAGACCTCTATATCGACAATATAGACAAACTAGCTCACAATTGCTTCAATGCTCTATCAATAAACACCAATATGGATTAAATACATCCAGAAAATGTGCCTAAAATATCAGAATATTTCATGCTAACAGTACCCGGGAGGTTCACGATTGTCTCATTCGTTTGGGAAATTGTGATTGGTTAGTGGATTTCTTCGTCATGTACTTAGTACATGAGAAAATCATCTTGGGGATGGATTGGATGGACCGACATGGTGCAATTTTAGACATAGGTAAGAGGACCGTGACGGTCACTACTGAGTCAGGTCATATAAAGATTTTCTGAGGTTGGCACCTCGGAAAGACCGGTACAATCACTAGTGCAGTTCGAACTACGAGACTGATCGGGTAGGGTTGTGAGGTCTTCTAGTATTATTTCATGAAGGAAGGTGAGAATCCGGAATTGGAGGGGTCAATCGTAGTAAGATTTAAATTTATAACCCTAGATGTAAGCTTAAAACAAGGATGCGAACCCGCAGTGTACGGGTCAATCGTAGTAAAAAGCAAGAAATTCCAGGGGTCGATCACAGGGACTTAGTGAAACAAAGTCGATAACGGTAAGCTTTAGCAATCACTAACCACAAAGAAATTAAAACAATCAAAGATGATAAAAGTCAATAAAGGAAATATGCAATTCTAGGGATTAAAGCATCTAGTTGTGGTTCCAACTCAAGATCTAAAGATAAGCGGACAAAGCTGAGATATTTGCATAGGGAAGGTGTTACTAAAGTGGAATAGATCACCGGGTAAGTCTCACTACTCACTAATCCCAAACCGTAACTCCTATTACCGGGTAAGTCTCAAGGAATTAAGATAAAGAACTATAACCTCAAACTAACACACCATCTAAGGGAATAGAATCAACCTTTACCGGGTAAGTCTCAGGCTAACTCACAAAGATGGAATGAAAGCACACTCAAACCCCAATAAAGGATAAACCTTTATTACCTACACTTATGATCTTAGGTAAACAAACTAAGGAATTACCGGGTAAGTCTCATCCTAGGCTTGCATTGAACCAGGAAAGGTGTAATAAGAATAGGATTTGGCAAACTCTAACACTTAACTCTCAGTTTCGGATCAGATAAGTCACCTCGGTCAGACGAATTCCACCCCGGCAGAGATGTTCATCGACTGAGCGAGATGCTTAGGGTTAAGGTAAAGACTCAAACTTTCAGGGTCCTACTATGATTAAGATCATTCTATCATTGTTTTTCCCACAACTTTCAGCCAATCACCCTAGAATCACACAAAGAGATTAGCCACTCATCATCATGAAAGTATTAATCAAATATATGGAAAGAAAGAGAATAATTGAACAAGAAAACCTTAAGAGAAAGGCTTCAATAACTGAATCAATTATATAACAAACAAGCGTTCCTTGGATAGAAATCCAACAAGACAATGACAAAGAAGGGAATCTAAGATGATCTTACAAAAACCCTTCGAAAAGGAATAAAAGCTATAGACTTTCTTCCTTCAACCTTCAAAAAGGTTCTTCAAATCTCCCAACTGGAGTATGGCTGCAGCGGTGTATAAAACACAATCGGTGGTATAGCATGATATGGATTTGTGGAAAATTCAACCCTTTTTATAGGAAAATTACTCTCCAAAGATAAGATATCTTAGAAAGATCTCTTCCCATAAAAATAGGTAAAATATATGATCTAGTATATCTTCTTCCTTCCAGGAGCCAAGCCCAAAAATATAAGATCTCTTTCCAAAGATAAAAGATCTCGGCCAAGAATAAAATATTCTCGCCGCGTCCCAGGTGTTCGCCTCGGTCGAGTCGACTTCTCTGGATCACCTCGGTCGAGGTGACTCTGTAGTCAACCGAGGTGAGTCACAACTGAATGTGAAATCTCTCAAATCTGGTCCAAAGTAAATCTTTAATCCATGGCTATGCTTCCTGGATGTTTCCTTATTTTCCTGAATGTAGCTCCAATGACTCCATAGCTCCTTTCGCTCCTTTTTGATGTAAAACGTGCCATTTTACCTACGATTACAACAAAACTAGGTGTAGACCTCGATTCCCGCAAAGGTATATGAAATGGTAATATAATCACATATTATACATACAAACATGCAGATTATTGAAGATAAAACGTCCAAACAAACCCCAAAATATAGACTATAATTCATGCTATCAATATCCCAATCGTGAGTGAGTTTACTGACGTGGCGATGAGCCATCCGGTTTACCGCCACAGAGGAGTGTAGATTTTTGTATCGACTTAGAGTCCAGGACGAGACTGATCTTGATGGCACCATACCGTATGACGCCTATCGAGTTGCTGAAGCTGAAGAAGCAACTCGAGCAGTTAGCAGGAAAGGCCTTTATTCGCCCTAGCATTTCTCCATAGGGTGCACCGGTCCTTTTTATGAGGAAGAAGGATCAATCGATGAGGCTATGTGATGACATGAATTATGTGTTATCATGTTCATGCATATTGTGAGTTTTTCCCTTCATTTTTGCATGCATTTGGCAAGAATCAATAACCTTTGAGCTTATACTCATATACATTGCGAGAATAGAGGTCTACATGAGTTCTTGTTGTAATTGCAAATAAAATGATGGAGTTTGGAGTGGAAAAGGATCAATATTGGACGAAGTAGCATGGTGGATCACTAAGAAGCCCAAAAGATAAGGATAAGATATCATAAAGGAAGATAGAAGACGGAACTAAAAGATAACACGCCTCATAGAATAAGTTTCGGTCTACAAGGGAAAAAATCGGCCGAGATTTATAAATATCACTTGAGATTTTGCATAAAATCGTCCAAAGATAATGTTCCAAAACCCTACCTTTCTTCTATAAATAAGGGGCGTCTAACAATACCTAAGGGCATCTAGAATCATTCAGAAACCCTAGAAGACAAGCATAATACTCTGGAAGGAGAAGAAAGCATCACCAACTAGAGGCGAGATCACGGTTATTCTCGTGTAACAACATAAGTTGGATTAGTAAAGTGAATAACGTAAATAAAGATAATAACCGGATTGTGTGCAAGCATGTTTATGTGTTTTACTTTATCTTATGTGTGTTTGTGCCTTCATCGTTGTTCTAATACTTGGAACGTTAGCTAACGGTTTTTAAACCGATGTTATATAGATGCCCTGTAGGTTAGGGATGCCAACGAATGATTCGAAGGAGTGGGCAGCCGGGGTTCCCGTACATCATAGTGTGGGGATGGGTTTTGCATTTGTTGTTGTTATTTTATGTACTTTTGATGTATTCTCACGTATGTTGTTGAGAACTTGGATGGATTCACCTTTTGGTTGTATTCGTATTTTTATGCACTTGCATTAAAACATTTCGGTTTTGCCTTTTATTTGTGCCTTGTTGCAAGATCCGGTGAAATTATTGTCAAGCTAAGGGTCGGGACCCATTGTGAGGTCCAAAACTGTAGCTCCCCGAGTTCCGCGGATTCAGGGTGTTACAACATGGTATCAAAGCCCTAGGTTGACAACAATGACACTCACAATCTTCTAAAAGGCCGAATAGATAAATAAACAGAACCTGCAAGGGGTATGAGTTTAAAAATGAATTTCGTTTTCAAATCATAAGCATAGTCGGTCAGGGATAGAATGTACGGGACCACCCCTCCTTCCACGGATCTCCGCAACCTAGTTTATTGGATTACAGTCGTATATGTGGATTTTAGTTGCCTTTCCGAGATTTGATATGTTATAGTAGTTTTAGCGTAGTCTTATGTATATATATATAGCATGTTAGTACCCTTAAGGATATGAAATATATGAAATATCCCTTAGTTGAGCTATCATGATGCGATTATCACCTCATGATCAAACATTAGTAGATCTTAAAGAGTATCTATATGAAAATAATAGACTCAGACATCGGATTAGAACATTACGTTGTGACAAAAACCCTAGTGATCCCTACCATCTTCTGAAGGACGGGCGAACAAGAAGATGAAGACTTCGAGATGATTTTAATAACAAGAATATTAGACGAGAAAGAAATTTCAAATTAACTCAGAAATAAGTGATAAGTAGGGTGGAGTACGACCATCATTGGCAAGTTAAATTACACTACAACCAAAGTGGATGCCTCTCTAGGCAAGTATGAGAATGAAAGTCCAAAGAAGATAGGGTGTTGATCCAAATATGAAGGACTAAAGGATAAAAGACAGATATTTACAATTAAGTTTTAAGGACGAATGATAAATTTCATAACCATGGAGACGGGTTGACTTCTTCAAAGATACGATAATTTTGAAATAAATCCCTACGTAAGTATCAAAGTGAGTAGTAGTCTGTAATTGAGACAACGGATTTCCAGGATGAAATTTTTACGAAACAACGGTAGCGAAGGGAGAAGAGTAAGTGAGATTGACCTGGGTGGAATCAAGTGTCCACTATGGCTTCTCACTCAACATGGAACTTTTATTACCGACAACAACGGGTTCATACAATGTAAACCGGAAGTGGATGGAAAATATAGGTCAAAGGATTCTACAAGCTATCAAAGAAGATTTGATAAGCCATAGATGACATATGAACAATATAACTGGACAGGGGTAAAGGGATGTTATAGAGAGAAAGAAAAGTATAGATTGTGGAAGGAAGTAAAGGTGTATAAACGGATAACCTAGATGAGATAACTTTTCACCCATTTTATCCGTATCAAAGGAGATGGAAGAAAAGTAAGTCTATGATCTTGTAGAAGATCAAGTACATACTAACTAGTAACAACGGAATAACATGAGTTATAGAGACAGAGCAAACATGGAGATTATGATGTTAATGCCTTGGTGAAATGTCTCGTCGATCTGTGAGGTGATTCTAGATGAAATCTACATCTCGGTTAGAACAGTCATGAGAAAGAATAATATTGAATAACCAAATGTGGTTATACAGATCAAGTATCACCCCCACGAAGATTATTATCGGAAAGAGTTATATAGGAGTTTAATAAGAAATGGGGTATTCAAATACCGTATCAAGCCAAGCCTGATAACCCGGTCAAATGTAGATTGAGTAGTAGTTGTAGAACCGCGTACAAATGGTGTACCTGTGGTCTTTTCTCCACTGATTCAAGAAGAATTGACAAAAGTAGTAAATCTCATCGATGTGGTCCGTAAGGATTTTACGAGGAAGCCAATAGGGAATCGATCATAATACTTGGTGTAAGGATTTGAAAGATAGTAGAGAGACAAAGGTATACTGGTAACCTAGTAGACATGAGTGAGGATTCAGATTTCTAGAGAAAATCATGTTCATCTGATGCTTTCTATACAATTGGTACTAGAGGATGTCAACAAAAGTAATACTATCGAGTCGATAAAACCATGGTGAGGAAGTGTAATTCCATGTGGATAGTTTAAATAGTGAGAAGAAAAATACCATGTATCAAAAGGAGAGTCTTGCCAACCTTAATTATAGTGTTGAGATGGAGATACACTTATAGAATCTACTCAAGAGTACAATACATATGAGGATTTAACACCAAAGAGTGGTGGGAAGAAATCCTAAGTGAGTACTACTGGGGGGTATCCAGTCAAAGTTTAGAGGGGATATAAGTGAATTCTTGGAATTCCTAAGACCTCAAGTTCCAACCCTTTCAAGAAAGTGTGACTGAGGATGTGTTCTAATGAGCGAGAGTTAGATCAATCATTCCGACTCACGGAAGACACCATCATGACTAATGAGTGTCAACAAAATAATCAGAGTAGTACAATGGAAGCGTGGTGGGCCCATAACCCACATAACAAGAAACTCAATGTTATGTTAACGATGACCTTAAGTTAATATATTAGAGATCTATATAAAAATCCCCACATAGAGTGTGATTTTTGGGCTATAGCAAGTTGAAAGTTTGACAAGAAGTAATGTTGAGTCATTAGTTGAGGAACGGTCCGACTGGGTCACCTTAAGGAAACAAGACCAAGTGAGTCTTATAAAGAGCATTAGGCACTTAGTAAAGTGCCGGGAGATGTCTAAGATCATTGATCCAGCATTGACAGTCCGGATCTTTTGGAAGGTCAAAAGCAAGTGGATTCAGCGGAAGGAATAAAGTTTTTATAGTTTATTCTCAATAGAGTCATCAAAGGAACTGAAAGTGGGTTTAGAAAAGAAACCATTTGAGATCTTAAAGCAGATTGAGAAGTTATGTTATTGACTAGTGCTCCTGCCCATACTATAGAGCGTATCTCTAGTTTTCGACGAATCTCAGTGAGAGAATATATACCAAACCCGAGATAGGTCATCAACTACGAGTATCAGACTATCAAACCGGATAATACCTGGTGGGGTATCCAGTAGTTATTCTAGGGCATTGTACCACGCGCCTACTGTCTAAGAACGTGTAGAGATGTCAAAGTCAGTAGTGGATGAAAAGCCGATGAGGCTACCTGGGTTACCAAAGGTAGAAGTAGGCGTAACCAGCCAGAGATCCATGCAGGGTTAACTACAACCTCAAGACCGACGAGTCAGTACTCGCTCATGTATTTGTGTGACTTTATTTGACTACTTGTTTACTTTAATGCCTTAAGGCCTAATCCATGATGTGTGTTATATTGACGGTATGTTATTATAATGGATGCTTATACACTTGGGAGGAAATAGGGAGTTGTTCGCTCCAAACGGTGTGTGCAAGCTTTAAAATTTATAATCCAAGAAGTATGCTTGAACAAAGATGCGAACCCACAGTGTACGGGTCAATTGTAATAAAAAGCAAGAATTCCAAAGGTCGATGACAGGGACTTAGGTGAAACAAAGCACAGAATAGGTTGTCAAATATTGCAATTAACCAAGGCAATTAAAGTAATAAAAAATGATGTAAAGTCAAGTAAGGGGAAAATGCGGATTCTAGGGATTAAAGCGTCTAGTTGTGGTTCCGACTCAAGATCTCAAAGGATAACGCGGACAAAGCTGAGGTTTGCAAAGGGAAGGTGTTTCAAGGTAAGTTTCAAGGTTCTAAGGGAAGGAACTATAATGCGGGTAAGTCTCACTACTCACTATCCCAAACCGAAGCTCCTATTACCGGGTAAGTTTCAAGGTACTAAGGGAAGGAACTATAATCTCAAACCAACACACCACCTAAGGGAATAGAATCAACCTTTACCGGGTAAGTCTCAGGCTAACCCACAAAGATGGGATGAAGGCACATTCAAACCCCAATAAAGGATAAACCTTTATTACCTACACTCATGATCTTGGGTAAACAAACAAAGGTATCACCGGGTAAGTCTCATCCTAGGCTTGCATTGAACCAGGAAAGGTGTAATAAGAATAGGATTTGGCAAACTAGAACACTTAACTCTCAGTTTCGGATCAGAAAAGGTCACCTCGATCAGTCAAGTTCAACCCCGGAAGAGATGTTCATCGACTGAGCGAGGTGTGCTAGGGTTAAGGTTAAAGACTCGAGCTTTCAGGGTTCCGCTGGGATTAAGATCATTCTATCATCGTCTTTCCCACAACTTTCAGCCAATCACCCTAGAATCGCATAAGAAACTTAGCCAACAATCATCATGATGACAATAATCAAATATATGGGAAAGGAATGAATATTCAAACAAGAAAACCTAAAGAAAAAGGTCTCAATAACTGAATCGAATAACAACAAATCAGCGTTCCTTAAATCACAAATCGAATAAGACAACAAACCAAAAGGGAATCTAAGAAAGTCTTACAAACTCCCTCAAAAGCTAATCTCCAAACTATGAATCCTTCCTTCCTTGATCTTCAATCCTTCAATCCTTCCTTCAAACTTCCAGAAAATCTTCCTAATTGCTGGATGCTCCAAGCATCTAAGCCTGCATAACTTGTGGAAAATCCAACCCTTTATATAGGAGAATTATCTTCCAAAGATAATAATATCTTAAAAAGATAATTTCCTAGAAAGTATATCCATATCTCTAAAATAGATCTCTCAAAAATAATATCTTCCTTCCAGAAATCCAGCCCAAAAATATAAGATATCTTCTTTCCAAAAATAAAAGATCTCAGCCAAAAATATGGATCTCGCCAGCGGCAGGGTGTTCCCCTCGGTCGGGACGCTCCTCAAGATCACCTCGGTCGAGGTGACACTATAGCTGACCGAGGTGAATCTCAACTGAATGTGAAATCTCTCAAATCTGGTCCAAAGTAAATCTTCTTCGTCATTTCCATGCTTCCTGAGTTCTTCCTTAAGCTCCAGAATGTAGTTCCAATGACTCCTTAGCTCCTTAGCTCCATTTTGATGCAAAACGTGCCATTTTACCTACAATCACAACGAAACTAGGTGTAGATCTCGATTCTCGCGAAGGTAGATGAAACAACAATATAATCACATAATATACATCCATACATACAGATTATTGAAGATAAAACCTCCAACCTAGTCCCAAAATATAGACTATAATACATGCTATCAAGAGTCTAGATTGTTAGTATGGTGATTAGATACACCGTACGTTTGCCTTAAAGGCCGACCTTATGCTTGCATTCTTTTTAAGTTTCGAGACGAAACTTATTTTAAGGGGAAATTGATGTAATATCCAAAAATTTGAGTTTCGATAAATTCTGAATCAACCATACCTGACTTGTTAGGACATGTTCTGAGTTCTTTAGTTTTAAGACATGTCAAACCGACCATGTTAGTTGGGCCCAATGTGACTGATTTTAGGTTTGAAGAGAACCAACTCCCTTCCTTCTTATGTTTTACCCTAACCGCACTCCTATCTTGCTCTCAACCCTTACCGGTTTTCCTTCTTCTTTGTTCTCACAGCCGCACCGGATCTGCTCCTCCTTTCCATTCTCAACCCGTCACCTTCCTTCCCTCTCTACTTCTATGGCTACTGAACCAAACCATCTCCGTCCCTGTTTCCTATTCCTCCTTCCCAACCACCGGAACAAATAAGCCGGCCGGGCAGTGTAGTCTGCTTCCCCTCTTTTTTCCGTTTGGACTGCCAGCATCTCCCTTCCCTTTCCCTACTGCTTCTCTCACCGGACTTCTCCCGACGAGCTTCCTTGTATCACTAATAGGAACGTCGCTGATGACAACCACCTCCCAATCGGGTTGATTGCCCAAAGGGTCGCCGCCGAGTCGCTGCCGAGTTGTTGGGGCTCCTTCGTAGCAGTTGGAGGACGACATCCTCTCCTTCTTCACGCAATCAATGATGTAGACTTATTTTCCGCCAAGGGCAGCCACGGGAAGCACCTCCAGGGACAACCACGGGGAGGCACCGTCGAAGGTGACCAGTTTCGCCACCACCTTCTTCCGTCGGGCGATCGTTCTCTGACAAATTTGAGGTCTATAAACAGTGTTTGTGAGTCTTGAAAACCTCCTTCTGCATCTTCATTCTATCGATTGTTGTAACCGTTCCGAGGCCTTCCAATCTGTGTGTATATATTCATTGTACAGATGGTAATTTGCCGTTCAGTTTAGAGATTATTCTGCTGAATGTATTGTCTGGATGAATTCGAACAACTCAGTGATGTGTAATAATCGATGTATGTATACGTATATAATTCCAAAGTATGTGTTGCGTATTAAATCGGAGTTATGATGCTTTGGTTGAGGGTCTTGCCGATAGAAGGTTGAAGTAAAGCTACAGGGTTTGGTTTGGGTCATGGTGGGTGTTTTGCCATGAGAATAAAAAGGGCCAAACCGGTTGGACTAGTATTTGGGGTCATTTAGGACTCTTTTAATTAATTGGTGGATCAGTCGCATAACAGTACTCATACTCGTAAAAGAATAAAATGGTACTTTTCCAAAAGAAGAAGATTAAGTAGATCATACAAGTTGTTCCTTGTTAATTCCCTTGTTGAAGTGTCTTGATAACTCAGAAACCGAACTGATCTCTTGGTGGAATTTTATTCTAACCGTTTGATTTGACTAGTTAACCAAGAGAAAACAACGGTGTAATATATACACCCCTATTTTGTCAAAATCATGCATTAATTTGATCAATTATTAGCTAATGATGGTGGTAAAAGTTGGCTTATTTAAATTGTCCAATCATTACATTAATCTTCTAACTTGTCTAATTAATGTATTAAATGGTTAAAGTATTTATCTCATAATTGTTTTAAAGATTGTAATGATGACTTAAAATAATATGAGTTGAAATATATATTTTGTAACGGAATTAATGGAATCGAATAATTGTAACGTTGTTTTAACGGAATTTGCAACTTTTTAGCAAATAACATTTAAATTAATTGGTTGTACAAAAGTGAAAATTACATAACTTAAAAATGTTTAATACACGATAAATACGAAAACACATTCCGGCTCCAAAGTAGAAAATGCGATAACGAACTAAAATTAAAATTCGGTTCTATGACGTGTTTGTCTCCACGTGTGGGTCACTTTGGGCGTAGGTGCTCTAGAGTGGAACATGTTATACATTTCTTGCATCTCTTTGGTCGTGGACGAATATCCACGGTTTTGAATTTGGGTAAATTTGCCGTCAATTTGTATGTATCGTTGGAAACAGCTCGATGCGAATGACGTTGTCGCTTGTCGTTCTTGGAAAATCCAGGACGACTTGAGGATGTATGTGTGACAGTTTGTGATGTACAATATCACGTAATCCTAAAAGTCGTGTCAACGAACTAGAACGAACGGTGCACTATGCAAATGGCCGCATACCGCGTCTAACTGCATCTCCCACCTATGCCACGTTGGATTAAATTCCAAGTTATAATGTCGTGCTGACGTCCTTCTATTCAGAACCAAGGGACGAATCGGTTATAGGGGAATCTGTTGAACCCGCCCAAATTGGCGTGTCACCTTGTCTGGACGATATGGCTCGATGTGATGCTCTAACCGGATTGTACCCCTGTAGAAGACACGGGCTCCAACCGTACCTGTACACCCCGTGGAGACCGCTAGGCGAAATTCCCCAACCATCGCACTGAAAGAGCCAACTCGTTACTTTATCACACACTAACATCATAAACACTAAGCTTGCAGCATTGCCCTAATTCAGGTCCTCCGTTTCACGCCATAGCCACCATGGCTCTTCCGTGTGAGTCAGGAAAACTTTGACTCAACTTCCTCTTTGTTTTTCTAGTTCTCTTTACCCTGATCAAACTTTAAAAGTTATGATCCGTGTCGTTTCCCCATATGTCAATGTCATGACCTAAGAAGGTCGCATAAGGTCATTGCAACCCCTCTCTAGGAGGTCTGTTACAATTACTAGCTTGTTTGAACTCATTCAATGCTATTTGATTAAGACATTTGCGTTTTCATTGATATGCCTCTCTACTGCTGACATTGAGCCACCGTGAATATTTCAAGCTCTTGTTACCCTTCCTTTATAATTCTCATAGTATGGGTTACTCTTCCCATCTACAATTCCCATAGTCTGGGTTACTCTTCCGTAATTTTTTCAACCACACTTCTCATCTCGACTTGCATGCTTAGGAGCGCCTATGGAAAACTTGCTTTTATTGGAACACCACTTTTATCCTCGAGCAAGACTGTAGTCCTCTCTACTTGATTCACGTCTTCAGTTTATCGGCACGACACTTGGAAGAACCTTAAGTTCATTGTCTTTAGTTGCTTCATTGTTTCTCCATCATTGCTTCCACGGAACCACTCCCATGTCTTCATGTCACTTCCATGTTTGTATAGCTTCCATCTCTGTTCGCTTAACTTGCCGCGAGGTTCCCTTCTATTTGTTTGTCCCCGCGGTTAATGTCATCTCCAGTTTTCACATGGTTGCTTTCACGTTCTCCAAAGGAGTCCGGTGAATCATCAAGGCGTTCGCCCGGACGTGATACTCAACTCAATAACTTGAGCATACTCATCTTCGTATGGACACTCTCCTAATCCAAAAAGGTGTTTGTCCTTGCGGTTAATGTCATCTCTAGTTTTGGGTCGTCTCTTCATTTTGGTTGTACGATGTAGCTTGGTTACTAGAATCCACAAGTTGGCTTGGATATGGGTTTGGATATTGATTTTGAGCTACTTGTTCGTATGAGATAGAAAAATGTGAGGGGACTTGAGACTCCGCTGAAATATTGTAATACTTTTTTGTAAAGATATGATAGTAAATATTTGAATTGTAACATAAATGATAGATACTAACAAAAATGATAATATAGTAGGTGATAACTAATTAAAGGAGTGATCTTCCTAATAATAAAATGCATTCATCTGGTTGATCATAGATCGGCGGTGGTTGTGATCCGTAGTCAAATGTTACTGACGGTTGAGAACCATCGTATTGGTTAGTGTCTTGTTGTTCGGTTGCCGAGAATATCCCCATAAAATTAAATAATGAACCACTTGTTGGAGTATCGACATAAGGTGTCGATGATCCGGCTTGTTGTGCGGGTGTAGATGGTCCGGCTTGTTGTTGGGGTATCGATGATCTGACAACGTGGTAGCCCCGTCGTGCTGATTGTAGAACGGGTCCTCTATTTTCAAAATTCCGCGAATGCTGCAGCATTGAAGAGTTAAGGTTATCAAGTTTTAAAAAAAATTATGTTCATCAAATTTTTAAAAAACTTATGTTTATCAAATTTTATAAGAATTATGGTTATCAATTTTAAAAAAGTTAGCGGATCAACTATGGCCAAAGCGATGTTCAAGTTATATTCATCCTCTTGTCTTCTTTGATGATGGGATCTTCTATCTTGATTTTGTCGGATTCGACATTTTTTTCTTTATCGAAATATAGTTTTTGAAGTAAATATGGAATTGAGAAGTAAAGGGTGAAGCTGTAAGATTTTTGAATGAAATAAATATGTGTATATGAGATATTTATAGGATGAAATATTGAAGTATACGATGAAGATATTTGTATTCGCTTAAAACTCCGAGATAAAATCTCAAAATTATGAAGTAGTCTCCACCTGAAGCGGAAATCCCGCACAACTCTGACCACACCTGCTGCAGCGTCTTATTAGATCTGTTGACGCAGGGCAGCAGCGGTTCAGTAAGGGCCATCTTATTTACGTCCATTTTTCACCAAAATCAAAAATAAATTGTGGTAGTTGCTTCTGATTTACTATCACCAAACGTTCATGAAATTATTTACATTCTAATTTCAAGTCTTAACAAGCACGTGGTATAAGTATGACTCGTTCTGATTCCTGATTTCATAGAACTTGTACCAAGCGAGCCCTTAAGTCTCTAACCGTCTTATATGTTCAGGTTATTTTACATGATCAACGGAATAAAGCGGAACGCGAATAGTGGAGGAAAAAACTGCATTTATTAAATTGAACACATGGAACCAGAACTCGTCTTATATTCCGGACATTCTTCTTAAAATATATTGTTCGAAAATCACGTAAATTATTTCATAATAAAGTAAAAAAAATAAATTTGGATATTTCTTATACAATTCATGAATTATTAAACTAGTAACAAATTAGTTTATATTTTTAAACGTGATATTTGTCTAAATTATTTAGTTTGATTATAATTATATATAATTCAAATGGATTAGTACCCAATTTTACTCTGACAAATTTCCATCTATCATTACAAATTGAAATAATTGTTGATTAGACTATTAGGAATGCAAGTAGAACACTCCCTCAGAAAGTGGAAGACCGAGTTGCTCTCTGCAACTCTGCCTGCAGCGTCCACCTGTGCCAAGTTGAAGCTCTGCCAAGCTGCCACCTCGCCTTCACACTGTCAAATTGAAGCTCTGCCACACTTCTTGCAATGATTGATAATGAGATTATATTTAATTGAATTAGGGGTGTAGTATTTTAGGGTGTATATAATATTCGGCATAGTTAAGGGGTTTTGATGCTTAGTCAAAAGGGAGGTTTTAGTAGAGGTTACAAACCTCCCTGGAGCCATTAGAGTTTTCTGACCCAGGGGTGAAATGGTCATTTTCTACATACAAGGCTAGTTTGTCTTTTTCCCTCAGATGATCGCTATTAACTTAGAAGTGAAAACTTATAAGGTGTTAGATATGTTATTGATACAAGTTCCATATTATGATCAGGCATTTGAGATTAGACACATTTGGGGGATACCGTTTAGTGAACTTTGACCATGATGGTTATGTGTGTTTAATTATGCTATAATAACAAAGCCGGACTAGGATGACCCTTATATATATATATATATATATATATATATATATATATTAATTGGCCCAAGTGTATTATAACCGTGCGGTGACCACTTGTCCCGTTCAAAAAGGGGAAACTGGGAGGTGCTCTGCGACCAGTCAAAAAGGTAACGGAGGGGTGCATCGCCTCTATTCCTGTCGGTGAAAAGGGGACAGAGGCGAGATCACGATGATTCTTGTGTGACAACTTAAGTTGAATTAGTAAAGTGAATAACGTAAATAAAGATAATAACCGGATTGTGTGCAAGCATATTTATGTGTTTTACTTTATCTTATGTGTGTTTGTGCCTTCATCGTTAATCTAATACTTGGAACGTTAGCTAATGGTTTTTAAACCGATGTTGTAGATGTCTTGCAGGTTAGGGGTGCCGCCGAGTAACTCGGATGAGTGGGCAGCCGGGGTTCCCGTACATCATAGGACGCGGATGAGTTTTATATTTTTTGTTGCTGTTGTTGTTGTCTTATGTACTTTTGATGTATTCTCACGTATGTTGTTGAGAACTCGGCTAGAGTCCCCTTTTGGTTCTATTTGGATTTGTGTGTACTTGCTTTAAAACGTTTTGATTTTGCCTTTTATTTGTGCCTTGTTGCAAGATCAGTTGAAATTATTGTCACGTTAAGGGTCATGACTAATTGTGAGGTCCTTGATCGTAGCTCCCCGAGTCCCGCAGATTTGGGGTGTTACAATATAACTAGTTTTTCTCATTCTTTTGCATACATAGACATACATTCAAGGTAATTATGGTTCATATTCATCTATTATGTTAGAATCGAGATCTACAAAAGCTTTGTTACAATCGTAGGTGATTTGGCGAGAACTGGAGCAGAAATAGAGCATTCATGGACAATGGGTGAAGGCGGATTACTTAGGAAGTATTCAGGACTTAAAAAGAACGATGAGGTCAAGTTTTGACATATATAAGGAATGGAAAAGAGATCACATGCCTCAAAGAAGAAATCGCGGACAAGGACATCTTTTCTCGGCCGAGATTTTCTTCGGGTCTGGCCGTGGTTTTGACGTTTTAGCCCAAAACACAATCTTTCAAACCCTAACTTTATTTTATAATACAGAGGGCTGCAAGGATGATAACACACAACAACTATTGGAGATTAGAGACACATTGCACCAAGGAAGCTTTGGATTCGCAACTTGGAAACGGATTGACAACCCATACTACTTCAATATTCGAGATTGAGAGATACATTGGGATTCTTTGTGAGATTATTCTAGTTTTTTTATTTTATTTTCTTTTAAACACAAGAACGGAAATTGTTATTGATTTTGATTCAGTTTATGTTATTTGAGAACGCCTTGCTTCGAAATTCTTGCATTTCTTTCGGTTTTATTGATTGCATTCGGTTCTTGATTTCATAAACATATCTTGATTTGAATATTGATGATTGTTGGCTAAAACCCTTGCTATTCTAGGGTGATTGGTTAAAGGTTGTGCTTTAGATGATGATAGATTGACCTTTACAAACATATTGGACCCTGAGAGTTGTGTTTTTAAATTCGCAGAGACGATTTCACGGGTTGTTCTTTAGAATCTCGGCCGAGATTTCACCAAGATCCGACCGTGGTTTCTTTTATCGTACCTATCATGCTTTATCCTTAAGTTTTGGTTAAATATTGCCTAAACCTTAGCCTTGTTGCACCTTTCTAACACAATTAATTTTTCACTAATATAATTAATTTGTCAATGACAAAGAAATCAACAAGAAATATTAATTTGTCAATTTTTATTGAACATCCTCAATTAGACATTTAGGGTGGATATTAGAACCATCAACTAGTTGCACAATTGTGTGTGTTTTATCCAAAGGTCCCAAGCCAAGAATTTTGTAAATGGAATATGGTATGACATTAATAGAGACACCTAAGTCTAGCATGGCTTTGTCAAAGCTAGTATCGCCTATGACACAAGGAATGCTTACCATACCCGGATCAATACGCTTCTTTGGCATTTGAGTTTGGAAAATAGTGGACGCGTGCTCACTCTCATTCACCTTTTGTTTCCCTTTCATCTTCATAACTGTTCGCGCGTGGATGTGTGTGTATATGAACGAAGATAAGTCTTAAATTTATACCGGAAATAAAGCAAATAAGAGAACTCGTAGTGTACGAATCAATCATAATAAAGACAAATATTCTAGGGTCGAACACAAGGTCTATGGTGAAACCAAATATTAAACGTAAATCTAGGTAGACAATGGTTAGAGTTGGGATCGCAAAAGACGGGTGTTTCTAAGGTGAGAAAGATCACGGGGGAGGTCTCACTATCAATTATCCCAAACCCAAGCTCCTATCACTGGGTAAGTCTCAAGGATCTAAGAGAAGGAACTATAATCTCAAACCAGCCACTCAACCTAAGGGAGTAGAATTAACCTTTATCAGGTAAGTCTCAAGCTAGCTATCAAAGGCAAGAAGAAGGCACAGTTAAACCTCATAAAGGATAAACCTTTATTACCTAACACTCATCATCTTTGGAAATCCAGAAAGGGAATCACCGGGTAAGTCTCTTCCCCAGCTTGGATGTAAGTTTGAAAGGCTCAACAAGGCTATGATCAGGGCCGGTCCATGGTTTTTTTTATGCCCGGGGCAATTTTAATTTCGAGTGCCCTTAATTAACATTTTTATCGATTTACAGTTGATGTCATACTCAATTTTTTTGGGGGTTTGGATTCTAATGAACGGCTCATCCCCACACAAATTTTATTAGATACAAATTTTTTTTATCATAACAGGGGACATAAACCAAACTAAGCTTTATAAAATTATTTCGTAAGTAGGCTTTTTTCTATTTTTGCCTATGAATTAAGTTTATGCCATATTTTTTTTAGGAAATGTACCCCAATCTTACTTTTACCGTCAATTTCTTTCAAACCCTAGCCGCTACTCCATCTCCTCACCATTATCCTCTTCAAAACCACATCTTCCTCTCTCCTTCAACCTTCTGGTATGTTATTTGTTCTTTGTTAGAACAAATCAAAACTTTCAAAGCATACAAACACTCCCCTCAAAGCTTCGACCAACAAAAATATCGCTAATTTCAAACATCTTCGGTGGTCGGTGTCTTCGACCCCTTTTCAGTCGACGTTGGGGATCCATTTGAAGGCTTCCTAACTCAGTTCCCCAACTCATCATCACGATCTGGAAAGAGACCCCGGAAGCTCGTGTTCAAGGTTGTTCTTCTTGGCTTGAAGAATCAATTTGAGATCTAGATCTAGATCTTGTCTGGCCGTAGTTCCAGTCTACAGGGATGGAGAAGGAGAGCAGCGGTTGCAGCCGTAGGTCCAGTCTACGGGGTCGGCGACGGAGAAGGAGCAACGGTTGATTCCGGTGAGGTCGTCGGTGTCGGGGACGCAGAAGGAGACGTAGGTCAAAGCCGCAGGAGCTGCCGGATCTAGAGCGGCGGTTGCAGCCGGTGTCGGGGACGGAGAAGGAGAGCTTGATGCCGTAGGTCCAGTCTACGGGGTTGATTCCGGTGAGGTCGTCGGTGTCGTTTACGGTGGGGAACTGGAAGCCGCCTGCAATGGCGTCTAAAATTGATTCATGGTGAAAATGATTCACCAAGTTCATAGTAAAGACATTTCTATTTCGTTTGAATTTTATCAATAATTCTCTTGTTGAAGGTAGATTAGTTATAACTTTTGATGTTGAAATCTTGATTTGCAATATTTTGTAAGAATTTTTAAATAGTCTATTCATATTTTTTCACATAGTTGACCAATTCTCTTTGGTGGTGTAAAAAGCATTAATGTTATAATTAACTTATGGTATGCGATTTTGCGACTTTTTAGGTATGCCATTTTTCTAGTATGCCATGTTTTTGGTATGCCATGTTTCTAGTATGCCATTTTTCTGGTATGTGATTTTTTTGGTATGCGAATTTTCTGGTATGATTTTTTTTTACGAATTTCTGGTATGTAAATTTCTGGTATTAAAATTACTGGTATGAAAATTGCTAGTATGAAATTCTGGTATGTAAAATTCTGGTATGTGAAAAATTCTGGTATGTGATTTTGCTGGTATGCGATTTTTCTAGTATGTGAAATTCTGGTATGTAAAATTCTGTTATGTGAAAATTTCCAGTATGTGAAAATCCGGTATGAGAAAAATTCTTCATTCCAGAAAATAAAGAAATAAATAAAATAAAAAAGACAAAAAATTTAATAAAAGAAAAAAAATTAGTTTTATTAAAACTTACACTTAAATAACAAATAACAAATAATAAACATTGTTTTTGGATAGAAGGATTAATTAGTTTCACTTACCATTAAATGAAAGTGCTAAATAATATGGGGTATAGTTTCTTTAAAAAAAATACCAGAAACAACCTAGTAGGTCAAATTCTTTCAAATTAAAAAAAAATCAAAATCAAATTATGACATACACATTTCTAGACATGTAATTTATGTACCCGTCTCACTAGTCACTAGTCAATCTATACCGAATGTAAGTTAAAATTTCTTCTCAATCACGATTAGAAGTAAGACGAATAAAGTGACGAGATATAGTCAAGTTAAGAAGTGAAGTTTATATATATATATAATTTTATAGAGAGAGGCAATAGATCTAAAAATTATTTTTTAAAATAAATATAAATTAAAGGGGAAGATTACAAGAAAATGTTGAACAAAATAATTAATTAATAGTGTGTTTTTTCGATTTAAAAATTCAATACAATTAAACTTTTTAAAATATAATTTTATTTAAAATAATAATTAATCACTAATTTTTCCTAACACTCCAATTTTTCCCCTAGAAACTGTAGGGCCTTGTAGTTGTAGGCGGGGCGGGGGAATTTATTACGTGACCTTACAAAAAAGAATTTGGCCTACTAGGCCTTTTTTAGTTTTGTACTTAGTAAATGTACTCCATAAATTTTTACCACTTTCATTTAATAGTAGGTGGAAATAATTAACCCTTCTATTTAAAAAAAAAGAATAATTAATGTTTGTTATTTGTTGTATAAGTGTAAGTTTTAAATTTTAATTACTGAATTTATTTTTTATTTTCTTTTATTTTATTTTTTTGCATTTTTATTTTGTTTTTTGTTTTTTTTTAAAATTTTCAAACCATAATTTTTTCATACCAGAATTTTTTCACATACCAGAATTTCACACATACCAGAATTTCACATACTAGAATCTCACACATACCAGAATTTCACATACTAGAATTTTTTCACCACAGAATTTTTTCACAACATAATTTATTTTTGCTTTTTTTGCTCATTTTTTTATTTTTTATAATTTTTTGGTATGAGTTTTTTTGTATGAAATTCATACTAGAATTCTTTTGTTTTCTTTTTACCACAATGAGAAGAAGAATGCATTACAACAAGAATGGGACTGGTACCCATCATACCATTTTTTTTCTAAATCCATAGGGACAATTTTCTAATCCTGCACGCCTTTGTGGGAGCCTTGGTTTGCTACACATTATCATTTTTAACAAAGAAATCCATGGCTCAAGAACGCTCATATGAGAAGAAGGCAAGCTTAACACTGTATCTCCACTCTTGAGATACCCATCCATCTCCATCTGCTTCTCTATCATATCCACTATCTCCTTTCTAGTATGATTCATACAAGAATATTGATTCACAATACCAGCAAAAAAAACCATAATCAGCAAAAGAAACCATTCAACACAAAACCGTATATTAGCAAATGAACTTCGGTTCTCAAGCCTCCTTTGATCGTGCAACTGTAATCTGTCCAGAGATTAAATTAAAATATAGATCTAGATCGGTAGACTACACGTAATTTTCCCAGTTGGCTGATATTTTGGTATGGCGTGTTATCAAAGATGTGAATTTAAGACCTCATAGCATTTTCTACCATTCATTTATTGCATAAAAATTTGCATTAGCAAACTTATAGTGCTTCGGCAACAGAAATAAAGACTCAAGGAGATAAACATGGATATTAACATAGTTTTAGTCAATAGATAACAGTAGGAACAAAATTGATTTTACCAGGCTAGTTAAGGACTTACTTTGCTCTAATTGAAGTATAGCAAGATGAACAATGAAATACCAAACACTGTATCAGACCATATATTAGCAAATGAATCCCCCAAAATTAGTAAGATACACCATCGTCACCCTTGGTATAATCAATGTCTTTGAAGGTGTAATATCCTTAAAATTTTATTCCAGTTTCAGAGGCAAATCGGGTTTCAATCCGTTGACTGTTTTCCATTCCAGCTAGTACTTCTTCCTTCCACAAATTCTATCATTTTATGTAAAATTTAATTCACTTAAAATGATAGAATTTTATCAAACCCTAATTTAGTACATGACTTGTCTTTGACAAGGTCATGACGTCCTAGTGACGAGATCAAGACGAGGTCAAGACGAGACCATGACAAACTCGTGACAAAGCCATGCATGGGCTTGACAAGGCCATGACGAGTTTTGACGAGTTTTGACAACCCAGCCAGCTTTGTTTTTACCACTTCAGCCCATCTCAAGTCCTTGCTCCAACCCATGTTATTGGTTAGTTTTATCCAGCCTTGTTGCCCATTTGTGTGCTAACCGGATCTTAGTAGCCAGGCGGCCCATCTGAAGACGGCCCAACGAGCTCTCCCTTGTGTACAAGCAAGTAGCGTACAACGGATGGTGTGAACGTGGAAGAGAGCAACCCTTTGAGATCCGGCAAATCACTCAGCCATAACCTCCTCAATCAGCACCTTCCTTCTCAACAGATTCTCTCAGCAGTTCTCCCTAGCAAAAGACGTCCAGATACACCGACTTCCCTTCTGCAGAAGAGATCGACGAACGGATCTTCAAACGACTCCCTCGGTCAAGCATCGCCCCAGTGCAGCAGCGAGTAACCCTGGATGTCGCCGGACCACCTTCTCGCCCTCTTGTTATGCAAAGTTGCGTCATTCCCTCTTCCCCTGCACAACACCCGTGACAACCAGTCACTGCACATGTACCTGTACTGACGTTCTTCCATAGCAAGCGACCAACAGGTGGTAGGCGTGGCTTCATCCGTCTCCTACATCCGTGATGACACCTTGGCCTCCGAGATTTGCATACGATATCACAGCCTCTTCAGCAGGTGACCTATCTATCTCGCTTCTTCTGTGAAACTCTTTCCCTTCTGACCTAGGGGGACATTTCCTATCTTTCAGCAAGACAACGTCTTTCACCCCTCATCTGTAACACCCAGCAAGAACCAGCATACCTAGTCGACAGCCACAATAGTCGAATCCTCACCAACATCCTGGGCACCGATCAAAGCTAGCTATCCACTAGGTTGTCGAGTAGGTAAGGTTTAGTATCTTTTGGATGCATGTTTATATGAAGCATGAATGAAACATGGATAGAGTGTCGGTTGTGGCCTTCTAGGTGGCGATCTGGATGAGTAGAAGTGTATAGAGTAGAGGTGCTTGGGGTGAGTTTTGAATAAAAGACCTTTCACCACGTTTGTTGATTCTCAGTTTTAGTGTTAAACAGTCATCTAAGCATAGCAGTTTCGATGCCTTAGTTTAGCCATCCACCGTTAAATTTTTGATATGTTGTAGGTAGATATACATAGCTAATGGTATTAAAATTTGGGAACGAGTTAACGGTCGGATTAGAATCTATAAGGTTCCAAAGTAGAGAAGTTGGGTTGTTTTTACAGCAAAAGAGAATTTGACTAAGTATGGAAATTCTAACTTTTATTCCAACTTTAGAGATTTTTGTAGGAGTTATGGTTGAGTATTTTTGAGAGATCTTTGCCCCTATGTGTAGTATGCATATCATAGAGAATCTAGAGACTTATTTCAGAATTTAATACTTTTATCCGAGCCTCATATCTTAAGCCGAAGTTGGACCTTAGCGACTTTTTATGAAAGTCAAGAATGTGTTTAACTCTTCTAAAACTTTAACAAACTTCCTTTCTAGAGTGAGAGTGTGTTTTTGAGTTCTAAAGAATAGTTTGGAACCTTGTTATAGAATTTTGTAGAGTTTCGGGACAAGGGGTAAAATGGTCATTTACCCGCAAAAGGGTATTTTGGTAATTTCTTTATGATCGATTATATATCTTAGAAGTTGGAGACTTCTAAGAAAGTGGAATACATTATTGATCCACGTGCCTTGTGTGACAGGCGTTGGAGTTTCTACGATTGCGGATCGAGTTGAGAAATTGAGAGTTGTGATTTGATTCAGGTAAGTCCTTGCGACTTACTTAGCCAGTTTCTGGATATTAGTTGAGTGATTATGGTGGTGTGTGTGCATGTGTGTGATAATAATGATAACAACTTGTTAGGACGACCGTTGTTATTATGTGGTAAGGCCCAAGTGTATGTATAACGGGCCGTGACATCACTTCATAGCTCCGTCAGGAGACTGGGAGGTTCTCTATACCCAGACCATACAGGTACACGGTGAGATGCATCGGATCCACTCCTGATGGGGACACGGGGGAGGAGGCGAGGTTTGGGAATCCCTCGTGTCACAAAATAAGTATCATTAGAGTGAATGACTTAAATGAAGATAATAAATGGATTGTTTGAAAGCATGATGAGTGTTTATTATTTTATGTGTCTGTGTGCTATTATTATTCTCCTAATGTTTAGATAACTAGCTAATGGTTGTTTTGTTGTGTTTTTAGATTTACCACAGGTTAGAACATCAGCTGAGTGATCCGGAAGTAGTGGTCAGCCGGGTCTCCGTACTCTTTAGAGTGGGGGTTTGGGTTGTTGTTTTGTCGTTCTTCCCTCTTGATAAGACAGTTAGTCTTTTCCATCGTTTAAGTTTTATAGGTTGTTAGACTTTGTTGCATTCATCCTATTAAAAATACATTTTTATGAATTTCGGTTTTCCTTATTTGTGTCTTGTTGCAAGATTCTAGTAAAATTGTTGTCAAACTGAGGTCGGGACCCATTGTGAGGTCCTAACCAGTAATGCTCCGAGTTTTGAGAATTCGGGGTGTTACAACATGGTATTAGAGCTCTAGGTTGGCAACAATGGCACTTGAAATCTTCTGAAAGACCGAGTAAGTACTTAAGCAGAACCCGAAAAGGGATCTAAGTTTTAAAAAGGACTTTTGATTTTCAAATGCATGCATAATCTGGTTGGGAATAGAAAGTACGGCTGACCACCACTACTACCGCGGATCTCAGTATGCTTAGTATGGACTTTAGGTTTTTACTCTCTTTAGACTTATTAGCTTGATTATAAAGATATGTGATATAGATAAGTATATGCCAAAGATTAGTAGAAATTATAGTTATATTATGCCCTTAATGGAGATAATTAACTAAGATCCTCACTCCGTGAAGACGCCTAAGTATATTTGAAGGGTTTCAACGTAAGGATAAGTATGCTCAGCTTATGAGCATAAGGGTAACAAACGTTTGGACAACTACTTCGAACTTGTTGAAGAACGTCGAGATGGAAAAGTGAGGACTGAAGGACAACATCAACGAACATTGCAAGCAGGGGATCCCGAGTCAACTTAACGGAAGTAAATGAAGGTTATACATGGGTGTAGTTCCGGAAAGGCATTGGATGATCGACAATTATGCAAATTGGGAGCGACATCACCTAGGTTCGTTCAAGTGTAAAGCAACGTTACAAATAAAGAGGATACCTTTTCAAACACACAGTGGCATGAAAGTCCGAGTGAAATATAGTAGCGATCCAGACAAGAGGCATTGAATCTAAGCTTACTGACGGACCAGAAGGTGAAAATTTGAGGCTAGAAGCAGGGCAGAATATGATCACTCTCGACCAGCTACTTGACACCACAATCCAGATGGGAAACCGAGACAATCATAAGCGTAGGAGTCAAGATGAGATACATTGTCCATCCAAATACGGAGAATGAAGGAGCCACAAAAGGAAAGCTTACAGGTTGCTAGAAAGTGGAAGGCAGATGTCACTAACATGGAAGTAGAGTGACCTCCTAGAACACACAAGAATTACAACAAGGATCAAAATACAACAAAGACCAGAATTCTATAAAGGCGGTAATACAAAGCAACACCCAAGGAAGAAGGGTGTAGGAAAATGGTCTTGGTGAACACGAGGGTCTCTAATAACTCCTCATTCATGAGGGGATTTAAGTTAATAACACTAGCGGGTCATAACAGAGAACCGCAAGTGTACGATAACTCTGGTAAAAAGAATCATGGAGAAATACCTACAAGTTATCATAGAAGAATTGATAAGTCCGTTGACGGAAGACGAAAAAATAACTAGACTCGTAAGAGAATAGTACTCTTATAGGAGTGTAAATTGTAGAAGGAGCTAAAGGAGTATAAATGGAAGAGATATACTTTCACCTTGTATATCAAATCTCAAAAGAGAAATAAGAAAAGTAAGTCTACGATCTTATAGAAGGTCAACTACAGACAAATGGGTAACAATAGAGAATTTATACGTACTAGCTAACTAGCGATGGTTGGTTGACAGATAAGAAGAATAACCACAAGGTTATAAAGGAATTTTACCAACATCTGGTGAATTTCTTCCATAGATCAACGACGACAATGGTGAAGTTAAATCAATACAAGTACTAGTAGCCTTGATGGTAACATTGAATGAGTCCAATATGATAACTCTACTACAGGAATTAAAGAGCAGCTCCTGACGGTCGGTAAGGACCATTGATGATAGTAATGGTGTAAAGGGAATTGTTGTGAGTAGTTACTTACTACTGACTAAGGAAAGATACATATCAAAGTTAGTATGAAGGGATCCCTGTATAAAGAACTATAAGAGTAAGAAGAAATAGATGATTGTGAACATGTTCTATGTCTTAGCATTCCACACAAGTAGGACTGATGGTGCTCCTCCGAGAAAAGGTGGGGTCAAACTGTCTAGATTGACAGGGGAAACCCTTGTGATAAAAGAAATGACATAGAATAATTGGAATTACAAAGGAGGCACAAACCTAGAGAGTATGATTGAAAGCCTTGGGAAAATGTGTGGTCGAGTTATGAGATGATTGCAGATGAAATCTACATGTTGGCTAGAATAGACATGAGAAGGAGTAAAGTTGAATAACTGAAGGTTGTTATATAGATCCGGTATTACCCCAATAAGATGATTACCGAAAAGTGTGTAAATAAAAGTTTAATGAGAAATGGATGTACTCTAGTGAAAATTCAAGCTAGAGTGATGGCATAAGAGTTGATGAAAGTAATAAGACCAACTGACGTAGCCCGTAAGGCGTATACGAGGAAACTCAAGGGGATTTAACTATCCTACTGGTGGTAAATATTTAAAAGAAGGTAAAAAAAAACGACATGAGTATAAGGAAAACATAATTTATGCGATGCGAGGAACTTGACTTTTGAGAAAATCATATGCATCTAATCTTTGTATACAAAGGTTACATATGACTTTGTGGTATACAGTGGCATATCCAAGCTGGGCTAGGGGTATGTTCTGATGCAGAAGTGAAGGTCATAGCCTATGCGTATCGGTAGATGAAGACGTAAGAGAAGAACTACCCCACACACGACCTAGAGTTAGCTGCGATAGTCCATGCTCTTAAGATCTGGCGTCACTATCTCTATGGGGCGTCATGTCAGATCTTCATAGAACATAAGAGTATGATATACATATTCACACAACGGGAGTTGAATAACCGCCAAAGGTGGTGGTTAGAGTTGATCAAAGATTTCGACCTTGAGATTTTCTACCACTTGGAAAAGCGAATGTAGTTCCTGACGCTTTGAGTCGGAAGACGCCTCGGGAGAGGGCGATAGCCGGTTGACGGTACAACCACAATTGCATAGCGATATGGCTTGGTTAGATGTAGAGATTCAGTTTCCAGATACAGCTAGTCAGTTGGCTACTTTGGAGTTACTTCGTGATCTGTTGGGGAAGATCCAACAGAAGCAGGAGACTGCCCGACTTTGACCCGGATCCGAGATAGGATGTCTCGAGATGAGGCATCTTAGTTCACTATTAGAGTTGATGGAGTGATGAGACGTCAATACCGCATCTGTGTGCCATCAAACAACGAGTTGAGACAGAGGATACTAGGTGAGGCTCATGCTACCCCATACTCAGTATATCCTGGAGCGAGTAAGATGTACAAGGATGTGAGATGGTCCTTCTGGTGGGGTAGTTTGAAGCCCGACGTGACTCGGTATGTAGCCCAGTGTGCGACCTACCAGCAGGTCAAGATTTAACATCGTAGGTCCGGAGGAGAGCTCCACCCACCTCCAGTACCACAGTGGAAAGGGGAGGATATATCTATGGATTTTGTCACAGGATTGAGACTCATCAGAGGTTTTGATGCTATTTGGGTAGTAGACCGTGTGGCAAAGGCCGTAAGTTTCATTCCGATTAGGGAAACGTGACCGGTAAGCCGTCTAGCTGAGGGGTTTACCAGATATATGGTGAGACTCCATGGAGTATCGAGGACTATAGTCTCCGATAGGGATGGACGTTTCACCTCGAGATTTTAGCAGCAAGTACATACTGCTTTGGGGGACGAGTCTCCACTTCACTACAGCTTACCACCCACAGATTGACGGTCAGTCTGATAGGATCATCTAGACGTTTGACGACATGTTGTAGGCTTGTGTACTAGATTGGGGACAGGTATGGCCAGACCACCTTCCACTGGTAGATTTTTCGTATGAAAATAATTGGCTGGCGTCTATTGGGATGGCCCTTATGAGGCTTTGTATGGACGAAGGTGTCGCACGCCATTATGTTGGGATGAGCCTAGCAGAGCTGATGGAGTAACTCCAGATCAGATACAAGATGATATTGCTCGGATTGCCTTGGTTTGAGAGCGGATGTTAACAGCTCAGAGTCGCCAGAAATCCTACGCCGACAAAAGGCGTCGACCCTAGGAGTTTAGGGTGGGCGCCCGGGTATGGTTGAGAGTGTCACCGACGAGAGGAGTCCGGCGTTTCGGCATTAAGGGGAAGCTGAGTCCCCAATATGTCGGACCTTTTGAGATTTTGGAGAGTTGGAGATGTCGCCTACCGATTAGCACTACCACCGCGATTGAAGGGAGGTCCATCCGGTCTTTCGGGTATCTCAGCTGAGAGAGTACATACCGGATCCCAGACACGTCATCAGCCATGAGGATCTGATAGTTGAGCCAAACCACACTTTTGTGGAATACCCAGTATCCGTCCAAGAGCGTAGTACTAGACGTGTGCGTTCTAAGGAGATACCGATGTGGAGGATCCAGTGGTCTAGACGAGAAGCTGATGAGGCTACCTGGGAGACAGAGTAGAGTATTAGACGTAGCTATCCTGAGTTCGTTGCGGAGTTAGCCGCTACTTCTGTATCGATGAGTTAGTAATGTCATGTTGTTTTGTTTAACATGTATGTGTTAAATTGGAGTGTTTGACGGTGTTTCTTTTAATTTTTGCCTGATTTTGATGACTGAGTGGTTGCATGTTAAGAAACTAAACTTAACTGTTATTGGAACCAAGTAAACTAACCTATTTGTGAAAAAGTTTAATTAGATACCTTACTCTAAGTTTCGGGACGAAACTTATTTTAAAGAGGTACTGATGTAATATCCGTAAAATTTTATTCCGGTTTCAGAGGCAAATCGGGTTTCAATCCGTTGACTGTTTTCCATTCCAGCTAGTACTTCTTCCTTCCACAAATTCTATCATTTTATGTAAAATTTAATTCACATAAAATGATAGAATTTTATCAAACCCTAATTTAGTACATGACTTGTCTTTGACAAGGTCATGACATCCTAGTGACGAGATCAAGACGAGCCAAGACGAGGTCAAGACGAGACCATGACAAACTCGTGACAAATCCATGCATGGGCTTGACAAGGCCATGACGAGTTTTGACGAGTTTTGACAACCCAACTAGCTTTGTTTTTACCACTTCAGCCCATCTGAAGTCCTTGCTCCAGCCCATGTTCTTGGTTAGTTTTATTCAGCCTTGCTGCCCATTTGTGTGCTAACCGGATCTGAGTAGCCAGGCAGCCCATTTGAAGACGGCCCAACGAGCTCTCCCTTGTGTACAAGCAAGTAGCGTACAACGGCTGGTGTGAACGTGGAAGAGAGCAACCCTTTGAGATCCGGCAAATCACTCAGCCATAACCTCCTCAATCAGCACCTTCCTTCTCAATAGATTCTCTCAGCAGTTCTCCCTAGCAAAAGACGTCTAGATACACCGACTTCCTTTCTGCAGAAGAGATCGACAAACGGATCTTCAAACGACTCCCTCGATCAAGCATCGCCCCAGTGCAGCAGCGAGTAACCTTGGACGTCGCCGGACCACCTTCTCGCCCTCTTGTTGTGCAAAGCTGCGTTATTCCCTCTTCCCCTGCACAGCAGTTACGCCGGCGACCCAAACTGTGACAACCAGTCATTGCACGTGTACCTGTACTGACGTTCTTCCATAGCAGGCGACCAGCAGGTGGTAGGCATGGCTTCATCCGTCTCCTGCATCCGTGATGACACCTTGGGCTCCAAGATTTGCATACAATATCACAGCCTCTTCAGCAGGTGACCTATCTATCTCTCTTCTTTTGTGAAACTCTTTCCCTCCTGACCTAGGCGGACATTTCCTATCTTTCAGCAAGACAACGTCTTTCACCCCTCATCTGTAACACCTAGCAAGAACCAGCATACCTAGTCAACAACCACAACAGTCGAATCCTCACCAACATCCTGGGCACAGATCAAAGCCAACTATCCACTAGGTTGTCGAGTAGGTAAGGTTTAGTTTCTTTTGGATGCATGTTTATATGACGCATGAATGAAACATGGATAGAGTGTCGGTTGTGGCCTTCTAGGGGGCGATCTGGATGAGTAGAAGTGTATAGAGTAGAGGTGCTTGGGGTGAGTTTTGAATAAAAGACCTTTCACCACGTTTGTTGATTCTCAGTTTTAGTGTTAAACAGTCATCTTAGGATAGCAGTTTTGATGCCTTAATTTAGCCATCCACCGTTGCATTTTTGATATGTTGTAGGTAGATATACATAGTTAATGGTATTAAAATTTGGGAACGAGTTAACGGTCGGATTAGAATCTATAAGGTTCCAAAGTAGAGCAGTTGGGCTGTTTTTACAGCAGAAGAGAATTTGACTAAGTATGGAAATTCTAGCTTTTATTCCAACTTTAGAGATTTTTGTAGGAGTTATGGTTGAGTATTTTTTAGAGATCTTTGCTCCTATGTGTAGTATGCATATCATAGAGGATGTAGAGATTTATTTCGGAATTTAATACTTTTATCCGAGCCTCATATCTTAAGCCGAAGTTGGACATTAGCGACTTTTTATGAAAGTCAAGAATGTGTTTAACTCTTCTAAAACTTTAACAAACTTTCTTTCTAGAGTGAGAGTGTGTTTTTGAGTTCTAAAGAATAGTTTGGAACCTTGTTATAGAATTTTGTAGAGTTTCGGGACCAGGGGTAAAATGGTCATTTACCCGCAAAAGGGTATTTTGGTAATTTCTTTATGATCGATTATATATCTTAGAAGTTGGAGACTTCTAAGAAAGTGGAATACATTATTGATCCACGTGCCTTGTGTGACAGGCGTTGGAGTTTCTACGATTGCGGATCGAGTTGAGAAATTGAGAGTTGTGATTTGATTCAGGTAAATCCTTGCGACTTACTTAGCCAGTTTCTGGATATTAGTTGAGTGATTATGGTGGTGTGTGTGCATGTGTGTGATAATAATGATAACAACTTGTTAGGACGACCGTTGTTATTATGTGGTAAGGCCCAAGTGTATGTATAACGGGCCGTGACATCACTTCATAGCTCCGTCAGGAGACTGGGAGGTTCTCTATACCCAGACCATACAGGTACACGGTGAGATGCATCGGATCCACTCCTGATGGGGACACGGGGGAGGAGGCGAGGTTTGGGAATCCCTCGTGTCACAAAATAAGTATCATTAGAGTGAATGACTTAAATGAAGATAATAAACGGATTGTTTGAAAGCATGATGAGTGTTTATTATTTTATGTGTCTGTGTGCTATTATTATTCTCCTAATGTTTAGATAACTAGCTAATGGTTGTTTTGTTGTGTTTTTAGATTTACCGCAGGTTAGAACAGCAGCTGAGTGATCCGGAAGTAGTGGTCAGGCGGGTCTCCGTACTCTTTAGAGTGGGGTTTAGGTTGTTGTTTTGTCGTTCTTCCCTCTTGTTAAGACAGTTAGTGTTTTCCGTCATTTAAGTTTTATAGGCTGTTAGACTTTGTTGCATTCATCCTATTAAAAATACATTTTTATGAATTTCGGTTTTCCTTATTTGTGTCTTGTTGCAAGATCCTAATAAAATTGTTGTCAAACTGAGGTCGGGACCCATTGTTAGGTCCTAACCTGTAATGCTCAGAGTTTTGAGAATTCGGGGTATTACAGAAGGCTTCAACATCTTACAACCCACAAGCCTGTAGCCACCGGAGTTAGAGATCTAGATCTGGATCTAGATCTAGATATGCGTCCTACTATCCTCTACGCAAGAGCATCGAACATACCAGAATAGATCGATACCGAGGGCGACAATGGTGTATCTTACTGATTGACGGAGATTCATTGGAAGTGAAGAGGGGCTGCAACGAAGAACCAGAAAAGAGGGGAGATAAAACCCTAATTTGGGAGAATTGAACGGTAAATAGGGGTACATTAACTTAATGAAAAATAAGAAAAGCCTATTTACTAGATACAAAACTCAGAAGGGCTTAGTTACCAAATTAGCCCACCTTACAATACAATAACTTAATTTTAGTATATATTTTTTTTATAGATTGGTGCCCCAAATTAAAATGGGGCCTTGGGCACGACCCACATTTCCCAGTAGTAGGGCCAGACCTGGCTATGATTTAGGCAATCTATAATCTAGGCTTAAGGATATAACAAAAATGGACAAACATAAGAAATCACGGGCTGTTTTTTGTGAAATCTCGGCCGAGATTCTCAAGAACATACCGAGATTTGGCTCTGCGAAGGTAAAAAAATTCTCATGGTCCAATGTAAACTTAAAGACTCAGCCTATCATCATCTAAACCACAACCAACAGCCAATCACCCTAGAATTGCAAGGGTTTTAGCCAGCAATACACATATTCAAATCAAGATAGAAATATGAAACCTAGAAACCAATATATCCAATACAACAAAAAGAGGAGTATGAAATACTTAGCAAATGGTCTTCAATAATCAAAATCTATATGTAAGCAATAACAAAGATCCGTCTTGTGTTCCAATGCAAAGAAATCTAAAAACAAAGTATTCTCTCCAAAAATCTCACAATCTCTCTCAATCCTCAATGTTATTGTCTTACGCTTTTTCAAGCCGTTTCAAATCGCCTCTAATCTGTGTCGATTTGTCGTAGTCGTGGTGTTGTGTTTCATCCTTTTTGATAGTTTACAGCTATGATATCTTATAGAAGAAGTTAGGGTTTGAACTTTGCGTTTTGGGTCGTTTTCAGTAAATCACGGGTGAGCCTGATACAAATCTCGGCCGAGATTTCTCCTAATGAACCGAGATTTGTACTTTGTAGCGTGTTATCTCTTAGCTCTTCCTTCTATCTTCTATTATGATATCTTCTCCTTCCTTTTGTGCTCAAAATTGCTTCCCATGTGGTCCACCTTGATGTCTTGTCCATGAATGTTCCATTTCCGCTCCAAATTGTGTCAATTTACCTACAATTTCAATAAAACTTTGTGTAGATCTCTATTCTAACAATATAGGTAAGTATATGCTTAAATCTCATGAATATATGTCTATGCATGCAAAGGAAAGGGAAAAACTACCTATATGCATATCTATACTAAGGTCATAATTCATGTCATCAAAATACCCCATACTTGCCTCTTGCTTGTCCCCAAGCAAGGTTCAAAGCTAAGATACACGATGTCATGAATTATGAATATGCAAAAAACAAAGAAAAACCACAATATGTTTGGCTTGTGCTTCTATTCATAGATCACCCTCAAAGGATTTCTTTATAGATAATGAAAATCATCATATGATAAAAAAAAATTATATCATGGAAAAAATAACCACACTTTACAAGAACTCATAACATGCATCATAACTTGCAATATATCAAAATTAGTAATAAGGAATCCAACTTAAACAACCAAGTCAAAACACATAGGCATTAAGGTCTTAAGGACTTTCAAAAATAAAGGCAAAGAAACGCGTTATGGGTGCGATGTATATAGGATATGTGTTGCAAATCCAGGAAAAAGGAAAAACTCCACAACATTAGTAACTTCACAACACATCCACCAAAAATAAGCACTTCATATTTTCTCTTTTTTTCAATTTTTTTCCTTTCCACTTGAGAACATGGTATAGGTGCACAATAGCCGAAACCTTGGAGATCAGCAAACCTCTTATTTTTCGAGGTGCCTCAAACCGGATATACATACCATGACTCGTTAGGAATATCGTTCAATCCGACTTTGGCAACATACAAACACCCGGCTGTGTGAATGTAACACCCCAAATCCGCGGGACTCGGAGTGCCACATTGGGGTAGGATCTCACAATAGATCCTGACCCTAGCTTGACAACAAGTTCACCGGACCTGCAAGGCAAAGCCAACACAAGGCTGGACTATATAGGTGGCCGCAGGGGCGGCTTCAGGTGGCGATGGGGCGGACTTTGGCTGGCGCAAGGGCGGTTGCAAGTGGCGTAGGGGCGGCTGGACAACAGGGACATCAAGTCAGCCCTTTCTTCACTCCTTCCTTCGATTCCTTCACTCCTTCATCCAACACACATACATACAAAAACATACATATATACATCAACATATGTCAATCATGGATGGAACAAGATCCAAACCTAAGGAATCTAAGCTAGAAGAAGAGAAGGGTAGAGAAGATGAAAGAATGAAGAAAGAAAGGGAAGAAGCCAAGAGAGCTCACCAAGATGAACCTATGCCAAAGCAGAACTCTCACCAAGACCTCCAAGCTGGCTCAACAAGGCACAACAACATCAACCATTAACAATCAACAACAAAGCCATCCAAGACTCTCACAAACTCAATCAAAGCTCAAAGAAGAACAAGAGAAGATCCAAAGGGAGAAGAGAGATGGAGCTACAAATGAAGAACCCTCATCAGAAGGAGAGAGAAGAAGCTTATAAAGGGAGGAAAAGGGTAAAGCACGGGTCAAAGGGTCAATAAAGACTGATGTAGCCACACAAAGCCGCAGGGGCGGACCTTGTGAGGCATAGGTGCGGCCCAGGAAACCGCAGGGGCGGCCTCTAGGTCACGTAGGGGCGGATCAGGCTAAAACCAGGTCCTCAGCATACACTCTCAGCAACTCAACAACTAGGCTCTTACATCTCACCACCCTAAAAACAAGTTTCGTCCCGAATCTTGCAAAATCCCAAATCCCCTCGGGCCCATAAGCCGAGGTATAACTCTCTCTCTCTCTCTCTCTATTGGAGGTATCACATCTACGCTCAGAAGGTCATAACCCATAACAACCTATAACCTCAAAAATGAACGTGGAGGAATCATCAACTCTAGAAAACAGGGTCATAACGCTACCCAAAGGCGTAGAGGAATCACATCTCTCTCCATACCACATCACAAGCCATAGAGGAAGCACATCTCTAGCAAAATCATACTCATATACATCGCATGGAGGAATAACATCTCCAATAAACTATGTCCATCAAGGTAGCATGGAGGAAAGAACCATCTTCAGCTGAATCCTAATCACACTCAGATAGCATGGAGGAAATAACCATCTCTAGCTATAATCAAACCTCACGCTAGCACATCAAGGTCTAATAAGATCATAAGCACATAATCATATACTCACCAAGATATCACTAAGATCTACTCATCGACCCTAGGTGCATCTATCTCAGCATAAAACTCTGGATAGTTCCTCTGGATACTATCCTCAGTCTCCCATGTAGCCTCCTCAGGTCCTCATCTTGACCACTTTATCCTCAGCATAGGAATGTCCTTCGAACGCAGGCGTCTCACACCTCGTTCTAAGACTGTAATAGGATGCTCAGGAAAGGTGTGATCCGGCTCAACCACTAAATCATCATAACTCACAATGTGCCTCGGATCTGGTATATACTCCCTCAGTTGAGACACATGAAATACAAGGTGAACACAATCTAATCTCAGAGGCAATGCTAATCTGTAGGCTACCCTCCCAACTCTATCTAGTATCTCGAAAGGAGCGACATATCGGGGACTCAGCTTCCCCTTTATGCCAAAACGTCTGACGCCACGCGTCGAAGATACTCTCAACCAGACGTGAGCTCTCACTCTAAACTCTAGAGGTCGACACCTCCTATCTGCATATGACTTCTAGCGACTCTATGCAGCCAGCATCCTCTCTCTAATCAGTGCTACTCGAGCCATATCATCTTGAATCTGCTCTGGTGCTATCCCACTGATACTTCTAGGCTTATCCCAGCATAAAGGTGTACGGCACCTACGTCCATACAGTGCTTCATAAGGAGTCATCCCAATAGATGCATGCCAGCTATTGTTGTATGAGAACTCAACAAGTGGGAGGTAATTAGACAATCCCCGTCCCCAATCCAACACACAGGCTCGCATCATATCCTCAAGGGTCTGGATGGTCCTCTCGGACTGACCATCTGTTTGGGGGTGAAACGCAGTCGTGAAGTGTAACTCGTCCCCAAAGTAATCTGAATCTGCTGCCAAAATCTTGAGGTAAACCATCCATCACGATCAGAGACGATCGTCCTATCTACACCATGGAGTCTCACTATCTGTCTAGTGTACTCCTCATCCAATATTCTCACTGGTCACGTCTCTCGATAGGAATGAAACATGCCGTCTTCATCAATCCATCAACAACAACCCAGATACCATCAAAACTCCTACTAGGCCTCAAACCGGTCACAAAGTCCATGGAGACGTCCTCCCACTTCCACTGCGGCACTAGCAGTGGATGGAGCTCACCTCCATATCTAAAATGCTCTATCTTGACCTGCTGACAGGTTGCACACTTTGCCACAAATTTTGCTACATTGGGCTTCAGCCCTCCCCACCAATATGAACGTCGCACATCGTGGTACATCTTACTCGTACCTGGATGTACTGAGTAAGGTGTACAGTGAGCCTCCTGTAAGATCCTCTTTCTTAAATTTAAATCAGCAGGTAAACAAATATGGTCATGACGCCTCATCATTCCATCTGCACCAATGGAGAACTGTGGTGCCTCTCCAAGAGACATCTTGTCTCTGATCCATTTCAAGGTCGGGCAGGTCCCCTACTTCCGTTGGATCTCATCCAACAGAACCTCTAAAGTATATAAATGGGTATCCTCATAAGGAAACTGGATGTCCATCTCTAGCCAAGCTAGATCCCTCTAAAGCTGAGGCTGAACTGTTAGTCTCGCAATCGCCTTCTATCGAGGCGTCTTCCTACTCAAGGCGTCAGTTACAACATTCGCCTTCCCCGGATGATACAGAATCTCAAGGTCAAACTCGCAGACTACTAGTATGTCCTCCAAAGCTGGACTCTCTCCATCCTTCATGGCATAGCAACAGAAGGCATCACATCCTTGTGCCATCAGTTTAGCTGCTTGTACGACACTAATGACAGAGCCCGTCTTCCCAAGGTCCCAACCCTAGAAGACCTCTATCTGACTAACCGGGATAGAGACTGTAGCGGTCCTCCTACCAACATCTAAAACCGCACGGTGTCTACGCATCCAATCCATACCTAATATGACTTCGTCATTCATCAATGGCATGACTAAGAAGTGAAAAAGCAAAACACGACTCCCTAAACGAAGGGGATATTTACGTATCTCACGGGTACCTCTATCCCGGATACCATCAGGTAACCCTATAGTAAAGGGTATCCCCTCTATAGTAGCTAAATCCAAACGCTCAATACATGTATCAGAAATAAAGGAATGCATAACACCCGTATCAAACAAAACTCTAACAAGTAAACCATGAAGCAGAATGGTACCTATAGCAGCCGGTGTAGGCGGCTCCTCTACACTCCTCAGCTCAAAAGCTCTACCCTGAGCTCCTCTAGTGTCAGTGGTGCTCCCACCACGACCTATACCTCTACTCAGCCCGGGAGCAAATCCTTGAGTAGAAGGATGATTTGGGACCCTCTGTTGTCCTTGTGCCTACTGCTGAGGTGTCCTCTGGCCACCTCCCGCTACACTGGCAGGGGAAGAACCCTGTTGTGATGCAACACCACCCTGCCTATAGAAGGCAGCACGATGACCTGGTCTACCACAGGTAAAGCAAGTCACTGGTGGCCTCGTACACGCTGGTCGTATGTGTCTAGGATCACCACAATTGAAGCACTGTCGTCCCTTATCTACAGTCAGTGCAGACGAGGGGTAACTCTGTTGTCTCTGGTCTCTTCTAGAAATAGATGCTCCTCCAACTCCACTGGTCTACCTAGTGCACTGCCTCTTCTCAGACCGTCCCGTTGAGAAGCCCTCCTCTGATTGGCTCGCTCCCTCTCATAGGCAGAAGCCCGGTCCTGATAATCAGCTAAGGACTCGCAATGGAATCCCACCATGTATGAGCGTTTGCTCTCCCTCCATCGACGGGAGAACATGTACACATGCTGGTGCTCAAATGGTGCAGTTGGACCACGCAAAGCTAACTCCGTTTGGAAGCGGCTGATGGTGTCTGCAATCGGCACATCCTCATAGCCGGCCTCCACAAAATCCTGCAGCTTCTCCCTCCTTAGTGAGGCGGGGCAGAACTGCTCTCTGATCATGCTCTTTCATGCGGTCATAGCTGGTGGCTCTAGCTCGTACAGTCCTCCACCACTGATGTGCAAGGTCACGAAATAGAGACTGAACTAGCTCTATCCGTCTATCGTCAGGACATCTGATAGACTCAAAGTTGAGTCTACATTTCCTATTAAGACCTCGGTCTCCAACCCTATATTTACCGAGAAAGGTGGTATGCCCATCTGATGGAATGCCTTCAACTAGGTATCAGGTCGAGGCCCTCTGGTCTCCTTTGTAGCTCGAACGGTCTCAGCAGCATGTACCGGCATAGCTGATACCTGTGTGGCTCCCTGATACATCTCCGAAGATCCCACCTGCCCTGGTAGATCAGGGTCCTGTCTGCCAGCTCTACCAACCTCCTCAACCCGTCGGATGTACTCTCTACACTCTGGCCCCCTCATGAAGACACGATCCAAGTAATTAGACTAGACTCGATGTGAATGATGTCTCCTCGATCCACCACTCCTTGTTTTTGGGAAGACACTTTGAACAACTTCATCATGTACCTCCTCCACCATTGGTGGATCAGCAGCGGGAACTAATCCCTCTCCTATCACGCCCGGAGGAAGAGGTGATCTACCTCTACCTCGGCCTATAACAGTAGTAGCTCTAGACCGAGACATCTGCGGGGTATGCACACCTAACGTATAAGGCTCTATATAGGCCATATGTATAGGTAGATATATATATATATATATATATATATATATATATATATATATATATATAACACATATACAAACATCATTCACTATACATATATATATACATATCTATATTGTAGAGATCCATAACAGAGGTGACGACTTCTCGTACATTCTAACCCAAAACCACACTTTAAACCAAAAATCCTTTGAAAACGTTAGACCCCTTTCGGGTTCTGTTTATTTTACCTATCAAATCTCATTGCAGGTAGCAAGTGCCATTACTATCAACCTAAGGCTCTGATACCAATTCTGTAACATCCCGAATCTGCGGGACTCGGAGTGCCACTTTGAGCTAGGATCTCACAATGGATCTTGAACCTAGCGTGACAACAAGTTCACTGGACCTTACAACATGACACTGACAGATATAAAACAAATGCATAAAACTATATAAACTGTACAACCAAAAAGTAACAACATCATAGCCGAGTATATAAAACAACACCCTCACACAAGAGGTAACAGAAGATCATCCTCATACAGGAGGGAAACATAACAACCCCCAAAAGACCACAACCATCCTATGTACAAGAGGTCCTCGGCCTGCCACCCTGCTAGATCACTCAGCAACACACCTATCCTGTGGGGCATCTACAACATGGTATAAAACCATTAGTTAACCATACATATATACTAGGTAATGCATAAGCATAAACACAATCATATAAAGATAAACACATCAGCATGCTATCACACATTTACCCATTTATCATCTTTATATAATGGCCATTCACACAAATCGTGTATATATAGATAGATGAAAGTATGTGACACGAGGACCGATATATCCTCGCCTCTGAGCCTGATAGCAAGTTGTACTAATATCAGTCACACAGTCCGTGTACCCTATGGGAGTGGATTGTGCCCTTCTTGTAAAGTCAGTCTGGCCTAACGTCAGAGAACCTTCCAGACTCCACGGTAGAATGGAAGGGAAAGGTTATCACAACCACGCATAGAGGCAATCAATAAAACATAGGTCGGTAAGAACGACATCTCATGCTATCATAGAAAACATATAACGCACACACCACTCATGCAAACACCCAATATAAGGACGGTAGCTAAGTAAGTCCTACGGACTTACCGGAACCTCGATCAACCTCAACCACGATCACCTCTACACTGGAGGGATAACACAACCTATAAACAAGGTATAAAGAGATATATTAATGTACTATCAACATAATGGTCACACCTAGACCCAAAGGGATCCATAGGGATCAAACTGAATCTCAAATCCTCAACCAACATTAACCTAAGTCCTTAAAGCCGTACAAGGCATATATCGATCATAACATCTTCATCTCACATCCTCATACACCTAGCATGATCCGATACACTCATACTAGGAAAGGAGGGAACAAAGGCATCCTAAAGCAAGCCTATAAGCAACACACACCTGCAAAGCAAAACCAACACAAGGCTGGACTGCAAGTAGCCGTAGGGGCGGCTGTAGGTGGCGCTGGGGTGGTCTCTGGCCGGTGTAGGGGCAGCTGCAAGTGGCGCAGGGGCGGCTGGACAACATGGACACCAAGTCAACCCTTTCTACATTCCTTCCTTCGATTCCTCCACTCCTTCTTTATCCAACACACATAAATACAAAAACATATATATATACATCAACATATGCCAATCATCGCTGGAACATGATCCAAACCTAAAGAATCTAAGCTTGAAGAAGAAAAGGGTAGAGAAGATGAAAGAATGAAGAAAGAAAGGGAAGAAGCCAAGAGAGCTCACCAAGCTGAACCTATGCCAAAACAGAACTCTCATCAAGACCTCCAAGCTGGCTCAACAAGGCACAACAACATCAACCATCAACAATCAGTATCAAAGCCATCCAAGACTGTCAGAAACTCAATCAAAGCTCAAGGAAGATCAAGAGAACATCCAAAGGAAGAAGAGAGTAGAATATGAACGTAGGGAGAGAGATGGAGCTGCAAATGAAGAACCCTCATCAGAAGGAGAGAAGAAGCTTATAAAGGGAGGAAAAGGGTAAAGCACGGGTCAAAGGGTCAACAAAGACGGCTGCCGCCACACTGAGCTGCAGGGGCGGACCTTGTGAGGCGTAGGTGCGGCCCAGGCAAACCACAGGGGCGGCCTCTGGGTCACGCATGGGCGGATCAAGCTAAAACCAGGTCCTCAGCATACACTCTCAGCAACTAAGCAACTAGGCTCTTATAGTGAATGGTATCGTATTATTCATTATCAAAATCAACGTCCCCAAACCTATTTTGTTACACATAATGTTAGCATGATATATTGTGACATTTTAGGCACGTTTTCTAAGTGTCATTTCATCCATATTGATAGTCATTGATTAAGCATTGGTGCATTTGTGAGCTAGTTTGGCTATAATGTCGATATAGAGATCTACACAAGCTTTATGTTGATTGTAGGCAATTAAGAGCTATTTCCGAACGGATTGTGCGAAAATGGAGTTTGATTTAGCATGTCCAAGGATTGAGGACATCTCTAGGAGCTAAGGAAGGTGCTAACTTGAAGAATATGCACGAGGAAAGGAAGAATTACGGTTTACCCTTAAACCACGCTCTAAAATACGGCCGTACTACATTCCACGTTCAAGTCCACGGCCGTGGAACCTTGGCAAGGGAAGCGTGGTTCATTCTAGCAACTTCTACGGCCGTGGAAGGATTGAAACAAACCGTGACAGTTTCCACGCTCTAAATTACGGTCGTGGAACCCTTCCATGACCGTGATCTTGGCGATCTTTTACGCCATACTTTAAGCCACGATCTTCTACGCTATCGGGCCGGGCCAATATTTTATCTTACATTATTAAAGGACGGACGAAGAGAGATTCCGTCACCTTCGCTTACGCTTAGACGCATTTCCGCTTACACTTGGAATTGCCCTAATTTCGCATTTTGGCGGAGATTGTGATTGAGAGATTTGTGCTTTGCCATTGGGATTTCCGGATTAACGGAAGATTGAAGATTCGGAAGATTGTTCGTAAGAAGATTTCGCTTCTTGCTTAGGTTTGATTTAGAAGACGGATTGACATCCCGTTCTTCCTTCTTATCTAAGATTTGTGATAGTTTGTGTTATTCTAAATCTATTGACGTTATTGTTCTTGATTGTGGATTTGAGATTGACTTGAAAGTTATTGAAGGTTTTCGGAAGTTTTCATCTTTTATTCTTTCAAACCTTGAATTTGATATCAATATGAATGTTGTTGGCTAAAACCCGTTAACTATTCTAAGGTGAAGGGTTGATAGTTGTGGCTTAGATGATGATAGATCGATCGTAAACAGATTAGACCTTGAGAGTTAGAGAGAATCGTCGACGAACCCTAAATCACGGTTTGTTCTTGAGTTCCACGGCCGTGGAGTCTCAAGATCTACCCGTAATTTCTCTTAAGTTTACGAACCTGCTTTTACTTTAATCCAAAGTTAAAGATTTGCTTTAACTTAGTCTTGGCTTGCCTTTTCTAGGTGGTTGTGAAGCCTCAACAACCTCTACCTCGATTGTGAGTGTTACAACCTTAATCGATTTAGTTAGTCTTGATCCTTGGATTATAAGTTTGGGTATTTGACATTAATCCTCACCTTTAGATCCTTTCTATACTGAAGCCTCAACAACCTTTATAGAGAGTGTCTTCTAGGTGAGTCATATAAGGTGTTTGGAACTTCACCGTACGATTACCTTACATTAGCATACCTTTGCAACCCTCAACTCTGTCCTTATACCTTTAGTATATCTTGAATCGATTGCCACAGCTGGATATCTGGATCTTTAGGATTGTTGTTTTTCCAATATTTGAAAAGCTTCTTACATTTACTCGCTTGATAACCTATAATTGAATTTGTTTCCCCCAAATCCCTGTGTTCGATACTCTGGAATTCTTGCTTAACTATATCGATCCGTACACTGCGGGTTCGCTTGCTTGATTTCTAGTTTTATAATTAAAGCTTATTTGCACGCACACTAAGTGGCGAACAAGTTTTTTGGCGCCGTTGCCGGGGATTTGGTTAAGGCCGAATTCGGTTTACGGTTGTCAAGCTTGGGAGCTCTTCCCTTGTTATTTGATATCTTTTCAAGTGCATGCACAGGTCTAGGAACACCGAAGACCTCTTACCTCTTGATCAAGAGCTTGAGAGGACTTTAAGGCAAAAGCGTAAGGAAAAGAAAATGGCTGAAGAAAGAGAACGTGATCTCCAATCGGAGCTTGCAGAAAAGGAAGCTCAACTCCAATGGAGTGAGAAGACACGTAGATAAGAGATGGATCGTCACCAAATGAAGGTTGATGATCTAACGGACATGATGTTCCAAATGAGGTTGGAAATAAACAACCTTAAGGAGAAAAAGAAAAGGAGGAGACCGGAAAGATCGGTTAGAGCCAACTCATCTAATGAGGATAGCGACTCCTCCATGCCACCACTGGAGGAAATTGATCCAACGATCAATGTGAATCCATTCCATCTACGGGCAGCTGTAAATCGCCGTGTTCCACCTAGGAATGCTAGGATTAAACGTGTGGATGAGGAGCCAAGAACTCTTGGCCAAAGGATGGATCCAACGCAGCAACCACGCCGTTTAGGTGTGAACTTCGATGCTGACGATGTACAAGGGTTTAGCTTCAACCCGCAGGTTATTACTCTTGTTCGCCAAAACCAATTTGGCGGAACAAGTGCTGAATCTCCACACCAACACTTACAAAACTTTGAGTGTATGATGGAGACAATGAGGCCGAAGAACGCGACTACCAACAACTATAAGCTCAAGCCTTTCTTCTTCTCCTTGAAGGGGAAAGCATTGTCTTGGTACCAAGCTCTTCCTAGTGGGAAACTAGACATGTGGGAAGACCTTTCCGTGGAGTTCCTCACTAAGTTCTTTCCGCCATCCAAAACAGCAAAGCTAAGAGGTAAGATTAATGCATTTTCCATGAGATCTAACGAAAGTTTGTTTCAATCTTGGGAAAGGTTTCAAGATTTGCTCTTGGATTGCCCTCATCATGGCATATCCAAGCTTGCACTTTTGGAGATATACTATAAGGGGCTGGATGTGGAGACACAATTCAAGATCCAATCCCTCTCATGTGGTACATTCATGGACATGAGGGAAGATGACGCTTGGGACTTCATTGAGAAGCAAGCAAGGGTCATAGAGAAGTATTCTCACCGGAAAGTGGAGGGAAATCGTGTGGAGCAAGGAGCAAAGCTCACACATGAAGCTCAAAACCAAATTTTCTCCCTCAACAATGAGATTAAAGAGTTGAAGGAAGCTATCAAGACCAACTTTCCGAAGCAACAAGGAAAAGATGTTGGTTACTTGGGCAACAACAACAATGGTGGTGAGAATACAAACCGCAACAACAACAACAACCGGAACAACAACCGGAATAATTGGAACGGCAACAACAACAACCGGAACAATAATTGGAACAACAATAGGGGTTCAAACAACAACAATTGGCGCTCCAATCAACAAAACTCCGGTAACTCTTATCCTTCCAATTCAAATTCACTAACTCCACCTTCCTCTTCCTCTACTCCTTTGAAAAGCCAGGGGCAAACATCTAATGGAGGAAGCACTTCGGGGAAGGAGAAGCCCGATCCCATGTTGGAGACAATTTTGGGAAAGCTTCAAGGGTTAGAGACTCGCATCATCAAGGTTGATGATCACATAACTAAGGTTGATAAAGCCCAAAAGGTTTTAGAAAACCAAATGTTTACACATGCGGAGGAAGTTCCTAGGAATCAAGGGAAACTTCTAGGAAAAACGGAGGACAACCCAAAGGGAAGGGTGATGGCAATCACAACTAGGAGCGGGGTGACAACTACTGATCCGCAACCTAAGTTTGTAGAAGTCCCCGTTGAGAAAGAAAAAGAGAAGGAGTAGGAGAAGGAAGATGTCTACGTTCCTCCTCCGGCTTACAAACCTCCCCTACCATTCCCTCAATCTAGAGCGAGAGCGCGCCTAGATAAACAATTTGGTAAATTTATAGAACTCATGAGCAAGCTGCATATTAATATACCTTTCATTGATGCTATTGTAGGTATGCCGGCTTATGGCAAGTTCTTAAAGGAGATCCTCTCTAACAAGAGAAAGTTAGAGGATTTTGGAGAGGTTAAGATGAGTTCAGATTCTTCGGATCTCATCAAGACCATGAAGGAGAAGATGCCCCCAATACTAAAGGATCCGGGGTCATTTTGTATTCCCATAGGAGTGGGAGATGTCACATATGATGCATTATGTGACTTGGGAGCAAGTGTGAGCATCATACCACTTGCATTATGTAGGAAGATCGGTTTAGGCGACCCTAAACCGGTGAAGATGACGTTGTACATGGCGGATCGATCCATCACTCGTCCCGTCGGTATTGTAGAAGACGTCCCGGTCAAGCTAGGTAAATTCTTTGTTCCCATTGATTTCGTTGTGCTTGACATTCCTGCAGATAGTCCGGTCCCGATCATACTCGGAAGACCGTTTCTTGCAACTTCCGGCTGCATAGTCGATTGCAAGAATGCTAGACTCGCCTTTGACATAGGAGAGGAGAAGGTAGAGTTCGTCCTTTCCACTCTAGTGAAGGAACCAATCTTTGATGAGGATATATTCAATATCCAAGATGAAGAAGGATTGTCTAGAGAGGAGGTAAGTGCTATTCTCTTCAAAGATCCTTTGCAAAAGGTTATTACTATGAGTCTAATGGATGTAGGGGAAGAAGAGGAGTGCAATGAGGCAATTGAAGCCTTAGAAGCACAAGAAGAAGTATGTGAAGAGGAGTTTGAGAAACTCCACGACGAAGCAGAAAACGTGAGAATCCACGGCCATACACTATATTCCACGGCCGTGGATTTCACCACCCAAAGCGTGACTCACTCCAGAGGGTTACAAGGTCGTGGAGAGAACAGAGCAACCGTATTCCCTTTCCACGCCCAAAACCACGGCCGTGGAGGATGCAGAGAAACCGTGATTCTGGCCGTGGAAGAAGGCGATCGTGCCTCTTCTTCAACTTCTCTTGATTCTTCTCCTACACCTTCTACTTCCTTAGACACTTCTAAGGAAGCATCGGATGCTCCTCAAGAATCATTGGAAGCTCCGAAAGCGATGGGACTAAAGCCACTTCCTACTCATCTAAGGTACGCATTTCTTGGATCTAATTCTACCTTTCCGGTTATTGTTAGTTCCGATCTAAGCATAGATGAAGATAGTAAGCTCATGGTTATCCTTAGGAAACATAGAAAAGCTTTAGGATATACTATTGAGGACTTAGTAGGAATCAAACCTTCCCTATGCATGCATAAAATATTAATGGAAGAGGACTTTAGGACTTCAAGACAACCTCAAAGGCGGTTGAATCCGACCATGAAAGAGGTCAAGAAGGAAATTCTTAAACTTCTTGATGCAGGTATCATCTACCCTATCTCCGATAGCAAGTGGGTGAGTCCGGTACAAGTAGTTCCGAAGAAGGGAGGAATGACGGTCATCGCCAACAAGAATAACGAACTCATTCCTACCCGAACCGTGACAGGATGGCGGATGTGCATAGACTACCGCAAGCTTAACAATGCGACAAGAAAGGATCACTTCCCATTGCCATTCATCGACCAAATGCTTGAAAGGTTAGCACAACATTCGCACTTTTGCTATCTTGACGGTTATAGTGGTTTCTTTCAGATTCCGATACACCCGGATGATCAAGAGAAGACCATATTTACGTGCCCATGGGGTACGTTTGCTAATAGGAGGATTCCGTTCGGGCTTTGCAACGCCCCAGCCACCTTTCAAAGGTGCATGATAGCCATCTTCTCCGAATATATAGAGGAAATCATGGAGGTCTTTATGGATGACTTCTCCGTATACGGTTCCTCTTTTGACAATTGCCTTTCTAACCTTGCTCTCGTATTACAAAGGTGTGATGACACTAACCTAGTTCTTAATTGGGAGAAGTGTCAATTTATGGTAAAGGAAGGAATTGTATTAGGACACTTAATCTCTAGTAGAGGGATTGAGGTGGATAAGGCGAAAATAGAGACTATAGAGAAGCTTCCTCCCCCAACTTCGGTGAAAGGGATAAGAAGTTTCCTAGGACATGCTGGATTCTATAGACGCTTCATAAAAGACTTCTCTAAAATATCAAAACCGCTCACTAATCTATTGATGAAGGATGCAGTTTTTGAGTTTTCGCAGGAATGCTTGGATGCGTTTAACATGATCCGGGAAGCTCTAATTTCAGCACCTATTATCCAACCTCCGGATTGGAGCCTTCCCTTTGAGGTTATGTGCGATGCTAGTGACGTAGCTATAGGAGCTGTTCTTGGACAAAGAAAGGAAGGGCGAACCCATGCTATCTACTACGCTAGCAAGACGCTAGACGAAGCGCAGCTCAACTACGCCACTACGGAAAAGGAATTTTTAGCCATTGTTTATGCTATTGACAAATTTCGCTCTTATCTTGTAGGTGCAAAGGTGATTGTATACACGGATCATGCTGCGATCCGGTATCTCCTTGCAAAGAAGGATGCGAAGCCAAGGCTAATTAGATGGATTCTTCTCCTACAAGAATTCGATCTAGAGATCCGCGACAAGAAGGGTTCGGAAAATTCTGTTGCGGATCATTTGAGTCGCCTAACACATCTAGAGGACGACCACTTACCTATAGATGACTCCTCCCCGGACGAACACTTACATATCATTGAGGAGTGCATCGAAGTAATCTCCAAAGGTAACGAACCATGGTTTGCTGATTTTGTTAACAATTTGGTTTGCCAGGAGATACCGCCCGGATTATCCTACGCACAAAGAAAGAAGTTCTTTAAGGATGTTCGGGAATACTTTTGGAATGAACCTCTCCTCTTTAAGAGAGGTCCGGATGGCATCATTCGGCGATGTGTGCCGGAAGATGAGATGCAAAGTGTCATCCGCCATTGTCATTCACTACCATGTGGAGGACACGCTAGTTCAAACAAGACTAGCGCTAAGGTATTGCAATCTGGATTCTTTTGGCCTACTTTATTTAGAGATGTGCAAACCTTTGTTTCCTGCTGCGATGCTTGTCAAAGAACAAGAAATATCTCTAGGAGGAATGAGATACCTCTCAATAACATCCAAGAGGTGGAGATTTTCGATGTTTGGGGAGTTGACTTTATGGGACCGTTCCCATCATCTTGTGGAAACTAATACATACGCTTGGCGGTGGATTACGTTTCTAGATGGGTGGAAGAAATTGCCTCTCCCACCAATGATGCCATGGTGGTGGTTAAGTTCTTTAACAAGACCATCTTCCTACGATTTGGGACACCAAGGACTATCATTAGTGATGGAGGTTCTCACTTCATCGCCCGGCGCTTTGAAGCTCTTCTAGCTAAATATGGGGTTACTCACAAGATCGCCACCCCTTATCATCCACAAACTAGTGGACAAGTTGAGATCTCAAACCGGGAGATCAAAGGAATCCTAGAGAAGACGGTTTCAAGGACTAGGAAGGATTGGTCCTTGAAGCTTGATGATGCATTCTGGGCGTACCGGACTGCGTACAAGACTCCCATCGGAACCACACCATACAACCTTGTGTATGGGAAGTCTTGCCACTTACCGGTAGAGTTAGAGCACAAGGTGTTTTGGGCTATCAAGTGGTTGAATTTCAGCATGAAGGAAGCGGGAGAGAAGCGTCTCTTGAACCTTAATGAGCTTGAAGAACTTCGCTTGAACGCTTATGAAAACGCTAAGATTTACAAGGAGAGAGCAAAGCGTTGGCATGATAAGCATATCATTCCAAAGGACTTCAAAGAAGGAGATCAAGTTCTCCTCTTCAATTCAGGGCTTCGTCTCTTTCCAGGTAAGCTTAAATCTCGTTGGACCGGACCTTTTCTAATCAAACGTATTTTCCCCTATGGTGCAGTTGAAGTATGGGGTGAAGCGGGCGGAAGCTTTAAGGTGAACGGTCAACGACTCAAGAAGTATACGCCGGAACTCCAAGCTGAAGAGTTCGCGCCCACCGCACTCGAATAAGTGCGAATATGGTCTAGCTACAGACCTTAAACAAAGCGCTTCTTGGGAGGCAACCCAAGGTATTGCATTTACGTTTTTGTTTTCGATTCATAGTTTAGCTTAGTTTAGACGTTTTTGCTTTGTTTTGCCTTCGATACCTCCGGTATGTTCGTGTTTTTGGATGTAGGAACAGTGGAAAAGGAAAGGGGAAGAGAAAGTTTGAAGAAAAGTGACGAAACTTGGACTTTGGAGCATTACAGAGAGTTCCACGGCCTAAACCACGGTCGTGGAACCCTTACAGACCGTAATTTCCAAAACCCTTCGAAAAATCACCAAAACCACGGTTCCGTACATTTCCACGGCCGTGGAACCCCCCGACAGACCGTGATTTTCAAAAAATTTTACGGTCACTATATAAACCACTTTCTTCACAAAAACACACCACAACACCAAAAATTACGCCCAAAAATCGCCAATTTCTCCCTCTACCCTCAAATCCTCAATCGTTAATCGTTTTTAACGATTCTCTGATCAATCGAAGCAAATCCGATCACCAACGAGATCCAAGCAACAAATCGAGCGGCAAACCACCGGAGAAAGCAAAATTCGGATTCTAAAATCCGAAAACCTAGGTTTTTGGTTCTTTCTCTATCTTTGTCAATTCGGCTTCGTTTTTGCTAGCATTTGTAGGAGAACTGATTGAAATTGGAAGAAATTAGCATAGGACTGATTGACTGCTGAGTTTGGTGATTGATTGTTGAGTTTTGAGAAAGTACGAACAAAACCACGGTCTCTGCCACTTCCACGGCCGTGGAACACCAAGAACAGACCGTGGTTTCTGCCAGAAATGGATTTTGTAAGGAGAGTGTCCGGGAGAAATAAGGACAAGAACAAAGAGAAGGATAAGAATAAAAAGAGGAAGGGCAACCCCTCTTCCTCTTCATCCTCTAGAGCACCACCACCTTCATCCCCTTCACCTCCATCATCACCTTCATCACCATCACCTCCTAGCCCTAGGGTCCCCACCATTCACGAGGATCATCTCGATGCCTTAGAGAGGATCCATAAGAGGGCTGTTATAGGACCTAGGTACCTACTGTTGGAGGATTTAGCTCCTCTACATATCATAGATGACCTTACTTGGCTCTTGGATAGAGCCGGTCTTATCGTCTTTTCGGCTATCCGAGAAGACGCTTACGATGAGATTACTAGAGAGGTTGTGACATCTTTTGAGCACAGCCATGTTGATAGGACAGTTTCTTTCCGTCTGATAGAAAGAAACTATGATTTCTCCATCCGGGAGTTTGGAACCTTCTTTGGGTTCCAAGAGACCTTCAATGGTCGTTTCCCCAGCGGCGTTTACGCCAAGGATTTCTGGGAGGAGGTAGCCATGATCTATGCCAGCGAGGACCGCTGGCAACCAGCTGATACCAAGGCTAAGTTGATGTATCACTTAGCCTTGAAGATTGCTCACCGGGTCCTTTCTGAGTGTCTCTTCCCTAGGACGGAGACACCTCAGAAGATCAAGACGGATGAGCTCTTTCTTCTCTACTCCATGCTATATGGACGACCTGCTGACTGCGCCACCCTCTTAGCTTCTACCATGAGCAAGCTTAAGAACAAGAGGGCTGGCAACATTGGATATGGTGGGATAGTCACCCACCTTTCTAGGGTATTAGGGGTAGATTTCTCCGCCTGCACACGCATTCCTGTTGTACCCCTAGGACTCCAGGCCTTTATGACTAGAGGTCTCATCTTCCCCACCCATAGAGGTCCACCTTACGCAGCTATGCCATGGGAGAGCATGACGGGGAGGGGCATTGAGTGGCTTCCAGAGTATTCCATTATGGCTGGATGCCATAACTGGAAGGAGACGTTCGCTGCTATGCATGCGAACAGGATTGCAGCCCCTCCATATGTTCCACCACCACCTGTAGTTGAGGAGGAGGAGATGAGAGACCAGTATGAGGGAGGAGGAGGAGGAGCTGAGCAGGATTTTGGCACGTTTCTGGATCAGCCGAACATAGCTCCTGACATGCCTAGACGTTCTCCACGTCCCGCCAGAGCTTCAGGATCATCTTCTCGCCACGCCAGCGTGAGCGAGAGACCCACTTGGATGGAGACCCCTCTTGCATGGTATGGAGCTCCACCACCATGGTCTGCACAGGCACCACCAGCACCAGCACCAGCACCGTCAGATGCACCGGGGTGGTACAGCCAGCCTCCAGGTTGGTATGAGCAGATGCAAGAGTGGGCTACCAACCTTTCTGATAGGGTTGGAGCTTTGGAGATCCGAGCTGACACTAGAGATGGACGTATGGATGACCTTGACCATATGATGAGAGAGGTCTACCGCCAGCAGTTCGGGCGGTACTATGACCCTAGCTTCACTCCATTCCCGCCTCCACCGCAGTGATGACCTTGATGACCGACAGCTTTAGCCGCTCCACCGCCATTTTGTGAGTTTCTTTTTCTTTCTTTTTCTTTCCTTCTTTTCTTCTTTTTCATTTATTTGAACATTAGGGACAATGTTTGTTCCAAGTATGGGGTGGGGTGTGACTAATCGTTTGTAATAACTCTTACTCACTTTGATTGCTTCTATTGAGACTATCTTGCATGTTTCAGTATATTGTTACACGTTTCATTATTGCATTGCATGAAAAAGAGTTTGAAAAACCCATAAAAATTGAAAAATTTTGAAAATTTTGTGCTTCTAAGGATAGAGATGACTTCTATGATAATCACTACTTGTGAATTGAGTTTGATGATAATTGCATGCTTAAACGAATAGTGAATTGAAAAGAAATTGAATGAGTTGATTATACCTCTTTTGCAAATTTCATAATGTGATGAATGTTACTTAAATCATGTTGAGGAATTAAGGTTGAAATCACACTATAAGTTCTTATGCTTCCTTTTGAGATGATTAAGGCAATTCGATTTTTCTTTCTTCTTTCTATGATCATTTAGCCCCTCATTGAAATAATGACCTCCTTTACCTATCCGGGAATTTGGAGGAGTTGATTGATATTGGCATGTTTGATGTGGGAGGGCCTTGAAAGCAATTATTTGCAATCAAAAGAATAGAAAGAAATTGTAGGTATGGGGAAGTCAATCATGACGATGAGTAACTCGGCACCATTCACATAGCCGGGTGTTTGTGTCTTGCCAAAGTCGGATTGAGCGATATTCCTAGCGGATTATGGTATGTGCGCTAAGGGTTTGAGGCATCTCATAAAAATTGAGAAACGCCAATTTCCTAGGCTTCGGTTTTTGTGCACCTCTATCCATAACTCCAAAAGTAAAGTCGAAAAATGAAAAGAAGAGAGCGAAGCTCTAAGTTAAAAGTGTTGCGGAAACCGCAAGAGAAGAAGAAAAGAGTAGTTATCCACTTTCCTGGATTCATGCACCACATTCCTTAAAGTTTCCCTTCCCTTTCCACATTCTAGACCTTGTTTGAAAAGTCCTTAAGATCAAAAGAATGTTATATGACTTGGTGATCTAAATTGAAGTTTCTTGTGATTGATTTTGATAATGTTTGAAGGTTATGATGTTTACATTGGAAGTTTGTTTAATTCATGAGCTTTCTTTACTTTTTACTCTTTGATTAAGTGTATAAAAGTCTTATAAACGAATGAAGCAAGATTTGAGAATGATCTATTGATTAGAAGGCACATTCATCCAAAAGAAGTTTTGCTTTGAGAAGGTACACTTATTTCATCCTAACTTGTGTTTTAAAGCTTTTGAAAGACCTTGCTTAGGGACAAGCAAGTGGCAAGTATGGGGTTATTTGTTAGCATGAAATATTGTGATATTTTAGGCACGTTTTCTAAGTGTAATTTCATCCATATTGATAGTCATTGATTAAGCATTGATGCATTTGTGAGCTAGTTTGGCTATAATGTCGATATAGAGATCTACACAAGCTTTATGTTGATTGTAGGCAATTAAGAGCTATTTCCGAATGGATTGTGCGAGAATGGAGTTTGATTTAGCATGTCCAAGGATTGAGGACATCTCTAGGAGCTAAGGAAGGTGCTAACTTGAAGAATATGCACGAGGAAAGGAAGAATTACGGTTTACCCTTAAACCACGCTCTAAAATACGGCCGTACTACATTCCACATTCAAGTCCACGGCCGTGGAACCTTGGCAAGGGAAGCGTGGTTCATTCCAGCAACTTCTACGGCCGTGGAAGGATTGAAACAAACCGTGATAGTTTCCACGCTCTAAATTACGGTCGTGGAACCCTTCCACGACCGTGATCTTGGCGATCTTTTACGCCATACTTTAAGCCACGATCTTCTACGCTATCGGGCCGGGCCAATATTTTATCTTACACTATAAAAGGAAGGACGAAGAGAGATTCCGTCACCTTCGCTTATGCTTAGACGCATTTCCGCTTACACTTGGAATTGCCCTAATTTCGCATTTTGGCGGAGATTGTGATTGAGAGATTTGTGCTTTGCCATTGGGATTTCCGGATTAACGGAAGATTAAAGATTCGGAAGATTGTTCGTAAGAAGATTTCGCTTCTTGCTTAGGTTTGATTTAGAAGACGGATTGACATCCCGTTCTTCCTTCTTATCTAAGATTTGTGATAGTTTGTGTTATTCCAAATCTATTGACCTTATTGTTCTTGATTGTGGATTTGAGATTGACTTGAAAGTTATTGATGGTTTTCGGAAGTTTTCATCTTTTATTCTTTCAAACCTTGAATTTGATATCAATATGACTGTTGTTGGCTAAAACCCATTAACAATTCTAAGGTTAAGGGTTGATAGTTGTGGCTTAGATGATGATAGATCGATCGTAAATAGATTGAACCCTGAGAGTTAGAGAGAATCACCGACGAACCTAATCCACGGTCTGTTCTTGAGCTTCCACGGCCATGGAACTCAAGAACTACCTGTAATTTTGTGTTAGTTCACGAACTTGCTTTTACTTTAATCCAAAGTTAAAGATTTGCTTTAACTTAGTCTTGGCTTGCCTTTTCTAGGTGGTAGTGAAGCCTCAACAACCTCTACCTCGATTATGAGTGTCACAACCTTAATCGATTTAGTTAGTCTTGATCCTTGGATTATAAGTTTGGGTATTTGACATTAATCCTCACCTTTAGATCCATTCTATACTGAAGCCTCAACAACCTTTATAGAGAGTGTCTTATAGGTGAGTCATATAAGGTGTTTGGAAGTTCACCGTACGATTACCTTACATTAGCATACCTTTTCAACCCTCAACTCTGTCCTTATACCTTTAGTATATCTTGAATCGATTGCCACAGCTGGATATCTGGATCTTTAGGATTGTTGTTTTCCCAATATTTGAAAAGCTTCTTACATTTACTCGCTTGATAACCTTTAATTGAATTTGTTCCCCCCAAATCCCTGTGTTCGATACTCTAGAATTCTTGCTTAACTATATCGATCCGTACACTGCGGGTTCGCTTGCTTGATTTCTAGTTTTATAATTAAAGCTTATTTGCACGCACGCTAAGTGGCGAACACATAACACACTTCATTTTTTATTCAACTTTACCAAAAACATAGCTTTTACACACTTCAACACACTAGCATGCATCCTAAATCCTGGATAGGTAAAGGGAGGTAAATATACATTTTTTCAAGAGGTGTTAAGCATGATCAAGATGAAGAAAGACAAAAATCGAATTGCGTTAATCATTGCATAAAGATGTGTAAGAACTTATCATGTTGTTTCAATCTTCAACACTCAACATGACTTAGAATGAAAGCAAACTATCATTCATTCATGAATTCTATCAAAGTATTCAAATACCACATATGTCATAAATACAAAAACATACATATATACATCAACATATGCCAATCATGGCTTGAACAAGATCCAAACCTAAGGAATCTAAGCTAGAAGAAGAAAAGGGTAGAGAAGATGAATGAATGAAGAAAGAAAGGGAAGAAGCCAAGAGAGCTCACCAAGCTGAACCTATGCCAAAACAGAACTCTCACCAAGACCTCCAAGCTGGCTAAACAAGGCACAACAACATCAACCATAACAATCAGTATCAAAGCCATCCAAGACTGTCACAAACTCAATCAAAGCTCAAGGAAGATCAAGAGAAGATCCAAAGGAAGAAGAGAGTAGAATATGAACGTAGGGAGAGAGATGGAGCTGCAAATGAAGAACCCTCATTAGAAGGAGAGAAGAAGCTTATAAAGGGAGGAAAAGGGTAATGCACGGGTCAAAGGGTCAACAAAGACGGCTTCATCCACACTGAGCCGCAGGGGCGGACCTTGTGAGGCGCAGGTGCGGCCCAGGCAAACCACAGGGACGGCCTCTGGGTCACGCATGGGCGGATCAAGCTAAAACCAGGTCCTCAGCATACACTCTCAGCAACTAAGCAACTAGGCTCTTATAGTGAATGGTATCGAATTATTCATCATCAAAATCAACGTCCCCAAACCTATTTTGTTACACATAACACACTTCATTTTTTTTTCAACTTCACCAAAAACAAAGCTTTTACACACTTCAACACACTAGCATGCATCCTAAATCCCGGATAGGTAAAGGAAGGTAAATATACATTTTTTCAAGAGGTGTTAAGCATGATCAAGATGAAGAAAGACAAAAAATCGAATTGCATTAATCACTGCAAAATGATGTGTAAGAACTTATCATGCGGTTTCAACCTTCAACACTCAACATGACTTAGAATGAAAGCAAATTATCATTCATTCATGAATTCTAGCAAAGTATTCAAATACCACGTATGTCATAAATCAGTTCAAACGCATAAAGATCATCATAGTTGTTCCACAAAACAATTATCATCAGTGCGATCATATCCATCCTAGAAGCATAAAAATTTTCAAATTGTTTGGATTTTCGTAAACCATATGAATGCAAAACATAAAAGAAACATGTGACATAAAAATAAAAGTGCAATGCAATGCGATAGACATAGTAGAGCAATGTATGACAATATATCAGTTATTACAAACCATTCACCCCATACTTGAAGTACACATTGTCCCTAATGTGAAATAAAAAGAAAAAAGAATGAAAAACTCAAAATGTCTCATATAAGGAAAATAAGAGTGAAGTCGTAGAAGACAATGGTGAAATCACATCTCCAGTGGTGGCGGCGGCGGAAATGGAAAGTAGGTAGGATCAAATGCCCGTCCGAATTACTGACGGTACATGTCCTCCATCATCCGCTACATGGATGAAACGGATGTCTCCATGGTGTCTAATCTCCTAATTACCTCGGGGAGCTCATCTATGTCATATCTGTGTCGGGATTCGCACTGATAACTTTGAGAGGTCAACTGTCTCGCCCTCTTTGAATTTTGAAAACTCTTGGCCGATATTTTACCCGAGAAATTCGTTGGTTTGAGAAAATTTTCCTGAAACTTGATTTCCAAAGAATCTCGGCCGAATTTCTTGTGTTGGCCGAGGTTTCAGTCGATGTTAATTGCGACATGGTTTTCCACGGTTGAATTAATTCCTTTAAATTATAATCTCGACCTATATTTTTCCTTGTTGGTCTAGATTTTTGAATTACGTCCTTCAACTCTCTTGTTAACGGTTTTGACATTCCGTTTTCATCAACATTCTGAATCGTTCAACATCTTTACTTTAATGATTCGTCTTTTCGAGAATTACCTTGGGTTGCCTCCCAATAAGTTCTTGGCTTAAGGCCGCTAGTTGGACCTATCTCTTTGATGATCACTTTAGATGGAGAGGAGAAATGATCTCTTTGATGATTACGGCCTTCAACTCTGTTGTAAACTTTGTAGCTTCCGCAATGTTCATCCCATACTTCAATTGCTCAATGGGGAGAGACATGTTTTTTAGTATAAGGTCCCGTCCATCGAGATTTAAGTTTACCCGGAAATAGTCGAAGTCCAGAGTTGAAGAGAAGGACAATATATCCTTCTTTCAACTCCTAAGAAATGATGTGCTTATCATGCCAGCTTTGGAAACTAGCCGGGGCGTTGCAAAGTCCGAAAGGCATCCTCATATAAGAAAACGTACCCCTAGGGCACGTAAATGTAGTCTTCTCTTTATCATCAGGATAAATGAGGATTTAGAAGAATCCACTATACCCATCCAAGTAGCAAAAGTGTGAGTGTTGTGCTAATCTCTCAAGCATTTGATCGATGAAGTTAAGAGGGAAGTGCTCCTTCCTTGTTGCAACACTCAATTTCCTATAATCGATGCACATCCTCCATACCGTAACTCTTCTCGTAGAAACCAATTCGTTGTTTTTGTTGGTTACAACGGTCATTCCTCCCTTCTTGGAACCATATGAAGGGGACTCACCCACTTGTCTATCATAAATTGGAAAGATAATACCTGCATCAAGTAGCTTAAGAATTTCCTTCTTCACAACCTCTTTCATGATCGGATTTAACCATCGTTGAGGCTCACGTGAAGGCTTATGATGATCTTCTATAAAAATCTTATGCATGCATAAAGAAGTATTAATACCAACAAGATCATCAATAGTGAAACTCCACCTTGATTATATAATTGTACAGGTGATGATGATGGAAGACTTAAACACAAATTAAGTAGTTTATTACACTAATAATTTATTGATTATATATCGAGTTGCTTGGTTTGGTTTGGTTTGGTGGTTTGTATTGAATAAGTGTAGGTTTTGAAAGACACTTCAAAGGACCTTGGAAGACCATGAAACCGGAAGCAATGAAAGACAAGGAGTTTAGAGTGATTAAAAGACGGAGGCCTTGAAATTCATTTCAAGGGAACAAGATGTCAAGGCTGCACGCTAAAGGAATTCAAATCACTAAAGAAGATTTTCTAGGAAAGATTAGCTCAACAAGAAGATATGATTGAACAAAGATCTCAACCAACCAATGAAGGATCTTGCAACGATCCTCAACCAAGATCCTCTCAACCAAAAAGCACAAAGATCCTCTCCCATTACGAGAAGATTAAGGGACGGAGATATCAACGTGTTTCCAGGAGATGAAGATTCACAACGTCTACCTCATCTCAAGAAATAAGCGATCTTCATGGAGAAGAAGAATCGTCTTCAAACGGTCATCTTTCCAACAGCTAGAAGACCTCTCCATGGAAGGCTATAAATGAAGAGAGCGATTGAAGAACAAGTACAAAAGCTTACATGGATACATCAATAGTCTTCAAGCGATCCACAACATCTTCATTCGTTCAAATAGTTTTTCTTTCTTTCTTTTACTAAAAGCGTTATCCCCTAGAGAGAGATAAGACTCGAGAACTCCATTGGTATATCTAAAGAGTGTTATACTCGAGTGTGTGTTACTCTGCAAAGTAACTAGGCTATTATAGCCAGATGAACAGTTGAAGATAGATCGTGGCTTTGCCTACACTGAGAGAACAAGGGGATTTCTTCTAGTTTGTATCTAGGACTCATTGAAGCTGATAATAGATAGTTAGATCCTAAGGCTATACCTTGGGACGGAGAGTAGGCTATTTAGAGCCGAACTTCGTAAACATATCCTTGTGTCGATCTTTTACATTCCGCATTTTATCTTGCTTTATTATGACTAACATTGTTTTGCAGAATTACAAAGTCAACACCCTTAAAAGTTGTTTCAAAGCCCTTGAAATTAAAGTGTATCACAAAGAGCTCAAATCGATATCAAGGCCCTTGAAATTGGTTTCAAGGCCTTGAGATTGGTTTTGCGAAAAGCTCCCATACTCTATTCAACCCTCCCTACTAGAGTATCTTTTATCCTTTTTATTCACCTACCGGTTCTTCAATTGGTATTAGAGCTAGACTCACATATATTGATTTAACCATCAGCGAGACTAATCATGAATCCTGTAGGTGATGGATGATTTGCTCAAGAAAGATCCTCATCTCTGCCACCACTCTTCCGTGGCAACAACTTTGCCCATTGGTGAATACTCATGTGTATTTTCATTATTGATGAGGACATGTAACTATAGAGCATCATTCAAAATGGCCCCAAAGTCCCAAATACAACAATTGAAGGTGTCCAAGTCCCAAAGAAGGAAGTTGACTTCACACAAGCTGACTTGTTCCTTCGTGCGAGAGTGTTAAGGAAACAAAGATTAGCATCTTCCTCAGACAATACAAGCTATTCAAGATGAATCCAAATAAACCAGTCAAAAAAATGTTCACAAGATTCACTGAGATCGTGAACAACTTGGACTCACTAGGAAAGGTCTTCACAAATGAAGAAAAGGTTAGGAAGGTTCTAAGGAGCTTACCTAAAGCCAAGTAGGGACCAAATATGACTGCCATTGAAGAAGCTCGGAATCTCTGAACTTTTCCTCTTGATGACCTCCTTGGAAAACTCATCACTCACGAAATGGTTCTTGGTGAAGAAGATGGAGAGCTCCCATCCAACACTAAGAATCTGGCATTAAAATAAAGAAAGGATGAATTACCATCAAAAGAGGAAGATAGTGATGATAATGATAAAGAAGATGCAATAGCTATGATCTCTAAGGGTCTCGCGAGAATTCTCAAGATAAAGAAATAATCTGCAAACTATAGAGAATTTCCACGAACATCAAAACCCCGAGGTAAGTTTTCTAACTCTAAAAAGAAAACTAGAGTGTTGACTTGTTTTGAATGTGGTGAAAAAGATCATCTTGTTAAGGATTGTCCACAAAAGAAGAGGACCAACTTCAAGAAAAATGATCGAAAGAATAAAGCTATGGTAGCTTCATGGAGTGATTCAGAATCCTCAAATGAATTAGAAGACGAAAAAGAACAAGCAAATCTTTTGTCTCATGGACGATCATGAAGAAGATTCTAATCTCAATGTTGACAATATGGTAAGTACTATTATGTCTCAACTTGAATTTGACCTGAAACAATTCCTTAAAGACATTATTATATGTGACAAGGAACATAGAATAAGGATAAAATCTCTAAAAGAAAAGCTTCTTGAACAAGAAAAACAACTAAGTGAGATGTCTCTCAAGATTGAAAATCTTAACACGGAAAAGGTAGACCTTGATGACAATATCAAGGCCTTGGAATCGGAAAATGCGATTCTAAAGGACAACCTCTCCTCTCTTCATCAAAACTATATCGATCTAGAGAAAGAGAAAATTGATCTAACTTTGACGTGTCAAGACTAGAAGGTTGCACTTGTTAAATTTACTCGTTCAAAAGCTAATCATGACAGAATGATGGGTGAACAACAATCCTCACTTATCAAAAATGGTATAGGTTATCATAGGAGCTTTCCTAGAAAACCAACTGCCACTTTTGTCAAAGCCAAAAGAAATGACCCTTATATTATTAGAAACACCTTCCTCTACGTTTAAGAAAATAGGTCAAACAAATATGGGTTCCTAAAGGTACTAGACCACGAAACATGATCGAACCTGAATATGGACCAAAATATGCCATTTGATCGACCTGGAAAGGTTGATGTTTGCTATTTTGCAGGATATCACCAAGGTAAAGGAGCATAAATGTATATTAGACAGTGGTTGCTCAAGACACATGAGTGGAAAAAGCTCACTATTCTCAGAGTTAAAGAAGCAGTCATCTGGAACCATTACGCTTGGTGATAAAGGAAAGTGTGACATTATTGGCATTGGTAAAATATGTTATAATTCATCTAACTTCATCGATGATGTATATCTGGTTGACGGTTTAAAGTATAATATGCTTAGTATCTCTCAAATATGTGATAAGGGCAACAAAGTATTGTTTGATTCAGAAAAATGTGTAGTCAAGACAAAACGACGGGTGACATTGTGCTTACTGCTCCTAGATGTAACAATGTTTATTCTATGAGTACTAACGAAGTTTCAGGAACTAAACTAAAATGTCTCAAGGTCTTGACTGATGATCCAAGGATTTGGGATAGAAGAGTTGGTCACGTAAGTATGCACACAATGCCGAAGCTACTTTCAAAAGATTTGGTACGAGGCTTGCCAAACCTAAATTTCAAGGTAGATAAACTATGTAAAGCTTGTACACAAGGTAAACAGACAAGAGGTTCATTCAAACCTAAGAAAGTTTTAAGTTCTTCTCGACCCATTGAACTCTTACATATGGATCTTTGTGGACCTATGCATGTCAAATCTCCCAGAGACAATGAGTACATCCTTGTTATTGTGGATGATTTCTCTCGTTTCACATGGATTTCTATCCTACGAGAAAAATCTAAAGCATTGTTTAATTTTAAAAATTATGTAAGGAGTTGCAAACTTTGAAAAACCTATCAATCGTGAAGAACCGGTAGGTGAAATAAATAACTTAAAAGATACTCTAGAAGGGGGGTTGAATAGAGTATGGGAACTTTTCGCAAACCCAATCTCACGGCCTTGAAGCTCCTTTCAAGGGCATTGATGTCGATCTGAGCTCTTTGTGAAACTTTGATTTCCAAGGATTTGAAACAACTTTCAATGGCCTTGACTTCGTGCTCCTGCATAAAACAAAGTTAGTCACAATATCGATATATAGTGCGGAATGTAAAAGATCGACACGAGGATATGTTTACGAAGTTCGGCTCTAAATAGCCTACTCTCCGTCCCAAGGTATGACCTTAGGATCTAACTATCTATTATCAGCTTAAAAGAGTCCTAGATACAAACTAGAAGAAATCCCCTTCTTCTTTCACTGTAGCCAATGCTACGATCTAGCTCAAACTCTTCACCTAGCTATAATAGCCTTGTTACTTCGCAGTGTAACACACACTCTAGTATAACACTATTTAGATCTTCCAATGGAGCTCTTGTGTTTTATCTCTCTCTAAGGGGATAAAGCTTTTTCGAAAAAGAGAGAAAGAAAAACAATGAATCAAATGAAGATGTTTGGGTTGCTTGAAGACGTAAAGATGTTTCCGTATAACCTTTTGTTTTTCCTTCTTCAATCATCATCTTCATTTATACTCTTCTATGGAGAGGTCTTCTATCCATTTGGAAAGATGACCGTTTCCAGATGAATCTTCTTCTCCATGAAGATCGCTTCCTGTTTTAAGATGAGGTAGACATTACAGATCTTCAACTCCTGAGAACACGTAGATTCCTCATCTCCTTAATCTTCTCATTTTATATTGAACCGAACGAGAAGAAATCTTGATGCTTTTCGGTTTTAGAAAATCTTTTGGAAAAGGTCTTCTAATCTTCGGTTCAAAATGATCTTCACTGAAATCTTTTTGTTGAGCAAATCATTCCTAGAAAATCTTCTTTGTAATTTTAATCCTTGTTTCGTGTAACTATATTTCTTCAAGGCCTTTGATATCCTCCCTTTATATAAAACTATCTTCCTTGTGTCCTTGAGTGGTATTTCAAGGCCCTTGATGTTTCATATCAAGGCCTTTGAAATCTCCGATAAGTCCTGCACTGAATTCAAACCAACCAAGCATTTAGAGAATATAATCAATAGATCGTTAGTGTATCAAACTACTACATTTATGTTAAATCTTCCATCATCAACACCTATAAAACATTATAAATAAGGCGGAGTTTTCAATCTCCCCCTTGATGGAAGACAACACAAATGTTTTATCTTACCTGGATTTATTAGTTTAGCAAGGCATATGAAAATCAAAACTAAAATGCAGAATGCAGAATATCGAATGTCGGATCACACATTCATTTCTCCCCTTTTGTCTTTCAATAAGGGAGAAAAATAGTTAAATCACGGGAGTTTTAAAAACGATTACAGACCCAAAAGTATTTTCACAAAAACCACAAAAAAGAATATCTCAAAAACAAGCCATTGATTATACTATCAAGGCTTTGACAGTCATGACAATCAAAGAACTTCAGTTTTGTTTGTACCGTTTGGAGGAACTCCCTTTCCCATAATGCTCCTTTAAACACATATCCCTCCATCAATTTTGAGCATTGGTAAGTTCACGTTTTTTGAGAGATAAATTTGTTCCCCTTTGTGCAGAATATTTGTCATATTTCTTGACCACTCCAAATTCCTCAATGGTCAAAATGTCTGGATCTTCTGATGAAGGTTGGCGAATTGGTTTATCTTTGATAATCTTATGACATTGTGTCATGACTTTTTCAGCATCTTTCATGGTCGCTTGTCCACTATGTTCTGAGAGAGGCTTGATGTTATTGGCAGCTGTAAGAGAAAGAGCATTAACATGAAACATTTGATTAATTTTCTTGTTAAGAATACCTAGTAAATCGTGTGTTTCATCCATCTTATCGGTCACTAAAGCTCGGAAAAAGACAAGATCGGTTCTTAGTGAGTCCACTGCCCTCTCTACAGCTTCCAAACGCTGTTTTGTGGTGAAATTCCATTCTGGTTGCTCCTTTAAAACCCATACAGTACTAAAATCCACCTATGTCTTCGGAATACCTATGGTTTCAAAGAAAGCTTCATCCAAGCCTCTATTAACAATGTGCATCTCC